>CM065423.1:44159359-45359359 GCA_033060865.1 Dorcus hopei | reverse complement strand
CTACTCTAAATAAAACCCCGTACGGGATAGAATTCTAAAGTGTCCTATAGGAAGTAACACAAATCAAAATAATTAGGAGATCTCGGTTAGACTCCACTATAACGAGGCAGATAAAACGGGGAATTTATGACGCCACCCCAAAGCCGAGGCGTTATATGGCCGCGAGGAGGGTTTACGGACTTTGAGAGACCAGAAGCGCCTCATAATATTTGAAAAATATGAAATATATTAGGCACCCTGCCAAGATCGCCGAGGCAACTGGAAAGTTAGTTCTAACAAGAAAGGATAAAGTCTTTCAAACACAAATTCGATATTTAATAACGGGGTTTCCTCCAAACTGCCTTAATTCCATGTACAACTTTTTTACCTGTAAAATGAGATAGCATCAGCAAAATATATGATTGCGTTACTTACGAAATTCATTTAAGATGATCAGATTTATTTTTCTGACTTTAATTTCACTTCATGGCAGAGTTTAGCTACACGTGACTGGAAAGGCTTCGCGCGAAGTCTCTTGCGTTATTAATTTATAAGCATGATGAATGGGGCTCGGGCGAAGAAAACGTTCCAGGCGCTTTGTAAATTTAATTCATCGGCGATCATAATCTAGCCGGCGGCGCGGCGGTGAGAATTAACTCGCCCTGATATGATTAACTTATGCCGTTGCATTCGCTAATTAATCGCACGACTTTGATGCGGATCGAACGGAATCTGAACGCCTTTTCGATCCGAACCGGAGCGAAAGCAAAACGGATAACAAAGGCGTCCGCTGAATACGCCGGGGAGTCATAAAGATGTTAGATTCTGATTCGACGTCGCGTTAACTGGGTACGGATGAAAAAAAGTTGAGTTATATAGTTAGAGGAACTAAATTTGGGAAGAAAGACAATCAAACAAAGGGGATGGTTTCATTGTTATTCCGTTTTCGCTTCTGACCTAACTAACTAAATAATAGATTTTTATGCATTAGATGATGAGGATTTCCTCATCCTGAGTTCAAAAAACTAACGCGTTTGAGATGGATATGACGTTTAGTAAATATAAGAGGCCATTTTTAAATTCAAACATATTGCTATGTTATTTTAGTTTTGGAGTTAAAATTGTTGTAACAATATTATTTGTATTTATTATTATGATGTATTAATTGTAATTTAGTTCGTGATTCGTCATACGTCAGTTAAATTTTGTATATCAAGAAAAATTATGATCCCAGGGTATTTCGACTCAAATGTTGCTAATATTGAAACACAAATTCTTGTTAAGAAAAACAAACTCAGGGCAACAACCAAAAGATGCAATTGCCATCATTAGACTGACACACACACACACCAGTCTAAAAGCAGTTCGGATGTTACAACATCGTAGAGGATTTGCAGTTCTTTGAAGGCATCTCCGAAGCCGGACTTCTCAGACCAGGAGCAAGTCCAATATAACAGATTTTATAACACGTACGGTTACATTTGCTTCATAACTGCAATCAGAACTACATGGGGATTCATTTGAAACTAAGTACGAACGCGAGAGTTGAATAATTACGGAGTTGTTTTTTATATAGAAATTTAATTCGCATTCTCACAAAAAATTGTTGTTTCCGTTTTACGCGACCGGGAATGAGGAGTTACTTCGCATTAGAGCTTAAAACTGATCGCTTGGCTATTGAAATAAATTAGTGTTACAATGTAACTTTGTAAATAAATTAGCGTTTTATTACAATGCGTTAAAATAAATTAGTTTATTAAGTATATCGAGTTTCGTTTAAAATAAAAATTAATCGAACCCTAAATTCGTAACAGTACAAAGACAAACGCATTACTTTTTCTTAGATTTTCCAAAATGTCGTAGAACGTTGATTTAATTTATGAAATAAATCTTTAATTGAGCGTGACTTTGTTTTCTTTTTAGGTTCTGATCATCACATATTAGCAATTAATAACAGAAAAATAAAGAGCGAATGGAGTGTACTTTTAAAACCGATAAAACACAAAAGAGAAGTTTTAATTTTCAGTCAAAAGATGGCGCCGTCGAAGTTTCATTGTTACTTCAAGAAGTACGCCACAATTGGAAATTTTCATCTCAATTTTATGAACATTATAACATTATACGTTCTTCATTCGCAAAATATAAAATGTAAATAAACTATTTATTTTAGATCTAGCAAAATGCACTTCCATTTTCAATTTTCTCTTCACAAGTGAAGAGCAAAAAATCTGCGACGAATTTCTATTCTCAACAAAATTCCATCATTAAGGAAGTCTCGTGGAAACAAAAACCTCAACTGGGAAGACGCGCTCTTGTTGAATGAAATCGGAGAAATAAAAAGGTCACTTAAATGGCGAACGGAACAATTTGTTTTTATCAGTCCGCTAAGCATGAAATAATATTACAAGAACTTGATTAATGGACAAATAAAAACTCGGTTATTATTTTACGTATATATGTGTTTGCTGAATTGAATGGCAAGAATTAATTGTAACAAAAAAATTGTGTAACAACTTTTCACAAGCGGTTTAAAAGTCTTAACGTTTCACTCCGGTTAACATCGAAACGTTGAGAAAACGAAATTCTTCTTATCGCACAAGAATCTGGCGTAATTATTAAAAAATGTGATAAACATAGATTGGGGAGCAAAAAAAAACTGTAAAAACGATCACTGGGAGTTTATAATAACGTATGAATATAAAGTAGAGTAGATCTAGATAAATGAGTGAGATTGAAGGATTCCAAATAATTCCCTCGCCGTTTCTAATCATCTTTAATTACAAAGGGCGCGGCCGTGCAAATTATTTAACTGACGGTACTTTGTATTCCGTGATCTTTCCATCCGGATTAACCCTTTGTTAGGAATTAAATCAGCCGAAGGTTTAAAAGATTAAGGGCCCACTTACAAATACGGACTGCGTGAGTACACAAAAGGTTATCTCGACGTGAAACAGAAGGCGTCCTCCGGGGAGGCGCGCCACCGGAGTTATTGCAGATTTTTGTACGCTTTTCAATTTGGAGGGTTCACACGATTCTAATGATAAGTGCGATCAATTTGCTCGAGCTTGCCGCAATGTTGCACGTTTTGTCCCGGCTAATTCAATATAAAGCAGCGCACTTAACGCTCTTCTTGGTTTATTAACGCCGCCTGTGTTGATTTCGTTGTTTTTTGTTTGGCTGCAATGTACTCTTGGCTTATTGTATCGACTTTCTTAACGTGACTTTGCTCGAAACTTATTTTAACGAAATTATGTTATTGCATTTGTCTTGCAAGCAAGAAAATACTCATCTTCTTAAGACAACATGAATTTTCTTTTACACCCATTATCGTGTGTAGTCTTTTGTGCTGACTTCATATTAGGATTTGCGATTCGCTTTATATCTTTTTATAAGGCGAGATTTACTACAAACATTTCATCTTTACAGAACAAAAATGAAATTAAAGAAACTAAACAAATTGAGAAAGCCCAGTGAAACATGTAGCTAAAGTTATTAAAAAAAAGCATTTGCTTTTATGTTTCCTGTGAATTTTTTTTATGAAACCAAACGGTAATTTAGCTCTAAATGGAATTTTTATTCAGTAAACCCTTGTTACCGAAGACACCTCCATTTCCTCCGCCATTTTCTTCGCCCATGCGATTAATTACGATGTCGTCGGGCGTTCGCCTGCAAGTGAATTTAAGTCACATCCTGGCGCTGCAAAAATGAAGGCATCAAATCCAAATCTCGTTACGAGCTTTTTTACGGCCGAGCCCACGCAAACAGCGTCGTTACCGTAAAGAGCAGGAGACGACGTCGTTATTTTCGCTCGGAATTAAAATTTTGATGTTCTATTTGCGCCCGGACGACGCGAAAAGTAAGAAAAAGACAAGAAATAGTAAACACTGCGTCTCGGAGATTGTCTAAAAAAAGTGGCATCAAAAGTGGAAATTAAAAAAAAAGGTAATGTTAAAGCGCAATTAATAATTTAAAATTTTTATACTCGTGCGCTTGTCAAGGTCAGGATGAATAAAAAGGGTAATTCGTAACTTAATCAGTTTGGTCGAGAGTTGTCGAAGTAGTTAGTCATTGAAGACAGTTCTCATCTGAAAAATTTATTTTTTTAATGTTTAGATATCTGCGTTATATGTTGAATATTTAGTTATTTAGCAAGCTCAACGTCGTAAGTTTTTTAAATTTCATGAAACTCAATCAGTGACAATGTCAGTGTTTCTTTAGCTATTCACGTAGTAAGATTGCTTTTACCATCGTGTGAAATTATTGCATTCGAGTACATTAATAAATAATTATAAAATGAAACGAAAAATAATCATAAATTAATCCTAACAAGTATTTTCGATTAAGCCCGATTATTTTTTTGTTATTTTTTGATGCGACGAAAGTGACTTCCCTTTTGACAATGCAAATAAAGCAGAGAGTGTTTTTAACTCTCAATTAGGCCGAGTTATTTTTTCTTTACCTTTGTTCCAACAAGGGCGACAAAAAAATTAATAAAACCGACCGTAACGTACTGGCTCGTAATGTGCACGTGCTCCGGAGTAGACTCTCGTGAGAGGGCATTAGCGCTTTTAATTTTACAGAGAGGGACTGTCCGGTTTTAACGGACCGTTCATCCGAGCGCCTCATTAAGCCCGCCGTCCCGAATATTAAAACTTAATGTGTGAAATCTACTCTGACATTTCCCGAATGTGAATCACTTTTTTTAAATTAATATCGTTAAATTAATCTTCGCGCCGCGCGATGATGATTCGCGTAGGGGGGAAAAAAAGTGGTGCATTATTCTTTTTTCCAGCTCGGTTAAACGGAAATGGAATTACGTAAATTAAAAATAAAATAAACCATCCTCGTAAACAGACAATCTTCGCAGTACATATTTTACAATGGAATGCGTTCGTTTTAAAATTAACTTGTTAATCATCATCAGTACATCAGTAAACACTTCGCGGAATTTTTGGCTGGATAATTGAGACAAAAATAGAATGACGAAAACTTTTGAAACCATTCAAAAAAATAAAAGAGAGCGAGACCAAGAAAGGACGAGAGGGGGCGAGAAGAAAAATGAGAACAGCAGACAAGAGAGAATCGAGTGACATGAAACTTGCGCAGGATGGAAGAAAGTGGAAGAAGCGTACATTGAAAAGTGGAAAAGTTTCAGTAAGAAAGAGCTACCGGTTTCGGCTGTTAAACCTTCATCAGGCTGTTAACGTCAACGTTAGCCTAGTTCGCGGGAAACTGTGAATGACTCTCTAGCGAACGGGGCGAGTTTTATATCTGTGTAGACATTCTGGAGTCAGCTCGAATGTGGCGGATTCTTCTTCGAAGGATCTGGCGTCGTCCTGGCGATGACATCATGCCGTCTCGCCAGACCCGGCCCTCACAATACCAAATGGTGTGGTACACAATTTATTGAATACGACATAATTGTGACTTTGTTTTGATCGGACACGGCGTCTGATTGGTCGAGAGGATTATCATGGACGCATTCGTGAACAGCTGATTTGCCAAAATAAAAAATTGTTTATTTTGTGTATTAATAAATAGTTTTGACTGAAAATTAGTATAATAAATTGTATCGCAATTTATTCTTATGTTATTTGTGCTATCACTTATCAATGAGTTGATGAGTTCCGTCACACTCGTAAATGTTTGTTAAAATGTAAATAAGTCAGCGGCGTCGCATATGTTTTACACATTGAATTTTGGATAAATTGCATATCCGATTTCAATGTTTTTACATAATTTAGAATCACACATCGGGTTTTACAGAATAAGAGCTTTTTATTTATGCCAATAGTTCACAGTTGTATATCTTCATGTTCACATTAAAGGAATTAGACATACATATTCCCCTTGCTGTGATGACACACCATTGGTTGTGTGAAATGTAAACAAATTTAGAGGTTATGTTGGCTTCAGTTAATTGGATGCCATTTCTATACTTAATAACTTATTGTAAATTACGAAAATGTTTACTGAAGTGAATGGAAAATAAATTATAACAAAGGATTTCACCAGTTTATTAAAACTTGGAATGAAAAATTAAGTATCGAAAACTACTATTGTCATACACACGTCCTCGAAAAATAATCCAAAGTTGCACTTTTTTCTAAACGAGACATTCGGTATTCATCCTTGGGGAATTTTGAAGAGAGAAGAAAAATACAAAAATCGTCCTCTTTTTTTTATAAAGGAAGAAAAAGACAAGTGGATTTTCCGTTCATGAGATGTAGGTACAATCTGAAGTTGTAGTATTCAAACGGAACACCCTGTAGACAACACGTTTCTTAATTCACCGTCCCATTTTAACTCGATTTCATTATTCGAAAAAAAAAAGATAAATTGAAATGTCGTATAGTCCCAATTAAACGCAATAAAGAAAAATTAATAAATAATAAAAAATAATAATAATAATTTATTTTTCAATCGTTCAAACATACATTTTCATTGTACTGTAATTCTGATTGAAAAATCTTTAGGCATGAGTTCAGCTTAAATCAGCACCTATTTACTTGGTCTTCCACCTACACTTAAAATTCTGTAACACCAAAGAATTAAGATATATACATAATGTTACTTGTGATGCAAATATCATAAGTTATACCTAACGAGTTATTTTTTGCATGATTTAAGCAATCTGTACACTGATGCAATCAAGATATCATCAGGCAACTGAAGCGGCAAAACAATTTACTATACCTGTGAGTTAAAAAGATGTTTTCGCATTTTAATTTTAGAATTAAATCTGGATGAAGATTTTATATTTGAAGGAATATCAATATCATGTAGTGCCCTCTTGTAGTTTTCTACTGCAAACGAGTGATAAACCTGCATGTCATCCGCATACATATGAACTTTACATTTACAGAGTTGAAGGGTACATATTGAAAACAGAAGTGGGCCCAGAATAGAGCCTTGAGGAACACCGCTGGCAACTTGAATACGTATTGTCAAGCTTTACACATTCCATTCTATGAAATAAAGTGACTTGCGCAAGATGGGACTAGTACTATGTTGAAAGGTAGAAAAGTGTTTTGTTAGAGGACAGCTTCACATGTAAAATTGCAGAAAATTTTTATAATAAACAAAGTACCATTGTTTAAGTAAAAGAGCAAAAGAAAAATTTACGAATGTTTTAAGAATTCACCGACGTGAATGATAATCTAGGCTTCGATTTACCTACCTAAAATTTGTAAAAGTAAAATTACACCCTGTACATTTTTTTAGCTTTCCTCGTGTAAGTAGGTACATACCGCATTTACATAACGAGTTAAAAGCTCGCGAGGAAATTTTCCGCGACCTTTGCAAGTTTTATTTTTGTTTACCTACAAGCGGAGACACCGTCGGCTATTTATTTATTTACACAACGTGAGACACCGCGAAAACACGCCCGGTTCAATTAGAACTTTAATTAGTCTTGCCGGGGCTCATATAATTTTGATCGGATTAATGCTGAGAGGATTAAATTCGCGCACTGGGACGTGACGTGTGGCGTTTCCGAACACCGTGTAACACATAATTTGGTGTTGTCAATGCTAATTTAAACGGAAATTATTAATTACCGCCGGAATTAGCGATGAAGATCGATTCGATTTTAAATTAGATTTTCTACAATTAAAACTTTACTATGCGATGGCTATTTTTACAAAAGCTTTCTACGAAATAATAGTTACATGTTCACAAATTAATAAATTACTTATTATACTGAAAGAGCAAGGGTTACTCTCTTGATTTATCGTTTAAGTCTCCATTGTACGCATTTAATTCCGCAGATGTAATTTGGTTTAAGCAATGGTTTTTAATTTGCCTTTACGTATAGGTATATTCTTTTACTAAGGAAGTTCCTTGGGTGGATACTTGTCTTCGCGACAAAGGAAAGCTTTTGCTACAATTCAGAATTTATTCTATTATAAGTAGAACATGTAAGAATTAGATTTGCATTTGTTACGAAAGCTAGAGTCTAACTAAACTAAAATTTAATTAATTTTAATTGCCGCTCCACTTATACAGATGGGGAAACAAAACTGTTATTAACCTAAGAAAAAAGTTAACACTAATATGGCATCTGTCGTTGTACCTAAGTAGGTATTTTATCGTTTTGTTGTCTGACAGAAACCTTGACAGTAATAGTTAAAGTTTCCTCCCCTCGTTTGTTTTTTTTTGTCACCGGGAAGTTTAAACTGCAGTATTTCCAGTGTCTTGCAAGTTACGAACGGATTCCGGGTAATTCAGCGGTCGCCTCGCAAACTACATGAAATATGAATCGCCTTTAAATGAACTAGTTAATTCCACGTGGAGGGCGCGTCGCGCGGTTTCCGAACGGGAAGTCGGATCGTGCGGTTACGTGTTTTTGGAAACCGCACCCTCCCAGTCCCGCCGCCCGGAACCCGCAGCCTGCGAGCGATCCGGAGCGAAAAACCCCGCGACGTCCGCCTACCTGATCCTTTCGGGATTTACCGAATCAGTTCTTCGTGTTTAACTTGGCGTTACGTATGCGCAAAGTTCGCCGTTAGCGGAGCGCGAAGAACTATTTCGCTTGTACGTGCAGCGATAATAGAATTCAGGTTTGAGTATCAAATTGAGTTCGAACTTTTATAATGTTACGTCGGAGGAGAATATTCGAGTTTCTCGTCGAGGGGGGAGGAGGCGACTCCATCGCCCACTCACGCTAGCTTTAATGTGTTAAAAACTTGCCGAGATTATAGCAATTTTTATTTTCTAGAGTTTCACCTTCGAAGCGATTATATAATTGCAAGAAAATGGGGCCCGATTAGAATTTTAATTTCATAAGTATACAAAATAATTATAATCATTGTTTTTTTTATTGTTAAATAAAAACTATATTTGAATATAATTAAATTTTGAAGTGAAAGCGAGGAATTTAAATGTGAATCGCCGGAAGGCAAATGCGAATTGCACTCTAAAGTTTAAAGTGTTTTTGTATGTAAATACAAAGAAAATAAGTGCCGTCACGCATTAAAACTGTCGGGGATATTAAATTCGCCGCGTTGTCTTTATGGAGGAATCACCGCCGCGACGCTCCTGTCACGGCTGCGACGCCTCACAACTAAAACGTATCCACACTACGGGCGATTTCTTAGTTTTGAGGCGTAATGTCGCAAGCACGAAAGTAATCCGACGTGTACTCGCTGAGAAAAGCCGAGTTACTTTATGTCAGGAACACGAAAACATTTTCAAACCTTTACTTTAGATTTTATTGATTTCCACTTAACACTCGTACTCACCCAGATTGGAACCAAAAACTTTGATAAATTAATCCACATCTTGATATATGTATAGGCAACACATTAAACACATGTGTCAATTAGGTTGCCTTTATGTAGTGTTAGGTTGGTTGCTTAAAAAGAGACTCTAAGGCCCGATTTTACAATCGTCGGATAAGCATTATTCTTAGAATAACTGGGACCAA
The DNA here is from genome assembly GCA_033060865.1 of Dorcus hopei. Taxonomy (NCBI): domain Eukaryota; kingdom Metazoa; phylum Arthropoda; class Insecta; order Coleoptera; family Lucanidae; genus Dorcus; species Dorcus hopei. The sequence continues at coordinate 45,349,953 of CM065423.1, read as the reverse complement.
TTAGTGTGGGAGACTTCAAATTAACAAATTACGTTTTGTTGTTTCCAGCTGAGTAAATCATGCTTAAATAACAATAACACAAATTCTCATAAGTGTGCAGCGTCGGATGTTTTACCGCCGGACTATATCAAAAAAGATGGCAATAAACAAACGGACAAAGCTGATTTACTGTTATTGTTCTCGCCTCATATTTCACACGTTTATCAGACGGGGGGCGCTCGCTCCCATTTAATTTTTATTCAAAGGACCCGCGCGCTCCTACTACATTCCGAATAGGGCGGGAGGAGGTCGCATTCGCATCCGGATTTTTTTAGTCGATTAAGTTTTAACAGGGGAGAGTGTGCGACAAAAACGGAACGCGACGCCTCCACAAAGGACCGGAACAAGTTTGCGTGAAAGTCTCGAAAGGAAGCACGGCGAGTACGTCTGCAGGGCGCTTGATAAATGCGAATCCTTGTCAACTTTAATATATTAATCATGTTACTTAAGCGTCCCCGTCATCGTTACAGCGCGTACAAGATTTTTTCTTTGGGGGGAAGACGAAATTCAACCCCTCTCACGTAATAAGGTTGCTTTTAAAGAAGTTATTTCATGTAAAGTTTAAATGCTTAACCATTAAAATAAATATCGGGAGCAAAGCATAGTTTCGATCACGCGTCAAATAAACGACCGGAAAAGAAATTCGCAGAGTCTCTCTCGCGCATAACCATAACAATGAAACCAAACGTGCCGTGCAATCACTTTTACGGCGCGCTCTTCATTAAGTCGTCGATTTACAAGTCTTACACAGGCTTTTACCCCCGGGAGATAAAACGAACCCGTCAATGAAATGCAAGGCGTCCCTTTTGAGGACGTGCAAATTCGCGATGGCGCGCCGGAAACCCTGATGGCGTCATGTTTTTGTTTCCGAAAGGCACGGCGCCGTCCATTTTCTTCTCCGAATTTCAGCCTGAAACGAACAGGTCCCGGAGGAGACACATTTGAAACGTAGTTAATTGCAAGCGGAGCGTGTACGTGTGTTTAGTCGGATAACGATCTTACCGGGTGGAGTCCGGGGGCAAAAATCGACCGATTACCTGGAGCTTAATTAAAATAATTCACGCTGGGCGGCGACGGCGTCTCGCTGAGAAAATCCTTACCTGAAACAAAAGACGTTTAGTTTACACTTTATATTGTTACGAAATTGTTTAGTGCTTAATAGTAATTTATGGAACAAGGCAGCAAAGTGGCACTTTATCGAACGAGTTCGATAAAGACATTTTACTGCCGTGTTGCATACAACATTTTTTCGACTACCACTCTATATAATTATTGTCCTGGAAAATGCGGAAGAATAATTTTAACACGTTAACTGCCACAGTAAATTAAAAAAGAAAAAACCTTTGCGCCGAATTTTTTTTTCTTTTATTTCTTTAAAATTATTGATATTATTTACAACTGAATAAGCAGTAAACTTTTCATATTTTTTACTTTTTGCAATTTTTTCATAAAAGCACAGCGCTTGTGCCACATGGCATCAAAAAATTAACAAACGTCAGAGACAGATGTATAGTTTTGTCTCCGCATGTGCACTGCGAACTACAAATAGATTCAACCCAACTCTTAAGAATAATATTTGAATAAAAATTAATGCCCCCTAACTAAATATATCGCGCATGCGGAGGTAAAATTATAAGTCTGTCTCTAGACGTTTCTAAAAATTATCTTCCTAATTTGTTTTTGCAGTTAATTCTGTGAATGCCACTTTCTGGTTGACAGTTCGTTTATTTCGTGTGGTTTTTGATTAGTGTGAAATGGAATATATGGACCAAGATTCCGAAGAAGTTATGGAGTATTGCACTCCTCCTGAAATAAATGATAGGGCGAAGGAGGTGGTACTTGATTTATTACCTAAGAAATCAAAAGATAAATATAACCTCCAATACAATTTGTTTATGAACTGGTGTGCTTAAAAAAAATTATAATGTTGTGTAGGAAAAAAAATAATGTGTAAACCATGGCGGTAAAGTGGTTTTCCAGGCCTCAAGAAGTAGCCATATCTTCTCTCGACCTGGAAAACAAGCACTTTACCTCCTAGGTCTACAATATACTATTATTGGAATTCTGTTATGGATGGGATTGTGTCGCTTTCCTGCTATGCATCAGTACTGGTCTAAAAACATGATAACAATGATGTTGATGTAGATACAGTTGATAGATTGAGAAAGATAAATCCTCCTTTATCTATGCTAAAAGATAGATACAAATATGCTATGGTATCTGATGAGGAAGAGTGTATTGACGAGACTTCAGTTCCTTTTAGGGGAAGACTAAAATTTCGTCAATACATAAAAAATAGGCACCACAAATTCGGAATAAAACTTTATAAACTATGCCTAAAAGGTGGATATATGTACAGCCTCAATCAAAAGTAATGCAACGTTCAAAACCGAAACGCTATAGTCAGAGTGCAACGGTGCCGAGTCAGAGAGAGTGCAACGTGTTGTGGCGTTCCGAAGGATTTCGGAAACATTCGTTCGCCATAAGGCTTCATCTCATTCGGTATCTTCTCTCTCTGACTACAGCGTTTCGGTTTTGAACGTTTCGTTACTTTTGATTGAGGTTGTACCTATAATCTAAGTATCTATTGCGGTAAAGATAATGAATCTGCTCCAACTAATATTGTATTGCAGCTAATGAAGAATTTACTGAAATCTGGAAGAATGTTGTACACAGATAATTATTACGCAAGCACAAATCTCGCTCATCAGCTATTAGAGAAAGAAACGCATTTAGTTAGAACACTAAGAGCAAATAGAAAATTAAATTTTAAAGAAGTAGTACAGAAAAAGTTAGCAAAAGGAGAAATTATAGCGAAAGAAAGTAATTCGGGAATAGTTCAAATGAAATGGAAAGATAAAAGGGAGGTACTAAACATACAGATGAAATGAAGATAGTAAAAAGTGTTAGAGGGGTAGAAAAGCTAAAGCCGAAAATTATAGTTGATTATAATAACAGTAAATCGTTTCAGATCAACTAAAATCTTACAATACTGCTTTCAGACGTGGCATGAAGTGGTACAGAAAATTTGCTATTGAATTACTATTAGGTACTACAATAGTAAACGCACATATTCTATACACAATTCAAAGAAGAAATAGTTGCTACAATGATACAGTTAGAAAACGAAAATGCAGTAAATACTAAAGAAAACAGGACCGTTGGTGAGCAGATACACGCATTAAGAAATGTGAAGGTGAGAAGACGATGCGTTGTGTGTTACGAGAAGGTAGCATTTTTATATAGTAGAAGGAGTAACCACTTTAATACTATAAAATAAATTGTAAAAGTTAACGCAGTATAAGTATATTTCATTGCATTTGCGAAGCTTAGGCGCGGGGATTCTTCTCCAATAACCGAAACGGCCAACTTTGAGAGTGTGTAAACAATTGTTAAAGCTTCAAATCATAAAATATTTGCTTAAACAAAACTTCAGTCTATCTACTTTACTAAGAAAATAATTTGCATCATGTAGGATGATATTCTCAAAATGTATTTTTGGCAAACGCTTACGTGGGATCACAGTGCAACGGGTTGCATTTTTGCTGAGAGGAATTTTAGTTTTTGAAAATACATGTAAAATTGAGGACGATTATAAACTTTGCTTGGCTTTCTTTGCCAACGACCATATGACGTAACCGCACACTGCCTCGGGGATATAAAGTTTCAAACCAAAAGTACACAAGGGTATATTAAGTTGGCCGGACAGCAAAGGCACGAGTCAACTGCAAAGTTAAACGCGCACTGGACACATGACTTAATTAGTAGTCCGACCAGCAATTTGCTCGTAATCAAATTATCGTACGCATACATGTGTGTGTGCGTGTCGTGCTAATTTAGTCTAATTGCCTGTTAACTCGGACGACGTCTTAGCGTTGCTTCTTCTCTCTTCCTCTTTCTCTCAGGACATTAAATTTCCGCCGCCAATTTGGATTCTTTACGTTAATTTTCGCTTTTGGTAATTTGTCGTTGTTGATCGTCACCGACCGCGTTAATAAAACTCGAACGAAGGGAATAATAATAGAAACGCGATTTGGTGCGATTAGGTAACAACGTCAAAGAGCATTCCGCCCGATAAGAGAAATTGGCGAGCAACAGCCGAGCCGCCCTCCTCCGGGAGATCATCAATCATAGGGCGAGAGCATTTTAATCAGGTCGCTGCAACCCGCCCGCCATCAGAAGAGCGGAGACGAGCGGAATAATGTCGTTCCGCGGCCGGGATATCATCGGATGAATAATTGAAGGCGACTTCGCCCCGGAGATTTTTCGAATTGATAAATCGCGTACGCAAAATTTTATTACGGGGGTTAATAACTCGGTTAAACAAAGGAGTTTTCCGGGGGAGAGACATGAACGGCTTTCAGGATTAATCAGGGGTTTGCCAAAAATTCACCTGAAGTCGCCCTCGACTTGTTTAATTTACTTAGCAGAGGGTGAATTGAATTGAGTAAATTTACATTAGGTTTTTTTTTTTTTGGGGGCGGGAAGCCAACCGGTAAGGTTTGTTTCGAGAAAAAATATCTGCTCGATAAATTTAAACGAATCTCAGAAACCGCCGATTTAAATCTTGAACGTCGAAAGTATTACATTTTCATTTTGCACACATTGTTATTACTGAAGATAATTAAACACTTTCGCTCTTTAATAAAAAAAAATATACGTCTGTTTTCTAAATTACAATAAATTTCAAAAGTTGTATTTAATACGTTTAGTATAAACTGTAATATGTACCACAAACTCTTTTAAACGGACACTAAATGGCGCACAAACACAAACAACATGTTTATATTTTTCACTTCTGACGAAGCTGTCGAACGACTGCGAAACGTTTAGTGTTTGTGCGCCATTTAGTGTCCGTTTAAAAGAGTTTGTAATACAATTTTCATCGGACAAGAACCAGCTTTAATTATGTAATATGTACGTACGCTAGTTTCAACAAACGCATTAAATTAAAAAAAATTCCGACCGCGCTTACAGATTATAAATTTTTAATGAACTCCCAAAAGCCGCTTGCAAATGTAATCCGAGTAGAATAATAAATATTCTGTTCGATAAATTTAATAAAATATTACAGAGGACAATGCAGCAACAGATTTTTAAATATTATTATAAAAAGGAATGTGTTCGCGAAACAATTTTGTTGCGAACAAAACAGTTCGCAAATTGACCTCTGCAAAGCCGCAAAAATAGTTGTATGTACAACAAAATAGAACTAAATTAAACAATATGAATGAATTATTAATAGATTGTATTATGAATGCTGGGCATTCCATCGGATATTAATTTTTGCGACGGGTTGAACAGTTGCAATTTAAGCTGAAGCTTAAACCTATAGCAACGATTATTTCAACAATTGTTGTTAAGGGTTTAAGCTTTGGCTTAAAGTTAAACTGGCATTGTACAACTGGGCCTAGAGAGAATAAACGCAGGTAATGCCAAAAATAGTCAAGGAATTACAGCTTGTAATGTTGTTAACGAGAGTAATTAAATTGTTTCCGATTTTTAGAAAATTTTGCATTCAAATTATAAAGGTTGCACATATGTTCAAATGAATTAATAAATATATTTTGAAACATAATAATAAAGGAAGAAGGTAAGAAAAATTCGATAAAAAACGAAAGAGAACTGAAACAAACAACATCGATATACCAAGTAACAATAAAATTACCAAAAGAATATCGACCAACAAATTGTTGTCTCGTTTAGTTTCCTCTTCTGTTTTTTGATCATTGTTATTTCTTCGAGTTTTCTCTTCTTTTCTATTGATTTTATGATTTTCAAATTTTTGTTCTGTTTCATATAAATCGTCAAGTTTCATTGTGTTTATTTCAATTTAGTTTTGTTTCAGTTAGTGTCGTGATTTTCAGATTACATTCGAAGAGTATCTTTAATCTTTTATTTTTTGATCAAATACTTCTCCGCATTTTTCTTTAGTTTATTTTTATCCGACTGATGATTTTCTTTTTGCTTGTACAACTCTTTGACTTTCAGTTAATTCCCGCCAAAGAATCATCACCATTTTCTGTTTGTTTTTTTTTCTTGTTGATCTTATTCGTTACTGTTCGTTGTCCTTTATTTCAGTTTTCTTTTGTTTCTTTTTGTCCAGTTATTTAATTTTTATCTACTTGATGGGCTTCTTTTCAAAGTTTACTTTTGCTTTCACAAATCTTTGATTTTCAACAAGTTCTCTTTTTTCGTTTATTTATTTTGTTGTCTGTTAATCTTATTCCCTATTCTTCATAGTTTTTTTATTTGAGTTTTCTTTTGTCTTTTTTGTCGAATTATTTTGTATTTATCTGATTGATTGACATTTTCACAGTTTCCTTTTGTTTTCATCAATCTTCGATTTTCAACAACTTGCAGCTTTTTTTGTTACTCTTATTATTTACCGTTCATCGTTTTTTATTTGAGTTCTCTTTTGTTTCTTTTTGTCGAATTATTTAACTTCTTGCTATCTACCTAGAGGCCAGCAAATTAGTACGAGGGACTGACGTTTCTCCAGCACCGTTCGGCAAAGCTCTTGGAGATCGACATATAAAATTTCCCTCCTATCGACTTCCACAATTGGATCATCCCATTGATCCCTAAAGACATAACAGAAGTTATGCAATACAAATTCTGCATTAGCTATTTCCACAGTTTTTGCCACGGAGTAAGAATTTATATATTGCACTCGTCTCCAACGACCCTTCACTAAACCGAAAGCATGTTCTATGCACATACGACTCTTAGTCAACATGTAATTATGGCGTGTCTTCTCTCTGGTTATGTTTGGAGTGTCTGTATATGGAATGATAAGCCATTCTCTAAGAGGAAATGCTTTATCTCCTAAGATGTGCATGTCCCTGTTTGGAAAATAATATGGCGCTCCATTTCGTTGGATATTTTTGACAAACAAAGAGGCATCACACACCTAAAATGTATTTTTATGTTCACTTCGCTTGTAATTCAGTTTGTTTATGTTTATACGCTTACACGTTAATGATGAACTGAGCCAGGGAAGCCTGCAAATACGTAATGTAATGATGTGTAGTCGAACTGCACGTTGGTGTCAATAATTGCATTGTTTTGTGTGTGGAGTACTTGCCTTTATTTTTTGCTTTTATTTTTCCTTTTAAAATTTGCTTTATGGGTTGAACGTGAACGTACTGTTTTGTATTTCGTGTGGCTCATCTTTTCAGGGTGGATTCTTCGAAATGAATTTTTGTGGACTTCACTTTCAGTCAGATTGTCGAAATGGAAAAGAATGTGTGAAATTGTGTGTAGTGTGTGTGGGGCACATACTCCGATATCATAGAAGGTATCGGATTCACCAGATCTAGCGTTCAATGCTGAACAATAATCCTCCTCAGATACGCTGATTTTGTGTTTCGTGTAAAAACGTGTGTGTGGATGATGATATGGAACCTGACTTACTTTGTTTCGCCTTTCATTTTGTCCTTTTTCTTTCTCCTTTTATAAATTTTATGATCGGTTTAAAAGGATACAAGGAATGTTGGAAAAATTCTCTTCTGGTAGGTTTCTTAATTAATTAATTATAAAATTTTCTCAAAAAAAATCAGTATTTATTTCTTGAAGTGCTAAAGGCGAAACTTATCGAAAAAAAAACTTTGATTGCGGCGAATTAATTTACTTGTTGCTCGGATGAAGATCTGAAGCGAATCTTTTACATGTTGCTCGGATGAAAATCTAACGAAGAATCCCTCTGAAACGACGCGCACGTTGGTATGTGGACAGTCACCGTAACCATGGCAACCATCAACATTCCAGCCTGGAAGCCTCGAACCCGGTGCACATTTTGCTTATGACACTTTGTTTGTTTACAAAATTAGAAAATCCACAAATTTTTACACTCTAGAAACTCTTTCACACTACAGTCTGTTTTCTGTTTTTGGGTTCTGTTGTAATCAACCTTTACATCTAAAAATTGAAAAGTCCTGAGGCGCACCTTTCGGCCATCAACAAGGTAGACAAGCCTTCTTTTTCCCCCGGACTGATTAGCCTGGACCGGCCAATGCCTTGCTGTGAGCGGAGTTTTCTGTGAAACCGCTGCATAACCTCACAGAACTATTTTTAACTAAACTGTACACTGTACAAACAATGTACACTGCATCTCTCGTGTTACGAAAATAAGTTTTTTAAAAATTTGTTTCTATTTATGGCAATTTAGCCTTATAAAATTTTAATTTTGTATTATCCTAAGACAAATATCAAAGCATTATGTATAAGGTATGAATACCAGAAAGTGTACCAATATTTTTTTCTCCTGCACACTGAATTTGTTACGGCCGAAGCGGGCCGGCTGTAATTTAGGTAAGCATTTGACGTTTTCCAAAAGAACGCATGAGGGTAAAGTTTCGCGTTCGTAATTCAACCCCTATTTAGTTGGACGATAATTAGGTGTCGACCCGGCGGAAAGTTCACCGGCAGCGCGCATATGTTTCGGTCACTTCTTACAAAGACCCGACAGCGGAGAGTACGTGTGAATGAATGGACAATGATCTCCGGTTCCGTTCGCTGACATTCAATAAATTAATTGGGGCGTCTGTTCGCCGCGGACAATGCCTCCTGGCTACTATGTTTAAAGTCACTTCGTTAGTCGGGGAAAAATGGCTTCTTAACTTCACCGATGGAAGAGAAGCCATAAAAGTCGTTTTGATTTGTTTGAGGTGCACATATTAACTAATAAACGGCGTCTTAGAGAGAGGAAGTTTCAAGAATGCGATTCAGGATTGATTCAACGTATAGGCAATAGGTAAGAGCGCTTTGCAGAATCCGGATTCATCGAGCTGTGAATAACTTTCTAGTTACAGGAATTAGGAACTTCCGCCCCGCGGTATTCCAGATCAAAGGCGTGCATAGGGGGGCATACACAAGACAAACGCCCGCAAGAGCTGGAGCACTCTGCGTGTACGATTGTAAGTTTACTACCTGAAAGCACGTCAATTTTGTGCCGGAAGCGCGCACCAATCTAACTTCGGATGCAAGAATTTGATGTGTGGGTATGATTCGACGGGAAACGGAAAATTTTAATTGCTAAAGTTTCTCTGCGTTGCAGCGAAGCGGAAATTTTAGCACCTTATGAGATGTTTTTTTTAATGGCGATCGCATTTTCGGTTCAATTGTGATTTGTGTCGAGGCCGTTTCGTTAACCAGCGCGCTTCAATTTCAACGTGCGTCCCTCTTTTCACGGTTCGAATTCGTTTTGTTTTCGCCCGGCGACTTTCAATCGCAATAAATTTGAATTCGGTTTCGGTGCTTTCAGCTAACGTATTGTTTCGGCCGATTCGTTTCCGTTAAATAAATTGCGAAACGTGTGGAACTCTAGAAAGTTATGAACAATAAAAATGCCTTTTATGATGATTAAGTCGATGTGATCGATGAAAACTGTGTGATATATTCAAATTTTAATATGAAACCAATTGCAACGTTCTTTTTTAAAATTTCTCCTCGTAGTTGGTCGTGAATCGTTAGTTGTGAACCAGCCTTGCTAGAAACTTAATAAATTGATACACATCATAACCTCACTTTTCTTTCTTTTATTAGGCGCTTTCCAAGTTAGCGTCAGAGTGGCTCTGAGCTATACCAGAGTAATCGGAGTTCCTCAGAGCTATTCCGAAGCTAATCTGAAAAGCGCCCATCCATTGCTTTTATTAGTTTAAAAGTGGGGTTATGCTATTTCATGCGTCAGGTTGGTTGAGACTGATTCACAACTGACAATTCACGGCCAACTACGAAGAGAAATTAAAAAAAGAAGCACGTTATTTAAAAACTTATTGCAGTTGCGTGTTAAGATTTATTTTATACTTAGTTTACAGAAGTTATTAAAAGTTTGATTATTAAGACGTGTAACAACCTAAGTTGTAAGACGTATAATGTTAGAGCTGTCATTTATAGTATCCTCTTTATCTCGTCACTGTACATTTTTGTCTGCAAAATCTCTAGCGAATGTGAACTACTTGGAAACTAAAACGGAGTTTAAAATCACGCGAATCAAAACGAATGTGTCCAAGTCATCCAGAGGAAACCTGTCCCCGCAAGGAAAAGCTCGCTCGCTCGCTCACTTGAAAACTTTGTAAAATAGATTTAGACGACGGGAATTCCGAAAACTAAACTGTCGGCCAATGAAACTATATTAATCATAACGAGCAATAAAACGGGTCGTATTTGCTGCCGGTCAAAGTTTTCCACCTCGCGTATATAAAGTCCGCCGACAAGTAAATATAGCGGAGGAAAAGAAAAGTATGAAGCGAGGAGCTCGCGAATGCGACTTTTACGGAAACTTTCCGTTGACGAGAAACTTCCAGTGATATATACGGGATACGTTCCTCGCTAACTTAACGCCCTTAATGGCTTCCAACTCAATCCCAATCCTCGGCTAAAATATTTGAGGACTAAGACTTACTTTTCCTATTTAAGGCCCTCACATCTTCGCCGAAACTTTTTTTATACGTGAGTGTACATCACTGAAATTAATATATATTTTTTATAACGTTTCGGTCCACATTTGATTCTTCATACTTTTCAAACCTTTTATCTATTATCAGATTCGGTCGATCACTAACGTTTTGTTAAGTTGACTTTGGTAATTTTTTATAACAGTTGGGAACACTGTACTCATACCGCAAAGCTGCCAAAGTTAGAGGAGGGCGAGGCATATTGTTAATTCTTCTTCCCATCATATCGCATACCATATTCAATGGGAGAAAGATCAGGACTCCTTGGGAGCCACGGAAGGATGCCTATTCTTGATTGTTCCAGGGCAATATGAGGCCGAGCGTTGAGGTAAGCTTGTAACATAAGGGAGAGCAACTTCTTGCAGAACATCCCGAATGTAGCGTACCGCTGTCATAGTACCATGGATAAATAGTAAAGGAGCTCTGCTTCCTGCACTGAAACTACCCCATACCATCAGTCCCACGGTGCGAGCTACATGCCTTTCTACAGTGTATTGTAAATTATGTTGCTCACCTCGACGTCTTGTTACGTTTGGAAATTCGGTTACGGAAAAGCGACAGCAAAGCATCGTTTGCCCGCGTCTCGAGCCGTTTGGCAACCCCGCTCTCCCTCGCTTGCCACGTTCCTCATTTGTTGAGAAGCACCCCGCGGTCGTAATCTTTACCGTTATTGGGTACTGCTGCATCTTGGCGTCCTCCCACCCGATTAACTTTCGCGCCCTCGATTCATTTTCTCGTTCGAACCCGGTGCCGTGTGGTGTGTGTGTCTATGGCTGAACAAATTACCGAAGCCCTTGCTTAGAGGAATAAGGCTTTGCCGAAACTTCCTAAGGCACCACCGAACGAGTTTTAGGGTATTTTAGCCCCTTACCAAGTTTCTCAAGCTTGAGAAACTACAAAACTCAGGTAAAAATTGAGCGAATTGTCTGACGCCATTTTGGACGCTAACGACCTTTTCTCTCTTTCTTTCTATTCAGGCTTCCAGTTTTAGTTTTATTGCTAGTTCAAGTTCTAGTCTTAGTTCCTGTTATATTGTACCGTTTTGAGTTAGACTCAAGCCGAGTCGACTGCCCCTTCGCTTCCGAGCGTTTTTCCTTTACGCCATTCCGAGCCTCTGAGGAACTTGGTTCCGCCATCTTTGCGGGTTTTGCAAGTCCGGTTCAAACCAGCTCAATTGGTGGAAAACGTCTGGGTATTATTGAAACGTTTTACGCAGTCTTTCGTACACGTTAATTTTGGGTACTTATTTGTACCTCCGAGTACGTTTTTGCCTGACGAAGGCTTCTGGTTCCTTCTGCTTGTTCATCATACATCGTGGTCTTTGTTGATCACACACAGTCAACTACGATACATTCCAAGCAATGCATCGTAAATTGTAAACCGCATTGTTTTCAAGCCAATTAAAATATCCACACCACAGTAATTAGGCGAAACGTGGCCCTGACAATGGGAGTTAAAGACACCATCTATTAAAAAAAAAAACCGATTAGTGTAATCAACGACCGACTGGCCGGCAGTCATACCGCTCGTTTCGGTCCAAATATAACGTAACACACTCGTCGGTATGTAAGTCGGAGATAATGTTTCACAACTGCGAAGTTAACTGCACGCCGACCGTGTAACCTCATAACAGGGAATTAAATCCCACATCCGTACGTGATAGCAGAAGACAGCCGGTGACGTCAGTGCAATTCATCTCGTTCTCGTTCATTTCAGACTTTATTCGCTTGCTCGAATTAATCGTCTTGCAAGGACCATTCGTAAGAACCTCTAATTATAACTTTTGTTTGTCTGTCTTATGCCCGATTTCTTCATCGCCTTTCCTTGAGGTTAAATTTATCTGTCGTGTTAGAATGTGACACATAGTATGTGTCCGGCGAACTGTACGTTACATTCCAATTGTTAGATAAATTAACCTTAGTTAAACATGGTGAAGAAATCGGCCATAAGTTGAGGATTCAAAATTTTTGGTTTAATCAAAATCTTGTTTTGTTTCGAACGATTGCTGGATGATGTGTCGCGCGCTTCATTAATTTCTTGTCCTGCGCCCGTTTTAGTTTCGCTGCGTATTTATTTTCGCAAGAGGGCCGTCGATTTCGGGGGGGCCCACCGACATTTCGCAGACGTCAAGAGCAGTCGTCCGCTGATAATGGCCGAACGATGTCAGCAATCTCAGGCATGTCAGAGGAAAGGAAGAAGAAAAAATAACCCCCAACGAAATCGATACGTTTAAAATCATCGCAGTTTTGCTGAAACTGCAACGGTGAAGCTCCGTTGCAAAACTACTAACACCCCCTCTGTGCGCGCTTATATTATTATGCACTGAAATAACACGACGGCGTTTCTTTACATCATCCTTTTTTCCTCTCAGCCATAAACCGAGAATGAGAATGAGAATGAGGGGGGGGACTATTTTCCCCAGATTCGCGAAATTACCACGTAACTTTTTTACACCCCGCTCCCGACCAGATGTCCCTTTCTTCCCGGTGGCAACGTAATAATCATGAAACGGCCGGAACTTATCTTTTCCGCGACGGGAACTTATTGGGATTTAATTTTCTGGCGTAAAATTGACTCTGAGTGCACCGTCGTAAATCACGGCGAATTCAGGCTGTATCGGATGCAAACCTCACGGAAACCGCTGCACGCTTTATTAGCTCGCCGAGAGGTAAGGCTCCGAGCACATTTGGAGCTAGCTAATGTTTGCACGAACAAAAGCAAAGGCTCGATTCGGATTACGGCACGAGCACAGTGCAATTTGATATTCAAATACAAATGTTTGAGGTTGTTTGTTTTTACTGGAGGAGGAGATCTAAAAAGCGAGAAGACACTTTATATAAACACGAGAAAACGGAACGCTCTTCTTTAAATTTTACAACGTTTCTAAGCGCCCGGCAAATATTTGGGGAAGACAGCTCGGTTTTAAATAAGATGATTTTAAACCAAATCAATTACGAGGGGAGTTCTTTATATTATCTAGCTAGCTTTGAAAACAATTGCCATTTTTATGTCAATTTAAAGAAGTGAACATGTGATTTGAAACTTGAACACACAAGCGACATAAAATTTCTATCGAAAGAAGGCAGTGGCCCAAAGAATATTCATGAGGGAATGGTGGCTGCGTGTATGGAAAAAACAGCCCATCCTATTTCCAAGTCAAATATTGATGCAAGCAGTTCAAATGGGGCAAGGAATCTATTCACGATGATCCAAAGTGTGGAAGACCTTTGAAAGCACGAACTGAAGAAATCATCAATAAAGTAGAAGATTTGGTGTTGACTGACCGCCGAGTAAAACTTTCATTTATTGCTAGAGAAATAGGAATATCAGAAGCGAGTGTTTTTAGAATTCTACACGAAGATTTGGGAATGAGCAAAGTGTTGGCATAATGGATTCCCAAGCTGCTCAGTCCTGAACAAAAACTTTGCAGACGACAGTCTCAGTGAGACTGCTGGTAGTGGTGGGTGTTGCAGCAGCAACACTACCAACACCAGCAACCCTGAGGTAGTTCTTATGCAATGGAAAATGAAACGTCGGTAGTAGAAGAAGTCAACGTGACGCGGTTTCAACCGGAAGCCAATTCAGACTAAGAGTATTGTTTAAAAGAATTAAAATTAATCAATCCTGTTACAGTTTAATTTTCCGATTGTGTACGAACACACCCTGTATAGTGTACATTTCAACGTTCCGGTGTATTTTTAACACGTTTCGTTTTGTTTCACTCATTAGGCGTAGGAATGTGCCACTCCGCGCCTACGTAATTCACCCAAAACTTTCTTTTTAACATATTTTCGTCAAAAGCTTCAGATCAGTCGAATAAGTTCATTTTATAAGAATTAACCCCATCCTTGCTTAGGGTCGAAATCGTGTTTATGCGACATTTAATTGTCCAATTTAAATGGTCCTATTTTGCGACGCGGATGTTAACGGATGATCGAGTTCCGGGCCTTACAGAAAGCAGTCGCACTTGGGACCGTTGCGTATGTCTGTAACCTTTGCCCTTTATTCTGATTGGTTTCCGCTGATGTCATAAAAATCGGCCATTGGCACATTCGAATACTTCTCTCTTTTTTGTTCTTTTCTTCTTTTCCGCCGGTCGAGGGAAGCGTCATTTTTCAGTAATTCCCTATTCGCCCTGGGAACCGCATGTTGTTGTCTTTCGTGGGAAGTTTTGTGTTAACGAGTTTCACTCCACCTGGGCGGTCAGAGTGAATTTGTACGGCTGTGTGCCGAATTTCTTTGGCTCATTTGGGGGCGAAAAAGCCGCGTTTCTTTTGCGGTTTGTGTCAGCCTAGCCCGACGCGACTAGGTAAGTTTTACGTGGTGTTTCTCTCTCGACTTGGCACTTATGTTCGTTTTCCTTTTCCTCGTTTATAGGTTCTTGGTTTTTGCTTTGATCTAAGATTTGGATTTGGTTCTGGCTTTTGGCCTACGCTTTTGGTATCTCGTGGCAACTTGCGACTACTAATCGACGCATCCACCCCGAGGAAGCCGATCGTCCACGGAAGCGCCCCGTAGCCGTCCGCCTCCATCGCCATCGACGGACGTGACGACGCTGCGTGAACAGGTCATGCTTTTTTTGTTTGCCTAATTGTTTGCTTCTCGGTGGATTTAATGTAGCCGCATTTGTGCACGTAAATTGCGCATATTCGCGAAGTAAACTCCATTTCGGAGGAATTCATCGGCTATTGTGCGTTAAGCGCACAGAATAATTTCTTCAAAGTTAGAATAAGCGAATGTTATCTGTGTCATTTCGATTAGTTCTGTAATAGTTTCGGATCCGAAAAGTTAGGTATTACCGTATCACGATTTTTGCTTGGTTTACTAATTAATCTGTTTGACTTTCGTCGTTTTAAACGTTTAATAAAATTGTTTCATGCTTTGGACGTACCGTGTTTTCTTAATTTTTACGCGATTCCTTTCAAAAAAATTAAGTGGCGCCTATTTTTGGATTGGCCTTCGCGTTTTGGATTGAGAACCCCCTCCCCCCGTCCCACTGCAGCTGGCTGGCAACATTGGAGTAATTTCGCTCCGGTGTCAAACTACTACTTATCGACTCAGGTAGGTAGCAATCCCAAGCATTTTGCTCCGGATTAATGAATTCCAAGGTTCTATGCCCACCAAAGAAAATCAGGGAGAACTCTACACATACGTTTTTGAGTTACTTTATTAGTGTAAATGCAGCTTTAAACAATTCACATGGCTTCTCCTGTGGTACGAACGAATTTTTTTAATAATTACCAGTGGCGGCTGATTCAACGAGGCACAGGAGCACGTGCCTCCCAAGTTAATCAAGCTTTCATATATTTATTCGTTTATCACTATTTTATTTCTTTTAATAATAAATAATAAGACCAAACTGTAAGAAATTAGCTTGTTAAGACTCAAGTTTCAATACTTATTTCGCAATTTCTGACCAATATTTACTTCCACAAGTTCACGTGTCCCGAGAACGCGTCATTGCTGTTACAATTAGACGGTGTATTTATCAGGTTGTCATGACAACGGAACTTAGGAACGCCCACAGCGGAGCACAATTTACTTCGTGTACCTACTGTGCACTGTATTGCAATGCTGCAAAAATGAATGCGGTGACGTACATTTTATTAAATAGGCCTCTCAATTATGAAGACAAGCTCTACATAAAAAAAACTTGGCAGACCCACCCCAAAATTAAATATTCAAAAAACAACGGTAGGTAAAAACTAGGGAGTTTAACCGATATTTTAAAAAGGAAAAGGCCTATGATAAGTTTTCCTGAATGTGCGGGTGTGTGGAGAAGAAAAAATTATTTTACTTCATTTGTCTTTTAAGCAACGATTTATTTAAGCATAAATTTGTTATTAAAGTAGGCATCAGGAAACAAACATAACAGAGGTGCAGATTTTATGGAATAAAGGAAATGTAAGGTTCGGCATTATTATTGTTTGACACTGACGGATTATAAATTAAGACCGACTAAAATACAACAGAAATTAGGTGTACGCGATTTTTTTTTTGCAAGCCACCGCACCGTACATATTATTTTCATATGTTTTGGTGGAATATTAATAAATTATCGGAGTTTGGACTTCGTTTTAATTTGATTCTTGTCGTTTCTCTGCAAAAGATGGACCCTCACTAAATATTTTATATAGAGTTCCATCAAGAGGAGAATATCTTACACACTTTGTTTTCACAATTTACTAAATTCACTGCATTTGTTTGATAATAACGATATATACAAGAAACATTTTAAATATGTGCCCTCCTCTAAAATAAAGTACGAGCCGCCACTGATAATTACTTAATCCGTCGTATTTGCAATAGATCATATTTATATTACATGTCCCAGATTTTTTTGTCGGTTTCAGTACATATAAACCAATAGTATTGTTCAAAAGAATTCAAATTAATAAATCACAAACATTTATGTCCCGAGGAAATGATTCATTTGAAGGGCTTTCAAATTTAATTTTGTTTAAATAGCGTTACATGGTATCAAAAGGTTTTTTTAGTATTTACAGGTTTTCTCATGAATTATGAAACGGCAACACAATTTTATTTTTAATTTCAAAATCTACCAAATGAACATGATAATTTCCCATTCACATTTGAGAGTTAATTGCATTCAATTGAAGTAATTGATTTTTTTTATGAACTCGCCAAATTTTTAAACACACATTCCCAACAACACACAAGTCGTCTGAACCGACAAAATGAAATTTGCTTGGGCCCTTGTTTATCACAGAAAAAACATTTTTAACTGATAACTTAATTATAACGTTATAAAATTTGATGCAATCTAACAGGTTGTCAACAGTCAAACGATTAATTACCAGGCAGCGTCTTGAAGTACACGCCAAGTTTCTACATAACGTTTCATTTAAAACTGAAGTATTTTCCTGCGCAATTTTCTTCCCAAAAGCAATTACCAAAGTACACGTTTTTCCGCTTAAACTTAAACGTACGAACGCCAAATCACTTTGATGCTTCTAAGGCCCGGTTTTTCGATCGCAGTTTAAATTTAAACTTCGATTTATCCCTATAGCAGCAATGGAAATAAACTGAAGATTAAAGTTAAACTGTGATCGAAAAACCGTCATCAAAATAAAATCTGTGACCGGGGCAGATGTGTTTGCAACCCTGCAAGTGTAATAGTGCGATTTTATTTCACACGAGCATCCGCAGGAATGCCAAATTAATTCATCGCTCAAAACTATACTAATCCCCCGTCCGACCGCAAGCATTACAGCGCGATTAAAGTTTCACCATTAGTGCGGCCCATTTCAAAACCAATTAGGGCAATATTTTATTCGGGGATTACGCGGTGAACCGATCTGACGCAACCGTCCAGGACCGGGTCCGCGACCAGGCCGACAACATCAAACGGGATTCCCCGCGGCGCGAAAATAAAAAGATGTCTTGAGCGGAAAGCCGGAATTAATTTAAAACTTTGCTGCGAGCAGCCTTCAAAGGCAAAGCCGTATGAAGTGTATATTTCTGAGCGCACGGAAGAACATCTTATTGTTCAATTTTTGTTCGTTAATATCGGAGACTCTTTGTTTCGCAGCCCAGGAGAATTACGAGTTTAATTTCAGTTTTAGAAAGGAAGCAGCAACCGTGTGTTCTTTCCGAAGTTCAAATTGAGATATTTTATATGAACCGACACCGCAAAAAGCTCAAATGAAGAAAGCACGATAGGCTCGAACGTTTTGATGTATTCGGTGTGATAGGGTCGAAAAAATTGGACCATTGTCGAAAAAAATGTATACAATGTATTCCCTGGGGATAACGCCTCTAAGTTCCTATATTTCCCCTGGCGCTTTTTCCGGCCCTTTCACATCTGTTTCTCGCTTATTG
This sequence comes from Dorcus hopei, assembly GCA_033060865.1. NCBI lineage: Eukaryota > Metazoa > Arthropoda > Insecta > Coleoptera > Lucanidae > Dorcus > Dorcus hopei. The sequence goes on along the minus strand of CM065423.1, from coordinate 45,331,615 downwards.
CATATAAAACGTACATCCCTCGACAACAAAAGAACAACTCTGAATGGCAAATCTAGAAACCGTAACGCACTCGTCTTTGTTCGCATTCCCCGAGGGCCAATAGGGGGCGAAAAAAAAAAAATTCGGAATTATTACAAGAAACCGCGCATCAAATTCGATTAGAACCGTCCTGTTTGAGTTCAAATTAATTTCGTTGGTTAACTGTCAAAATTGAATGCACTGAGGGCGGTGGTTATGCTGAAATAATCGTGTGTATTCGGGGGATATTTCGGCAAAGCCCATAATTGCATGATGTAACGGTTGACAAACTGTCGTGGCGTATAATGCGACCCTCAAACACGGATGATTTGTCGGTGATGCCCCTAAAAAATGCGACCACATATCTCATGGCATACGTGTTTGCAAAAATTGTTGCACCACGCCGCGCCCGTCGTGATGAATGAATTCTAAAAATTGTTGCTTCCTGGAACACAAAACGAATGCAAATAGTCAGGTGGCTTTCGCAGCAATAAAAACTACATGCATCCGTAATTAAATCTAACAGGCCAAGGTGTACTAGGCAAAGCGGAAAGTTTAAAGCGTCGCTTAATTGGCAAAAACCCCGGACATTACGACTCGACCGGAACAATCCGTGTTTACAAAGTTCTCGCCCTGTTGTTTAAAAAAAATCCTAGGAAATCGGGGGATTTTAACTCGCAAAATAATTTATAAAAATAATCGGAGCTCGGAAAACTTTCAGAGGTAAGACGATGGCATTTAGTTTTCAGACATTAATTATTTTCAGACGTTTTGCGTTTGCCGGGTGCACAATGATTTAATTAAGGGTTCTTGGCTAGGATTGAAATTAAATAGGGTCAAACTAATGAGACTTTGAATAACAAAAGTTGCCGGCACTGAAGTAAACAGGGGGTGAAATTTATAATAGTGGAATTAATTTGTTGTTATCATAAAAAAAAAAGGTAAAATTGTGAATTAATTTAATATACATACAAGGTAACATCCAAAAGTTTTGATAAAAAGATAATTACAATTGAATGTCTTAAAGTGAATGTAACCTGAAATAGTAGATTTGTGTGTGTGTGTGTGAATGTAGGTAAAGTTGAATTATGTAAAGTGTGTAGAACCGAAACCGGGTATTTCAGTTTTCAAATAACATCACCTGAAAGATGTAAAAGGGAAGCCTAATAAATGAAATCAATAAAAAGTTGACGCACTCAAATTCGCCTTAAACAAAATTGGTCCCTCGCGGAGAAAATTGAAGCCGATGAAACGAGGAGGTGAACGTCTCCGAAAATAACGCGAAACAAGAAGTTACAAGATCCCCGAAATTTTATTTGCGAGAGAACTTCTTCCGGCGAAGGAAAGTTTCGAATGTAAATCCGGCGCGCGAATATCAGATTATACTAAAAGGTTCGAACTACGATTTCAATAGCTTCGCTCTTATACATTGCAGCCGCCCCTTTGTTTGACAGACAAATGTTCCGGAGCGGCACTCAAACGTGTTGTTCCCCCTCGGCCGCGCTAAGAATTCGGGCAATAAACCGAAACACAAACTAAACATGAAATTGCGGCCGGAACATCGAAATGAAATTCAAACTCGGCCCGCGTAAAACAATTATGAATTTTTCGCGTGCGCGCGGGGGCGGAAAAGGGCAGGCGCCACGGAAAAGGTCACAGTCGATGTATTAGCATTTCACTGACCTCAGTTTTGCTCGTACTCGTCGGATTGTTGGGTTATTTTTAGGCCGAGCATTAATGAATTTTTGCCCCAATTTATATTTAAATTTCGGGGAAGGGTCGCAACGAAAATGACGAATTTATATATTTAGCGGAGTTTCAGTTGTGGCCGCCCTGCATTTCCGCGGACTAATTAGGGGCTCGTGTAAATACTACGGCCAAACAATATATTTAAATATTTACTCTGCGACTCCGCGGCCGGATCTTAGTTCAACAATTTCGATGCCCGGAATGCCCATAGAATTTCATTTGTTGGGGTGTGTCTGTGACGCGTGCATGAGATTCCCGTTTCCAACCCCATCTTGAATATGTGATCAATGCGAGGTCCATTTTCAGAAAGGCAGCACGAACAGGCTAAGAAATATTTAATAATAAGCTGAACTAACATGTAAGAAAATACATTTGCATTATTTCAATTTATTAAGATTAGGCAAAAATTGCAACTGGTTAAAACAGCGTGTGTTGTTACGGTTGAAAAATCCAATCAAGTTATTCATAGTATTTTTCGAACGCTCTGTATTTAAACGGGCAGAAAGAGTTCAAGTGTGTCTACATGACGGTCGTCACATTTCACAAAATTGCATCAGCTAGATCATACGTTGTTATTTAGTCCTACTGTATATCTCCATTTCACTCTGTCGTCCGGCTAAAAGCTGATTTCATTCGTAACGACTTCCCTCGTAGCGATAGTGGACGAATACGCCGCACTCGTCTCGCGGTCAGACTTGCATCAGCACTCACTCGTGCCGTGCGTATCGTTTATTTGTGTCTTCAATCTCTGTGTTTCTTTCATTGAGTTTTGTGATTGAAACCTGAAACGGAATCTTCTCCGAGATTTGTTAAAGCACGCCGAGTGATTTTCAAGCTTGTTAAACAGCCTGTCGTTGAAATAAGGAACAGGTATGTCTTGTGGTCATTTTGTGCGATGTTCTGTTGGTAACGCGTATCTCTCTCTTCTATTAGGCTTTTAGTGGTAGTTTTACCTCGGTCGAAAATACCGTCATTCCTTGGGTGGAAAGAAAAGGCTGGTTTTTCGGCTTTAAGCCCCGCAACACGGCCTTCCCGCCTGTGAAAGTGGACTCGTCCTGCAAGACGACGTTACTTACTAACATAACCGACTTACGGCGTTAACCACTGTGAGAGGACGCTCCGACACTGTTGACAGCTGACTGTCACGACGCTTGATGTTTGGATTACCAGGTCGGAAATACTTTAATTATTTTTATTGACTTATTTGTGTCGACGCACCTTACCGCGGTGTTGTTATTTTTATTTTTCTTTTATTTGTTAATCGAGTGAACTTCTTTAATCACTTTAAGCGTCAATTGTAAACGAAGAACAGATCTGTTGATCGGATATTATCTAACTTGTTGTTTACTTAAGTTCGGGATCGAACTAGATACTTGTAAACTATTTTTCTTATTCGTTGACTATTTTTGAGCGTTTTTAAATTAAAACAAGTGTGCTCAGCTGGTGATTTTTATTTTATTCACTATGCCCACCTTTTGCTTGGGGTTTTCGTCGAACCCTCCCTTCTCCAAGAGCTTTGCCGAGCGGTGCTGGAGAAACGTCAGTCCCTCGCACAAAATTTGATGGCCTTCAGGTAGGTAGCAGTGTTTGCATAGAAAAAGAAACTTATGGCAAATTACTAAAACATATTTAATCTCGTGCGTCGTTACCAATGTTGTCTAACATACTTTATTTATTGACCTGAGATACATATACATTATACTTAGGCTTATACTATATACATGATTTAAAATGTACATATATGTATTTACATATACAATTTACTACATTTTATTTGTACCTCTGCACGTATACAATATATTTGATTGAAACATTTTTTTTTATGATTTCTGTATAAATTAATTCGGAGCACAAAAAAAGTGTGTGACATCAACGTATTATTTTTTGCCTATTGAATTTGTGATGCCTTTCATTTCTGCTTACAAGTACACCGAACGCTTCGCTGCATTTCACGAGTAACACAGTTGTGTTTTCAGCGTTCACTTGAAAAACCGTGCATGCATAAAAACAAACAAGATGTGATACGTTCTGCATGTAGTACCTGCATACGCGAGAACGGTTGGCATTATTTACCTACTCTCCTTTCCATCAGATGCACACATTGTGTGTACGGGGCGAACACGATTCGTCGTATTCATGCTTGCGCTAAAGAAATATGAACAAGGCCTTGCCTCTGTGTACAGAGACCACCCGCGCGTTGATATTATTTTAATACCTACTACCAAAATCACTTAAACTTTTGGGAATTGAAATAGGGCGGAGATTTTACGAAAAAAAAAGATTCCTGAGTTTGCAAACTAAAGTTTGGAATGGAATATATTCATTTTTCTGTTCCCTTTTGTTACAGCCTGATGAATAGGCTACCAGTCGAGCAGAGAGGAACGATCCAGTAAACGACGCGAATTATTCTCGTACATTCTTGATGCGCTCCGGAACATTCCCGAACGGGCGCGAAATTTAAATAGTTTCTACATGTACTACAATTTAGCATTACTTTGTCTTTGATACTTCCATCATCTTTACATTAACTACTTTCTTTTTTGCATTCAAGTTCAAAACTATCCTGCCTTGCAAATTTTATAATAAAATGACTTTTTATTTAAAAGGTTTTAAAATTGTGATGGCGTTTGAAATATTACGGACAGCCTTCTAGGATAAATAATGCCTTTTAGATGCAAAGCACAGAATTTCAACTTCAGCCCTTACGTCAAACACACGCATCTCACCGGAGCGAACATAAATCCATGGACGGGCTCACCCCCTCAAAAAAAAAAAAAATCAACCTGAAGGGTACTTATTGTGCGAGTCCTGTGATAAATAGACCGTTCGCCCGGGGCGATTCATATTAATAAGGTCTCTTCCGTGCGGATTTTTAAACGGCTGCCCCCCGTAATGACCCGCGCCGGAGTTTTATTGGCGGCGGCGGAAACGTCAACGGCTTCCGATGATTTATGTATTGGAGAGCCTTACATTAACGCGGCGCACTCGGAAAAATCTCTTGCTACTGTTGCTTCGGATTTTAAATTCAAATATTTCAGCGCCGGTCGTCGGCAACAGACAAAATTTGCTCGAATGAATTATTTAAGCTCCTCGCCTGCTCCGCCCGCCGCGCCGCCGGCGCCACACCGAAGACGCTCGTTAAAAGTAAACTTGTCTGAATTATGTCCGGGATATCAATTGGAAATTATCTACGACCCCCCTTAGGTAGTAATTTTTCACTTTTTATTTGCAAGTTTTACGCAAGAATTCGCAGCTGCAAAAATCAATCGGCCAAAGCTTTTCGCAAACAATTACATAAGTATGAATCTTTCGGAAATGTCAAGGAAGGAATACGCAAATTCCGAGTAACGCCCTTTCAGTTCCGCATGAGTCGTATGCCAAGGCATAATTTCATAATCCCCGGAAAAAACGTCTTCCGACGAAACCCTTTTAAATAGCCGACGAGCTGATGATTATATCATTAGTGTGATAGCTAGTTAGAAGTCTTGTTTTATTGTGTAAGTGACCAACCCATGTAAGTTATCCTTAAATGGATGTAAATACTGAGCTACGATCCTTATTTCAGTTACATAAATTATTTCCGTAACATTTTTGGTGGAGGCGCCGGGCATCGATCCCGGCACCTCTCGCATTCAATATTCAATAGTTATCAAAGTGCACAACAAATATGAAAGTTATAATTAAATATTTAGCTGAATTGTTTTTGTAAAAAATGTAAGTCTTTCTTTATATTAATGCACGTATTCTACTAATATAAGATATTATGTTCAACTTTAAAATCACTGTGTTGTCGACAGTATTAACAGCGTTACACCATGCTGAGGTGTCTGTCGCTACCTCCTGCAACTCAGACGGTCCTGGCTTTGGAAACACCATCAGCCCCTACGTCCAGTCGCATCCCTAGTACGAAACCACAGATCCTGGACAATCTCCCCACATACCATCAGGTACGCCGCCTTGCAGATTGAGCCGCCTCCGTTACGGCTGCCCAAAAACTACAACGATACTCTCTCTCTCTCTATACCACCTAGAGTATTCACTCTCAGGCAGAAGCGCTGGACCATCCGGATCACATCTTGCCAGTACCCTGCTCGACATTCGTAACACGCAACATACGAAGTCCAAAGAACACCGTACCAGACGATGAAACAACGGATCACCTACCAATCCGAAGAAATAGAACAAGACCGCAAAGGAAACAGATACCACATGATATGGAAACAATACGCTTCCAGTTCCTCATGAGTCATATGCCAAGGCATAATTTCATAACCCCCGGGAAAAACGTCCTCGGACAAAATCCCTTTAAATAGTCGACGAGCTGATCATTAGATCATTAGCGTGATAGCTAGTTAGAAGTCTTGTTTTATTGTGTAAGTGACCAAGCTATGTAAGTTACCCTTAAATATATACAAATAAATGTGACGTTACATTGAGCTACGACCCTTATTTCAGTTACATAAATTATTTCCGTAACATGTTACAGTCCGCGACGCATTTGTAGTGAGCTGGCAATGTCACTTGTATGTATATCTTGTCTGAACATCCGACAACACTGTAAGCTGCGCCGGAAACGTCTATTTGAATTCTCGCTTTCACATTGGTTCTTTTATTAAAAACTCTTGGCGTCATAATTATTCTATTGGCTATCGCTTATGGCGTCCTTCCGTTTCGCTTTCGCGCTTGAGTTCATTTCTCATCGGGATGTAGTGCTGTGCTGACGCGTTTCACCGCATAGAAAAGTTTATCGTGGCCTTGCTCAGAGAATTGGGAAGTGCTTATTGACGACCCTGCCGGAATTTCACTAGTGCACCACCGATTTGGGGTGTTTTATCAGCCCCATTCCAAGCTTGAGAAAACTACAAATCTCAGGTAAAAATTGTGCGAATTGACTGACGCCATTTTGGACGCTAACGAGTTTGTTCTTTCTTTCTATTCAGGCTTCTACGTTGGTACTATTTTACGTTTGGCTCTACTTCTAACTCACGCTTTACGTCTCGCCGTGATTCCCGGAGTTTGATTCAAGCCGAGTCGATTCAATCCTCGCGGCCGAGCTTATTTTCTCTTCTCTTAATCTAGTATGCTGACCCGCCATCTTAACAGTTTTGTCCACCGGTTCGATCCGGATTTGCGACGTTGGACAGCAACAGTAGAGGTCGTGGCGACCGCCAACTTCACAGCGTAGCGAATTTGACATTTTCGACTGAGTACTGACAGAAAGGTCGTGAGTTTGATTATTTAATTTATTATCAAATTTCGTGTCGTCGCTCAACTATTGGATGCCTTTTGGTGAGCGAATTTTCGGCTGAATGCAGAAAGAGCATAAATAGTTCTTTTTATTGTCCTTGAGTAAATACACTGACAACTGTAGATTATTCGCAGTGTACCGATGTTTGACTTTTACATGTTGTGAATAAGCATCTATATAACTTGATACAAAATTGTAATCTGCATTTCCTCGAATCTTATCGATCAATAAAGTTTAAATTTATTAACTTTAAGTGCGTGTTTGCGTTACCCTTCCTTCATGTACCAGTGAGTCAAGTTTAGCCTCTATTTTGTTTTGGCCTTCTGCCCAATCAAGTCGGCTCGGGGATACCGACGAGGTTGTTTGTCTATCAGTTGGGCCAAATCCGTCCTGGCGCCTTTAATAATTTAACATCATACTAGACCCACCCCCGTCTCACTGTTGCTAGCCGAGGGGAAAGCTGGTGGAATTTGTCACCTGGTCAAGGTAAGGTTGAGACTGTCAAGTTTAAAGTAAATTTGGTGACAAATAATAATTTATTTTAAAAATATCAAGACAGCAGAAAAGATTGATCTATATTTTTTTAAATTAATTAAACTGCAAGTTTTTTTTTTGTGCGCATCTGTTTCGCTAATGTTTGCCATGAAATTCATCTTAACTGCTAATGAAATCCGTCCGAAAAGCTTTCGCATCCTCTTACTCGCCTCATTTATAACCGAAAGATGTATAATTAACATTAATTGTCCGAATTACGTGCCGCTGTAAGTATCCAGCTGCAGCGATAAATCTGCACACGTAATTGAACGTTGCATTAATTATCAACACTCGGCACTTTTAGCCGGGGCATCGTAAATAAATACATAAATAATTAATTTTCAGTTAGTGTGCGGCTGCAGTGAGGTGGTGCACTTTAAAACTGAAATTGAATTCTGCCCGCCAAGTAACTTAACAAGATACAAAAATCGAGCAGTTGTTTTGCGTTGAACTTTTCATGAATTCCAGAGTAAACGAGGAAACGGAATTAATTGGCTGAGAACTTACGTAGCAGTGACTAATTGCAACTAATTCCAATTTGTTCCGCCTTATAGAATGCACGGAAGACATTGGTAGAGTAATTGCTTAAGTTTACTTAGGTTCGACTGCCGCTGGATGTCATCAAGTCATGCCCCGGTGTAGAGCTAATAAGAACTAATCAGCCAATATTATTTTTAAATTTAAAATTAATTACAGGGAAATTTTCGTTAATGACAAAGTACATCCTTTGTTTTAATGACTGCCTTTAGGGGATGCTTTCAAATCATTTTGATTTGATGTAATCTAAAGCTTTACACTTGCAACAACAAATTTGGGGAAGTCATAACAAATTTGCTTTGCTTTTACAAATTAATACTCTCACATTAGCTCTTCAGTCAAATTTGTCGGTCATAGAAAAAATCGTTGCGTTACTGAAGGAAACGAAACCCAGATATATGAACAACCGACTAATGTACTTGGCCGAGTTGAAAACCAGGGATGAAATTAATGGGGCGCCGGCAATAATACGATAATTAAAACATGTTCGGCATTAATTTGTGAGTCACGGCCGATTTCGCGCATGCCGATTATAATAAAAGCCGCGTAAAGTTCTCCTCTTCATTAACGAGTATTGATCCGACTTTAATTACATTAAACATTAATTATTAACCCTCGCCTCTGTCTAAATGAGTTTTTCTTTTTAAACAGTGGGCGAACCGGATCAATACAAGGAAACGACGACGCGTCTTACGTCTTCCAATTCCCTCTTTTTAATTTCTCTTAGTTTATGCACCCCCTTTTATTTTACTCCAAACATTATTGACGATTTTACACAAATTCGTTTCGATTTTCGATGTAAAGTAGATTTTTTTTGTAGCTTGCTTTGCAATCTGTAATTATTATCACAAAATTTGTCAGTGTAGATTAGGCAACCCATCAATCAACTCAGAAATAACGTCGTGTTTTCATTATGTACTAAAAGCATGGAAGTAGAATGGGTTGCCTATTTTTTAATGTTAAGGGGTCGCGCTTTAAAACGGGCACCGCGTAATATGCGTACAGCTAAATGTTATGGGGGGGTACGCAAATTGGATTTGAAATATTTTAACCAAATAAGCAGAAAACATCACAAGTTTGTCTCGCAGCGGCAAATTGATTTGATTCAAAGGGAAATGTGCGTCTAAAAATAGCCCCGGATTATGTATTATTCACCGCCCCGCGGACAGGTAAGAAATCAATAAGCAAGGGGGTGACGCAGTCAAAAGAAATTTGCATCACACCGTGGCGTGATTCCTATTCGCTTGCTCGGAGTGCGGGTTTACAACGGGGCTTACATGCAAATACTCTATTACTCCATTATCGTTAAAGTCCTCGCTTCTCACCCCTTACCTTCGATCCCTCCACCACACCGGCAGCATATGCGCCGCCGATGAATTTCGGACCCCACGATAGATAATGGATAAGTGGTAGGTACACGATGTTTAATGAATGTAAAATGTGTTGTTAGTTCGCTACCTACCCTCGTCCTTGTTTGCTGATTACACTTCCTCTCTTTACTTGATGTGATGTAGTGGATAGACTCGTAGTACGTGAAAGCGTTGACAGGCGCCCCTAACACGCAGGTACTACGTGAATGAAAAAAAAGGCGAGCACAATTCAAGCAAGGGGTTACAACGATTGTTGCGTGAGGTGCTCACCCCTTTTAAACTCACGAAGTTAAAACTCGTAACAGCACGTGACGTCTGCCTAGTTTTCAACCGGAAACTTAATCGATCCGCATTTTACGGCTTCTTTCACTTTCCGACGAATTAAACTGCCTTTAGTGATGATCGAAAACACCGGCCGTTAAACTGATGTGTAATAAATTAACTTAGAATTCTATAGTACTATTATCCATTAGTATGTCACAAGTAAAGCACGTATTTAGGTCATGAGTCATCTTTTTATTTGGGGGTTGTGGAGTGATGACTCACGAACTAAAAGTCCATCTAAATACGTGCTTTAGCCACAAAATTGAGATAAATTGTTATGATTAAAGATCAATTTTTATTGAAAAGAGAAATTATTACGGTTGAAATATTCACAATAATATTTGGCAATCGCCCTGTATTTAATATTCAAGCAATACTTATCAAAAAAGCAACATCCCCTAAACGATTAGTTAAAGCCGTAAGCATTCCTGCATTGAATGATTTTACATTTTGAAGCGGGAAGTAAGAGTTCAGAGTGCCTACGTGCCGGTCGTTGCATTTCTCAATGTTGCACAAGATTACATCAGGAAAATCATACGTTGTTATTTAGTCCTACAATATATCTCCATTTCACTCTGTCGCCCGGTTAAATCTGAGTTCATTCGTAACGACTCCCGCCGTAGCGATAGTTGGAGAGTACGCCGCCCTCGATCTCGCGGTCATACTTGCATCAGCGCTCGTCCCGTGCGCCCCCCTTGTTTGTGTTGGTGATTAAAATCTTTGTGTTTCTCTCATGGAATTTTGTGATTGAAACCTGAAACGGAATTCCCTCCGAGATTTGTTAGAGCGCGCCGAGTGAATTTCAAGCTAGTTAAACGGCTTTTCGAAAGCCTGCTTCTGTGATAAGGAGCAGCTATGTCTTGTTGGTCATTTTGTGCGATTGCTCTGTGAGTAACGCGCATCTCTCTCTTCTATTAGGCTTCTACTGGTAGTTTTACCCGTCAGAGAAAACCTTGGTCAAACCTTTTTGCATGGAAGGAACGGCTCATCCTCCGTCCGTGATTCGTCCGTTGACTCGACGTCACTTGGTGACGTAATATCTGCGTGACTAACTACACTTACCTCCGTTGGAGGGCGCTCCCTCACTGTTGACAGCTGACTGCTATTACGCCGGATTCTGGTTACAAGGTCGGAATTACTCTAATTATTTTTTTAATTATTCTATTGTGTTGATTCACCTTTCCGCGGCGTTGTAATTTTTATTCTCGTTTAGTTGTTAATCAAGTGATTGTCATAATAAAAAAAGAAGTAGTTGAGTTTTAAAGTCAATTAGTGACCTTGTACAAAAGATGAAATTCCGCAGTCTCAATTTGCAATTACTTTCTCCCTTGCTCGCGATAGCGACGTATAAATCCCTTCTAAATTCAATATTAAAATACATGAGGATAATAACAGCGGTAATAAATGATAATAGTGCGACCTTTGTGCTGTGAGGGCACAATTTATCGCTCGAGTAGAAAATGGAAATGCGCCGCCACTTCGATGCGGCAATTGTTTCTCTCGCGTACAAATGGCCCCGTCGTAAATCAGCTCCTTACGGTTCTGAAAAGTCATTATCTGATTCCGATTGTGGATAAGTGAGTACCTCCGGGCGGTTAACAGCTTGGCTTATGTTATAATTAAGCCTCAATACCCGTAATATATCTTCATTTATTTAAGAAGCACGTGACAAAGGCCGGTGGTGTTTCGCTATAACGATGATGATGATGATGGTGACATTATGTCGAACGTGTTTGTGTTTTCTTTGATGAATCGAAGACCTAAATCTCGCTTAATGGGATCGCCGGTTCCTCGTTCGTACCCATAAAAGAAATCTTTAACTAATTGGGACTGGGGCTCGCCCTCAACGCAAAAAAATTCATCAAACAGGAAACTCCCGCGATAACGGCCATAAAATCGACCAATAAAACGGTTTTTACTGGCGAGCTCATCCTCAACTTGTTAGCGAAACTGACGTCCATTAACCTGGTGAAGGGGGGTTATCGGCGACGTGGCGCGCCCGATTGATTTCCGATTTCCGTTTTTGCAGAAGACTCCTCGAGCCCGTCTTAATCCGAGCTAACTACGAAGAGTGGGTCTTAAAATTAATGCGCGGAGGACGTAAGTGGCCGGGCTGGGGACGCGGCATTAGATTTATTAATTCGGGACTTAAGTGCCAGGGGGCAAGGGGGCGAAGTCGTAAACGTGATGGCACCCGTTAAATTCGGTGGGGGACACGCCGAGTTAGAATCTTAAACATCAGTATGGGGAGGTTTATGTCCCGACGACGTCACAGTTTGGAAGTTATTGGTTATTTTATCACCCACAGACTTCAATACTATTAAAGCATAATTTTCAATAATGAATTTAGTTGGCGAAAATGTAGTTTTTTCTTTCGCTTTCTAAAAACGTCCTTTGTGAAATACGAATGAATCCGGGACAGTTGCGGACCTGCACACCCCTGTTTATAAACTAAACAACCCTTGGATAATTTCCTTAATTTACATCCGAATAATTTTGCTTGCTTTATTGAGTGTAGATTTCGGAATTAAACTAATCGTGAATTATTTAAAGAAAATAATATTTATTGAGTTATTGTTAGGAACCACGATTCTCGATCACAGCGCCGCCATCTTTGATTCCAAGATGGCGTCGCTATGACAGCCGAGTTCGTCTCGTCGAGACCTTTCATTTGAAATGCGACACGACGGGTTTATCTCTTACGCGGCGATTTTCATCGTAGCGCCGCCGTCTTTGATTCCAAGATGGCGTCGGTATGACAGTCGAGTACGTCTCGTCGAGATCTTTCATTTGATGTGCGACACGAAGCATCGAACTGGTCGAGTCCATTTCGTAGTTAACTTCTAATAACACGGTACAAATCATGGATGGTGATGAGTACTCAACAGAAGACTCGACTAAAAGAAGACGATCCCAAGGCAGTGAAGCAAAAGCAAAAAATTATCCAGAACTCCTGTGGAGAATGAGCTGAAAGCAGAGAAGACAAACTAGACGCAGTGCTGGATATGGTAAAGTAGATTAAAGTAGAAATGCAGGATCTGGCAAAAGAAACCCGAGATATTAAAACAGATATCAAAGAAATGAGAAATGCAGCGCTGAAATGGAAAGACTAACAACGGAAATGATAATCTGAAACTGGAATGTAACAACCTGAAAAGAGAGAACGAAGAGATTAAAAAACAATTAAAGTCACTCGCTTGGCTTTTCCTATGCACTTCTAATTTATTAATCACTATTCGATACTTACTCACTCACTATCCGACAATTACTACTCTTACAATGCTTTTGTCCTGGTAGCTGGGGTTCGGTTCAAGGTACAAAGTTCTAAAGGTGTCAACATCAATTAACCCTTGCCAAATTTGTTTCTTACAAACGTTCTAATTGCCTCAGTCTTAATTGGCACATGTAAACATACACGCTTACATTCTGCAGAGCTTGCACAAGTGGAATGCGAGCATGTGTAACGCGGCTGTCCTACTAATTGTCAATGGGTGCTGATCCTGCATAATTTTGAAATGCACACAATTGCAATAATTACGAAACGAATTTTAATTTACTTATTTTCCCAGATAATGACATCGTGACAATATGAAATGGAAAAGAGGAAGACCAATGAAGAAATGGAATGATGAAATGAGAAGTATGCATTTTATTTAAATTGTTTTTAATTAATGGTTTTAGTATTATTTGAATTGCAATAAGAAAATATAGCTCACGATTCCATTCGTTTTATTTACTTAATTTTACTTCAATACCTGACACTTACTCTACAAATTCAAACACTATCGTTTAATTTACAAAATAAAGCGCAAAGTAAAATTAGTTTCGTGTTTAAAGTGGACATTAGAAAAAATGTGGCGGCGCGCTTCGCACCGGTATTTATACGGAAAGATGATTAATTTGCCATTTGATTCTGCGTGGCGTTTGGAATAACGGGGCGATACCCAAAATCGCTCGTTTCAAGTCGAAGGACAAAATTAAAAGAGTTTCGCGGTTAAAGTTGAACTAAAAAACTTGGTGGACGCGCATTGCATCGGTATTTATACGGAAAAATCTGCCATTTCATTTTGCGCGCTGCTCGCTGGCTTTAATATGTGAAGCAACCCCGACCGCAACCGTTTGGAATAACGGGGCAACCCCGTCCACTTACTGCAGGTTATCTTGCTTCGAGCTTTACTTGAATAAGCATTTCCACAATTTTTTTTTCCAAATTTTCAGATTTTCGACTACCAAAATTGAGTGTAAGTAATTTGGAAATACTTGTTTTACAATTTTTAAGCTACATCTAGTCGGTAAGTGAATTAATCTGTTTCGCAAAGTCAAATCTTCCTTCGCCTAACCTAACTCTCCAACTTAAATTCATCTGATTTTCAAGGAAATTGATTTTTAAAGAAATTTTTGTCGATTTGTAATATTTTTATGCTTTCTTGATTAAAGTTTAATGCCTTTTCAAGTGAATTTTTTTAAACTTATAAGTCCGAGCCTCAGTAACGACTAGAATACATACAATTGATAATTTCAATTAATTAAGTTATCTACTGGCTGCCGTGTATACTTTTCATAACTACTTGCAATAATAATATTAGAAAGAAACCGGCGGGCGTCGATTGTATGTACCATCGCCGGCACTAAAAACGAAACGCTGTACCAAGCCATAGTTCTAAATAGCACTCGTAGCCAAGCGAAATATACCCTTATAGGTGATCTTTAACCTTTGGCCAACTCACACAGGAGTATTTAACAACACATTAGATTTATGCTGCGTAATATTTATTTTAAATAACTGGAGATGCTATAAGAATTGAATGTTTTAGTAAATAGTTTTACAGTTAGAATAAAACTGCTTTTCACTTAAATCGAACTTAATGTAAATATTGAAAGGTATCAATAAATAATACCCAAGAAAATAAAAGAATTTTAGAAAAACTACAAAACATGTAAGTTTTTTAATTAAAAATATACAGAGTGCGCATGCAAAGGATCTCCTAAACCGTAAGAGATAAAGATTGGATTAAATGGAAGAAAAGTTGTCCATCAATCAATGCCTAATTCGGACTAACAATAGAATTGATTTTCTCTTGCTTGTTCTTGAGGTATGAGGTATTTATTTTCATACGAAAAATATATAAATTTTGACACAATTTTCTTTAAGCATGTTTGTTTCTGCATCGAATAGGTTCAGTAAAACTGCAATGTCACCGTTTCGTTTTTGCAAAATTGTTTTGTTGATTTAAATTGGCCGAATAGTTTATGAACTATGCGCCAATTTTGAATGAACATTTTCTTTGGGAATAAAATTGAAGTGCCCATAAAAAAACTAAGCGTTTCCGATCACGACAATATAAGTTTTTTATTGATGAAATCTCGTCTGCTTTCTATCATTTTCGTTTGAGTACTCATTTTTTGGATATGTTGTATACACTGCAGTTACTTCCGTGTTCCCATATTTAATGTGTTGCCTTTCTCAATGTACAATAAATTAACTTCCTAATCATCCTCAAGATTAAAAGTAAACCAAATTAGGCGTTTATTATTCTATTTCAAATTTCGTAACAAACAAGGGCTTATCATATTTGCGTTTACTAATTAAAAAGGTTCATTTATAATCGAATTTATGGCCTTTCGTTTCGTTGTAAGTACCGGCGATGGTACGTACATACAATGCAACTATTAAATAGAAACCGCCGCCGACTATGGAGTCATTTCCTATAAAAAACTAAATTGTAGTTATTTGTAAATGTGTGCCTGAATTTAATGGAATATCTCATCGTCTACGGCCATTTCATTTTTTTTTTATATTCAGCGTTGAAAAAGATTTGACTGGCGTCTCCCTAATTTTATCGCAAAAAGATTTCAGACTTGTCATCATCATTCCACATAAAAATTAAATCGAAGGTAAAACGAACCTGGGGGGAGGGGCGTCCGGGAAACTTTTCCCTCGCCTGAAAATTGAACGTAGGCGTATTATCTGATCGATCACGGCCCGATATTTAAATCAGTAATTTCCGTCTGTTCCGCGCGCGCCATTATTAATACTCCCGCCGCGCCGTTCACATTATGAATCGCGCAATATTATTTGTTTAATGTTGTACACACGCATATTATTCACGTCGGGTAATTTATCGCCTCCGCCCGTTATTTATTCATGCATTTCACATTTTCGATTTGATCGCGCGCTCCTCGTTACAATGAGAATGAGAATGAAAATGAAAACCGGTGACGCATACGAGCCCGGGGGCAAGTGCGTGATCGCCGGTCGCACTTGCCCCCGAACGGAAGATAATTAACCCCCTTTATTATGGCGTGGCGTAATAATCTCCTGTGTTGTTGTTGTTGTTGCAGCTACGGAGTGCATTTTGCTCGGTGAATAATCCTGCGCCCGCATCGCCGACAGCTTCAATGAACTAGCTCTTGTAGTTGAGACGTTTACAACCGCTGCAGTTTCGCCCCGATTATTCCGCATGTCCGCTTGTTTGTTGAAGCAAACACAGGGATAATAACTTGTTACTCGGGGATCAATTTTTTATGAACAAAGTCCGAGAAATATTTGCCAACGAATCTGCCACATTAATCCATAGTTTAACACCAGCAAACGCATTCAAATAAAATCAAATTGTTCTCAAAACTAAAGAGTTGAACAACTCACGACGAATTCTAGAAAACGTGTTTAATGGATTGAAGCGAAGACTCCAAATTTGTCTCCCAGAAGGTAGCCAAACAGATTCAACACTTTTTTTTAGTTAATAATAATTCGTAGTTTCGTTGAACTGTTTTATAATTTCCTACCTACATACATGCACTCATTTGATCTAAACATTCAATGTTAACTTAAAAATATTAATAGTTTCGGCCAATTTTGTGACTTAAAAATATTAAGGAGAGTACTTCATCTGTATTTTATTTGTAATTTCCTATTACGGTAGGCGAATCACACCCGTAATGGAAAAAAATGGAATCATGTCAAGGCTAATAATAATTAATACAGAAATCGATGTAGCGTGCAGATCCTTCCGTGCGGTAGCTATATTTTTAGAAGGAACTGGTTCACACGCTCATTAGGGTTGTACTGCAGAATAATAGGAGGGTATTTCTAATCAAACTGGCTTTATCACCATTGATTATGTATTACAACTAGATTCGATTATAGATTAAAAACGCCACTTTCGACTTTCTAATAATAAAAGTTACAAATTGCATTTCGAATTCCACGCCGATCTATCAACGTCAACATTTGCTTGTAATTTCGTGTTTAAACTTAAAAAATATGAAAACAGCACTCCTGAAGATGTCCTTCCAGCGTATGTAATCGGTTTCATTTCAAAAATTCTTAAAAAAATACTTTCAGCTTGAACATGTATCAATAAATTTTCCATTTCTAAAAATATTTACGAAAATTAGTTTTCTGTAATTCAATTGTAGCTGTCAGATTAGAGACGTGTAGTTCGTGAACGAACTAGTTTATCGAACCTATTCCCTGCGATGAGCTGAATTTTTATTTAGCTCGCGAGTATTTTAGTTCGTTCACTCGCGAACTAACTTCCTTCCATGCCCGACTTGCCAAGTTGCGAATACACGGCTAGTTAGGTATGAAAGGAAATTGGTTCACCAGCGTACGAACCTTCGGGCATTCTGCTTGACACTTAAGTCGTCGAACTAGAAGAGTACACGTCCGAGTAGCGATTCCGCGAGGCACCACGTAATCGAGATTCGAGGGTGGACGGTTGTAAAAGCTGCGAGCGCAAATTTCACCTCGCTTACACGATTTTCAACCGCCAGAACCTCCACGGTTGCCTATTCAAAGTACCAATTGCATCATTCGACGCACGAACTAAATGAGCTAAATGAATAAGGTTCGCGAGCTAGGAACAAAGGAATCAGTTCGTGAAAAAGAGCTAACTTTACCACCTCTACGTCAGATTCTTTAGCAACGCTCAGTTAGGTACTATAGAATGAGTTCAATTCTTATCTGATATGTAAGAATCCAAGCATCTTATAATTATCAAAAGCATAGTATAGAATTTAATGCAACGCGATCGCGAGAGAAATCCGCCCACATAAAAAATTGCGTAACCGAAGCAGGTGTTCGCTTTACTGAAAAACCTTGCGCTAGATTGCGACATGATGGATGTTGCAAGATTCTAAGAAATGCACCAGCAACTGCAGTAAAGATGTTAGCTGACCTCGTGCTATATCGCACACGTGATCAAGAAAAACCAAATAAAAGGTAGCGTGGCAAAAACACAACAATCAGACAGCTTCAAGCAGTTTGGTCGCGTACATCTCCAGAGCCCGAAGGCATTTATAGAATGTCATAATGGGTGTTGCTGTTCTCCAAAAGTTCGTTTGTCTCTGTATCTAGTTTCTAATTTTCAAGTCGATGTTATTCTTAAAAGAAAGAACGTAATTTTTCGTCAATCCCGAAAAATATATATATAGTGGCGGGCAAGAGTTGAAATCCCATTCCGTATAAAGAGGGCGTAATAGCAATATCTGGCTCAAAAGCTTAAACCAGATACCTACAAACAAAGAAATTGCTACTTAGGTCCTTTACGGTCTGAATCAAATTTTCATATAGAAGAAATTTCATTCGGTTCCTCACTAGCTTTTCGAATTAAATCACCGTCTGCGTTCTCCAATTTTTAATTAAAGTGAAAAGCTAAGACGAAAAAATCGAGTAACTCATTCGCAGTCGCAGTAAAACTAGAAAATTAACCGAACCATATTCGCAAATTTTTTTATTTGTTCCCTCAAATACTAGACAATTAGTTGCCAATAATTTGTGATACTTTGTGATTTTTTACATTCAAATTGTCTAAAATTGTTCAAAATTCGTGGTGGGTTCTGCCTTTATAAAAGGACCAGCTCCTTTCAGCATAGGTTAAGAATTTAGAGGAATATTCGGAGTATGCAGGTTAATCAGACAAACAACGTGGCAAATGAAATTAAAATAAATTTGTTTCCCAAATACTACGCAACCAGTCACCAGTATTTTCTCGTACTTTATTTGTAAAGTTTGTACATTGAAAGTTGCTGAAAATTCGTGCTTGGTTCTGCTTTTATAGGAACTACGAGGGGAGTTTTTTATGTTATCTAGCTAGCTATGAAATCAACGAGTTAGAGGACAAACAAAGTTTTATTTTTCAACGTAAGAACCATTAACACTAGCACACTTATTCCAACGTTGTATAACGTTGTATCCCTTCGATAAAAAATTCTTTTAGTAATTCTGCAAAATAAGACTCCACAGCGTTTTCCAAGTCATCATTGGATTCAAAGCGACGCCCCCCTCTCAAGTGTTTTTTGAGTTTTGGAAAGAGATAACAGTCACAGGGGGCGAGGTCGGGACTGTAAGGTGGATGTTGTAATTCCTCAAAGCCACATTCATTGACTACTGCTTGAACAATTTGTGCTTTACGCACTCTGCAATTGTCGTGAGAAGCAGAGTTTTCTGAGCATGATTGTGGGATCTTTTTTCGCGTATAGCCGCTTTCAAGTTCTTAATTGTGTCTTTGTAGACATTCCCCGTTATTGCAGTCCCTTTTGGCATATATTCAATTAAGAGAATCCCCTCCGCGTCCTAGAAAACTATGGCCATCACTTTTCCCGCAGAAAATTGCGTCTTTGTCTTCTTGGGTGGACGAGAGCCTTTATAATAATAATAATTCTTTATTTGCCCAACGGAAAACAAGTCCAAGTAACAGGCAACATGGAAAAACGTATGAAATAAATAAGCGGAGCGTTATACAATTGCTAACTACGGAGCAGCTTAAAGTTAAGAGTAAACATACTAAGCACTAAAAAAAAAACTAAATATCGACTAAAACAAGCTAGAACTAATTAACTAAATGAGACAGCAGGAAAATAATACAAGAGCAGTAAAGAAAATTAGAGAGAAAATCAAGGATTTAGAAGGGCCAGTTGTAAGCTAATAAGACTATCATGTTAAACAAAGCAATTTCAAAAACTTTAGCGAAGCCCGATAAAACCGCAATGGGTCTATAATTAGATATAAGCGAAGGTTCACCTGCCTTAAAAATACGGCACACTTTGGAAAATTTCCATTGAGCCGGAAAGTACGACTGCTTTATGAACCCATTGCATGGACTCTTGTTTCGTGGAAGGGTCTCATCTCCAGGTACAATTCTATAGAAGAAGTCTTCATCTTGGGATAAAGCATCAAATTCACCTCGCAAATTCGTCGTCTGCAAAGTTTTTGTTCAGGACTGAGCAGCATGGGAATCCATCGTGCCGATACATTGCTCACTCCCAAATCTTCGTGTAGAATTCTAAAAACACCCGATTCTGATATTCCTGTTTCTCTAGCAATAACTGAAAGATTTACTCGATGGTCAGTCAATACCAAATCTTCTACTTTGTTGATGATTCTTTCAGTTCGTACTTCCAAAGGTTTTCCCACACTTTGGGTCATCATGAATGGGTTCCTTGCCTCATTCGAACTGCTTGCACCAATATTTGACTTGGAAATAGGACGGGCTGTTTTCTTCATACACAGCCACTGCCTTCTTTCGATAGAAATTCTATGACGCTTCTGTGTTCAAGTTTCAAATCACTCATGTTCACTTCTTTAAATTGACATAAAAATGACGATTGGTAAGCGATTGGAACCAAACTTCAAGATGACACTATAAAATGTCACAGAAACTTGACATAAGAAAATTGTCCCGATAGCATTGTTTTCATAGCCAGGGTAGGTAACATAAAAAACTCGAATATTCGAGATTTTAATTAAGCTATTAAATAACGTTGTATTTTGCTGATAGTAACCAGGACGTAACAATACATCTGAATTGCTTTTATTTTCCAAATTACATACTTACATAAAGAGTATTCATATAAAATATGAGTTTGTGCATTTTACACAGCACCTGCAAATGTATACCGATTTATCTCTTAAGCGCTTGCGGAATTTTTGAAAACTAATTGCAAAATTAAACTAACGAACGTGCTGCAGGTTAATGAAGCTCGTCGGCAAATTCCCCAAATAAACTGCATTGTTTTTAACGCGTCGCCGGCAATAATTTAGTGATTATTCCTCGCGCGGGAGATTTATCGCGTTAATTTCGCCGTTTGTTTTAATTTAGGGGCCCGCCTTAATCGCGACAAAAACGCAAAGCGCCGAAGAATCCTCCCCCCCGGAACGCTAATGAAGTGCTCGAATTTACGGCGGCAACAATGCCGACGAGAAGCAGCACATGACCAGAAGGAGCGATAGAGCGTGAACGGTCGCAAGGCGGCGTGGCGGCGGCGGCGGTGGTGGAAGCGGGAAGTCCGGTCATCAATCAACGCTTTTTGGGATCACTGAACAACTGGTACGCCACCTATCATCCTGCAGGACACTATCACCTTTATACACCGGGTTTCTTTTTAGAAATAACTCGCAGATTTATTGCGTATCTCGACGCTCGCTGTCCATCAAAGTATATAGGAAGAAAAATTACCTCAGTTTCCTTTTTTTTTAGGACCGTCGCGTCGGGCTTTAACCCGGCGCTTAATATTAATTTACGTCAGTGTTACTGGCTCGAAGTTCCAGATAAAGTCCCAAATTTGTTTTGCACCCTTTTCACCGAGCGACGTACAGTGGGGGGAAAAAACCGTAACTTCGGCGGCCAAAAATTTTATGCGGATAACAAGTACTTCTGTTTTCTGTAAGTTGTATGAGGTGACATTCAAACAAGAAACTTATTAAATATTATGTTACCGGTAACTAGTCGAAACACGTCGAAACTTTAACAACAATTGCATTCGCTTTACATTCAGTGCAGTGATGAGTTGATGACATTTGAGAATCAATGGCATTTACGTTAAGCAAAACCAATTTTCCAGATCGAAGCCATTAAGTACCTACTCGTCGGAGTTCACTAAAAACGCGAAATTTACTTCATCATTCCCCTGCAGCAGCACCAGCACCAGCCAACAAAGACATAACTCCTAACTGCCCTTTAAAACGAACTACAAATAACCCTCATGATAACCTTATATTACGCGAACATGTCGTGCGCATTACAAAAGCTCCGAGTTCTCGCCGCTTTTTGCGCGCGCCCCTCGAGTAAACGGAAGTTAGTGAAAACGCAAACTTAGAAGCCCTCGTTTTTACGCCCCCCCCCTCCCATGAAATTAATGTCAATTTATAAACATCCCCGAGATGAAGTCCGAGTATTTTTTGCGCGTCCATTAAAGGCGGCAGGCAGTTCCCGGAGCTTTTAACTCAACATCGGCTCCTAAACAAACGGGATTTTTTGCGCTTTTAAATTTCCGGATTTCCGGTGGCAAATCGTCCTTAATACCTTTACAACTGCACCACCGCGTGTTATTTCATGAATTATTTGCACAAGGCTTCTTTCTCACTAATGCACCGCTTTTATAATAATAAAAACTTAACGGGGATTTTCGCGTAAAATATGAGTGCAAGGCGTTAAGAAGTTTCAACTAAATGCACGAACGCTCAAGATGTGTTGTTGTAAGTACGTACAGTTTGTTCCCCCAAAGCCGAACAGTTAGTTCACACTACACGGGTTCAAATTGGTTAGTTAGGCGACGACTTTCTCGCTTCCTGCAACTGAAACGTGCTACTGATTCATTCAATATAGCAAATGAGATAATGCGCTTCATAATTTACATGTCCAGCTTCTTAGAATGTCAATTCTCTTCGGTTTAATTTGGCTAATTCTGTCTCATCTAATGTATGTCTCGGCGAGTAGTCAGTCGTCTTGAAGTAATAGAGAAAGTCTCATTCTTTTTTAAATAAGTCTGCACATGCCAAGTTGAATCATTGAAAAAAATATTTTGACCTTATCACCTTGACATAACAGATGCAGATTACTCTGACTTTTAAAATCAATTGAATGGAAATTAAACTCTTATTTTTAATTTTCAATTCATTTTTGATTGATCACGGAAAAAAGTAGTTTGCTTATAAATCATGTACGTAGTTTTAATTAAAAGGAGGAAGTGCTTGCGTAATACACGAGTACCATTTCGATGTGATTCCGTGATTATCTCCTCGTTAGTATGACTATGAAAACAAACCCCACAGTAAAAAAAATGCCTAATTATAAAACACCAGGCGAGCAGAACACAAAAGTTTGTGACTCGTAATTAGCCCGTCGTCCTTGAAATCCACCGGACCAAAGAAATACGCGAGTTCCAAACAATTTGAATACACACGAACATTTTTGAAAAGCCCGAATTAAAATACGGAGCGTTTAAATCGCGTAAATAAAACAAAATTGCTATTTTCTTTGAAGTTGTGAACGTTCCGAGCGTAAGAAAAATTCGTCCTGACAGGATTAGGCATATAGTATTCCCTGTGTGCTCGCCGCCTACGAGAGAAAAAGGGAAGACGGGGGAAGGCTGGCAGTAGCTTCATTAATTATCTAACAATTTAATACAGTTTCATGAATATATATCCGCAGTCGAAATCAAATTACGTACGGTGCCAAATAAGTATCCCGACAGTATCTGCAATGCAGAACAACTCCAAAGGGATACATCAGCCTTTGTAAACTGTCTCTTATTTGGCTGGCATTAAATTTCAAGGTTTTAACGGCTTTTCCGAACTTCCGAATTAATGGCCGAACTTTTAAATTAAACATTTAAAAAGTTACACCAAAATTCTAAACACATAAATAATTCCTAGTATGTTAGGTCGACCCAAAAAAATAAAAATAGATTTTTAAAGAGGTTAATAGACAAGGTCGTACCGGACAACATGCGAAAAAGTTTAGCAATTAGATACCATGACCATTAGGGTGGGTCGAAAAACCAAACTTTGAGATAATCTTACCTAATAGCAAAATTATGTTGTCTTTTAGTGATATTATGACACCTACGAAATATTTTTGAATTTAATTAATATTTAGAGGGTGCGCCTTACGTTTGAATTTTTGAAATTATACGAGAAAGGCCATATAGTATGCCATGAAAAGTTCGTATTTGCAATAATAATAATAACAGAGTTATGATCAAAACTGTATACTAAAAGGGCAAGAGAAGGTGGATAAAATTAAAACTCGAATCTCGCAGCAACACCTAAATTCGATAGCAAGAAAGATTTCAATATTGAATGATTTTCATTAATTTTTCTGTTGTATTATTTTTTTAATTATTAATAAATGATTATTTTATTCTAAAAATCCTATTTTCCTTGAGACATTTATGTTATATGACTACCAGAATATATTCAAGTTATTCGTATTTCCAAGGCAAAGCGCAACCTGAAGATGAGGTGCTATTTACTTTAAATTTTAGCATTACACTGTTTTCATGTAAAAGCAATATAATTTTGCTATTAAAAATCAAAAGCGCAATATTCGTTTTTTTCCATACAAAAATGACCCACCCTAATGACCATAGAGGACATTCGGCTGCGACAGAGTATGCTACCAAATAAGTAAACACTATTATTTCCCGAAGATGAGATGTTACATACGACAACATGTGAGATCATGTATTGAGTGTACGCTGAATAAGAATCTAAGAGGAAGGCAACCAGGTGAACTGCACCCCATAAGTCCTGGCAAGAGACCGTTTACAACAATACATTTGGACCACCTTGGATCATTTATTTTGTTACAAGCAATAATCAAAATAAGTTTATGCTAGTGCTGAGTGACAATTTAACTAAATTTGTTAGACTTGAGGCCCTGCGAAACACAAGTTCAACCTTGTTAGTGCGAGAAATGCGGGACGTTGTAAATTAATTTGGTGCATCGGATAGAGGTGTATGCTTTACATCAAAACAGTTCTCAGCATTCTACGACAAATACGGTACCAAGCACACATTAAACTCTCCAAGACATGCACAAGCAAACGGACAGGTTGAAAGGGTGAACGCAACGTTGTTACGTGTGATTCAAGCTAGCATTGAAGATTATGAGATTGGGACAAAGACTTGAAATTAATTGCAAAACATCTAAATACAGCAATCAATAAGACTACCAAAGTAAGTGCTTTTGAAGCATTATATGGTTACTTTCCAAGATTTGACGAAGGAAAAACGAGAGAGTTGAGAATCGACACCGAAGGCTACAAATGTGCAGAAGATGTGCAAGCTGTAGTCCGCAACCGTATTGAACAAGAGCAGAAGAAATATGTTACGGTTGAAAAATTCATTTAAGTTATTCATAATATTTTCCCGAACACCTGTATTAGCGTGGGAAACTAACGGCCAAACGGCCTACGTGCCGATCGTCGCATTTCACAATGTTTTACAACTTGATCGCACGTTGTTATCTAGTCATAGAGTATATCCCCATTTCACTCGGTTTCCTAGTTAAATCTGTTTTCAATCATAACCTCTCCTGCCTGAACTTGTGGTACGAGAAAAGCGCAGCGGTCAGTCTCTCTTCAGAACTCCCAACGTACGGCTCGTGTGTTTGTGATTTTTATCTTCGTGCTCCCTTTCCACGAAATACTGTGAAGGAAGACGGAATCGGAATTTCTCCGAGTTTAATACTGTGAAGGAAGACGGAATCGGAATTTCTCCGAGTTTTGCAAACGTACGTGAGGTTAAACCAAAGCTTGTTAAAACAAAAAGTTTCTCAAAAGCCTGTCGGGTTGTTGAAACGAGGAACAGATATGTCTGTGGCCATCTTGGGTTCGTGTCGAAGCGTAACGCGCATATTTTTCTTCCATTAGGCTTCTAGCTCGAGTTCCTGTGGTAGTTTTACCTATCTGGTATAACCCTTGAAGATGTATGAAAAGGCTGGTTTCCGGCTTTTGTACCGATCGAAGTTTCGCAACCCGGCCTACCCCCCACCTGTGAAAGTGGATTCGTCCTGCAAGACGACGCTACCACAGTATAAAGAATACAGTAGCGCAACTCGCTTGTCGGCACTTTGATCTCTTTACTGGATTTTCATTGACCTCGAGTAGATTAAAGGGGTGTGTCGAACTGTTTGTTCTGCTTTACGTGTGAGCGATTGTAAATTTACACGTGCCCACTCACCAGGGCCGGATTGTAGTGTTTAGTGGACGAGGTAAAAAAAAACAAGGCATAAATAATGTGTATTAACATAATTATAAAGATCCATTCGGTACCAGAGCCGTGAATGAATGAGCTCTGCATCCCGAGATTGTGACTCAGACCTTGCGCGAACTGAATATTTTCATGAGAGTCGCGCTACTGTGTAATCTTTATACTGTGACGCTACTTTGGTGACGTTGCTACGCTGACTTACGGTGCTAACCACCGCAAGAGGGCGCTCCGACACTGTTGAGAACCGAGTGTCATTACGCCGGATCCTGATCACAGGTCGGATTTACTTCAATTATTTTTTCTTTAATTACCCATTTGGGTGTGCTCAATTTCCGTGGCGCTGCAATGTTTATTCTCATTTTGCGGTGCATAGTTAAATTTGTTTAAGTTAATTGTAAACGAAGAACAGATCTGTTTGACGGAAGATTTCCAATTTGTCAAATTATGTAACTTTCTGCATGCTCGTGTAACTAGACCCCATTTGGTCTCCCTTTTTTTTATTATCTCTGTTTATTATATTATTTTTACCAAAGTTTAGATGTGTTTTACGGGATATGTTTGTGAAATGATTGAATTCCAGTGTGTTTTTCGAATATCGTAAGTTTATGTAAATATTATGTGAAAATAGTCGATTTAAAATTAAATGTTTATTATAAATAAATTTTTGAAATGTAAATACATAGGATTTAAGCTTAGAATTGCAAATATTAGAATAATTAATTTAATAATGTCAAGACAATCCGGACGTTAGAAGGAAACTGTAGGTAGTAAGGAGTTCGGAAAATGAACGAGTGAGGGAGCCGTGTGCTACCTTAGGTGAAGGCTCCCGGTCGCGCTTTATAACCGCAAGGCTCGATTCACGGAGAAGTCAAGCACTCGGTTCGGAACTTTATGCAAGTAAAATATAAGGGCGGTTTTGTGAGAAACCGCTCAAACGAAATTAAACCTCTTCGTAAAAACTCCGAACTTCTTCACGGGATAAATTTGTTTGTGCAACTATTTTAAATCGGACCAATAAATTGTCGTTTATTACGTTTTATTCTACGAAATATCTTCTTTATTAATCACCCACACACGTACACACCCACACACACACTCACACTGACACAGATAAGGCTCACGAGTGCCATCTACATCCAAAATTTATCAGCAACAAATATACTCTACAGGCAAGAATCAGTCTACGGAATACACTGCAAAATCCACCATCGAAGCAGGTTACTACGCAAGTAAACAACGAAGTAAGAAAGCAAATAGGAATAACAATAAACAGATAAGATTTAGAAAAAATTGCGAAATACCCTGAGAGAACCACTCCGTTACCAAAAATACTTTTCATTTGCCGTATTTGTACATATTTAGTTAGGAGTTGTATAATTGAAATTTATCTCCGCCCACAATAATTTTATATCCGTATATCCGGATATAAAATTATTGTGGGCGGAGATAAATTTCAATTATTCCTTAAACCACAGTCTCCTTTACTAATTTTTAGTTTTTTAGGAGTTGTATATATTAATTAGCCTGTATATTATATGTACAGCCTATATTTATTAAGCGCGCTGAGAGTACGCTTTAGTCAGTCATCCGCCTGCTCTTTGAGCCGCCGGTCGTGGCTCCAAGGGAGTCACCCGCCGCGCCATCAAGCCACCGGACGTGGCTCGAAGGCGGTAACTCGCCGGGCATTCCGAGCCGCCGGTCGTGGCTCGAATGCAGTTTTTCGCGGAGTCATTCGTCCGTCGATGTTTTGACTCAAACTGTATTACTCTCACTTTTCACTCTTTCTTACGTGGTGCGGGCGTTTCGCACATTCTGATCCTAGAGTGGGAGTTTCACTCTTTCTTACCTGGTGCGGGCGTTTCGCACATCCTGATCCTAGAGTGGGAGTTTCACTTTTTCTTACCGTACCTCTGATCCGATTCCTGGAGCCTGTACCGGAACGTATGCACAGCGCGTTGTCATTTAGTTGACACATCGTATATCACCGTTTCCGAAACTACCGTCCTGTGATTAGTGTCCGTATGACAGACCGTATATTACCGTTCCCGAAACTACCGTCCGGAAGTTTAACATTCGTTTACCAGCCCGTGAGTTTTGTTACCGGCATATAAACATTCCAATTTGTAAACACCTGTAAATATAGACTAAGTTTGTAAGTAAAGTTGTGTTGCTAAGTGATCGACGCTTTTATTTCCGCTGAACCCGGACACCGACGAGCAAGCCCGAACCGCCGGACCGACGTCGAGCAGAGCAACGATCGGCAACACCAGACCACCCCGAAAAATGACAAACCGTTACAAATAAATTAACATTGCATAAAATTGGCTCCACCAAATAGATACCATAACATCACTGCATAAAATTAGCTTCACCAACGCAACGTGGAACCAGAAAGAGAAAATGCGCAACAAAAAGCTAAAATCTGGAAGGGTCCAGATAACATTGCATAAAATTGTCGCTCAAAGTGACGACGATAACATTGCAATATTGTAACTAGGATAAGAAAACCAGCAAAGATGTACAGCCGCAAATCAGTCGAGCGTAACATAAACACAAGATGATAACATAAACATAAGAATGACTCATTTGCAATTATGTAAGTATGACTCATTCGCGTTGCGGAAAATGCACTTGCACATATCACAGCGATGATTCATTCGTGTGTCGTGCGCAAAATCTTATAACTCATCTACGGGCACAAATCTAACGCGGAGCCGTGTGCAAAATGTCAAGGCAACAATTGACGTCATACCCCGGAACCAAAACCCCTATAAAAAGGCGACAAATCAAACGTTAGCGCATAATTAGAATAAATCTAGTCAGTGTTACCTAATCTAATTGTCCGTAAGTGCCCCAAATGATATGTGAGTATTAGTTGTAATTTACTGTTAATAAATGTTTTGTTATATTAAGCTACGTCCCTTATTTCATGTTACTTAAATTATTACCGTAACAATATGTTCATGAGAACTTTTGTTCTTGTTTTGGTCTAAATAACACATCCTAAAAGTTTGATGGTGATTTTTTAGGACACCTGGTATATTTCAATTTCTTTTCGTTATACAACCCTTTCTTATTAATTGATTTCAAAATAAATTTGGAATAATTTGCTTTCTGTCTGCGTATTATGATGTTATGTTATTTGCATTTTTCATTGACTCTCCTTTTCTCTCCTTCTCTCCTTCTTTCTTCTTCTGTCACTGTTATGTAGGTACATTATCTTCTTCGGTCTTCATTTAATCGCATTAATGTTTCATCTTCCTTCCAAACATATCTTTTGCACACACGAAGGTTTAAGTTAGCATCGACTTTTCCATATTTTCAATTTCTTCTTTTTTCAGTCGTCCTTCGAAACTTCTTCTTCCTAACGAGCGGTACATCGACGGTAGTTACATAAAAGTTGGTAACGAAGATAGCCAATAAAAATTTTTATGTATCGAGACCTTGAAGATTAATAAAGAACTGAGAAGGAGAAAAAAATTCGCTATCTTTCTGTTCTTTTCTTACGAATTGAATTGAGGTAGATACTTTATATTTTCCGCCAAGGCATTAATTAAAATAAATAAAATTGACGATTTCAAGAACTTGGCTGGTCAACATTCCCGGCGTTACTTATTATTCTTGCGGTCGCTTTCTGCAAAAAGCTTCATTACTTATGCGACAAGCATTGCGGTATTTTTTCCGCTGTCTTGCGACCTTGGCGAGTCCGTCTCAAACGCGTTAATGAATTGAGTACGTGGGTCACAATTTTCTGCTCGTTTTCGGGATGGAACTCGTGTCCCCCGTCCAGATAAACGACGAACGCGGCGCGGCACATTGATGGAATAGTAGTAGTTCCTTCCTGGTTGTCGCGGTGAATTAATTGCGCCCGCGTAATTGCCGCGACAAAGTTACTCCGCCACCTGTGTCGAACACGACGAATTTATGTGACTTGCCCCAGTTCGAAATTGTTTGCGATCAGTCGAAATTAAATTTAACGCGATGCTTATTTTACGAAGGTACCATTCGCTCGTCGTCGTCGGAAATTAAGAAGAATGAATTATCCGTTTCAAAATCAAATTTGACTTCATTCTGTTTCACAAAGTTCTATTTGTGTAATTAAAACAATTACTTTCAATTAATAGACGCGTCCTCGAACGTTCGAGAGCTAACGAGAGTACCCGTGAAGTTTCTTAAATGTGACAGCGCGTATAAATAGGTCATTCCTTTCTGTTCTGAGGGTGGCCTATTCATCAGGATTTTATAATATCAATAGTAACATTTACGAAGTTTTTTCTAGAGATGGGAACTAGCTAGGCCTAGGTAGTTCCTTTGTGAAGAAAGGAAATTCCTATAATTCTTATCTGGAGAACTACTATGTGTTTATCGAAGCAGAAGCGGCGGCGGCGGCATCATGTCGTAGTCGGCAATTTACAGCATCGTTCCAACCGGGTCAACATCGCCCGCACAAATCAGGGCTGCAAACTTTCGCAGTTAATTCTGCGGACTACCTTCGGTTCATTAACGCAGATTACGACCGGAAGCCGAAGCCGAAATAAAGCCGGACAGATAAGGGCAGCGTCGCGTCGCGTCGGCGGCGGGTAGACGGGCGGCGTCGCCTCGTTTTATAATACATAGTTGTTTGAATTAGCGGCGAAATCTTAACTCGCCGGCTAATTCCGAGGATGTTTGGTTTCGTCGTTTACATTCGAAGGCAAACGTTTCCACCCCCCGTGGAAGCGCTGGCCGGAAAGACGCGCCCGCTCGAGGGTGTTTGTCTTGAGTAACTGCGTGTGGATATAGCACAACGCGTTTAGTATCTATAAGCCCGAAGCCTGCTATTTCTCTTACGCTTCATTACACCGGCAGGCATTGTTTGTGACGGAATGATGATGTAAGAAAGAATCAACAATGAGCGGGGGGCTTCCCGTTTCCTTATCGCAAGTTTCTTGTAGTTCAGATGGAATCCGGAAAGTGTAAACACGGCGATATCATCGCGGGATTCATCAGGCAGGCGCAGGTTTCACTCTTGACGTTTGTTTGAACAAGCAAGGATAATGCGGAAACTCTCGGTATAATGAGGGGCTTCATTATACGGCGGCGTGCTAAAATAACGTCCGCGAGGAAGATGCACGACCTCAATCGTTCAACGGGGAGCGCAGCTGCAATCACTTCACGTGACGAGCAGTTCACTCGTTTAATTGCTGGCATTACGGCGTGTCAAGTGAAAAGTTTGCCTATCGATTTGCACTTTTTCATGGTGAAACAGTGCCCATACATTTCAAGGACTGTTTCATCCACCGTCCCTGTGAAGCTTTAAATAAAAACACACTTTCGTCCTGGACAGTTTTAAACGATCGACAAACGAAACTCAGGCAACCAAGTTTTCATTTCTTTCAGTAATCGACCTTCACTGCTAAAAGTGGTCCGCATGTTTTGACCCTTACTTGCAGATGGAATAATAAATAATTAACACGTTATTGTATCGTATTACATTTTAATTTGTGGAGAACATACTATGTATATGAGATGAGATGAGTCAACGAAACGCATCTATCTACAGGTAGGCATCGGAGAGAGCTAATTGGAGGACGCTCCGTTTCGGAGCCAAGGACGTCGTTCTACAATCGCTTCCTGTGCTGCTCTGTGAGTGAATTGTTCAAATGGGATTTAATGGGCCGGCATAATTTCGGAGCCGCCGGAGCATAAAACAGCAGCGTCAAGTGAATTTACAGCTGTTTTAATGAAATTTATTTGATTGCCCGCTTTACACCCTCTCATTTCATAACACGGGTTCGCCCGTTTTTCGTTCGCTTTTTTCTTCGCGTGCCGGCACAGTGAAACAGCCGTTAATTTGTGAAGGCCCTGAAATCCAAAATATGTACAGTCGCAGTAATTAGTCATGACAAAACCTTTACAGAAAAACTCATCGTGGACGTTTTATTTGTGTTTTGAAGCTACATTTACATTCAATTTCGTGCTAGCACGAATTCGTAGCACGAAAGTGCTTCGTGTGTTACTGTTTACATTGACAGACTGTCTGTATATGACAAACTCAATTTTTCGTGTTACGAATTGACAGACAGTCTGTCAATGTAAATAGTAACATACGAAGCACTTTCGGGCTACGAATTCATGCTGGCACGAAATTGAATGTAAGTGTAGCTTTCAGGAGACGTCAAACTTTCGTGCTACAAATTCGTGCTGGCACGAAATTGAATGTAAATGTAGCTTGCAGGAGATGGATACGATATCCTGTAAGCTTCCTGTAAGCGTCATGATTAATTATTGCGATTGTACATATTTCATAACACGCTGGTCACGTGTTTATTATGAAGAATATTTAATTTTAATTTATAGAAATTTCAATGAAATAATCGTGCTGAAAGAATTATATACAGCTTGAAGACTTTCGCTCGTGCCAATAGTGGTTTCATGGAGTGCAAATGCGCAATATGTTAACTGCAGATGTGCGAATGGCAATCAGTGGATTGCAATATTTTCAAAAGCGGCAACAAATTAACTAATTGTTGCTTGCACAGAATTTCCACTGCAATATTTAAGTGGTATTAAGTAGAGACATTTTATTATTTCTTTTTAAATTCGGCGAATAATATTCATCGCATACTCGTATATCATGCACATATTATAGTTATCAACAGACGAAGTAGGTAATGGTATGAAATCAGTGTTACAAACTATGCAACATAAGAATATGAAGAAAGGGAAGAGCAGAAAATGCGAGAGACAATACTACTGATAAAAATAAACCATCTTATGCAAAAGTAACGGGTAAGCAAGAAACTACTGTAAATCAAGTACTGTCCAACAATACAAATGAAGAATGGAAGACGGTCACAGGCAAAACTAAACAAAAATACGAACGAAACGACAATGCAATGTCCCAATTGTTGCATTTCTATGTTTCTAGACTAGACCCACAAACTAAATCCGAAACCGTTGCGAACTTTTTTAACGAAGGAGTTTCCGGAGGTTGAATGTGAAGCTATTAGATCAAAATATCCACAGCATTAGTTCTTTCAAGGTCACTATTGGCCTAACAAATCCAGAGGAAGCACTGGATCCACATAAATGGCCATATGGTAACTCGGCTTTTTTACCGGAAACCCAGCAACTTAAAAAAACACAGATATGATATGATGGAGAATCCAACAATAACAGAGGAGAAAGAGAAAGGAAACCACTATCCTTAATTCCACACTCGATGCCATTACATCTCTGCTGAACTACACAGCAGATGCTCTGGAAGAAAAATGTTAAAGTACGGCCCTTTTAGTTGACTTGTCAAAGGCTTTTGACTGCATGTCACATGACATTCTTTTAGAGAAAATTGAATACTAGGGCTTTAGGTGAATGTCCAAAAAACTTATCAAATCATACTTCGATAACAGAAAATAGTACGTCTGCCACAAAGATTACGTACTATTGGAAACGGGGTTGCACAGGGTTCTCTTCTAGGACCTCTGTCCTTCTTGATTTACGTCTCCTCCTAACTTGAACTTGAATTGTCCCTGCATTCTTTATGCAGATGACACCGCATTACTCACAAAAGATAATTCCGTAACAGTTGGGGACACTGATATAATTTTTCTAGGATTCAGAGTGGAAGGGGCGTGTATTCGATATCCGGCATGCTCGTGTTCCGCCGCGTTCATCTTAGAAGCCATATTTGACGCACACTTCACGAACAGTGGTCGCATTTTCGTTGGAGCTTACTTTGGGGCTTGTGTTTTGAGTTTGACCACCCAAAGGCTATTGGGGATCTTATCGTTCGTGAACAAGATCTGGTGCTTTTGTAGCAGATAAAATCTGTGTCGTTGAATTTTGCTTAAGGACGCCACGTGCTATCAAGCCCTAGGCCCTTTCTCTACAAGGGGTAAGTCATTTTGGTTCAGTTTCGAATTCGTTGTTCTCTTTTACTTACTTTCGTGTTTCTTCCGTTAGCAACTACGTGAAGTTTAAGCTGTGGAAAATCCGCGTCTCTTCTGCGTGACCTTGACGTAACCGTTTGGTTCTCCCCGAACGAGTTTTGCCGTGAATACCACCGTTTCCGTTCCCAAAGCAGGACGGTAAAACTAAACGAGAACTCAGCGTAGAACTAGAACTTGAACTAGAAGTAAAAGCCTGAATAGAAAGGAAAGAAAAGGTCGTTAGCCTCCAAAATGGCGTCAGACAATTCGCTCAATTTTTACCTGAGATTTGTAACGCGTGATCAATATCTTTTCTAATCAAGTGATCTATGGAAAAAAATTATGTCTTTGTTTGGTTCATTATTTCAAATGCCATTTGAATTATTTTTATTGCATTCCTATCGTTTTGTATAGGAATGCAATATAAATATGTAATTCAAGTGGCATTTGAAATAATGAAGTAATTAAGGACACATGATTTTATTTCGGGTTTTGCGGGTTTTAAACCTGAGGGAATCTCGAGCGCTTTCATCAACGTGTGCAGACCTAGCGGTGCCGCGTCTCTCACCGTACTACTTGAAACCTATTCGTTAGATGGCGCTCCTTTTTCTTTTACATCTAAGTAGCCCACTCCGTCTCCACTGAGCTGGGCATAAGTTCATGTAGTTTTTTTTAAACATCGACGATTTTCCCCAGCGTTCGCATCTTATACAGGGTCAACTAGGTAGGTAGCACCGTAGATTACCTTTCTCTAAGTAGCAGTGATTTTCAGTTGTAAAATTTAGCTCCTGTAACTCTCTCACAAACTGTAGGTGTTTCTGTGAACTTGTATTTCGATGAAACCTTATGGGTTGAATAAACAAACATACACGTGCTTTTTGTTACTCTTCTGAAAGTGTCTTCAAACGGTACCTAGTACGACTGGAATTAACTTTAAGGAAACGGAGAATGCGAAAAGCAATTTCAATAATCTTTTTCCTTTGGATGACCCAATGAGAAATTAATTAACGTTATTGGCGGTTTATTGTGACCGCTTTTGTGTACCACCACAATCGATCGGCTTGCTCGTTTATTTTGTTCGGGAAACAACATCCGGATTTAGCCTGCCCAAATAGCGCATTATTGCAATGATCGTCGCTGGCAATGCGAAGTTTCGAATTGCTGGGGTACAAGTTTCATGCGAGCCATTGCGCCGCGCCGGACGGGGTAATTTACGCCCCAACTGTTTTCTAATCAGCCATTAATTTGCCCGCTGAAAACTCACCTGCACCAACTGCAGTTTCGTCGATTTATCGTCCGCCTCACTCCTCTCCGACCGGATCTGTTGTTAAAACTAACAGCGATTGCGATCGCCGTTTGTGTTTGCCTCGCAGAATTTGTTGCGATTGCTTGTTCGATTGTTTGTTTGCTTTTTATTTCTACGAGTTGCAAAAAAAAAATACTATGAACTAGAAATCGTACAAAAATTACATCTAGAGTAAAAGACATCGACAGTTCTGTAAGAAAACTTAACAAAGAAGAAAAATGAAAATGATTTGTTTAGAACGAGGGGGCGGGCACTCTGTATAAAATGAGTTAAGTTCGGCGTTCGATTCTATTAACATATTCAGCAGCTCAATTCTGGCACAACGAATCATAAATTCCCTCAAGCGCATCCCTTAGGGCGTCCATTAAGTTGAGTAAATCATCGATAAACAATAATAACGGACGTCTATGTACTCCACTCCATGGAAGTCGTCGCTTTATAAATTTTAAGTATTTATCTTTATGGCGCTATAAATTGTGCTCTGGCCATTACAGGAATTATTATTATCAAGTTCAGAACTATGAATTTGGAAAACATTCATTATTCAAAAGCACGTCGGCGTTGCACAATACACGGTGCAGGAATGGCCGACGTCCAGCGTCATAATCGAACCTGTGTATGTATAAACAACACGTTTAAATAAATTATGTATTGTGGGGCGTAAAATTTTAACGAGCAAAAAGGGAGCCCCCAGTAAATTGTTGCTTCCGAACAATGCGGGCGGCGAAGCGATGCATTTTCTCGAACTTATTACCGCGTTGCAGGTTGATGGCACGTAATTGAATTCGAGGCAAATATTTGCCGAACTAATATTGACGGCGCGGCTGAGGGCATTTTAATGACATCGAGCTTTTATTGCGGCGGCTTTAAAGCCGCCCGTCTCTTTCCGTTACGTAAGGAAAGCCGCCGAATCGCCGCCCCTGTCGCCCGAATGTACACAGGCGGTTTTGAGTTATTGCGATGGCGGTTTCGATGAAGCCACCGGCTTGATAATCGCATGTGGCCGAAACACAATAATTACCGCGTAATGTTAACCGCGATCGTGTGAACGTCAGAAATAAATTTACTGTGGTACAGGCAACACAGATTTTATTTCATTTTCTCTTTTTTAACCTATTCATAATTTTTTCAATTGTTTTCCAATTTCTAACCCTTATTACCTTTATTAATTATGTCCATATGTTAAAGCCTTTATTTATTATTTAGTTTAAACTCTCTCGCAAACCTATGCAGAACTTATCTTTCAGTCTCAAGCTTCTAACTTTATTACTACTAACAGTTTAGGTCGCGACATCTCGTGGCCGATTCTTGACCTAAAATTTATTATTGTTATTATTATTATTATTAAGTTTCCTCATGCAAAACAAAAAATTGGTTCAGTCTAGTAGTCTCGTATCCTTATCTTCTTTAACCCTGTCATTAACTGTCATCTAGGGTTAACTTGAAGCCTTTCCATCTTCTTTCATGGCTTACGGAATGCTGACGTTTCGTCTTTTCTTATAAAAGCACTTCCTCAGCTGCTGCTGCTATGTAAGAACTGATTGTGA
Organism: Dorcus hopei; assembly: GCA_033060865.1. Taxonomy (NCBI): domain Eukaryota; kingdom Metazoa; phylum Arthropoda; class Insecta; order Coleoptera; family Lucanidae; genus Dorcus; species Dorcus hopei. The sequence continues at coordinate 45,295,075 of CM065423.1, read as the reverse complement.
TGCGCTTGTCTGCTGTTGTTGTTGTTCTTCTTGCTGCTACTCCGTTGATAACTAGCAAACGGCCAGCTTTAGGTTTACAATATATTAAGGGTGAGTTCGTGTTTACGCTCAGATCAATCGGAGTGTTTCTTTTTCTCACTCTTACATGCAGTGAAATGCAGTCTCTCTCCCTCACACTTTTGGTCAGACCGCTCGGCGAGCGTCAACGCGAACTCACCCTAAATGAGTGTGAATGTGAATAAGATTCCGTAGAAATAATTTTGTTTCAATGGTTATGCTTTTACCTAAGGACATCCGCTCTCTGGTGATAACTTAATAAATACTAAATGAAAATCAGAAAAACTCGGAATTCATTATTATAAAAAAGTTGTTATATTTTTTTTTTTTTTTGAAATAGCGAACTTTCATTTTGTATGTTTGCGTTAACGAAATGTAGGCGGAAAATAAACGTGCAAGTTAAACAATTGCAAATTAAAGCAATTAAATAATTAGAAACGAATATTGTGATGTATTACAGCAACAAGCTATAAATTTGATGGCAAATATATATGGGAATTAATTCAGGAGAATGAAATGAACAACATAAATACACGAATGTTATTGCAAAACTTCATTAGTATTTACATTTGGAACTGCGCGCGGGTTATTTCGAATTTATGTACGACGGAATAAAAAGTTCACTGCAAAATATCGAAAATATTTTTTCGCGAAAATTTGTTAGCCTTTCATTGGCATTTTTATTTTTGTAACATATGAATTTATTTTTTATTTTTTTTTTCGGTTAATTTTCGCTTGATTTATGTTTTTTTATTATAATAAAACTATATTCTGCACGACCGGAAGTACAATATGGAAATAAAAGCTAAACCTGGAAAAAATAAAACCGAGTTGCATAGTTCTCGTACTTATACATATTTCGAAGGGTGATGAACGATTAGCAAAAAAATCTATGAAATGGATACATGTAAGAAAAAGGAAAAAAGAAGACGAGGTTTGATTGAGAGAGTAAAAAATGAAGAGGAGAAGAGGATGGGAAGATGCACGATGAAAGCCAATACGCCAATAAGCTAAATACGCTCCAATCGGCTTTACACTCGCAATAGCAGATTGGACTAAACTAAGCTAAGTTTCTTAACTTAAATCATTTTGTCTTCAAACACCTTTTAAATTAAATTGTTACCGTAAACACGAAACTGAGTAAACATCGCAATAAAATAGTTGAATGTATAAATTTATTACAAAACATGGCTCACAGTTGTTTACTGTTTAAAGCGCCTTGTAATGAAGTCTCGGAAAATATCCTTTTTATAAACGAAAACGAGGGTATCAGCGACTGTCAAATCCAATTCGTTCGATAACCGGATGAAAATTCCACAAGAAAAACGAGATAATACTCCGGCGGCGATTTTTTCTCATCTAATTAGGACGAAAATGCCAAAAAGAAATACCGAATAAAGCAATTATAGCAATTCGGTTAGATCTCTTCATAAAAAGCGAAGCGAATTACGTCTCGCGTCCGCGGAAACTTTTAACGAAGTCGCCGCCATTTTTCGGCCCGTCTTTACCAAAACAAACTCGGCGGATTCGGCCGCACCGAAAACGCAATTAAATTTTTTGAATTGTTAATTAATTCTCGAGGATTCGTGCCGAACCGACGACGCCGGAAAGCAATTACGGCCGCGCGGGGCACGTGAAGCGAGTAATTGGGGAAATTCTCTCCGGGAAAAATTCGAAATGACGACGCCCGGATATGATAGGTAGGTGAAAAGAAGAAGACGTGCGCGCCTTTTCGTTCTTCAGGATCGCTTCGGTGAGGCAGCAGAGATTAATGACTGGCAGACACAAGACGGAGACGTTCGAAAGAAAAAGCAAGCCCGCACACGTTTGACAGGGAATGCAGTTTTAAACGTGACTTATGATTTGCTGTTAGTTTGCTTTTGATACTGAAAAACGAGCAACATAATATTCAGGGTGCGAGTTACTTTTTTTTTTTAAACCACGGTTAATTAAATTCGCAACCTCTATTAAGGTAAATGAAGACCGTAAATTTCACCATCTCAATTCGATAATTAATTTCATTAAACAACTATGCTCGTTGTATAGGGGGGGTTTCATATCATATGTCTGAATTAATTTTGCACGTAGTCATAAGTAGGCACTCCATTGAATTTCATCCTGCCAACTAACCACCCTTGCCGGGGCTCACCCCCTTGCTTCCGCTCCACGTAATGAGTCGACGAGTTGAAGTCCCACAAAGATGAGTTCCACGGGCTTCCCCATTGTTCGCATCGATTAATGATTCAGGTAAGCATGGCGACTACACGTGTTACGTCCTCGTCGTCGTCCAAGTTTGAATTAATATGCGCCGCCGGATAGTTTCGGAATGGTGACGAACAATGTGTTTAAATTACCGTGCACTAATGCAATAAGAAGTTTTAGATGAGTTTGTTGCAGGAAAATGTTTCCGCAAACTTTCCTCTCGCAAAACATTAATTTCTGTGAAACGTAATTCGTGAGCGTTTCCGATTGCCTTTTGAATTTTAAACTTTTACTCCATTCACTTATTCTATTTATTTATTGTTGCTAGAAATTTGGGGTAAAAACAAATATTCTACCAATTAATTTATTAACGTCATCCAGTAGAAGACTAATTTAAATCTCGCGCCCAGTTCTGCTTTTATTGAGGTAGCCTCGTATAAGTAAAGAACTTTCCGCCGTTTGGAACGCACGTCGAATCATCCGGGAAGCTAGAAAGCGTTACTACGTCCTAAAGAATTGCAACGAAAAGCAATAAAATACCAGTTACTTTCGTAATAAATCTATAACCAGTTATTAATAATAATTTTAGCACGATTAATGAAATTATTTAAACTATTCGGATAAAAAAACAGCATAAACACCTAATCCCTCTTTACGTTCTTTAGTTACGAAAATTGAATAAGGAAAACCTTTGTGCTTCCATTATTCTTAAGAGCCAGACATTCAAAGTGTATCCCCTGAAGAAAACAGATAAAGTCCTCCTGTACTTAATACAAAATCTAATAATCTACGTTTTCTTTCGGGAAAACTCAAAGTATTTAAACTGCTGCTTGCTTTTATATTCAACAGACAATAAAATAAATAATTGAGGACATTCATTTTTCTATGTGGTTTAAGGCCCAGTTTCACAATCGTGGAATAAGGACAGAATAACTATTCGCTGAATACCCCAATAACCTTCTTCCATATCTACGTCTGTTCTGTTGGTGAAATAGCATTTGGCACACCAGATGATTTATTGTTATCAAGTCAAAACAAGTAGTAACTAAAAAATACACATAATAATCTGTTCTTACCGTTGATAAAGTTTTTCTTACGACTGCAAATGTTTGATATACATAGCTCCATCATATTCCAAGAATAGTGTTATACTCAGGCCCGATTTTACAATCATCGGATAAACTAAGTGGAACAAATGGCTTTCATATAGTACAGCCCCAAAAAAAAAATGTAAATAATTCGAATATGATCAACGTAGAGGACGGGGGGTGCAAATATATTTCGGAGAATCCCTAAATCTCCCCCCACATGCCGCCGCGTCAAACAAAACTCGGACAAATTCCGCCCCCCCATCAATAAATCAACCCGCGCACAATAAACTTTCGGCCGCCGAAAAACTTTTATTTGCGGCGACTCGGTTTTATTCCTCCGTAAACACGGTTCGAAATTTCGCTTAGATATTCATTGGGGTGGATTTCGCGCGCCCGGAGAAAACACGCGGAGCGTCGCGTACGTGAAACAGAAAGGGCGTAACTCCGAGGACCGGCCATAAATTCACGCCGAGGGACAGCGAATTCGCACGCCCGGGGAAAGAGGAACACCCGTCTTAAACGAGCAGTTAATTTAGGGTGGGTTTCCAAAAAGTGTAATTCTGACAAATCCAGCGATTTAGGACATGAAACGGGGGGGTTGGGATATCAGTACGCGTGGCTTGATATGAATCTTGTGCGACGTATACATACATATAAGACGCACGGGATCAATAAAGAGGTGCACGAGGCGAAACGCTGAATAAAGAGGCAGGCTTATACACAGGTGCAGGTGCGGTTGACCTTTTGTTGCTACCTGCGATGACTCATTATGAGGGGATTTAACGGCAGGGCTCATGCAATTTTAAATGGGTCGACGTTGCTAGGGAAACAGAAATTGCAGTTACGAGCCCGAATATTTACTTACCGCGCCCACTCAAAATTGCTTTAATTAAAAATGATTAGGGAACCGCACTTTCCAGTTACTTTTTAAACGACGACGACTTCTACGTGAACCCTCCCCAAAAACACAAACAAAACGAAGGAATTTCGCTGCCAGCAGAAAGGGTGTTTGTAGTTACCAATCACAAAAGTGAAGCATGATCAATTATTTGTCGTACGTGTAAAAGATAAAGCGAAATGTCGTACAAGCTACTGATGCTCTTAACAAAGGAATGCGATGTAAGGCAGCAGCAGGTGGCAATTCCCGAAGGACTTCTCTGCAATAAGTCCTCCATTCGTATCTCACGCCCACAGCTTGATGCAGACCATGCATGATAGCGGCTATCAAACAAGTAATTTCGGCTAACGGCGGAACGTTACGCTTACGTTCTTTTGCGTTACATCAAGGAAAGCGGGCGTCATTATTTTTATGGACCTCCCGAATTTGCTCCCTTACGAAAGGTGATCTTTTACAAAGCGGAGTCGACTCTCGGTTAAGTCGCGCGTGACATTAAAATTATCCGTCTTACGAATTTGACGTGTTTCTGCATCTAAGCGAAATTCTTTAATCTTTAGCTTCAGATCGAAATCATTTCTCAAAGATGTTTGTGTTTTATTTCAAAAATTAATCCTTTCTTGAACAGTTTTCTTATTGCGAGTGTTAACGGGTACACTACACTGGAAGCAAAAACGTTCATACGTCGATTGGATCGCCGAATAAAGTTATCAAAAATTTTGAAGACTTCATAGCATTACGCTATGTCCTAGGTGGACGGGTAACGCGGGCGGTGCGAGCGACGCGTTTAGAGCGGACGGGCGTTTTAAGAAACAAAACTTTACAAACAGTTGTTAATGTCCAACGTGAACGCAATTTGATATCTGATCGTTATCTGATAATATCGATATTTTCGTACACATACACACTTCGTTTAGAAAAAAAAAACTTGCATGTATTGAATGCAAGTAACTAAGTGATTTGAACTCAATTTATTTTTTAATTAAGTAATTGGTTCGTAAAATTATTCTTTTTTAATTAATAGATGTTTGTTATTGTTGCAGAGTGTAATAGCAATTTTAAATTGTTCGTTTTAATAATCGCAAAGTTAAATTCCCATGTTACGCTTTCACTGATTCATTCTCAATTTTCATTCCAGGAAAGAAAAATGTATAATGAATCAGGTTTCAGTAGAAAACATTCATCACTGAATATGAAGAATTTAATTTCCGACGGCCTTGCCCGCGGTTTCCGCAACTCGCACCTTTTCGGGCCGATGTGAAGAAGCCACATCCCGTCCGATAAAACTAAACAGAAGCGACAGGCAAACGCCGCCGCCGCCGCCAAAAACTTATTTCATTAAAAGCGTTTCGCAACTGAGTCATGAATTTAATCAGGAACTGCTATCATTCTTTGAAACAGAAAAGAACGCCGAGCCAATTAAGATTAATCATCGCGGTTTCACAATACGGTAGTCGTTGAATTCCGAAGCCGACTAGTTTGTTTCATTTTTACACAGTCTGCCGCTTAACGAACGCCCAACTTGGAACTTATAAATTCGGTCATTCGAATTAATTGGGTTAAACTAAACAAACTTTATAATTCGCTTAATATTTTCCTTAAAGCTGGGGGCGCCCCTTCGCGCGAGCAAAACTGATTAAGAAGTTAAGAGGCGTTCTCATTTTTAAATTTAAACGCGGACGTTTAAATTTATGGCCCGCCCTCAGACCATTAATTCCCCGGATTTTCTCTTATACAACAAACCGATTCTATGTGGATATTTCAATAAGGGTCGAGTGCATTTCCTTCTTTCGACTCTTCCGGCTTATCACTGCGTCGCGCCGCCGGTCGGTCGGAAAAACTTGGGCTTGGAGCGCGGCCAAGGGTGCAGCCCTTATTTTAATTTTTAAGCGTTCCAGTTTATGAGCGCAACAAATTCAGGTCAGATGTGCTGCGCGAGAAATATAAGACCCGAGCTTTTTGTGCTGATACAGACGTCTGCCTCACGCCATCGATCGCGATTTTGCTGGCGCCATCCAATTTTCGGGACGATCCACTTTTCAGAAACTCGTTTCCAGCGAGAAAGGAGCAAACAAATCTTATATACTGCAATTGCAGGGCCAAAACAGTATTTATTTCTCGTCGAAGATGAGTTTGTAACATAACAACTGTGTATCAAAATTATTTTCTTCATTTTGGCAGCATACAATTGGTTGTATACAGGTGATGATTAAAGCCCGGATTTTTAGGCACTTAAAAAGACTGAATTAGGGCCGATACTTTCATCACTGATTACTTTAATCTTTGGCTTATTTCTATAGAAACAATTGTCTTTACAATTTTATTAAAAAATCGGAGAGAGGTTCTTACGGACTTATGGAATTGTATAAGTGAATCAAACACATAATTCGCCGTAAGCAATGTATTGTAAAAACACGCTTTAAATAGGGGCCAAAAATCGGCGTTTAAGTCAAAAAATCCAGACGGTACCTAAGATGGTTTCCTTCTAGATAGAGTAGTTCGAGGACTCAGTAGCAGAGGACCTCTCTACAGCTTTCGCTTTTAGGGCTTTTCTATTTTTCTATGGGGCTCTAGGGTCTTCTTTTCGTACACTATCAAATCACCCACACCAGAAATATTTAAATTAGAATACCCACTCGCGAAAAGGGGTCGACGATAAAGTTAAAGAGGAAGCAAAAATGGCACTTTTAAATTTAAAGAAAGATATAAAAATAAAATAATGAGAGGGCCACTTCTGTTCACGAAAAGGATTCGGCGAACATTTTATAAAAATTACATGAATGTGAATGTGAAAATTGGAAACGCAACCGTTCGAGAAAATGATTCGGTGAACACTAATTAATTTTTTGAATCTTCTCTTCCTGCGGAACCGTATTGTTTGCATTTTCAAAACCCGAGCCCTTTCTGTAATTTGGGGCTGCGAGGTGGCGACATCTGTGCGAGTCCCCCTTTTGTTCCCACTCGTTTAAGTCACTGGAGTGACTTAAGTTGCCTATCCTCAAGGGATTTCGAGGTGCTTTTGGACCGACAACGCCACACTCGCTCAGTGTCTTTTATGTTAAGGTATCGTAATGGTTACTTATCGTAAAAAGAGTTAGTATTATGGCTACAGTTTCTCGCTTGGGCCCCTTATCGCTTAAGATTGTTTATATTAACAATTAAAGCGTGAAATTCTTTCGTAAATAATCCTGATGTAATTTTAAATTTTAAAATTTTGAATTTCGATTTTCGACCGTTTACAAAAGCCTTGCAGCGCTGAGTTTAGCTGAGTACGTCCAGTGTCTTTAAAATGTTTTGGGAAGCAAGTACGTATTTCCACGCACAGAAAAAACAATTCATTAAAATTCATTACACTTACATTAGGCATAAAATAGGCAACAAAAAATTTTGTTGACGCTTAAGCTATAAAACTAGGCAAACACTTAAAATAGTGTAAAAATAGGCACTCAGGCACGAAAAATTATACACCTCATTCTAATTAATGTTTCTTGATACATGATACACGGTTCTGTCATTTTAAAATAAAATTAGCCTTAGTTTGTTTGATTAAACATAGTCTCCGCTTATCTAAAAAATATTGGATTGAAGTAGGCGTGGCAGTTGTGAAACTACTGGAGATCGACGTGATGTAACGAAACTTTTCTCCCGCGAAATTTAGAAAATTATAATACAATAAAAGCGAAGAAAAAGAGAAAAGCAAATGAAACAACGGAATAATTGTTTCGATTCTATTCTAATAGAGTTAAGTGTACTTGTTCCTTCCGTTGCCTTCTCACTGCCTCGGTTAAAAACTTGGGGTGGAGTGCATTTATTATTTATACTAAAGAACGTACACGAAACGTCGACATTTATATCAATTATACGACGGAACTGTCCAATTTCAAATTTCGTAATAATTTCGAAGAAAGTGCTTCATCTTTGTGAATCTCTTGACAATGGTTTTCATTTACACTGACTTCGCCAAGGCGTTTGATCGTATCGATCACAAAACTATTAGTCTCAAAGTTGGTTGCCAGTGATTCTTTAATATTTCTGTTACAGTCTTATCTTTTAGGCAGGCATCAGCAAGCATGTTATAATGGCTTCTCTTCTCGCATCTACACTGCTTCTTCTGGAGTGTCTCAAGGTGCTAACCTAGGACCTCTTCTTTTTATTCTATTTATAAACGATCTTCCTGCTTCTCTCTCCGCTCACACCAAGATCTTATTGTACGCTGACGACGCCAAACTTCTTCAAAAGGATTTAGATTTCTTTCTGTCTGGTGCGCCTCTAACCGGCTTACTTTAAATGTTAATAAATGTGAAACTGTTTCCTTCTCTCGCGGGAAGCATAAATTTTTATTTCATTATCAGTTAAATGGTCAGCGCTTAGAATATCTTACTGTTGTCAAAGATCTCGGGGTTCCTTTTGATGACCGTCTTCTATTTATTCACCACGTCAGTGATATTGTTGCAAAAATAAAAAAATTGTGTCCGGCACCACTGTTTTGATTCACTGTGTATAGATGAAAATAATTTTGTGTTGTAAACCTTTTAAATTAAAAACGAAATTGTGTTGAAAATTTTTTTGTATCTTCAGTAATTACGGAGATATGGCCCAAGAACACACTGTTGGGACACCCTGTATAGTGGATAATTCCAAATATCCAGCTCGAAGGACCAAATTGTTTTGGATAATTCGTTATTGTAATAATTTAATTAAAAAACTATCAAAAGTGGACTGTATTTTTTTTTTTTTGAAATTATATTCGATTCTCTATATTTTTTATACACACATATTTGATTAATATTAATATAAGGAACAGTACGAACAGGTATTTTGATAACTCTTAAATTTTTTGATACGCGATTTTTTTTCAATTTTTAAGGACTTCTTGATTCGAATTTTTTGTTTAACTTCAGAGACCTTTATTTTATTTCCATTTGATTGAAATATGTTTTTAATTAATTTGCTTTTCTTCTTCTTCACATGACATAGTTTCGGCAAATTCAATGCGGAAGTTTAAATGTGTTTTCGACTTTTTTTAATTTTCGGCCTCTCACTTCCTTTCAATCTTTCTATCTGTCAGGTTATTTTTACATCGTTATTTAAACATTACATATATTAAACTATTTTTCGATGTTTCTGTTTAAATTCAAATTTCTTTTAATATTTGAAACTTGATTTTTCCCATTGATTGCGACTGTCTACATATATCATTGATAGTTTTTTAAACAATCTTAATCTTTATAATTTATTTGGATCCTATATTTTTTTATAGGTATCATTGTTTATTTGGACAAAAGTATTTTGCCTTATGTTGATCGAAATCTACGTTTCCGATTTTTGACAATCGATGCATACAAATAAAAACGACGAATTTATAATTGTTTATGTTAGTTGCATCATACATCTATACGAACATGTGCTTCAGTCTATACTAAATTTAATATTTGTTTTTTTTTTTTTTGGAAACTTTTTTTGCAAGAAAAATAAATATTCGCGATAACCGAAAACCGCTGCTAAACATGTTACTTATAGTCTAGGAGCTAGCAACGACAAAACCTATAGGATTTTGTCATGGAAAATTCGAGTCCCTTCGTACTGTGAAACCTTCTTACGACTTTTCTGCGCAGTAACAACATAATTTCGGTCTGTCATTCTAAATAGGTCTACATTTGGTGTAAATAATAACATATTAAGAAGCCATACTTGACATTATCATGTGAATATGGTGCGCACCCTTACAACTTTACATCAGTTTGGCATAGTCACATCAAATTCAGATTAATCTGGCAATATCGTTACAATATTATCAGTGCTAATAGAAATTGAATTAAAACAGAAACATCTTTGACATTATTACCGATTTCACAGCACGAAGGGACTCGAATTTCCCATGATAAAATCGTGCAGGTTTTGACGTTGTTAGCTCCCCGACTATTACTAAAAATAGTGAAGGTTAACACTTCGTAATAATTGATTTGAACCATCAGCGAAAACTATGAGATTCTGTCACAGTGCGTTTCAACTTCAACATTTGTATTTTTCGCGAAGGCGACGCGACGATTGTTTCTAATAATTTAAACGAGCGTCAGAAGAAGGAAAGCAACCGACGACGGCGGCTTTTTTGTCGCGAAAATTTCTCCGCCGACATTGATGGATGATCCTGAAAACCGAGTTTCTTTTCCGTAAAATAGTGAGTGATCATAAATGATTGAACGGGCATTCAGCGAAACATCAAATAATTTCGTGACAGCGCAGCGTCGCATCTGCGGAAACTAGGATAAAAGCAAATCAAATAAATAATATTGAAAGAAAAGTACATATCACTAAAAAAAAGGAGGAGATTGCGACTTTTTCCTAACATGACTGCCTAATATTGATTGACTAGCTCGGGGTGGGTTTAAAATGAAAGCCAATAAGTCGGCTAAAATAAATAGCACCGGGTTATATTATATGGTAAATTGGGGCGCACTGTTTTATGTTCGAGCTTTACCTCAAAACTACAGACATTTTAAAACGATTATTTTATTTTTATTTCTATCTTAAATAAATGAAGCTCGTGTACCCTCAGGAAAATACATTGCCCCGTATTTTCATCCGATGATTAATTTAATTAACTTAATAATAATTTAATAATAAAGAACTAAAAAGTACCTAGAATAAAATATAAAAAAAGGCGAACTTCTAATTACGTTCTTTATTGTCACCAAGCAGAGTCATAAATGTCATCAAACATCAGCAACAAGAAGAACAGCAGCTGCAGCTCTGAAGAACTCCTTTAATCACAAAAGACGAAACGTCGACAAAGTGAGGCGTATAAAAAAATAAGACAACGACCACGGAAGCCTTTAGGTTAAAGTAATGCATAATATATTCTCGAGACAAGAAACGACAATAGTTTCCATGTAAAATGATAAGTTAGTGTTATTTATTTTTTTCTTTTTTCTAAACAGATATTATATTATTTATAAACATCTTATCATCGCGCTGTTAAAACTGAAACTGGTCATAATTACAAACACAGATTTCATTTCTGTTTGCCTAACTTTTATCGCAGTTATTACTTTACTTAACTGTAACTAAATATAACAGTGATAGACGTCCACATATTGAACAAAATTCAAAATTTTAAGTGTCGTTAATACAGAGTTCCAAGGACTTGCGCGTACTTTGCATCTTGAAGATCGAAAAATCAACGCCGCAATAGATTTTTTTTTTCAAAAATCAATCATACCACAAATTATATCCGGAACTTACATAAAATTCCAATGTTCAATTAAAAGGATTTGATTTCTAAATTCTTATTACATATCAAATGATTTTTTATTTTTTGTACTTTTCGAAAAAAAAAAACGTAACTTGGTTTCACAATTTTAATTGATAAACGCCGAAAAGACTGGTTCGACTTTAATGTTGTGGACCAAAGCGACGTCTTCACGCCGCTTTGAACCCCGATTTGTATGCACGACGCGCCAAACCTACGCCGTTCAAAACTCTGGAGTTTGATTCTGTAGAGACCAGATTCGCTCGAGCCGTTTATCGTTCATTATCGGACTCATCTCTCCCGCAAAAGAACAGCCGGACGTCGATTATGTAGAAAGGATAATTGGGGCCTGCCTCGCTTACCTCGGATAGATCAGCATCGTCCCGCAGTTTTTGCTCGACGGTGATGTTCGCGAGGACCGCACCGACGAACAGAGAACCTACAAGAGTCAAGCAAAAGCACGACCTTCGAGAAAGGCCTCCCATCGTCGTCTCACAGAGCACCGCACTGGAAGGATACGCGCGGATGGATACTTTTCAGCACGAGACGAAGAAGACGCGCACCAAGTACCACCGGGAGCTGTCGTGTTGAACTAGCGCGCGGCTGCCGTTTTGGAGTCCCCACTCTGTTGTGTGCGTGAGCGCGCATCCACCATAGTCTGTAAATCATCACCATCAAAGTAATCAACCCGTCCCATGCAACGACGTACAGTAGCCGAGCGGAAGATATGGATGGAGTGATAACCGCCACCTTCGGGCGAACGACGTGCGTCAGTTCCTTGGCATCCGAGTGACTAAGGTGTGATCGTGCCATCGGTGATTAATAAATAATTAATATGACGAATGGTTATCACAAGAATATGTATCGCTTACCAACATTGTTTTCGCGGTCGGCAGGAATTTTGATTACAGGAAGCTTTGGCTTGATTAATTCTTTAATGTCTCAGCGCGATAAAACAAGGATGAAGCGCACACAGGAGATGGCCACAGGAAAGTTTTTGTTCGAAATGAGTGTCTCACACTCACAAATGATTATTTTGTACAATCTGTATTATTTTACTTATCACTGAACGAGAAAAATTAAAAATCACATGAAATTGTAGTCGATTATGAAGTTCTTTTGGGCGTAAACAAGCGAGACAATGGGTGGTATGCATAAAACGAAGTACTTGCTAATACTTCAAGCACCTACTTCGAAAGTGAAGTACCTAGTATAGTAACGTAGTATTTACTATGCGATCTAGTAGAGCACATAGAAGCTTTTACTTCGCTGTAGAAGCACCTGCTGTAGTATCTACTTCAAAGCCTCAGATTCATTTTAATAATAGTAAATACTACTGCAGCCTAGTATTTACTACGTGCTGTAGTATAAACTTTGCTTTCGTAGTAAATGCTTCAGAGCTGCAGTAGGTACTTTATGTAATAGAAGATACTTCGAAGAATATACTAATTTGAGAAGTATTAGCATCTACTTCGTTTTATGCATACCACCCATTATTTTGATTTCGATTTTGAAGCGATAGACCGCGGGTAAAGTTAATAATAATAAAAAACATAGAAAACTGTTTGTTCTTATCATTAGGACATATCTGTTTACTTATAAATGTTTGCACAGTTGGGAACACTGCTTACCCTGTTGTCCAATTTTCTAGCTTGGTGTTTTTGGCGTCCATTTTGAGTTCACGAGCGCGCTTTGCAAACGACAGTCGAATATTTTTACGCTTTATGTGCTGTTGTTTTGGAGTTAAGGCCGCTCTTAATTAATAGGGTTTCAGTATGGTTTGTGAAGAGTACCTGGAAGATTCAGTTCCAACGCCTCCGTAGCGGATAAATTTACGCGTTCCTTCATTAGGCCCATTGTTGGGTCAATGGGGTAAGTCTCTTTCGAATCAGCTCTTTTCTCGTTATCGAATTTCTCTTATATTTTGTGTTTCTTCCGTTAGCACCTTGTTCGAGTCTTTCGGGCCGATTAGGTTCCTACCGAACGAGCTTTGCTGTTAAAGCCAACGAATCTCGAGATCCTTTCTACTATGACATCGTGTTCGCAGAGGAGGCCCCCTGATTACAGCTGCCGAATCCCACACCGAAAGATAGGAAAGCTGAAGATTAAGTACGTAAGAATCTCACGGAGCACGTTCCGAGGGCTGCACTCCTTGTAGATCAGTGGAGATCTTCTTGGTTGAAAATTTTGTCATACGAGGGGAGTTTTTTATGTTATCTACCTAGCTATGAAAACAACGAGTTAGAGAACAAACAAAATTTTATTTTTCAACGTAAGAATCATTAACAATAACACACTTATTCCAACGTCTTTCTAATAACACCAAATCTTCAACTTTGTTGATGATTTCTTCAGTTCGTGCTTGCAAAGATCTTCCACACTTTGGGTCATCATGAATGGATTCCTTGCCCCATTTGAACTGGAAATTTGACTTGGAAATAGTACGGGCTGTTTTCTCCACACACAGCCACCATTCTCTCGTGAATATTCTTCGGGCCACTGCCTTCTTTCGATAGAAATTTTAGAGCGCTTCTGTGTTCAAGTTTCAAATCACTCATCTTCACTTCTTTAAATTGACACAAAATGGCAATTATTGGTAGGCAATTGGAACCAAACTTCAAGATGACACTATAAACACTATAAATAGAAACTTTACATAAGAAAATTGTCCCGATAGCATGTTGTTTTCATAGCTAGGTAGATAACATAAAAAAAACTACCCTCGTATGTTTGAGTTGTTTTTCCTAGTTGCCAGACGTAGGTCTTGGTTCTTTCCGACAACGTGAGTAGTCCTAGCGGTACCACGAGTCTTACTAACCTAAGACACAGATAGAGATCGAGTGCTTTAATCCAGGTTTAAGCTATCGGCAATCTATTTGCAGCCCACCCCGTCTCCACTGAGCTGAGTATATTTCCAAGTAGAGTTCTTAACGTCGACCATTTTCCCCCAGCGTTCGCAACTTTATACAAGGTCAGTCATGGAAGGCGAAAGAGTAGGTAGCACTGAATAAAATAACTATTATACGTAGAATTTTTTAAAAATTTGTTGCAAGTCGGTTTTGATTGCAATGGATTCCCCGAGCATCCTATGGGGATGACTTATTAAGCCGCAGCTGGTTGATATTTGTCAATTCTCACAAAATGTTAAGTCAAAAATCGGCCGCTGGATGTCGCGACCTAAACTATCGATAGAATTTTTTGTACTTTATTCTTGCCCTACCACACAAGTGTCCATAAAAAATACATATACAGGAAGTGTCGTCACATCGTACTGCAGGCCGGAGTGTAGCTTCGGTTTCTGGCGTCTGACCAAAGGGTCGTAACACGTTTTGTATACCACTGGTGTAAGATAAATTTTAAAAAAATGTCTATTACAGGATGTCCTAATTTAAATAATTCGTACAGAACGATGTAATATAAATTCCTCATAGTAAGATGGCCAATAAAAAAAAAACTGACAAGGACCTAGCACTTCGAACCTACAAACATGTTAATTTAGGGAAACTTACTTAGGATAAAGCAATTGATAAAAATGGATAGTGAAAATGAATGCGATGTAATCGATAATCAGAAAGAAAGTAAAAATCCTGTTTTTTTATTTCAGAATGTACAGGGTGAACAACAATGATGAATATCGGGAGTATGGTCGTCATCGACGACGTCACAGTATTACGTCACAATAAAGAATTGTTGACGAATAATAAATTAGTCGTTTAATTTTTGTATGAATTTTGTTTTTATAAAAGCCGTTATAAGTTTTAAAAAAAAAGTCGCCAATAATTGACGTTTTTACGTGGCCGAAGAGAAAAAAATACGCTATCAATTTCGTCAAAAAAACGTAGATTATAATTTTAAAAAATCTTCGAAGACGTCACAGCCTGAGATTGTGATAGAAAAAAAAATGAAAAGCGCCAGTTTACGACAAAAAATTAGCCATTTAACTTTTTTCTGTAACGCTTATAATAACGGCTTTACCATCGATGTACTTTATTTTCATTCACCATGTACATATAGCACTTTTTCGCACGTTTCTTGTTAATTAATTCCAAAATTTCTTTTCTAATTTAATATTACAATTTAATGTGGGACAACATGTATATATACTTCTAAAAGTGTGACACCCTCACAATATTGCTGACGCATTTTCTGTTCCTTCTAATCTAAAATTTTTGTTATCATCAAAAAATAAATTTATTGACGCTTTGATGTGTGCCTGGCCCTAAAACAGCTTCGTGCCGCCCCAAACCTCTCGACAACTGTTCAGCGTCACGCTTTTTTGCGCAACCTTGTGTTTGTTTGTGTATACGTAGCTGTTCGGTTAGGGTACACGGCTTTCTAGGTACGTTCGAAACGTACGCTTCCGTAACCTGCACAAGCAATAGCGGAAGCTCACATCCGAACACCTGTGTTTTTGCCCCGTCACTCGACTCCATGACTGTTGCAAGATTTACGATGTACATACCACGCGCGCCCTCGCTTTTTACCTCCACACACGTACACGAAACGAAACTACCTGGCCTTGTCTTCATTTACCAGAGCTTAAAGGTTTTTTTTTAAAGAAAAAACATCACTGAAAATTCAATGCTGAGCATACAGGATCAAGACTTTCATCGTATGACATCAGAAGTGGGATAAATACAATATAGACTTGATCCTCCTGCGTGATCTATTATTTTAATTAAAAAAGTCAATACGTAATATAATTGGTTTTGATGTGTGGCAATAACTTAGCGTCAGAAGTGGGATTCAAACAACGTCGGCTTATTCCAAGCAGGTTAAAAAATATGTCCAGGCTCAGGACCTTAAAAAATTTGTGTGCTTTTCTTCACCTTGACTTGCGTGCCCCTGCTGATTTCTTTAATAAGAGAAAGTACGACTTGACTGCGGCATTTGACCTACATCACGGGAACCACAAATCAATACCTAGGTGGGCAAACGTCGTGCACGTCAAGCATAAAGGTCAACGCAGAAAAAATATGTGCGGTGAAATCCAGATTTACCCGAGCTTATCAAATTTCCTCCGCGCTAGAAATCCGAAAAACAAAGCAGCAAGCCGCCGCCGCGTCGTCCGCCGCGTTCCGCGTCCTAATTAGCGCGGCCCGGAAGATTAATGCGAATTTTTCCGGCGATAAATTTGTCGATTTTTACCGCGATACAGTTTTTTCTTTTACGGCTTATTATTTCGCCGCCGCCGCCGCGGGGATAAAATGAAATCGTCCCTCGTGACATAAGCGTTTCGGTGATATTACTACCGTCCGTGAAAAATCTCACGTCTATTTTCTACCAGTTGTTGTTTCCGGAACGCATAGGAAATGAAAAATATTTCAAAGTGTCACGTACATGCTCCTAAATGATTGCTTGTTCTATATATAAACAGAGGAGTGGAGGACGTAATATATTATTAAAAATATGATATGACATACCCTTATATGAAGGAATTTCAAAGCAGAAATGAAAGGATACGAGGTGCAGGCTCTAAATCCTTAATAGAAATTGATGCTGATGGAGACAATTTTTCGTGAGCAGTTTATTAACATTTTACAGGCAACATTCTAAATTCTTTAGACCTTGCCTCTATGTTCCTTTTTTTGAATTGTTTTCAGCAGTTTATGGAACAACTAGGCTTCAAAAGACGGACCTGTTTGAACTTCTTTTCATTATTTTAGTTGGGTGTTCCCAACTTACGGGGTGTTTCAAGATGAATCAAGGGGCGTAACTATTTAATGGATCGGTTTATCTTGAAAGATCCCGTATATGTATGTCGTACCTTTTCAGCAACTCGTATGAAATACTCAAATATCGTTGCGCTCAAAGCTGAATAATTCACGTAATGAGGGCGGCATATTTAAAAGGGTAGACGCAGTACATAAAACGGCAGTAACATTATAACGACGGCGAAGGCGTCGTCGGCGTCCCGGGTGAGTATAAAACTTATTAACTGCACCGGCTCAATTTCGTAAATTAACGCGCCGGGCGAATTTATTTCTGGCACACTCTCATTGTTGCCGTGAAGTTGCGAACCAACATAATTTCGCTATTCGTTTTTGAATGGATGGGGATGGGGTGGCGATATCGATCGGGGGTACAGCCGTGCACCTTTCACGTGTTTTGTTTACAGTGGCGAAGCGTTAGTCACGCAATTATGAAAATGAATTTGTTAATTAAAACGGTCAATACAAACAGATGATTACATCTTGCTTAATATTTAACTGGAAAAGTTCATATTTTTGTTTATTATGCAAGCCCTCTAAAGCCTAATTTAACCAAGAAATCCCCACAATTTATCTTGACTTTTTCATAATTTTAAATGTTCTTTTAACAACCCTTCATAGTCCATCTTCTGTATGTTATTCCTTGAAACTTTAAAATTGAATTCTCCAAAAAGTATCAGCTTTCAAAAATAAGTTATTTTCCAGTCTAGTAAATTTTAAATCTTGCTTTTCCATCAAGAGCGAGGTGACCTAAAACGTACACGAAAATGGACAAAAGCTCTTTTAAAGAGCTCGCCCAAAACGCCCTCCTGGCTCCCTCCCAAATGAAAGCTGGAAGTAAAGTCGTGCGCTTCATTAAATGCATCATGACTCGAATAGAATTTATATTGCTCCATTACTCGCGAGAACACTCACGAAATTTGTGTTTTTTTGTTCCGGTGCGCGCGCGAAATTTACGAAAGTTCCATTTTTATTAACCTTCGCCGGCGAACGAGTTGCGTTATTAGCCAACTTTGTATCGCAGGCAGGGAAAAAATAGAAAGGAGAATGTAGTGCGCGCGTCTGACGCGTGGCGCTCTCAAATAAGACATAAATTTCAGGAAAGTTTTCAGGTTTTTCGGTCTTTTATTTCGGGGCAGGCAATGCGGGCCATCTGCTTCGCGCTCGGGGTCCATTCGCCCTCGAGCAACTCGTAAGCCACTCACTATTCAGGGGTGTAACTAGCGCTCTGTATTTTCGGGGAATCCCGGATAACGTCCGGAGATATGGACGCGGCGATTACCGATTCCGAACACGTTTTAATGCCTCCATTAAACTATAATTTTCGACGTCTCACTCGCTTAATTTATTACGGCGAGATTCGAACGCCGACGAGCTTCATTTTAAAATGCTCTGCACGAGTTAAATTGTTCTCTACCAGCAGCGCGATATACGTTTCATATGTCTAAACGCTGCGAAATCTCCAAGGGAATACCTTGCCTTGTTTATGTCTGACACGTTCTGTAATTGCTTGACATTTTTCACGGAAAAAAAGCAGACTACATATTATAAGTACTCTAAAAAATTGGGAAGCAAGACACTATTTTATTAGCAAAAAAAAAACCTAGTGATACAGAAATTTAAACTTATACTAAGAAATTTTATTGACGAGTAATTTTATATCTCCTGGTAATATACTCCGGACAAATGTTGACCTGTATATACAGGTCGTCCCGGGAGGAAAGATCGATACTTCGTGGAGCTGTAGAGTGGGTTATTATAAGTCAAAAAGTTTATACAAACAGGTGGCCTTTTTTTATGGATTCTCAGATAAAAATTCACGTCTTCTTACCACTAGGCCGTTCCGTTCAGAATACAATCATATAAGTTACAATTAAAGTTAATTTAAAAGCACTAAAACGTAAAATCCCCTACCTAACCTCTACGTGACTATTTAAAAACTAAGCTATCAACGGAAGAAATCTCCGGCAAAAGTTGATCTTGAACCAACTTCTTCGGCCATCGGATAGAATGTGACCATATCGATAAACGCGAGCTATGATTGGTCAACGCATGGCCTTCTAAATGAAAAGCGTGTTCTATCTGGCCTGCGCAAAAGTGCAGTTCAGGCGTGCTCCGCCAAGCAGTGCTTACAGGGCGCTTTCTTAACCTAAAATCTTGACAGTTCTGTCACATGTGAATGGTGGATGAGTTCGTGTAAGAGCAATTAATGTTATTGTTGTAAAAATTTGAGCATACTGGATATTATTTACGTTGGAATAAGATGGAGTATTTATGTCCAATTTCGACAACTTAATTTAGCATTAAACCATTACGGTTTTAGATTAGAATCTTACCTGTGGTAAGTTACAACATGTATAATAAAGCTTTTCTCATTGTGCGTAATTATCAACGCCTTTTTTAACACGTTTTACATTATCAAAAGTCGAAACTCTTTTATATAACTTGTTGTAATTATTCATATCACGAAAGTGCCAGTCTTTCTTTATTGCGCAAGCGTACTTCACTCCGACGAGATCAAATGATTTTTGCATGAATCTATAAAGTTTATACCACATAAATTATCTTGTATTACGATAATTACAATATTAATTCATTTTGCGTGAATTCACTTTGATTGACAGTAATGACAGTACACTTCACTCATTGCTGTCAGTGCCCCATAACCAGCGCCAAAGTGTCGACTTTTGGCGTTTTCTCGAGCACAAAAATTCAATGTAAATTTTTCAAAACGCCCAGGCCAGTTAGAACTCGCTTTTGATTTAGAAGGCCATGGGTCAACGTATTACCGGAGACGTATAAACGGATAGCTGCGAAGCTAGCTTTATATTTCACTCTGTCGCCCGGCTAAATCTGATTTCATTCGTAACCACTCCTGTCGGAATTTATGATGGGAGAGAACGCGGCGGTAGCTAGCAGTTCAGTTTTCAGTTTGTCTACAGAGCTCTTAGCGTACGGCTCGTTTATTTGTGATTTTTATCTTTGTGCTCCCTTTCACGAGATTCTGTGAAGGAAGACAGAACCAGAATTACTCCGAGATTTGTGCAAACGTACGTTGAGAGAATTACAAGCTCGTTATAAAGCTTTTCGAAAGCCTGTCCTGTCGTTGAAACAAGGAACAGGCTTCAAGTTCTAGCTTTTAATGGTAGTTTTACCTGGATTGAGAATATTATCATCCCTTGGGTGCAGGAAAAGGCTGGAATTGGCGTTTTGAAACGGTTTAAGCTTCGCAACACGGCTTGCCCCCGCCTGACAAAAGTAGACCCGACGCCACTTAGTGGCGTAATACCTACGACGAAGTACGTCACTGACTGCAGATACCTCCGTTGGAGGGCGCTCTCTCACCACTGACAATAGAGTCCCTATATTACTAGACTACCGCAAAGTAGCCATTTTGGCGGTAAACAAAAGGAGGGAAATAAATCATTTGAAAAAATTTCATTTGTAACGTAATTGTCGTTCAAATAGTAATTTTTCCTCAGTCTATTTGTGTGATTTCCTATTAAAATTTGTTCCTCCGTGTTGTGTTTACTGTCATTTATACTACACATACTGCAGTGATAATTGTGTACCTGCGTACAGTACAAAAAACAACCATTGTAATTATAAAAGTCAGAAAAGCGCACCAAATTCAACGTCAAGTGTACAAGACGATCCATGTCGAGCGAAGGGCCACCATGAGCCGAGAAAGCACTTCTACGTTTACATGAAAAGGTTCCTTGGAAGAGTGTTCAGCATAACGTCCCGGTGGAGAACGTCGGAAGATATTACCAGTTGCCCATTACTGACTGCAGCATCGGAAGTAATCAACTAACAATCACAGTCAAGGTTCCAACAAAGACCAAATCAAGACAATTAACATTAACACCGTTCGCTTGGGAAGATAGCACCTGCGTGGTCAACCACAACAGTCTGCATCTAGCAGTATTACGGTTGAAAAATTCATTTAAGTTATTCCATAATAATTAGCAGCCAGCCTGTATGTATAACTTCAGGATTCGTACATGATTTTTATCATATTTCACAAGATTTCATAACCAAATCATACTCTGTTATTTAGACCTACTGTATATCTCCATTTCACTCTGTCGCCCGGCTAAAACTGATTTCGTTAGTAACGACTTCCCTCGTAGCGATAGTGGATGGGTACGTCGCACTCGTTCTCGCGGGCAGTGTTTCATTAGCGCTCATGGCGTGCGTTTCGTTTATTTGTGCCTTCAATGTTTGTGTTTCCTTCATGGAATTTGTGAATGAAACCTGAAACGGATTTTCTCCGAGATTTGCTAAAGGACGCCGAGTGACCATTTTGGGCGTTGTTCAGTGAGTGAGTAACACATATTTCTCTCTTCTACTAGGCTTCAAGTTCTACCGTCAAGTGCTAGATTTTAGTGGTGGTTTTACCTATCTACTGAAATCTTAATAACCCTTGGGTGGAAAGAAAAGGCTGGTTTTCGGCTTTTGAAACGATTCAAGCCTCGCAACACGGCCTTCCCCCGTCTGTGAAAGTAGGCTCGACCTTCAAGACGACGCTACTTCTTGGCGGCAAAAACGCTCCACCGACTCCACCGCTCCACAGTTTGGCAACGATGGTTACATTCATCGCCATTACTTCCTCGCCTGTCCGGACTTGAGCTCACCCAACCGCTGTTTGTGACTTTCGACGAGAGAGGTCGTTGGGAATAACGACACGCCTTCTTGGCTTCAGCGGCCCTCCGTCGATTTGGATATTCGCTGGACATCGACGACGACAGCTGACGTGTGGTGCGCGGACGATGTAATCAAGGTTGGAATATTTTTATCTGACTTTGTGGTAAAGCACGTTTTCAATTTACTTGTAAATTAAGCAACCTTCTGTTGCTCGAGGAAAATTGCGAGGAAGTTGACTTTGTAAACCTTGGAAATGGTGAGTCAGTGGAAGAGGTGGTCCCTTGCTTTTCATTCCGATAAGTAAGCTGACGATGACGTCTCGATTTTGAGGTTTCCCTTCCTTTACGTTTTGAAAAACAAACATTTTCTGAATATACCTCGCACACTAACGGGGGCAAAAATGAAACTACTCTCAAATGCCCCACAAAAAGCTAACCGGCGTAAACCGGCAAAAATTTTTGCAGATTTTGAAACCCGAAAATTAAATTACACGCGCGCTATTGATTGTATCATTGTTTTATCATTAGCGGCCCCCGGATTGTCTCGTTTCGCCTCGATTACCAGTTTCCTTTTGCGCTCATCTGTTCTCGAATGCGTCTCTTCATGTTTAATTTATTTCTTGCCTTGCGACTATCAAAGTTTCGTTAGTCGAAGACTTTCTGTTTTGCTCGTAAATTAGATCTGTTGGCCTAAACCTGTAATTACCACAATATGTATGTTATAAATTCTCGTAAATTATGAGAGAGCGCGAAAACTTTTAATGCAGATGAAAACCACAAAAGTAAATATTTGATGGTGCATCTATCTCCCCTTCTGGCGTTATTTTACGTTTCGGAAACAAAACGGCGGTTAAGGTGAAATAATTTAACGATTTCGGACGACGCCCGCCTCCGCAGCACTTAAAACTTTATATGGCTAAACTATAACGGCCATAATAGGAACAACATCTGTGTTTACCTTATTACCCTCATTTGCATTTATGGTTTATGTTGGCTGCCCTCGTCCCTTGCGATCCGCCGACTCGCTCCGGTTTCCGGGGGCGGCACAGACGCTGCAGAAACCTATTTGATTAACCTGAAATTAATTCACTTACCTTGCACTTTCCGATGATGAAACAAGCCATGCTGAATAACCCAGAAAAAAAATGAACAAAAAGGGCTCTCAACTGAAATCAAGAGAACAGTCCCCTGAAGATTTTAAAACAGGCAACCCATCAATCAAATCAGAAATAACTTTGCGTCTCCTTAAAGTACTAAAAGCACGGAAGTACGTAAGGAGTCACGATTTAAAATGGACTGCCTGTATAAAGTGAAAGAAAAACGGGAAAAGGTAGATACCAAAAAGGGGAGGGAGGGGCAATCAACTAAAACCAACAGAAAACAAGTTAAAATTTTATTTTTTTTGTGTGTAAATTACATTAAGAATTTCTTACTACCGCTACAACAATGCGTGTGCAAGGCAATGAATGACATTAGTGATAATATAGTATTTATTTTCCTTTATTGTTTGAAAGTAATGATCCCGGTCTTTCCGTTCATTGGTAAAGTGTTTCCCTCAACTGAGCTTGTAATGTTAACGGCAAAAATGATGTAACAACACAAAAGAACGAAAACACAAAGTGCCCCCTCCGCAAACCAAACCAAGAAAAACCTTGGCAACATTTATAGTTTACACGGTAAACTTTAAATGACCACGTCGAGGTTTTCCGAACGATTTTCCAATGAACGGCGCGGGCAGCTTGAAAGAACAAAAAAAAGTTTTGCAGCACGTTATGATTATTTTTTTTGTGATTTAACTGTTTATTTCTTTTGCGAAAGCAGGTGTCGTAATAACCACATTGCAAACAATATTTACAGACAAATCGTAAATACTAAATTAATTAATAATAAAGATATACATTAATTGTCTTAATTAAAAATTATACAACTTTCAGTTCACCTCCAAATTAGAATCTTTTAAATCAAAGTTTATCACAAATAGTCTACTAATAAATCTTGGAACATATCCACTACTACAACATCATGAAGAGAACCTGTGTGTGTGCATGTTTGTGTCGTTAAAGTTCGCGTTTTCGATATTTATTAATTAATTAATTAATTATTCATCCAATTAATCTGTGGCAGTGATAAACTACTACAACGACATTAACATTAAACTTAATCACATCGTTATTTCCTATAATCGTTAATAAATGTAATTTTATTAGTTGTGAATTGCACTTGTGCTTCGGTTATGATTACTTTCTTTTTGTCGCAGAGGAGAAACTGATCAATTCAATAATGGTAAAAACTATAAGTAACGACACATAAACAAAATATAGTCTGATAATTATAAACTTACACATTAAATATATTTTAGTAGTAAAGAAGCCTAAAAGCTCGGCTGGACTTAAACACTTCCGTATTTGAAATAACCCACCGTGTAGTTACGAGACAGACGTCCTCGGAGACGAATCCTGCGAACTGAAATAATACAAGAAATGAAATACCATCATACAAACTGTGATAACCAAGCGGCGAAAGCATAAGCCACATCAAAAGAAAAAAAGATCAGCAGTTAATGAAGCTTTAAACATTTTTAATTGACAATGTCAGTTCGAATGAGATCGCAGATCCGGCGAAGTTAATAAAAATTCCGGCGGTCATTAACGAAGTTTTAAGATTTCTAACAAAGTCAATTTTACTTCGCAACAGATACTTGGATTTTATCCGCATCAACTGCAACAGGAGAGAAGGGTGGTTAAGTGCCCTCGCAATTTACACTTCGCTAACTCGATAAAAAGCCAGTACTAAAAAATTGACGCCACTTGAATCTGAACTTCAGATATAAGAATTATTATGTTTTAAATTGCATCTCCAACTCAATTTCGTCTGGGGCCATGAAAAATTTAATGGGGGGGCAGGCACTTTACCGGAACATTTTATTTCATTTTTTTTTCTCTTATCAAATCAGAGCGAAGGGGGCATAAGCTATTTATTTTAATATCGTAACAATTTGCATTCAGCTTTTCTTAATCCTTTCAAAATTTTAAATAGAAATATTTTTATGTGTGTTCCGTTTTCATTGTGTCATAAGCAAACGATCAGGACTAACTTATTACATTTGTGCATAAGTCAAAGCGAGAATGAATAGTTTATTTCGTTTTTGTCCTACGATTTGACTCTCCCCGCTTCGTTTTAATTACGCATTGTTTTAGTTTTATTACCAGATCGCCCCAAACATCGACTGCGAAAATAAACATCAAAGCTCTGCCTTCCATTCTCTCTTTGTCGCAAATTTAATAACAGTCACAGCATTATTCGCTTTCACAGAGTGCGCGTTATTTGGGCCGACAAAAGCTCACTACTTCGCCGTATGATCCGCACTAAATGAATTTCGATCCGAGCTGAACGAACGAACGAACGAACATCGAGGCCTTTATTCGGCGTCGTTTTTAGACGAAATTAGTGCACGCGAGCCGCAAACTGATCGGGCGCCGCTTCAAAACCCGACGCCTCCGCCGAATTCAAATCACCTTTTTGTTTCGCCGGAGGAAAACGATTATATGAATTAAAAGGCGGAAATTTTCTTTGCGAATGGAAAAGCTGAGGTCCAAACAAACGCTGAGAGAAACCACAACTAAAACCTTTTCAGAAAATGTTGAATACACAGGATGTGCCCAAATTGCGTGGTGTGGGGGGGGGGGGCAGAGAACCAAATAAAAATAAAGCCCAGATATAAGGAAAACATGGATTACGAACCGACCGACGCGACGCCCGACTCTAAAAACATACCTGCCGTAAACTCGACGGACGAGCTTGGAAAGGCCTAAAACAATTAACAACCGGGCAATATACCCGTTTACTTTTTCACTCCAAAACAAACACCGCTTAATGAAAAATTGCACAGAAGCGGGAATAATTCTCAATGCGCTTTGCACGCAAGGCGCGCAGTTAGAATTTCCCATCGGGTCGGCGTACGACGTGAACGGTTCGCGAGTAGGGGAGAGGTCCATTGGCCAATAGACAAGCCTTTAATATATCCCACTTTCAACAAGTATATTGACGAATGTGTAATTACGCGGATGTTTGACCTTTGGAACTTGAACTGGTCCTAAAAGTCCGCTTTAGAACGTTAAACAAGCCTGGGCAACCCTATTCTTTGATAATGAGACTGTCCAACGCCCACTGAATATAGGCCTACTCAAAACGGTGGGAGAATGCCCTGAGATGCTGAGACAACGTCGTGCCGTTAACTAACATCTTTATGCAATGCCGAATGCACAATGCGGACTCAGACTTGACCCTAAATTTATTATTGTAAAATTTAACATATTCACAAAACTAACCCCAACATGTTAAAATATGTACAATGCACGTGTGCGGAATATAATTACGTAAACTCATGAGCACGATAATTCCTTGAGTGTAAAAATAATATACTTAATTATTTTTGTTGTTTTCAATATCTTTAAATTAAAAGAGAAATAAATCATTTGAATGAATTGGAAATATGAACGATATAGCAGGATCCGTGGAAAATCGGGTACGTGAGCTTTGCACTTAGATGAGTTACTTTCACACTGCGGTACTGAACATATGACCATTTTCAATTAATCAGTACGCGCATGTAGCAGCTCAACGGCGAGATGCGTACCGACCGAGTCCCCCGAAACTTTTTGAATACCCCGAAATATTGATGTCCCCCACTATCTAACTTCGGCCTGTATGAAGTGGGCGTTGGACTGTGTTACGGTTGAAAAATTCATTCAAGTTATTCACAATATTTGTCTGTCGCCCTGTATTTGTGCGGGAAGCAAGAGTTCGGTTTGGCCAGATTACGACACCAAACCATACGCTACTATCCAGTCCTACGGTATCTGTCCATTTCACTCTTTCACCCGGCTAAAAATTACTTCATCGCGTAACGACCCCCGTCTCAGCGCCGTTGGGAAGAACGCAGCTTTCCGCGTCGCATTCAGTCTTCCGACAGAACTCATGGCGTATTGACCTATTGTTTGTGTGCTTGCTCAAGATTTTATGTTTCCTTTCATGCGAATTTTTGATGGAAGTTTGAAACGGAATCTACTCCGAGATTTGTGTAAATGCACGCCGAGTGAATTCAAGCTCGTTATAAAGCTTCTCGAAGGTCTTATCGTGCTGTTTTGTAACGCGTATCGTTTCTCCTACTAGGCTTCCAGTGGTAGTTTTACCCATAGTGTAAATCGTCGACATCCCTTTGAGTGGAAGAAAAGGCCGGAATCGGAGTTTGAAGCGAACAGAAGCCCCGACATCACGGCCCACCTTCGTCCGTGAAAAGTGGACCCGACCTGCAGACGTGACGCCACTTTGTGACGTAATACTTACGCCGATTTACGTCATTGGCAACACTAGCTCTCTCACTAGTCTCACTAGTGACAACTGTTTTCCTTTACGCTGGATTTTGGTTACAAGGTCGGAAATATTCTAATTATTTTTATTTACCTTTTTGGTTGACTTGACTCACCTAACCGCGGCGTTGTTATCTTTATACTATTTATATTTTCTTTCACTTTAACCAATTAATTAATCATTAATTACTTTAAGCTTTAGTTGTGAACGAAAAGCAGATCTGTTTATCGGATAAAGTCTAACTTGTCCGTTTGCTTGATAACAAAGTTATTTAGTTTCACTTCTTATTCGAGATTCATTGGGACCCCTTCTGGGTCGTACTCGATATTTGTAATTTATCTATTTTCTTATTTGTTATCAATTTTGAGCTTTACAAATAAAAACAAGTGTGCTCAGCTGGTGATTTTTATTTTATTCAACTTGTCCACCCTTTGCTTTTGGGGTTTCGTTGAGCCCTCCCGTCTCCAGGAGTTTAGTCGGCGGTGCTGGAGGACTTCGAAGTTACTCGCAGAATTCGCTGTCCTTCAGGTAGGTAGCAACTGTTCCATCTCGAAAGTGGGATACATTACAGGCCTGTCTTTGCCCCTACCCGCGAACCGTTCGCGTTGAACGTCGCCCCGATGTAAATTTTTTCAGTCATTGTGGCTACTCCCTCGCATTCAAACCGCACTGAGAGTTAATCTCGATTTGTTTAAAACTTTTCATTAAACGGGGTTTGTTTTGAAGTGAAAAGTAAACGGGTTTACTGCCCGGTTGTGAAATTGATTGCGGCGAGCCCAAGCCTTCTTCGAGGCTTCTACAAGCTTGTACCGTCGTAACTACGGCAGGTACGTTTTTAGCGTTACATAGGTCGGTTCGTAATTCGTGTTCTCTTTTATCTAGTTTTTTTTTTGTATAAGTATTCTTATTTGGTCCCTTCTATTTATTCCGAACGTTTCACTGGAGTTCTTAGTTAAAACGCATCGGGTGCACGTCGTGGTGTGGTGTTTATTTCAAGTGATTCAACAGCCCGAAATTATGGATTTACCGAAAAAGCCTGTGATTGGTCATAGTGGATCAGATAATCCCCCTCCCGCGCCAGCCTATGTTCTACTCTCCTGCGCAGAATCTAGTACAATCGCGCCAGTGATCTTGCCAAGCGCAGGAAGTCCCCCTGAGCCATTTTTTTGAATTCATCAAACTGGAATGTTTGGTTGAATGTTGAGCGGAAGTTATTAAACGGTGTTCCGACAGTGGTACTCTAAGCAACTCAAGGCATTCTTCTATGCTTTTTGAAGCCTGATTTCGGCAAATAACTCAGGTATTTATTACATGTGTGGTTTCTTTCGTTATATTTGGGCTTTTATTTGTGGTTTTATTGATGGCATTTTTCTTTGGAATATTTCGAGGCCGTACTTGAGGAATTAGTTGGTATCGATGAATTACTTATACGACTTGGGTGAACCAGACTCGATAGGTCGTAATTATTTGGGTGCCGTCCCCCAGGAATGACGCCAAGTTAAATTTAATTGTTACTGTCTTACTATGAAGATGATGCATACCGTCTGACTCAAACTCTTACATGAGGTTCTGACGAGAGAATTTATTAGTGATTCGATAATTAAATATTTTGTTTTTTTCTTGATTTATGTGAACGGAAAACGGGTCCCGTGCTTCATGTTATAAACTTGAGGGCGTGTTCTTTCGTGTTTACTTCGGAGGTTGTCTAAGTGACTGATCACGGGCCAATCATGAACCACATGCTGTATTGCGCTATTTCGTCACGGGGCGGTCTAAAGTTTGTTTATTTATATCGATCGTGATCGCTGCTTGTTACACAATTGCTTACGTTACGATTCGCCCGAATTAGTTTACTCGTCAATACGTTGTCAATCTGACGTTTTCCGATGTCTGTCATTTCGACGTTTCTGACACAAGTCATCTTGACGTTTTGTTGTCGCTTGGCAACATGCGAGCCCCCACAAACTTGTATCGTTGCCACTCGTTACTTGTGTTGTTTTTTTGTAGTTTATCGTATGACCTCGCCTACGCCTGTTCCATTTCCATTGAGGTAGCCGGCAGTAGGACGAACTTAATTTGCCCTCCCTAAACTTGCAGTCTTCAGGTAGGTAGGAAATACAACCACGAATTTCACTGTTTCGAAGGTTCTAAACTTAACTTTCTTAAAACTCCGTATATACGAATGGGTTTGGTTTAACTTGCGTTACATCTTGGAAATTTCTCTTTCCGGCGATGATCTATCTTCATTATAACGATTCTAAAGCCTTCATCTTATCGGCCGAACTATTAAAATCGTTCGGTTTGCCGACCTTGCGTAAATCTGCGGCCGAAAGCCCTAAAGCGCGGTTTACAACTTCGACCCGTAATATAACAAAAGGATATCGGGGGGTAGTTTCTCAGTCAACACGACGCGGCGTTACGACCCGCCCGGGCAAGGTAAACCTCTCGAGCAAATCATATTTGAGTTGGCAAGCTTTAAATCCGGCTCTGACGCACACTTTTGGAAATCATAAGGCGGAAGGGGTCGAGTCGATTCTGAACTTATATTGGATGTCGTGCTCCGGCGTCACGCGCAGCAAGAGATTTTAATAACGACGATTGGATGAGAGAATGATGGCAGTGTTGAGTTTAAACGAGTTTATTATATGCGGTGATCCCTCTACATACTCGGGAAGCGTATTGCATAACATCGTCTGTCCTCGCCTAATCCGTTGAGTGTACATACAAGCGCATAAGAGAGGGTTGTTTTAGTATATCCAGACGTGTTTATTTATACTTACACAGTAATATTAGTGACATTTAATTAAATAATTTTAAAATAAACGAGTTTCTTTGGATTTCAAATTAAATCAATGCAGACAAAAGACATGAGCTCGTTTCAACGACAAAACTAAACCGGAAAATGCCGCGAATTGAAAAATGTTACAGTTCGCGGCGTATTTGTTTTTAATACTGCGATTGTTTACCTGGTAATTTAGCCCGCGCCAGTCGAGTCAGCGGGTGCAGGCGCAATTAAAGGCCACTACTAATTTAGCGCCGTAACAAAGAGATTCATTAGCCTTAAAATAATATTTGCTCCGAGAGGACCCCGCCACTGCGCAAACATTGCAGCTCCTGTCATTAACGCCGCTTGTTTGCATTTCAATAACTTCGGCTTCAATAATAAATAACCGCTTCATTTCTTCATAAGACTATGTAACACAGGAGTACTAACCTAGTTAATGATCTCGTTGCAAGCTCATTATTTAATGGAGCCGTTTTCGTTTAGTGGACTTACCTTGTATTTCGTAATTCTAACAAATTCTTAGAAACTTAGAAACGCTTCAGCTTTCACAATGCAAAATTGAAAATCAAAAACAGGCGTACGTTCAAAGAAAGACGTGCAGTTTCAAATCATTGATTTATACCCTAACTTCCGAGTCCCACTACCCTTACGTGTCACTAAAAGAAAGCAACCAAACCGTCTTGTTTGTTGTCGGTTTTATTTATAAACTGTTATTACGGATGAAGAAAAATTCGTTTAAATCATTTTTGGTATTGCCGGTCACCCTGTACTGCATGGGAACTCGAAAGGTCCGTTTGTGCCTACGTGACTTTCGACATGTTTCAGCATGAGGCTGCAGTAATCTTCACCCATTTGGTGATGTTCATTTCACTCTTTTGTCCGGTTAAAGCAGAGTCTATCTCGTAACGATCGCGCCCCGAACTATTTAGTCTGCGCGTGTTCTTTCTTCGACGCGTCATTCTTGCCGCTAAAGTCTTAACGTGCACACGTATCGTCAGTGAAGTGCCTTGAATATGTTGAATCCTTTGATCGAAGCCTGAAATGGAAATTATTTACTCCGAGACCTGCTTAAGTGCACGTTAAGTAATACAAGCTATTTATAAGCTTTTCTAGGCCTGTGCGTATTTCGGTTTGTAACACGCGTCTTTCTTTTACTATATAGGCTTGTAGTCGTACCCCCTTTCTGACTACTGCTTTCCTCGTAAGTGTACGGACATAACGGCGACCCTCGCTTAGGACCATAGCTCCGACCTTAGCTCTGACCGACTTGTATCGTCAACGGTCGAGTCCAACTCCAACGGGAGAAAGGGGTGTACGGCGATGTTTCGACCTTTAGCAGCTAAAGCTCCGCTTACGGATTTTCCACTCAAGGGTCGGTCTCAAAGAGCGTTAGTATACGGACATAACGGCGATCCTCGCTTAGGACCATAGCTCCGACCTTAGTTCTGACCAAAGTCTGGAACCTGGATCCTCGCTGTCACCTAAGCGTTATGTCCGTACACTAAGTGTACGGACATAACGGCGTCACCTAAGCGACCCTCACTTAGGTGAGAGCAATTTAAAGCAGAGAGTAAAAACACGGTAATATTAAGTCGTGTGAGTAAAACGCTGTAATATTAAGTCGTGTGAGGCTAGCCTGCGTAATGCAGATCCCTATTCAATTTCAAGGTCATTTCATAGTGCTGAAGCAATTGCAACTTGTAATTCCATTCATCCCAGTTTTTTCAAGTTTTCACTAAGTTCGCAGGAGCGCGTAAATATGTGTTGGTCCAACGTCAGTCTCAACTGCCACCTTCCTCGCTTCTGTTTTGGTCATTTCCTTTTCAATGTAATTTCTTTTAACGTATTAACCTCGTACTTCGGTTAGTTAAATTAATTAAATTAATTCCATAGTAATTTTGGGAAAGCATACTGAAGCTTAAGCTTCAGACGTATTACTGATTGTGAGTAAATTTTGTTAATTGTTACTTTATGCGCGATGTGCACATTTGTTACGATATTGTGAAGTTTATTGGAATTCCAGAAACTAACGTTATGGAATCAATTTTGTCTTGCTTTGAAGTCGTACGTAGCATAGTTTGTTTATGATTTGACCACCCAACTTTCAGGGTGACAGAAATTATTTGCATTTAATTAATCATTGCTTGTCACTTTTATTATCCTTCTTGGTACATTTTATTGTGATAATAAACCGAAGCGTACATTTACTCCTGTGTCTCTCTTTGGGGAATCAGTATTGGGGACGGCCCTTCTGGTCTTGTCAAGGGGTCATAGAACTCTTGGTTTGGGGTTACTTGACTGGCGCCCCCGGAATATTTTTGTCGTGTGCTCGATTGACGCTTCACCTTCGACATCGCTCTCCGCTGATCTGTATTTCGAATTGGCCGAGCCAAGAGACTGTCCGTCCCGATTAAGATTTTTCACCGCTCCCCTCTTCGAGGACAGACGCTGCAGACCACCAAAAGGTAAATCTGTTCCTGCAGGTGAGTTATTGCCTACCTTTATCGTCTTAATTATCGTTTCCTACCGTGCGGTAACTCAAATCAAATTGGTACCACCGGATAAATTGACAATAAAATGGCGCTTCAACGAGCGGTGGTATCAAAACAAGCTAGAATGTGCAGAAATAATTATCCTACGTGCAATTTATATGCACTTGGAGACCTCTCGCATGTAAATGCATACGTGCATACATCTTTTATAAATGCAACACATGAAATATCTGAAGAGTCTTCTTTCTTCAAAAGTAAGGTTATATTTCCCTATTACTTGTGCCACATGCGCAGACGTATGTTTTCGACATCATATTTTCCATGGCACGCTAGAAAAGTTTTGTATTTGAAAGCTCTTTATCAGGAGGTTCAATAAATTTCCATTCTAGGTTGGCTGTGGAAAAGTCATGTCTTTGATTGTTCCTAAATGATACGTAGATGTAAAATGACAGCCAGCGTACGTGTAAATTCCATGGCCTGCCTAGAATTCTACATTGTTTCCAGTTTATGGCCAAACCATCTGTCGAATTCTAATAATAATAGCAATTAAATTCGTACTAAGATGATTTTAGGTAATCTCTGTAACATAATTTTCGTTGTACGTCGTAGTCAATGAAAAAACAAATACCAATCTGGCTAAACAAAATTTACTTTACCAACAAAGGATTCATTCGTCGATGAGTATGGCAATTTCATGTTTGACAGTTGGTTATCATGCGAAAATTACCTCTTTATCTATAACCTTACTTTTAACGTCGGCGTGTTGGGGCGTTCCATTCAAAACTGAATGTGCATTAAACTATTTGCAAATCAGTCAATATACCATGCTTTCGATAATTTTCGAGTCCCCCCGATTAAGTACCTTTCTTAGAGAAGTTTTTTTTTGGCGCAGATTGGTAACACTGTAAGATATTTGCGCGTCACTAAAAAAAAATTCCTAACCACAGGACTTGCATAATATGGTAACGTCGTAAAATTTATAATCTATGACGTACAACGAAATTTAACTTACACTAACTTTGGTCTGAAAATTTTGGACGGTAGTGTTAAGCAAAACTTACTCATGAAATCGCAAATTCCACACATACGAAAGAAAGCGTCACACAAAGGACCATTAAAATAATGAAATTTTTATACGTACGTATCGGCGACAACAGCACACTATGAGCTAGTCGCTCCCAGCCGAGACAGACGACGTTCTGTGAACAGAGAGGAAGGACAACACATTTAGTGGACGGACAGACAAACAAAGGGGAAATTAGTATCAACGAAAGCAAGCAGAAGTGTATCATCCCATCGAGTTTCACCGCGTAGGTACAACAGGTTACGCTAATGCAGAGACACTCGATACGACACAAAAGAGAGATGGACGTAATTGAGGGTGCTCTCACAAAATGTAATAATTGATATTGCAATTCGACTAAGATTACTTTGGACACATCTCCTGCTTCGTTTCGTTTGCATGCCGTGATGAAATGCGTTCAATTAACATATATACAACATGTCACTACGATTTGTTAGTTCTGATTAGTGTTCAACCAACAAACCTGGCGTTAGAAACTTTTGAACGCGAACGAATTCGTAGAGTAGAGAAAAATACTGCAATAAAAGTCAGATTGTTTTTTTTTTTAAATGGCTGTAGCAGCAACAAATATTTTGCAATCAATTCGTTTTTCAACTTGCTTTCTTCCAATTTGTTTCCAACAGTTTTAATTTGGATGTCCCTGTATCTTTTTCTCGGAAAAATTTTGTTGCCAAAAAGTGTGTAACATTAATGAACAACAGTCAAATGAATTTATTAAAATTTAACGAAGTATTGTTTATTATTATTTCTTCAAATCAGCAACATTGTGCTGGTCTATTTTTATTTTTTTTCAAACTTCAATTTCTATTTGTTTAAATGCACGATTTTATTATTTAGCAAAATGTGAGTAAAAACAGAAAAATGCGTATTGGCAGGGCAAGCGTTAAACTGATCGTGATGTACGGAGCTCGGGGTAGCTGAAACCAAAAGTATGACTGAAGTATTTAAATTTTGAGAACAAACAGTATCAAACAAAGTTATCAAGAACAATGAGAAATTAAGGGTGCGACGGTCTAGCTAAAATAGTCTCTCGAGGTGCAACCGTCAGGAAGACTCCTAAGAGATAAAAGAACACCTGCTAATCCCGAAAGATACAAAGAATAGATAAAAATAAAATAATATTTCTAAAGCATGGACAACTATCTTTATTACCCTCCAGGCTCCAGAGTGTAGGTTTTTTGAAACAAATAATTTGTATGATTATTTAAATTTTATAAAACACATTTTTAAATCCCCTTAAAATGAAGGTCTTTTTAATGTAGACTTAAATAAAATAAATTGGAATTTTTTCAGAAAGTTTTAAAACTGACATCTTTAGAAAAAAAAAACCTGCTCAGTGGAACAGTATAATTTTCGAACGCAACATAAGTTTAAATAATCTTATTTAATAAAATTTTTATTATCGTTGTCAGTAGATATACTATGCCGGTTCGGGGCCAATTCTCCATAAGACTTAACATGGGCCTCGAAATTGCAATTTTTGCGCGGATGTGGGTGAGGGGAGTGAGGTAAGAAGGGAGGGACAGTGCAAGCAGGCAGCCGCGGGCAAGCGGGAGCGGGAGGGGGGAGACGCGGCAGTAGATATCGAGACTTGCGACCTTGGTACATTTTTTGGGCATAGTTACAGCGTTTTTTGAAACGGAGGGGTGTTTCACGAATTCTACCATCAGTTTTGATTTTTTTTTAAATCCCATCTTATGTATTAAATAGCGCGTCGAGTTATGACCAGCGCTAATAGATGTTTATTTCAGCGGTAGAGGGGACGTGGCAGTATTAAATATTATGTATTAAATACCGCTTCGCAAATCGCGTATAATACGTTTTTCTTTTGCGTGAGATATTTCTAAATGACGCGCGCGAGCAGGCATCGTTTCACAAAATGTACTGACGTAATAGAATTTATCATCAACTATGATTTTAATGTTAAGACTTGTTGAGACGCAGCAGCGAGAAGCGAGACTCGCAACCTTGGTACAAGTTTTTTTTTTAAACTCCATATACGTTTTCAGTTTAGTAAATTGAATTTTGTATTAGAACCCTTATCATATTATCCATCTTGCGTATTAAATACCGAATATATCCAGTGATTAATTATATTAATTTCGAGGCCCACGTTAAATCTTATGGAGAATTGGCCCCGAACCGGCATAGTATATCTACTGTGGTCTTTTATAAAACGTAGGTTATAAATAAATATGTAATGCCAAAATAAATTTTGCTTTGTCTATTGATGAATTGATGTACACTTGGGGACAGCAAAAAGAGAACGGAAAGCAATATAAATCTAAATCGTTTTACAAACGGATTCTTATTCCATAGGGTCCGTCAAAAGTTTATTTTTTAAATAAAACCTTATTGTTATGAATTACAAATTGAAACAAAACCGTTTATTGAAATGTATGAATGGGATAATATTTGTTTATGAAATACTGTGTGCCTCAAGTGACCTCCATCGTTTTTAATACATTCTTCTAACCGGCGGACGAAATTAGACATTTTTAACAAAAACAATACACAGATAATTACTTTGTTAATATCACATTTATTTCAAATAATTAACATTTTTACTCTAATAAATAAGTAATTGACCATCAAGATTCCATGTTTTGAAAACGATGGAGGTCACTTGAGGCATACAGTATTTCATAAATAAATCTCCCATACATACACTTCAATAAATGGTTTTGTTTCAATTTGTAATTCATAACAATAAGTTTTTATTTAGAAAATAAACTACGACGAACCCTGTACAATAAGAATCCATTTGTAAAACGTATTTATGATAGCTTGACAGTTTACACCTGCATCTACTAATATTCCCAGAAGTCTTAAGGTGCGTTTACACTATGTAACAAAACATGTAAATATAATAATGTTATTTTATAACTTGTTATATGCTTGTTACACAACATTTGTTGTAAAATATTAACTAAAACGCCTCTACATCAAATTATTTAACCTATTCATGAGCCTACATTATGGCATCTGACGAGGAGGTTCTCCTTGCAGCTGCAGTTACCGCAATGTAACTCAAAACCCAGAAAAAAAAAGAGCTAAAAGACGTTTCTGGGTTCGACCATCTCTAATCGCCAGAAATAAATACAGTGGAACTGATCTTTTGAATGACCTTTGAATTATCTTGAGCGTGATGACCATGGCCTTTTGACTCGAGAACTAAGAACTGATGACAGCTTGAAAAACTTTGTTTGGATGACAAGCTAAGACTTAATTAATTTGATTACATACATTTTCTTTGATCTTTACCGACAGTGGCTGGGAAATGTGTAACTACATAGTTATAAAACACAAAAAAGTTTAAAATAACTCTAACTTAAGCAAAATTGGTAGAAATAACAAGTTGATTACCGGACGAATTTATGTGTTTGTTGCTGCCATCGATTAATCTAGAAATTTCTTTCAAATCGCAGAAGATTTGACCTTTGTTTTCTCGTCCATAGAAAACATAAACTCTTTCGGCGATTTTTCCGGAAACTCCGGTCTTTTTTACGATTAAATTTATTCCGGGAGAGCACACATTTATCTCTGTAAATGCCTGACGCAGTGCACATTTATTTTCAGCTCTATCCTTAAATAACATAAAGCGGGTGTCTTTTATATCAACGCCGTTAATGAGATTGTGTTCTTAGCGCAGCGAGCGCTTCCTCATTTTATCCCGTCGTAATTAAGAAAGATTAAAAATTAGTTGCACGTCGACACGGACGAAATCATTTAAAGGACGACGAAAGTCACAGGAGTTTCGTTCGTTACTGCTCGTTTATTTTCTCTACGTTACGTAGTTTCATTTTATTAATTAGTAGAACAGTGGCATGCAGGGATTAAACTCACAAATAAACCAAACAAAAAAAATAAATAAAAAGAAACTACCTATGAGAAGTGTGTGGTGCGAAATTTCTGATTGTTTTGGGAGGCGTAAATCGCCGGAAGTAACGCGTTCGCAAAACGCAGAAAAGCTGAAATAAGCGGGCGATAAAAGCGAGTGTGAGAGCTTACGATTCAAGGCCGAGGAAAGAGAATCGAACGCGCGTGAATTCGAAGCGATTCGCAAGTTCAGCGTGCGACGGAAGAGGAAGCAAAAAATTCAAATCTTAATAAATCAATAGAAACAGCGGAGTTAATAAAATCTCCCGGACGCCGCACGGCGATTGATCAGCGCGTCGTTTAAAATGCAAATTTAAATGGAACGCGACGCCGCGCCGGCAAAAGTCGAGCGGAATCGGGAACATTTGTTGCAAAGTAAATCGCTTATCGCCGAATTCTGTTTTTTTTTCCAGAAGTATAAGAGCGTGAGTTGTTTACAATCGCTGGATAGAGAGACGAAATTTGAAACAAACAATCTAAAATATAAACGAAAAAGAATGCCACTTTGAATACACCGAAAGTTAGATGAGAAACAATAGAGTGTATGCATAAGCAAACAACTTAGTCGCCCCGGTTTTCAAAACAGAAGTCTCTAATTTAAGTAGCTTAAAGTTTCGCGGCATTAAAGCACGAGCGATAAAGCCACCGCGCCACCGACAGCTATGCATGCTAATGTGCTAAACGCAGGGGCACTAAAAACCAAGATTACATCGACGAGGCCCCCCCCGTTTTTGTGCGGGCGTGGATCACGCGAAATGCACGGCGTTAATCACTGATCGCACCAGACAAAGCACGGACCCATTGTGTGGGCTTGTTGCGTGAAGAAAAGCTCATTAATTCCTTTTTATTTGAAGGGTGTACGCTCATTTCGATTGGGCACACTACAAAACGAAACCTGAAGAAGATTAAATTTGAAATTGTTTGTTTTTGGGTCACTTTGTTTCATCAAATGGCTTAAAGCCCGACGAGGAAAAGATTAAAGCAATCGAGAAACTGGGAACGCCGAAGAATAAACAGCAACTCCAAAGACTCTTGGGAATGGTTACGTACCTTAACAAATTTATTCCAAACTTGTCAGAGTTAACGGAGCCTTTACGAATGACACTGAAGAAAAATACCGAATGGGAATGGACCGAATACCAAGAAAACGCCGTCAAAAGAATGCGAGAAACATTAGCGATACTACGATGTCAGTAAAGACGTAAAATTAACGGTCGATGCAAGTTCTAAAGCCATGGGAGTAGTCCCAATGCAAGAAACATGCGCAACAAAAGCCCTAACGAAGTCGGAACAAAATTATCCACAAATTGAGAAGGAGGCATTAGTTCGAATGACCATTTCTAGACATGTTCAAATGTAATCCAAAAGATTTTTTGCGACGTTTTAAAACTGTCGATGAAACGTGGATACATCACTAAACTCCGGAGACCAAAGGGCAATCAAAGCAGTGGACAGCACGTAGTGAACCAACTCCAAAGAAGGCCAAGACGACTCCGTCTGCTGGAAAAGTCATGGCTACTGTCTTCTGGGATTCCCGAGGAATAATTTTTATCGATCACCTGCAACACGGGAGAACAATAACAGGCGAATACTATGCGTCGTTATTAGACAGATTGAATGAAGAAATCAAAGCTAAAAAGCCTCATTTCGCAAAGAGAAGAGTTTTGTATCACCAGGATAATGCCCCGAACCACAAGTCGGCAATTGCGATGGCGAAACTACACCAATTGCGATTCCAGTTAATTGATAATCCTTCATACTCGCCAGATTTCTTCCTGTTTCCAAATCTTAAGAAATAATTGGCTGGAAAGAAATTCTCATCGAATGCTTCGAATGTGAATATTTCGAAGGCTTAGATGGTTCCTATTTTCTTGAAGGGTTGAAAACTCTTGAAAAGCGTTGAACTAAATGTGTAGGGCTAAAAGGAGACTACGTAGAAAAATAAGTATGATTTTCCCCAAACAGTTGTTTTCTTCCGTCTCGTTCTAGATACTTTTCGATCTTTCCTCGTGTATTCTATTGGAAAACCCCATCGAAAGATGTGATTTCATATATTAATAGTTGCCCCATTTGCCAAAGAAATGCAAAGAAGCAATTACAATGAATTTAGGCAATTTAAATGGATTGGGGATTTCAACACCAATTTTCAAGCCCGAGATATCCTAAATCAAAGAGACTTGCAGAAAGATACGTGCAAACGGCGAAGAATTTGATGAAAAAATGTATTGCCAATGACACAGATTTCCCCTTGGCTTTACTGAACTATCGCAGCACCCCTAGAAACAATATCTTAGGATCACCAGTCCAAAGATTAATGGAAACAAATCATTACAACCAAAACTATTATCAGGAATAAGCAAAGAAATAAACAGACCGCGGACAAAGCATAAGAAGCACCACGACATTCACGCAAAAGAAAAAGAACCACTATTGGTAGGAGATAATGTACGAATGCAGAGAGGACATAGGGTTTGGAGTAACAGGTAACATCATTTGCAAAGCAGAAACTCCAAGATCCTATTATCTCCAAACGGAAAAAGGTATCCATAGAAGAAAAGGTAAAACACCTGAAAAAAACGACAGCAAACATTCCAATGGATAGAGAAGTGATGATCAGTAATTCATCAAACGGAACTGAACAGAATGATCCAAATCAAACTCAACATCCGATCCCTTCAATGTTTCCGAAACAAATCGTTACCAAACCAAGTACTTTTAGCAACCAAAACCATGGTCCAGGAAACGGAACATCCCAGCAACCAGAACTATCTTCAACAACGGTACCTACACGCTCAGGAAGAATCGTTAAACGGTGGACAGGTTGAACCATGGCCTGCTCCATTAACATTCACTGACGTGTATGTATGGCCGTTTCATTTCGCCTAAAATTCGGTTCCAGAAAGCATGCCGTGGAGTACTTCCCTCAGCGCTCCCTATTAAAGATACTACAGAACTACAGATAGTAACGTAATGGCAACTGCAATTACTTAAAAACTCACAAGAGGCGCTGAGAGGAGTACCGTCAAAATTTTTAAAAGTCAAATTGAAACGGCCATACATACACGTCAGTGAATGTTAATGGAGTTGGCCATGGTTGAACTTGTAAAACGAAGAGGATGTAACATAGATGGCCGCATCATCCACGCAACAACCATTCTATAGGTATATTGTGTGATTCCATGTACACACACATACATATGCACAGTGCCATGCGCATTATAAAGTACCATACATAGTCAC
The DNA here is from genome assembly GCA_033060865.1 of Dorcus hopei. Taxonomy (NCBI): domain Eukaryota; kingdom Metazoa; phylum Arthropoda; class Insecta; order Coleoptera; family Lucanidae; genus Dorcus; species Dorcus hopei. The sequence goes on along the minus strand of CM065423.1, from coordinate 45,254,374 downwards.
GTTGTAACTTGTAACATAATAACACAATACGCAATGTAAACGTATTATAGCAGTTACTACCAGTTATCAATAAAAACTAATATTACAGAGGGGCGCCACACTTCAATTAAACGAATAAAATCAAATCCATTTCGTTTAAAACTGATTGAAGTACTAGAATACATATTTTCATTTATTTTGAAATACGAGGTGTGGCTATAGAATAACGAGACTGATGCTTCCACAGAAGAAGTACGCATGCGCCAAACGCGAACGACCGACAGCTGTGTAGCGTGAAGCTTTCTCTTTCGAATGCGTCGCTTCCCGTGTCTGTAAACAAATTAGCCTGGCCGTGGCCTTCGTTTGTAGGTACAAGAAATGTTGTTTTGTTCTGGCGGATCGTGTACCTTCACTGGGTTCCAGAAGGTCAAACTATTAATCAACATTACTACCTTGAGGTTCTTGCTTAACTCCCTGAAAGAATAAGAAACAAACGATCCGAATTGTGGACAACGCGCCGGCTCATTCTGCATTGTCTGTCAAGACGTTTCTAGCCAAGTACAACATCTCAGTGTTAGACCATCCGCCTTATTCACCCGACCTTGCACCATGCGACTTTTATCTGATTTCCAAGGTCAAATTTGCATTAAAAGGAACAAGATTTCAGTCCGTTGACGCTGTGAAAGAAAAAGCGGCACGCGTCATGAAGGAGCTCACAGAAGAAGACTTCCAGCACTGTTTCGAACATTGGAAAATTCGCGTGGAGCGTTGTAGGGATAGAGGAGGGGTGTACATTGAAGGTGATAATAACTAAAAATGTATAAACAAAATAAAATGATCGTTATTTTATAGCCACACCTCGTATGTCCATGAACATTGTTGTAAGCAGTTTGTGTTTGAGTGTGCGCCTGGGCCCGGCACTCGTTACGTTTGCCGTCACATTTAACCTCCGCAGTCTGTAAAGCAAAGCAAAATGGATGTCACATCCCAACGACAAAGACGAGGATACTCCTTTCTTTAAATCATGCTATAAACAGGGGTGTAATTATAGGTCTGTTCGTTTCTTCTGCACTTTTCTACACCTTTTGCACCAACCGCTTCTGAGAGAGTGAGTTGTATATACATCTAAGTAGGAGTGAGGAAAACAGACTAAAGGAGTTAAAAGTGAAGAAAAGTGCTGAACAAACGAACAGACCTTATGAGAAGCCCCAAACCCAATGTTGTCAATTTTGGCGAACACATTCCGACGATTTCTGTATAGTCTAATTTTTTTCTTAGTACTTTGGTGTTTCTGAATTAACGGAAGAAATGTTCTCCCTTGCTTTCTCTCTCTGTCATATTAACATTTAAAAGTTACTTCCACCAGTAACTTTTAATATCCGCAGTTTTACGAAACACTAAATATTTTTCGTAAATTTTTAAACTTCACCTATTCGAGCCTTTCTACAAGAACAAAGTGCCTACCTACCTACAACAGTGTTTTAAACAGGTAGAGAAATTAACCGAAATGATTTAAGATACATAATTCGAGTGATATATTGCATGCGGGAATTTTTTAAAATTATTTACCTGGTGTGTTGTAAACATGCAAACATTGTTGGTTAAATAATGTAGTACAGTCACGCAAATCAAATAATACACATACATAACGTTGAAAACTATTTTAAACTTGCTTTTTAACCTATGTACAAATTTCCTTTAATTAAATATTTTTATTAATTACTTTTACTTTTAATCATAGTGTCAGTTTGCTCTTACTTTTATTGTTACTTCTTTGCTTACAATTAGTTGTAAACTATAATGTTCTACATTCAGACTCTCAAATGCATCTAAATTTGTTAATATGTAATAATAGTCGAGGTAAATTTTCTTTAAAAATAACAAAACCATTTCGGTTTATTTGATTTATTTTTCGCTCAATAACGTTTATTTGCTTTTGTAAATACAAACATATAATAGATGTTACTTTTTATAAACAATATTGGGGGCCGTTTCCGTAAGAGGATTTTAAATTAAAGTCCTGCTATGAAAACGGCCACTAATATGATGTCTTCTAAATTTTGATACTTTCCAGTTTTGGTTTGCCTTTATGTATTCTAATTTAGGTCAAATCTCTGACTACTTGCAAACTAGCACCTAGGAGACTCTTACTTAGGACTTAGGAGAGTGCAACAAGAAAATGTTACAGAGCGAATTTTATTTTCAGAAAAAAATATTTAAACTTTTAATAATGTCGTCTATTTCTTACTTTCTAAAATTTAATTTTCATTTGCCATTTATTTTAGGAAGTAAAAACAATAAAAGTATTACTCAATTTATTTAATATTTCCTGATTTTATTGCATTCTAGTTATGACTTACGTCTTTTCAAATTTAATTCGAGCTTCTGCTCATTCCCAGGAAGTAAAATACATACAATAAAATACAAAATTCACAATTTTAAACGATTTTCACGTCATAGTTATAATTACATCTGTAGTTGAATTACTTTTTTTTAAATGATTTGTTACGTAATTAGAAATAACTTTTAGTAAAGAATATTTTATATTATAAACAAACACTGATAATTACACGGTGTGTACAAAGCAAACCAAACTCGTACGCTGCATTAAATTAATCAAGCGGTTCAACCACAACAACTACTACTGAAGATGTGTTAGGATCCTACGAATATTCATGTTATATCAAGTACCTTCACTTTATTAGAGGAGTTTTCCTATGGTTAAAGAATCGGAACTGCAGTCGCAGTGTTAAGTCTTTTCGAACTGCGAAAACACAACAAATCACTAATCGCCAATTGCACACAGCTATACAACCGACTGAAGTGGGGGGGTTGTGACTCGAAGGGGAATCGTATGTTTATTGCCATGTGGTTAATTCAGTAGAGTAATATTTGAATTGAATGTCGGACTGCAGCTGTTTTATGTTCTCGATTAAATTTTGTGTGATAGTATTTATGAATTGTAAAATGTTTATTATGATGAAGCCAGCAAGTGTTATATATAAATTGCCGGTGAGTACGGACGAGCACAAATATTGCATAAAAATAGCTGCCCTTATATTACCGGCGACTACTCACTCCACATGTTGTTTATTTAACCAGTTTGTTTGACTCTAATCGTACTTCGACTGGGGCTGAAAGTTAGCTGGTATTGTGCTTTCATAACACGTCTATCTATAATTTAAATAAACAAGAAAACTAATGGACGACAACACATGGCATACAATTACAAGGAATTTTACATAAAACTATTGTATCTAAACTTTAAAAAAAAATGAGAGGGGGGTAACAAGAAAAATAAAAAATAAAAACATGCCAGTGTTCATGCCTTATCATTGAACGAAACAAATTACCTCTGATCAGGCTCTTTAGAAAACCTATAATAAAAATCGAACAAAATAAAAAAAAAAATGTGTACAATCATGAAGTAAAATGATTAAAAACCAATTCCCTGTAAATGAAACTGTGATTTTCACGGTGACTTACTTGTGTCAATGTTGCGTTGTAAATGTGTCGCGATGCGGTGACGCGCATCGTTGTATTCTAAATGCAAGCCCAACCTCAGCAGGGTCGGGTTTTTCTCTATTAACGACGTTATTTCCATTTCTATCTTGTTGCCCAAAACCTGTGATCTCTGAAAATCAGTTGAAATTATTGTCGTTCACGTTAAAATTCTTGCGACAGGCGTATTAACCTGATTTGATGCTCTAAACTCTTCGACGATTTTCGTTTTGAGAAGCGACTTGATTAACCGCACAATTCCGGCTGGTGAAATAAAGTTCGACTCTACGTTTACCACTTTAACAGTACCGTTGGTTTCCAGGGCTTCCGCTAGTTTCTCTGCGTCGCGGTCCATCAGGCCGACGTTTGACAGCGATATCGTTTCCAGGTGCGTGTTGCTGGCCAAGCCCTCGAACAAGTGCTCGAATTTCTCATCTGAGATGTTCTACAACAAATCACAGCGTTTAAAAAACTCTAATCAAGCTACGGAGATCTTCTTCATCAAAATTTTGATGAAAAAGTTTGGTCAGGTCCTTTTACATTCAAGACTTCCCCCTTAGGTCCTTCAATTTCATTTAAAAAATTGTTTTCCATTTCAAGCATTCTTCACACGAAAAGACAATTCCAAATGAGATAACAGTGTAAAAATGTCCAATATTTTTAACACTACACTTTAAATATCTTGTCTCATCTTAAATATACTATTTTTTTTTGCAGATTATAGTTTCTACTGAATAGCATTGACCTTGATCTGAAGACTTTCGAAATTGATGGAGGTAGAAATCAACTGAAATGAGCATCAGAACTGCAAACTCAGCAACACAAAAGCTCTTCAATTTCTCATTAAATTCACAAGCTACCTGTCTCCTCCTCCCCCCCTCACTTATTTACGATGTATTAAAATACCTTAATATTGTTCCAGTTAAGATCTGTTAACTTAGGATCATCCTGCTGCACTTGCTTGATGGTCGCATCTATGTCGGTGTTATTAGGAGGATCCTGTGGGTATATTTTCTGCTTGGAGGCCTTCGTTATGCCGTCCCAACCGAGTCCAACCGGCTGGCCTTTGTTAAGAAGAGAGGCGTGGTATTGGTCCTGGTTCATCATAGAATGAAAGCCCAAAATGGCTGTGAACACAAAGAAAACCATAAAACAAATAAGTCCATTTTAATTGCATAATAAAATACTTCAATAAAAAATGGTTAGCAAACTGCAAAGTATCAAGTGTATGTGAATATGATGAATTTTGCATAGTGTTACAGCAATTGGAAGAAATTTAAAAGTTTTCATGAGTTAAAAAATAGTAATTATTAAACACTGAAAGATTAAAGAGCTTTAAAAAATAAAAACAGTAATTTTTATCTTGGCCTCGGTCTCCTAATATTTAGGTCATGGTCACATTTTGGGCCAAGCAATGAATTGCAGCTTTAAACCTTTTTTAAACAGCACATACTTTCCCAAAAGACTTCTGATACTATTTAGGTCTGATTTTACAATTGTCGGATAAGCATTATTATTGGTATAACATGACGTAGATATGGAGGAACATTAAAGGATATTCGGCGAACAGTTATTCCGTTCTTATTCCACAATTGTAAAACTGGGCCTTAGGGGGTCATTCTAATGGGGATTGCAAGTTACAACTTGGTATGATCCTACTTCCGAGTATTATCGAAACCGCACGACGTTGTATCCCGTTACCACCGAACATTGCCGAGACTGCAGCTTCTTATCAGTTGCTAAGGAGATATCACCGTTGCTAGGTTGCAAATCCAATTAGAATGACCCCCCTTAGTGTCACTAGTTAATAAAAAAAATTCTTTCTCACTGTCGTAGACCATATCTTCAGTATAAATAATAATTGCAAAGTTTGTAGTGAATATTACAGTTACATGATTAATTACTGAATGAAATTACTCACCAGCTAAGTCAATAATTTGTTCCTGAGTAGCATCGGAAAGTGCTTGCTCATATTCATCACCTAAATCTACAGCGATTTCCTCAGCAGCCTCCTGTTCTTTAATAGGCGGCGGCGGAGGAATCCACTACAAAAAAAAAAATTCATTTAACTTCCAACAACCAACACCGGCAACGAGATGAACTATAATTACCTTCTTCCCTCTGACAGTTCCAGGTATATAAGGTTTCAATTCAGGTATATCAGGCGTCTCTGTCGCTTGCTTATTTATATGTTCGATGAGTTGCTTCCGATTCAAAGGCCCCGTCGGGTCCTTTTCACAGTCATAACTACATCTCTGAGAGGGCGGTAAAAAACTATCCTGCAATACAATGACGACTTAAACGTGCTGCTTGTGAACTACTTACGATCTTACATCTGGGTCTACTTCCTTGGCTAATATATTAATTTCTTCCGGGGACAACTTCGACAACAACTCGTCTACGTCCACCTCGTCGTACTCGCTGAGATCTCTTCCGTACAGTTTGGCCGGGGTGGTCATGGTGGTGGTTTTTGTTGTCGAGGACGTCTGCAAGGATTAAAGACAGAATTACACACACACGTGTACCAAACTGATTGAAAGAGGATGAATGCCCTTTACTCTTTATAGTACTATGAATCTATGTAATTTTCAGTGACTATTGTACCTGTTTGTTGACAATACAGAGGGAAATTACGTCAACATCCACACCCAACACGCCAACTCTCTTCTGACCCTAATTGTCTGAATCATCTGGTGGATCAATAACAATGTTAAAGATAATTGCAAATGTGACAGACGGCCGCAAAAACGCTAGTTTTTGATTTTATTCCAGTAGTATTGGCTACTACTGCTAGGGGACGTTCAGAAATAAAGGGCGCGTCTAGGGAATATTTCATTTATCGATTGCTAGCCCCAGAATTTCACCGAAAAATATCGCTGATGTTTGAAAAAACACAATTAAACAAATGTTTTAAATAAGCATAATCTCATTTTTTAAATCAAATTCATAATTGCAACAAATTACGTATGAAAAGTTAATGCGATTTGTGGTGCCATCCCACGAGGTTAGTTGCAACTGTATTAGGCGAGGCGGGAAATTTAAATGTAGAGAACATCGGCAACGTTATATTTCGTTTAAAATAATCGCGACATAAATGTGTAACTACTAACCAACTGCGTACCAATGTTAATATGAATACGTATGAATGAAGGTTATGATAATGTTATGTATTTTGATTTGTTCTAAACTATAATCCTTTTCTTTATTTCACTGTAGCAAATTAACTCGAAATTGTCTTATTTAATCAAATTCATCTTTTCTAGATATGTACTTATTAACTTTAAGCACTCAAATATACAGAGTGGTTTACTTTTCTGTTGCTCGAATGAATTAAGAGTTAGTAAAATATTGTTAAAACTGAATATAATGCCGACTTCATTTAATGAAAACGTGATGATGACATTTATCAATATAAAGGGAATGAATTCTACAAAGTGGTCAAGAAACAATGTTTGAGTTGGCAGTGCTGAATTTTATTTTGAAATGGTACAACAGGAGCAACTTCCGGTTGTTGACGGCTTGACACTAACGGCCGTCACTTTACAAGCGTCACTTCACATTTCAAACTCAAATTAAAACGCTCATTTTTGTTCACATAACCTACAATCTTGTCGCTGTTCAGGGGGTTATTCTCGAACTGGAGAGAAGTGATCGCTCCCGAAAATGACGTCAAAATGACGCATTTCTCGAAAGGTTCGTACAGTTTTATACGAAAGTCTACGTCATTTTGACGTCACTTCCCTCGTTTCGAGAATAAGGCCCTAAATTACGTCAAATAAACCAACCAAACATATATCCGGTTGCAGTGTTGCAAATAGTGGAATAAAAAATGCTGCTAATTGCATTGCCAACTCAAACATTCTTGAGCACTTTATAAAAGAAACAGTGTTGCCAAGAGACTTTCACAAAAATCTGAACTTCTAGTTTAAAAAGTCACTAGGAAGTTACTAAAAGCAGGTAGAATCAGTGTTGCCAACAACACGATAAATATAGTGTTTGCACGGTATTTAAGTTGATTTCACGGTATACGGTATGCAAGGTGGAAAACACGGTAATTTGTCTCCAAATAAATTGATAATAGGTAGAAAATCTTTGCTTACATTATTTTACTTGAAGTTGATGATATTTATGTAGAATTTTTGTTACTTTATGTTGGTACTTTTAGATGCGAATTCAAGCGGCGGGTCGCCTTTGAAGTCTATGAAACCACCGATCACATCAATAAAACCCCAAACCTCATTTTTTCCGGTCTGTGCCCTGTGATTGAGAACTAAGAATGAGACGTTGAGAGAAGGAGCCGAGAAAGTGTTTTAATGTGTTGCTCAATAAGTTTGTAATATTTATTTTGAAGTAAATAAAATGGATGGTAACTGTAAACGTTATTTACTAGATATTCACCCCAATTCTGTAACTCATAACAATTACCCCAATTCTGTAACTCATAACAACATTGCTAAGTTAACAATATTGTTAAGTGAGATATTTTGACCAATCAGTACATAGAAATCCGTTGTATCTAAGCCCTGATTGGTCAAAATATCTCACTTAACAATATTGTTAACTTAGCAATATTGTTATGAGTTACAGAATTGGGGTGAATATTGGGTGCATTAGATTTTAAATCATAAATTATTCTCTCCACGTCTTCTTCCGATATGAACTTGAAATTAAATGTTTTACCTAGTAATTTAGAGCGAGAATTATTTAAATGTGTTTTGTAAATTTGGTGCACGAACAGGAATCGAATTAACAAAGCAGTTAATCATTTAAGTGATCTGGTGTATATAATATGTATGTTATTTGAAGAATCACATTTTCTTTTGCAAATATTGAATGAATACAAATAATTCCACATCCCTTTTATATCACGTTTACGTGACATCATTATAATATGAGTGCGATGAGTTATAAGAGCATGAATATTATAATGATGCACTATCCCACTTGTAATATACACCGTTTTATCTACGCCTGCAACATGGTTCTTATTTTTATTAATTTAAAAAATATTGTCGGAAGCCATCAGTAAGCGAAAATCGCAATAGCCTGGTTATAGCGCAAATCCATAGAATCGCATAATAATAAATAATAAATTTTTTCATTGTATAACTAGTGTTATAATAAGTCTCAATAAATCGGTTTTAAACGCGTTATAGTTAAAGTTATTACAATCCCGATAAGTATGAAATTTAGGGGTTTCTTTTTACATTCGTAATATAAGTGACACGATGTGAGATAGTGATCACTGATCAGACATCATCCATACAAATCAATTGAGTGTTATTACAAGAAACGTCGCCAGATATCACGATAACATCCAACCAACAGAGACTGCGAAGTCGGTGTTATTCTGATTGGTTCATCCACCAATTGTACCAAGCCATAAGTTTCTAATAAATATAATTAAATCTTTCAACAGCACAACCAGTGGACAGTAAATCGATGTTGAGATTACCACCAAACACGATGTCATTTGAAATAGGAAGCACCTGAGCTAGGGCATTCTTCAACTCATCAAACGCATTAGAAGCATTAGATTTCGGCGGTCGATATAAAGGGTTTTCCAATAAGTGCGTCAGAACTTTCAAATGAGACACAATAATAACTACAAGTGATAATCGTTTAATGTTTATTTTATTTTGAAAAACAATCGATGTTATTATGTTTTAATATCGTTTAAATGTCCTCCTCGACTTCGTCTGACTGAATGCATTCTGGAGGTTAATGGTGAACGGTACAGAAATATGCTAACTTAATATCTTTGGCCTGAACTGAGAAATTTCGACATAAACAATGTTTTTTTTTTCAACAAGACGGAGCGACGTGTCACACATCTCGTCAGATTGTTTTATTGCAACAGCAGTTTCCTGGACGCGTCATTTCGAAAAATGGTAATGTCAACTGGCCACCAAGATCACGCGATCTCACGCCCTTGGATTTTTTCCTATGGGGTCATGTGAAACCTCTGTGAACTGTTTAAATTGAACAGACTGTATGTATATTCGTCCACCTTGCATGCAATATTATTTTTAAATGGAAAAACGTACAGGATTCGAAATTTTTTATCAAAAAACAGTCAAAACAGGTAAGCTTCAAAGAATAGAGAAATTAGTTTAACCAATTTTTTTTACAAAGAAAAAACCCAAAAATATAAATTAAAAATACAATAAATGAGAACTGCATAGCACATTTTTTATAAAATAAAAAAAACTAAACATTTTTACTGTCTGAAACAACAGTGTAAATAATTTGTATTAAACAAAATAATAATTGAATTCTAAACTTTTTTATGCTCTTTAAAAAAGTGCAATTCCACTTTTTCTCGAAAACCTTTGATGAATTATTAATAGACGTGACGCAAATGGATTTCTAGGCATTAAATCTACGTCTAATTAAAAGTAATGCACACGTACAGTATAAACATGTGCCCCGTTCGTATTTAGCTTGAGCTTGAAGTTAGTCGGCGATTCAAAAAATGAGCGCAGCGCGGCAATTTTCCGTAATTTCAGAATTAAATTTCAATTATTAATTAATTGGGACGCGACGCGGCGTTGCAAGGTCGCAGTAAACTTGCCGCTGCCGGCGAAAGAGTCCATCCGTGTTTTGGTTGACGAAAATGTTTGTAGTTTTAAGTCTGGGGGCCGGAACACGCCGTACTGGCACCAACCCAACGCGCTATACTTGGAGATTCGCTCGAAACCGATTATTTATAGTACGAGAAGCGGCCAGTGGCCTTCCCAATCAAAATGGCGGCGCCCGTGACCTACGGCTTCATTCACACCTAACTTCACGCGTCCACCGGAGCGGGGAATTCGGGCGTCCGCCGCCGCGTCGCGAGAGTCCGAAAGGCGCGCGCTTCCGTTTCCGCGTGAGTGCAATTCGCAAAAGTGGCGGTTTTCAATTTGGCTGGAAAAGGGCAACCGGCGAGAATGTGGCTTGCGGAAGGCGGCGGCTTCTATTTTCGCTTCAATGTAAACTTTCAATGCTGGTCCCCGTCGTATGTGGGCCGACTGCAAATTGCCTCTTTTTTATTTTCGTCTCTAACAGGTTGCTTTTAATAGCGCGTAATTTTTTACTTTGCGTTTTACGTTCTCGCCGCGTCGGGAAGAAAAATCAACGCTCTTCATCACACCTCTTTGCCTCTATAAATCTGAATAATTTGACCCCCCTCCACTTAAAAACGTAACTCATTTTGATTTTACACAAAACACAATGTATGTATGTATAATGAAAAACACTATTGTTTGTCAGCTTGATTTGGTAAATGAACAAGGCGTATTCATTTGAAAATGATTAAAAAAGAATATTTCTTTATTTTGTGAACAAATTTAAGAAATCTTCAAAATTCAAAGTGAGCATTAAAATCATCGAATGCCCGAATTTATATCTTTAAAAATAGAAACGTTAGGAATTATGAACTATTCAAATTGAACATCCTATATAGTACGGAGACTCATAATGTCTAAAAGCATTTTTTTTTTGGCTGTTAGTTAATAAGATGTCGCCACACTAAGAATAGATTATGAAAGGTCACTGACTTGACGTTCTCAATAATTAACGTTTAAAGTAACATGTGTTCATTTAATAATCCGGTAGCATTACCTGTGGAAACATTTTGTTTTGGGAAACGTACATCGCAGTGTTAAGCTGGGTACACAGTGGCCGCACCGCACCTGTACTGCAACGTTGCGATACAGGTTCGCTGAAAATAAAAGTTAATGCACCCGTCATGCACCTCGAACGCACCAATGGTTCGTGCGAGGTGCGCATTGGTGCGCTCGAGGTGCATGACGGGTGCATTAACTTTTATTTTCAGCGAACCTGTATTGCAACGTTGCAATAAAGATGCGGTGCGGCCAATGTGTACCCAGTTTTAGAATTGAACATAACCTGACTTTTAAATATCAGCATGCCATAAATCATAAAATAACAATTACTGCGCATTCACAAATTAAGTAATTGATTATAAATACGATTCGTAGAAAGACAATCTCTGTATGGGATCAACGGGCAGCAATTCTTGCACCAACATCATGCGGTAAGGATAGAGCTAGATAACAATTTGCTGCACGTTCCCACACCACAAAAAGCTCTATCTCTTGTGATAATTAACGCATAGACGTGTGAGAAACATTTTTCATTATGTTTTGCAGTTTCGATAACTTCGGCAGTACATTTTCGAGGTTGACTTGTTGTTTTTTTTTTTTCGGAGAAGACCTCCAAATTCAGGAAACAACTATACACACCAATGCAGGTCGTCTTCGAGTGTTTTGTGGTAAATAATAACATCGGGCAATTCAATTCTAAACTCTTCCAAGCAGTTTCGTACTCACTATATCTATGCCCCATCGATTTTTGAACTATTATGAAAATAACTTTCAATCACAAATGTTTTCTGCTCTAAAGTAAACACCATCTTGTAATGCAATAAATGTAAAGCAAATGAGTCCTGAAAATAACTTATTTTTGTAAAACACGAAAACAATTTACTCAACAGTTGACAGGATGAATGACATTAGTGATAATTCTGCTCACGGCGAGCTTAAGCTACGACATGCCTTTACGAAAACAAAATATTTCCTTAGCCAATGCTGCCGGAATATTAAATGTACACGTGATCAGAGATGTACACCGTAACCGTAAAAGCCGATAATTTTCTCTAACCTTAATCATAACCTTAATCGAAATTAATGTTCCGGAAGTAACCCTAATCGAAATTGAAACCTTTTTTAATTTTTCGGTTAATTTATACCGACCTCATAATATTTCTATATTGTCATGATTTTTGCTGTGTACTGTACTATGAAGTGTTTGTATCAACAGTGCTTTTTAGAGTCTTGATATAAAATTTTACTATTTGCTTTGGCACTTGGAGAAACTGTGTTTGCATATTTTGTAATTTGACTGTGATCATATAGATTTTTCCAATAGAATTCAAGATACTTGGGAAATATTAGTGACGCTGATGATGAATTTGACAAATTATTGACACAAAAGGAAAGTGAAATATTTTTTGAAAATGTAAATGAAAGTATAAGAATTAGACATATTTTATTAGAACATAATAATCGTCAAACTCTTCAAATCAGCTTTTATTGTTCACATGGTTCCAGCAACGCAAGTTAGAGTTGAAAGATTGTTTCCAGGTGTAAAATTTATTGTTACATTCCGAGAACAAGTAACTTCTATTTTTACATTGGTCGCGCCACCTATGGTGCAGACAGGATTCTAGTGTTTTCCAGAGTCGCACCGAATGATCGTAGAATTTGCTGGTGTTCGATGTATGTTTGCCGCTATTCTAGAAAGAGTGAAGTGCCTTAAGCTAGGTTCTCAGTCAAGCGATGCGCGTTGGCGTTAAATCCGACATGGATTGTGATTGGTTTATTTAAAAAAGAAGGTACCTTCTTTACCTAGCTTTATACATATAAGATAAGCCCGGGGCGGCGGGATATTTAAATCAGTTTTATTTAGAAAGCGATGTGTGTAGCTAGCAAATTAACATAACGATTAAGTTAGATATTATTGTGCTTTCATTGTGTTATAAATGATCGTAGACATTAAAGTGTTTTTAAAATAAACAACGATTATAATTTGTGAACCCCGAAGTTGTAACATTATATTATTATTAAAGTACGGATTCAAATGCATTTTCAGGTCATGAGTCATCGCACGCCCAACGAAAAATATGACTCATGATCTAAAAGTGCACCTAAATCCATGCTTTAATTATCACCTTTAAGAAATAAGATGTCGCCTTCATTGTAAGAGGACAAATACTTAACTGTTCGTATGAATAGAATTTTTAAAGATAAAGTTTAGAAATAATGATGTACATAATTATTCTAAATGTTTACAGAATAATTTATAAAAACAAATTTAATTTAGATAAATTTTCAGATAATTTCTGAAGTATAGGTATTGAAGAGTTCGAACGATGAAATTTACTGTTTCGACTGATTCATTGAGTATATCGTATGTTTCGCGTTGAGTTGGAAATATACGCGCACATTTCACTGGATTTGTTTTAAAATTTCCTGACTGCTTATGATTCTAATGCCCAAAATACAAAACGACAAAGACTTTGGCTCAAAGAGTAAACGAATATCTAATTGCGTTTCAACTTTCGTCCTTTACTTTATAATATAGCTATTTCTGTTCAGTCCCCGCCTTTTGTCAAGTTTCTAGGAAACAATCGGTATGTGTAGGGGAAAATGGGATAATTGTGCGCACGGGGTATTTGTACGCACTCAATCATCTCAAGTAATAGTAATAGACTTACAAAAAAATGACTGCTTATCAAATCTATGTTATCCTCCCACAAACTCTAATTTTTGAAAGCCCTAATAGTATCTGAAATATCGTTATTCGATATTTATCGATAATATCGATAAATTCTAACAGTCCTAGTTGGGACACTCACGAGAACTATATTTGTGATTTTTCTGATACCTAATAATCCTTCGGATGTCAATTACCAAAGAAGAAGAACATGTTTTCTTTTCAGTTTTTATTTTCAAAGAATCTTATTTTTGTTGTATCACCCATGTTTTTTTTATAACAAAATATGCATAGAGATAGTATTAAATGAAAACCATCGTGGATATTTGTGACGTTTAACAATCTTAACAGGAACGTGTTCCTGCATGAATCTAATGCAATTATAAAAGTATTCAACGGAAGAATCAGTGCCCAGAGACTCCAACTATTTAGTCTAGTCAACAGACGATAGGGCGGTATTTTAAAGAAAAGTTATTTTTGAACAACAAACATAAATTATTTGAGAATTCTAGAAGCACTCACTTAGATTACTACTGCTTTCTTTCACTCTGTTTTTTGCATAAAATTTTTAACGTTACCCTTCAATTTAATTTAAAGTGAAAGTTTTCCATTTTAACTCTGTTTTTCCTTTTAAGAACAGAAATTACACGGTTTCAAAAGTAGAAGTTACTATGTAGAGTGAAATCAATTAGAGAAGAACCGATGTATCATCAAAATCTGTGTGTTATCACGTCAGAAACTGCTGATGGGACAAACTTTATAGTAAACAATGAAACTACATAATGATTATAATCGTGTGCGGCAAGAAACACTGAAACATCTCTTTCTTATCGCAAAGACTTGTTCGAACGTATTACTTGTGAGGGTCTTCTCTATTTAATTTATCTCTACAGTTCATTTTTCCCATATATGCCGATCGATCAATCGATAAGTCAAACTACTTTTATATAGCTATCTCCTTCTAACTTTCGTGAAACGGCCCTGTGGTTTTTGTCATGTCATGTCATTTCGTCGTATATTTTCTTAATTCAGATCTACATTTTACGAAACTTGCTGTTATGTCATCCTATTTAGTTTTATTCGATCAGATTCAGCAAAAGAAAAGCCCTAATAATTTAAAGTCAGATAAAATTGAAATTCAAATTAAATAAATAACAGAAGAGTGAGATTCTATGCCAAAAATGTTAACGTTGCAACAATGTTATGATAAGGGAGATAAAAGTTACCGTTACATGAAACATAACAGAAGAATGTATTGCATCTAACAATTCAAGAAATCCGTAACAGTTAAGGAGCTACGACGTAGGCTTGAATTACGTATTGGGGGTGGTGGATTAATCGAATAATTTAAAATGTTGATTTTGTTTTCTTTTTCGATTTTAAGAACACGCTATATTAATTTTGAAGTTTCAATTACAGATATGTTCGTTATGAAACAAGGAAATTTTTTTTCTATTGGCATTTTTTTGTAAAAATAAAATTCTTTTCCCTCTTGTAAACTCAATCCGGGGACATACTGTATACGATCGGCATATAGTAAAAAATGATCTGTAAGTTATATTTTATTTTAATTTTAATTTTAATTCTTTTCTATTTTTCTATATTAACACGTGATGGTTTTTTAACAATTCTTTTTTATATTAAAAACTTCCGGACATCATTTGTCTTCTTAAAAAAAGAAATATTTTCTTTGTCGAAAATTATCTGGTTTGAATCGTCAGGTTTCACTGCCGGACCCTGTACTATTCTGTTTATATTATCTCTTATTTTATTTTTATTTCTATTTTCCAACATAATATAATTGAGCCTTCCTTCGTTGTTTGCCTATTTCATACCTTTCAACCTTTCATATGCAAATGAAAAAATTGTTCAATAAAGAATTTTAATTTGAGCAGTATTTATTTATAAACATAAGTTCTTATCTACGAACGTGCAAAGGACCCAAAAGCGTTGATAGATTTTATTAATTTAAAACAAAAGTAAAAGGTTATGCCCTGAACCTAGAGAATCTCATGTATTTAGATAAATGAGTATGTTATTAAAACTTTTCATTAACAAATAACGTAGCAATATGTTTTTATTGATTTCTTTCCGTGAATCTCTTCTCTTTGTAATTACAGTCATTTTTTTTTTCTCTACTCTATTCTGTCATAAATTAATTATATTTTCTCTCATATTTTATCATTTTTTAATCTCTGATATTTTAACATCCTCTAATTGATCTCTCTGTCAATGTTTTCCTAATATTTCAAAATAACCAAGTTCTTATTTTCATTACATAGCATAGGTATAAGAGTTTCATATTGATTGCCTCTTCTCAATTACATTTTAATTAACTACTTTTTTTACAAATATCTAATGCCCTCCGTTCTCATTTTTTTCTAATTTCATTTGTTTTCAAATATTTTTGGCATTACGTGCCATTTGATTATCATTGATAAACAATCCTCGCAGTCTTCTTTTTTACCATTTTTCTTTCTCTCTAAATTTTTGAGAATTACATGTTGCATTTATTTTTCTGTCATCAGTAAACAAAACATCTTGCTTCCTTTTTTGAAGACTGAAGTACCTCTGGCCTCTACAAATTCAATTTAAATGATAAAAAGTCAACAAGTGTTCATGATAATTACGGAACGCTCTTAATTTAACATCTACATTCAGTTCGGAAATATTTCCCGCCCGCACATTTCCATTTCGTGATAAACGAACGACAAAATATAAAATGTTACACACAAATTCTGCAGTATTACGAGCTCGTGACATATTAGTTGTTGACGGAGACCTTTGCCTAAAAAGTGCTCGCCAAAATAATTTGGCAGGCAATAATTTGACCCATATATTTCGGAACCGGCGGCGTCAATCACAGGAACACAAAAAGGCCCCGATCCCAATCGAGTCACTCCTTCGCTTTTTTGGGCAAGGGAAAACCGCCGCGCGTAGGACAAAAAATTAAATTAAATTTAGAAGTTGACTTACAGGGGGGGCCTAATTGAGTTTTGGAGCCAAATGTGGCTATTGCACCGAACTCCTGTTTGTTTGTTTATTCATGCAAGGCAACAGGTGCGTGCCTCCATCCACCTAAAATTAGAAGTTACGCGCGTGCATTTGCGAAAAATCACACACAAAGACAAACAGTTCAGAACGCAAACTATTAAAACTTCTGCGTGCGCGTCATACTTGTTGAATGTGAAATTAAGATGCCGACCCGAGGCATGGACTTGTTTCTCATCGAGCGAAACGACCGGTGACAGGTAGATTCATTAAAAAAAAGTCACATTGAGGTCGGCATTTTTATTTTCGTTGGCAGAGGACTACTTCCTCGACCCAATATTGGTCTTACTTATCTGAATTATCTGTGTCGTACATAAGTCGGAAAAATTTAGATCTGGCTACTAGAATCTGGAACGAAGTCGTGTTGAACTCCTTAAAAGGCAACAAAGAAACTAACAATAATTGCAAAACTTGAACGAACTATTTTTAGATTAACACAGTTGTTAAGAGACTACTATTGAAATTGGTATACAAGGATTTAAATGCTTAATACGTTGATTAATATACTAAACGGATTTTATTCCCCACTAATTAATCCCGAAATTCATAGGAAAAAGTCAGAGAAACAATAATCGAGTCGAAGTTTCTATATTTTAGATTCAATGACGTACGTCTTTTTTTTACTAAATCATATTTGAGAGGAAAACTTAAGGATTACGCGTTTTGCCTTATCACCCCTCATTAAAACAAATTGTCCAAAAATGCAGGGAAAATCGGTTAGACCAATTAATCTTCGACTTGCCCCCGTATATAAACTGACACATTTTTATCTGCGACTTCCGGATGCATCCAATGAAACTTATCGATTTCATTAGAAGAACAATAATATTGACCTAAAATGGTAGTCCTCGGCAACGTATTGCATAAATAATAAATAAAGTGAGAAATATCTTATCTCATTCTTGTATCACGGACGAGTAGTTTTTTTTTGCAAAGAATCCGCTCTCTAATGATAACCCACCGTTGCTCATGTCTATTTTAATTCTGCTGGACGTATTTGTTAACAAGAATAATGAGTTTCACTACAGTATTTCTCTGTCAGAAAGTTGGAGCATAATAATTTAATCGTGTAATACTTACCACGTATTTTCGTTAATGTCTAATGAGATTAATAGACGCAAAGCTGCATTATTTTTACAACGCCTGAAAATAATAAATAATGAAGACTGTAAACGAACGAATTCCTTTAGAAAGAATCTTCGTTAGAATGTGTATCTCTTTGTCATTTTGATTGTAACAATATTACATGTAACTATTATTTGGTTAATAATTTGTAAATCGTCATTTCCTTGTACGTTGACAGCTTTCTCAAGATTAAATCAACTTACAGCAGTTTATTTGATTAAAAATTAGGGTTTTCTACTCCCATCCTTAGCTCCCATCTTTAAAACACAAATTATCGTATGTGTATGTTTCCACGTTGCTAGTGATCTTTTAAGTACACATTGACATTGACACATTGCGCCCTGAATCTGAAAGAATTTCATGTTACAGACGAATACGTACGTTATTGAAAAATAAACAAATTAATTTCTCAATAACGAATAACGTAGCAGTATGTAGAAGTTTGAAACAAATTAAAAAGAAAAGATTTTATAAAGAAAATATGGAATTAGACAATTTACTGCAACAAAATAGAAAAAAGGATTTAGTTTGCATACCACAGACCACACGCTTGCAATTGAGGCCAAAATGGTTGATTACTCAACTACAGAGAGTTTAATTTTACCGATAAACTAAAAAGAAAGGAATTGACGTGCTGTTAATAACGGCCGAGTCAATCAATTAGACTGTATTTGACTGCCTTATAAATAACTAATCAAAAAAGAAGGTTTTGCAAAATAAGGCATTCCATTGTGTTACTTGCGTTGCCTGTACAATTTTATTTGGGAATTTTTGTCGTCCAAAAATCACGTTAATTACTTTTTTTGATTAGTTCCTTGGGACCAACTTGGGACCTGTCAAATTAATGACAAAACATCAAGCAGACGGCGAATCATAAAGATGTGCTTCCCTCGTTAAGTATGTACTTACCTCGCGCAGCAACTCAAACGCACATAAAACATGGCGGAAATTAGTTTTGTTCTTCGGCAAGTTTCAAACTAGCAACGAAAAAAGGTGAGCATGAAATTTCTCTGCAAATTCCTGGGACCCAGAGTACTTTTTCAAATACTAGAAAAGCGCAAATGCTCAGCAAAAAAACTATAACATGTACTTATAAAAACTCGAGAAAATCAGAGGAAGGCATTTGGGTTTGCTTCTGCGCTTAATGTGTATAATTGGTTGCCTACCCAAGCATGAGTGAGCTGCTTTCTCCAATTTTCTTCAATTGAAATCGAGAGGAAACGAGGGCCGACGAGAAGAGGGGAAGATGTACCCGGGGTTCACAGAGGCCTTCATTCGCTTCCTCTCATCGAATACAAGGGTGGCTTTTAAAATTTTGGAAAAAATCAAAAACTGAAGACAAATAATATTTAATTATTCTTTCCGTTTTAAAGTACTATCAAAATCGTTCATCTTTTGATTTGAATTCTTTTCGTCTACCGTTCACAGTTTCGCAGATATTCACCCCCAAAAAGAAACTTGTGTTTTTTTTTATATAAAAAGGATGCACACGATTTGCTACGCATAAAGAATACGTGTCCCTTATCTTTACTATACGACCTAGTAAAAGATCATTTTGGCTTGTGTCCACTAATGTATCTGTATAATTGGTTGCCTACCTACGCAGGCGTGAACGGTTTTCTCTAATTTTCTCCGACAAAGGAAAAGGAAAGCCACGATTTTCTCCATTGTTACGAAAGCCATTATCTCCCTGGCGAAGTGTGAAACGGGAGTACGTAATTAAATCGCCGACGGGAAAAAAGAAAATTATAATCGGCATGAAGTCTCAATTGTTAAGAAAGGAAAAAAGTAAAGAAAATTCGAATAAATATGAAGATGACAAAATAAAATTTAAAAACTAATGCATTTTTGAATTCGCGAGTAAATTCTAGCCTGAATTCATGTGTCACATGATGGGTCTAGCGCGAGTAGTTTTCGAGCCCTTAGTTCAAGGTCACCGATGGCACTCGACAACCACTTGTCGCAGACCCATGTTGCGACACATCGTTTCAGGCTAGAATTTACTCGCGAATTCAAAAATCTAATAATATACAGGGTCTCATCAAATTCTTCGGCACTTTTAATATGAATTTACTATTTGTTTCGCACGTATTAATGCATTTTTGAATTCGCGGGTAAATTCTAACCTGAATTGAAGTATTTGATTGGTTAAAGCCATATTCAAAATATTTGTTTTTTCAAGATTAAAAATAATGTCAAAATTATTCTTAGTAATCAGTTTATCCAACCGTGCTTTTGGAATCGTCAAACTTGTCCTTGAACGTCCACATCTGACATTGGAGGTTTTATTTTATTTACAACTTAGCAGTTTTAGGGAAATCCCCCGTTATTTTGCTGTGCTGTGGTTGTGACGAACTTGTGTAAGTTTAATTTTGAAATAAACAAGCGCAATGAGTTCGGAAAATCAATAAAGTTTGATTGAGGAAGAGGACAGAGGAAAACAAACTCAAGGAAAATGTAAACTTTGGAATGGAAACATGGAACACGCGCACAAGAAATCGAGAAACATATTTTCAGGAACTAGAAAAATGTTACAAATGTGGCAAACAAATTGTTGCTATTTATTGCACCGTACAGTAGAACATCGAAAACAGAAATCTCTTTACATCTTTTTACCATTCGAGGCTTTCGTCAAAAGTTCTTTTAGTTTCGTGAAAATTTAGATATTTTGAATTAAATTATTTACACATGTACATATTTTAATTAAATATGAACCTTGGTATTCGGTCAAACATTTTTTATTATTCAATCACATGTATATTTCCAATTTCAAGGATAATATAAATCAGTTCGTCGCAACCAAGTCGACCTTGAATTATTTTAAAAATATTTTCTTCTTGCGCTTGAAACACAGTAAACATTTCAGCTTTGAAAGAATCTATCAAACATAAATATTCGTCAAAGTTCAGGAACACGTTCCTCAGAAAAAAAATGCAGATGGACTTTTAAATTCGAAACTTTGAATTTGTTTACGTAATAATTATTATAATCCCGTTCGTAGAAAATTCTCACAAATTTTGTAATAAACGTAAGTATAAAGATGAATTGATTAGAAAATGCCAGACAACCAACGAGAAATTATGAAGGAATCTTACCTCTGCAAGAAAACTTATATTTATAGATACGAAGCGAATGATTCTATTTTCTCCGACAGGAGTTCACGAATTATACTCCTTTGATCAGTAACGTAGTTTTACACGTATTTTTCATTTAAGCACGAGACAGTTACGTAAACGTTTCAGCGCTGAAAGACACGTAAAAAGCCGCGAAGACTAAATCATTCTTTTCATTTTAGATAAATCAAGGGAATTTATTTTATACGAAGAGGAAACGCACGGGACCTAATTATAACATTTTACGGAGCCGCAATATTATTAAGAATATCCTCCGAAAATAAGTTATTTTGCTGAATAAACAAAGCGATCGTTTCCGAAACGCATAAAGCCCGAATGAATTATAATAATAGTAATAATAATAATAGTGGAAGTGCATTCGCCAGATTCGTAAACTGAAAATAGTCCGTGGTGTTGGGACGTTTCTATTGATAGACGAAACGCACGGGATGCAATGCAAATCGACGACGACCGGGAAGTGCAGGAACGAGGAATTGTTCCCTGTCAGACAGGTGAAGAAACCGGGCCCGATTTAGTCCGGCCCGAAATGTCAGAGCCGCACTGTTATGACATTGATCTATTTCGGATCAAACCGGTGATATTCCGCATACGCTCTTCCAAACAACGTATTAATAGTTGAAGTAATTTCGATTTGCGAACCGCGTCAATATTTATCTCATTCGGGTTATGTATGAAACCGTACTTTTCCGTTTGTTCGGAAAAATAAATACGAACTAAATACAAATCATTCATACTTGAAACTCGAATGCAGGACATACCATTGCAGAAAAAAAATGTTACTCTGTGATTCTGGTATTGCTAAACATTTTTCGAGTCATCATACCGGTAGATGATGAATGTCAAATTGGCAACACAATTGACGAAACAGTTTTTATAGTCTGCCAGCGGCACCAGCCTAAATTGGGCCTAAAACCTAAAAAGAATTTTTCCCTAAGCATTAGAAATTTTGAAATTTTTTATAAGACTCAAAGCAAAATTTGGTAGACCAATACATTTTTACTTTTGACCAGATTAATATATTCAAACAATTCAGCTTACATCCTCGTTACGCTTCTGATGGAAGTTTTATAATCGCTTGCAAAATGTTATGACATGAAAATAATCCCTTGGCCAAAAGTAAATGTCGACTTTAACTTCCAATAAACTCGCAGGACTCGACGACAGGTCGAAAGTGAAACTTTCAAAGCGGCCACATAACTGTCAGTTTTAGCCGGGGGTCCCATTTTGCCCGAAATATCGCACGGCGAGGCATAAAAGTCGTCCTTGCCTCGACCCAAGCCTCGACCGACCTGTTGATCAGCTGACTCTCCACGGGGGACATCTGTTAATTATTTCTGGTGCACTTAATATTTCTGGACGCCGATATCTTTCGCGTTCGCCGTAAATTGAACGTGTTTATCGCCCGCGTGGTTTTTGGAAGCGGCGGCCGAGATTTGTGGCCCCAAAACAATGTCACGGCCCAAAATTAATCCCCTCGTTCCTTCGTCTTTCGCGCGTGCCCATTTTTTTTCTTCCTTTTTTTGATTCGCGTGGAATTCAGAGGAATTCGAATAAAACGTGCGCGAGATTTACGAGACAGCTTTAAATGATGCACCTAACTGCGCGGAGACGTTATTAAAAGAGAAAGGAGGTGCATGCGTTTGCGTGCCAGATATTATTCTGAATGCATAATTATTTTTGCGTCGCGCCTTGTTTTCGTCGAGTCCCAAATTTGGCCCGATCAACATAATGGGGAGCTTTGTTTAATTGAGGACGAAACACCTGTGGACATGTCCAATTATTTCGCATCGAAATAGCACAAATCTAAGCGGTCTTTGTCAACATAAATTGCGACTCTACTGCATTCAGAATCGAGTGAATTAATTTGGCGATGTGTTTCGTTGATTAATTTGGAACTGCGACGTTTCGTCGAAAATTAATTTCTGATTGTTAGTTTTAATTCATTCAAGTTTTTAATCATGTAATGACCGCGACGCTCGTGGATGTTTTTCTCGGCATACCATCTAAAAACCCTGAAATATTTATAATGCGTTCGCTGTTTTTGAGTTTGCCAAAAGTAACATACTTGAGTGCATGATTATTGCAGTGATGCCAACAGTTGGGCACGCACGACTAGGAGAGCGTGCATACCATATAATAAGTCCTCATTTATGATTAATATTTGCTACGCACTTTAGTTTTCAGTTTCCTGTACACGCAGTAAATAATTTTCAATTAATTACTTCCTCTACTTCCAGAAGGCTTTCTTTGTTCTTGAAATCTCATTCTATACACAATAATAAAACTAAGCACAGCACTTAAAACCATAGCTCATTGTATGGAGATCCGGACCTGAAAGCAACATAAAGGAAATTATGGAATGTATGTAAAATAATATGGCAAACAAAGACACAAGAGAAGGGAACTAGAGGCAGACCAAGGAAAAAGTGGAACAATGAAGTGGCAGAATACTTGGAAGAGAGAGAAGCAGACTGGAACAGGGGAAGAATAATTGCAAAAGACAGAAAGCACTGGGCAAGATTTGTATACAAGTAAGGGACAGTTAGATGCCTTAACATCTTTGGGTACTTTGGCTTATCGATTATATATAATTATGAATAAAATACTTCTACATTTCAGTTCTTTCATCCAATTGAATAACTGTAGATTGCGAATGCTTTGATTTAGAGCTATAGTTGTTTAATAAAAAATGTTCACTTTTAAGAGATCTATCGAAATGTGAAATAAAAATTTATATATTCCATTTAGGTCGGGTTTCTAGAACGTTTCATTAAGTTAACGATCCGATTAAAGTAAACGTTGCTAAGGCTACACATGTTAGAACTATAGGAATATTTATTTTAATCGGTCCGTTAACTTAATGAAACGTTCCAGAAACCCGATCTTAGGGCCGATCTTTCCATCTCTTGATAAACTAACTGATAGATAACTACCATGGAAACAATTCATAGAAATCAATCAACTATTCATAAAAGTCAAGTTATTCAGTGGATAACTTCAACTGGAAGATGGAAAGACCGGCCCTTAGAAAAGTATAAGTTTGATGGCTAACTCACTTATGGAACACGCTGTGTATGTAAAAATAATTCGCTAATATAGAACTCATTATAGTCGATAACTTTTATACAAGATACTTTCCTTTATAATCAATAGTTAAGGAACTATTAAAGAAATCCATATCAATAATGCACGCTGTATGTAGTTACATAAAATCAATAAAGTTTAATTTAATAATAAAAAATTTACAAAAGAGCAAAACAAAGTTTAAAAAAAATAGAGTTTAATGTTTTTCTTTTTCAATGAAAATGTGTTATGTCTAGGTAGAATGATAAAAGCTTCTCGAAGCATCTCCTCGGTTATTTTTTAATATAACATTAATATTTACGACAAAATTTTATGAAAGTTAAGGAACGTCTGCGTTAGACATTTATGTTTTATTAAGTGCTAGGTTTATTTAAAAAAAAAAAAATTGCGAAACTATTTCAACTTCAACATTTTGTAAATGCTGCTGCGATTTCGAAATTTACTTTCTAAGTTTCTTAAAAAAAAAAAGGTGGAATATACTCACTCTAAGCGTTTTCTTTTTTTTTAATACTAAGAGATAATATAATAAATATTGCTTCTGACGTGCTACTTCACCGTTTAACAAAAGAAATATATGAAAGTTAAAAGCTCTACAAATGAGCCACCCACGACCCGCTTGTTCAATTTACGAAAAAAACAGACGGAATTATTAATGATGTATCGCATTAATAATACGAAATTTGTTGAAAAACATATTAATAAAGCGACTTTCCGCAAGGCAGATCTAAATTTAATAATAAGATACACAGACCAATCATCTTGGCACGGCGGCGGCGTTCGAGTCATAGGTTTCGCATTTGCGTTTCAAATTCTGCAAAATTTTCCTCAAAAATAGTTTCGTCGCAGAGCAACTTGTTGATTCCTTACCATCGACGTCAACATCTAACTTTTACTGCGTTATTAAACGTTTGATAACACCTGCGTTTATTGCTGCGTGGAACAAGTGGGCTTTAGCCTCGCGTTAACGAGATTAACAACCGGACGTCGGACTTTATTGCTTCTATTCAAGCGGACAATTACGTCAAATACGTGCTTTTTCATACAACAATGAACTCACGGTAGTTGCATTTTTAAAAGGCGCTCTTAAAGTTTTCCAAAAAAAAAAGAAAAGTTGCAAACGCTCTGTTGTATTAAATGAGTTCCGGCTCCTCCACCCAATTTCTTCGAAGGATTTAACGATGTTATATATTATAATAAGAAAATAAATTATAATATAATACAGAGGGAGATGTAGAAATGTGTGCAGTAGCCCTACTAAAAAAGTGGGAAGACAGGAGAAATGGTTCTAAATGAAATCGCAAAAAACTAAGAATAAAAAAATGGGCGAAGATGGGATTACCAGGAAACCACCGAAGTGAAGAAAGTATCAAAGGATTGAGGGAAACAGTCGTAATAGTTCCATGGTATAAGAGGGAGGGGGGGAGGGTAGATTGGTATGTGAGCATTACAGGGGTACGTACAACCTTATTGAAAGAATTGTGTTGAATTTTGGATTTCTGTTCTGACGGACGTTGCTGTTTAATTCTTCTCGACCGATCTCGACCTTCGCCATTTTTAAAAGGCTCCTGAGAGAGTATTTCGAAAATGACTTTCCCGATCTCTTGAAAATGACTTCCTCACGGAGCCCTTGAAAAAAGCCAAGACTAGTCAAGGCAAGTCAAACAAAAATGTTCGTCAGAACAGAAACCCAAACTCTAGTCAGAAATCCAGAACCATTCACGATTCATCAATTCATGAAAGACAGATTTTGAAAATTAAAAAGAATAAGTAGCCTAACGTCTCACAGAGAGATTGGTGAAGAAAAAAGAATCTGGATAGGGTTTAGAATAGGGAGAGGCACACAGGATTGGGTTTTGACGTGCAAATCAAATCTGAAAGACTCAGGCGAAGAATAAATCCTAAAGGGATTTGGAATGAGCAAATGATGAAGACATTAGCTGCATAGCAAAGGTAGTGAGCGAGAAAGATGGGCGAATGCAAAAAGATATGAAAGGAATTGAGAATTCAACCTCAATTCAAAAATTTCGTCACTGAGAGTGATCGAATAAGTAAGAGTAAATAAATAAGTGAAGCAAATGCTTTCATTTTAAAATCAAAATAGATACTTGAATTACTTCAGCTAAGGGCCAGTCTTTCCATCTCTTGATAAACTAATTGACCGATAACTATCATGGAAACAATTATTCATAAAAATCCATCAAACATTCATAAAAATGAAGTTATTCGCCGGATAACTTTAACGGGAAGATGGAAAGACCGGTCCTAAATGTACTATCTTCGGAACTTGAACCGCATTGATCTTTTTTTTACCGAAAAGAAAGAGTAATGAAAAGTTTAAATCGTGACATGCTGCGATCACTTTTTGACCTAACATTGCATTAGGATTGTCAGACGAATTGAAGCCAGGTTGCTACATAATAAGTCATCCCATGCATGCTGTCAAAGCATAATGAAAGTTTTAGAAATTTTGTTGCAAGTCGGTTTTGATTGCAGTGGATTCCTCGAGCCTCCTCTGTACAGCTGTTTCAGCCCTATTCGGCCTCGTCAGCAAAGGCGTAGCCAAAATAGGGCCGAAATAGCTGTACAGAGGATGCTCGAGGAATCCGCTGCAATCAAAACCGACTTGCAACAAAATTTTTGAAAAGAAAGAGACTCAGAAGCTAAGAAGGATGGTACTAATACCAACCAAACACTACGTTAACATTGTGAGCAAAGAAAAATAACTCTTTGAAATTTATTACGAATTTGCAAGCTTTTTAAAAATGACTGTGGTCTTTGCCGAATACGAGCTCGTGCGTTTTAAAGCTACGCTACAATATCTATTTATAATTGGCGTAACATCGTTAATTTTAATTTAGGAAATATAAATTGCTTTCTCCAATTAAGAGGCAGTTTTGCGTCAACGTGTATCCGAGCGTAAAAATAAGTGCCGCCGTCGTCAGTGGGTCAGGAAAAGTCGGCGAAAAACGCGCAGGATGTTTGTTGAGCTTCAGAAATAGTCGCGCCATTGTTTGGAAGGCCTTCCGTCGGTTCCGGCGGCGAATTTCGAGAGCCGCCGCTTATCTATTGACGGCGTCCGCCAAAATCTTACAAATCGTTACAAAATTTTACTTTTATTGCCAACTTTGCGTGAATCACGCGGCCGTAATAAACATATTAATACGCGCTCCCGATTTATTCTCGTCCGAAACGTTTTATGACGCTATTATTTCCATTATACATCGTTATCGAATTATTCCTCTATTTTCGATGTGTTGAAGACAGAAATACACGCACTAGTGGCCCATACATTTATCAGAATCAGAACATTCATTATTTTACTTATTTATTGTATTTTACATACAAGAAGCTTATGACTTTTACTACTGAGTTGGTAACACTGAAGAATTTGACAGTACCATACATTCGAGGTTAGATTTATGCTTTGCAAATGTTTTAAATGACGTAGGTACAACGTGACGCATGGGAAACCTCTGTTCATAATTTTCTTGCTTCTCAGCATTTTCCGCGAAAAAAATTTAAATTCCAAGACAAATACTTGCAAAAACATGCAAACTCGACAGTTGTTCAACTGAGTTACAACACAGCAATCGGCCTACTCCCTACTCCAATAAAAAAATTATTTGATCTCATAGTATGTAACTTGAAGCTTTTTCCTACATGTAGCTTAGGGTTAGGGCAGCACTGGGACAAAGTGTTTATGGATATTGAAAAGCGTTGTAGGCCAGACGGTTAATTACGAAACGAAAAATTATGAAAGCTTCCCGAAAATAACCGGGAGAGATTCCCATTCACACTCGGAACTGCGAATTTCGTTTGTTGGCAGCCAATCCTTGCACTATCCTGTGCCAGGCAACGTCGGTGGTCCTGCAGTTAGCAGGTCGTTTACTGTCATTCCCCGAACTAACCCCGATCTTCAACCGACTACAAAATGTACTTTTTTCATTAGATTTGTCTCATTTTCAAAAAAAAGCTTGTTTCTCTCTCAAAACGATTTTTATTCAGAAACTAATGACTAGTTCTGAATTGTGCAAAAGTTACTTTTATGATTTTATCAATCGTCGTCATATTTAAATCAATCTGGTCAGAAACTTCATTAAAATGTTCCACCATCACATTTAATGGCCGTCATAAAACAAATCTATCTGACGTTTAAACTGGCTTCTTAGATTTTGTACACATTTTGTCGCGTTAAAATTGCAGATAAATGGTCCATGTGGTTAAAGATATCAAATTACATTGCAACTTAAAACCTTCGCTGTAGTCTGGGTCCTTTCAGTCAGGCAACAGACACTTTAAAAATGTCGGCGTTTACACGTTAATAGTTAAATTTATGGGTGCTTCGTTTGCGCCAGACGACAGCGAATATTCCTGATAAGTTAATAGGGGGTTTCTTGATACATTTTTGGGCATCTGGAATAGGCGTGCGTGTGAACTAAATGCTACGACTATAACTGGTCGAAGTAATTTCAGAATTTCGCTGCAAAGTCCGAGGGGTTGAGTTTTAATTGTTTTCTTGGAAGTACGGGACGGGGAGAAACAGGCAGATAGCATTGAGGCTTGACCGAGAACGGTTCTGTTCAATTCTAATTTGGCTTAGCAGTTTTTCCTTAGGCGCTTGTAGTCTTTATTCATTTTTTTGTTAATTCTCTCACGGGAGTCCTTGAAAAACAAGTGATTGCTACTGATGTACTTGCAAATTAGTGGCTGAAAGCATCACATACTTCTCCACAACATCTGATTAATTCTTTAATTAACTCTATTAATTAAGTACAATGTAGTCCCACTGTGACACATCGTGCGTTGGTTTTTATTAACAGAACAAGTCTTAGAGTACTATCAGAGTGACAAGGCGAAAGTAAATCAAAATATTAGATTCATTTAGCGGAGTTAAGATGAACAAAAATGCATCCAAGCGTCAAGAAAGCGACCTCGACCGCGTGACTCATCTGCAGGTGTACAAAAACCTTGGACATATTCTAACTTGTTGAAACATAATAAAAGTACATAGTTCCTTCGTCAATACTCGGAAGTGTTCGAGTTCCAATTTATATAAAAACCCCAAACCAGAGACATTCAATAAAGATCATAAACTAGTTGCTATCAGAGCATGATGTAGGCTCTATTTTGTTAAAGTGTGCTGTTAGGGTAAGTTGAACTTTGTACAATTATGTTTGTCTGTATTTATTTATGTTTATAATATTCAAGCTACGCTATGCCCCTTGTTTCGATTTATACCGTAACATTTTCTGACCCCACAGAGGCAGATATCAGGAGTTTTTCCCATTTTTTTTTTTTCTTTTTTTTAATAAATAATTAATTAAAGCTAATTTTGCACCAAGAGAACGGGTTATCACAACGTGTATTCCTGCTAGCAACGATCACGTAAGCCGGAATTAAAGGTATTATTCTTTATAGCGGGTCCTCCGAATGGTCGTTCAACTGTAAACAGAAGTAGGCCGGTAAAAACTAACCCCTTTGGAATCTCCCCGGTCATACGGTCGGCCCGGGTGAGTTTAATTGTTGTGCAAAAAATACTTAACACAGTGACAGTACATCTTTGTCAAAAGTGAAAATGTTAGAGGGCAGTCGGAAAAAATGAAGGACCAGTCACGTGACCAGCACAGAATACAGATTTGATTCGGACCAGTCTCTGCGAATACGAGGGGTGCTGTGTTATAGGTTATGGTCGTGCTTTGTTGTTGATGTTTGACGTGTCAGTGTTTACACTTGAGTAACCGCGTAAGCGCCGCCTACTGGTCCTTTACATTTTCCGACTACTCTATCATCTTCAATGAAGAAATTTCGAACTAATGCACCAAACACTTAAGATAAACTTAAATGTAAGTGGTGTTTATAATGTGACATTTTTATGTTACACAGCATTGTGTACTTCATATTCTAAGTGACGTGGTGCAACTGGCCTTAAGTTTTTTTTTTTTTTCTTTAAAATACGGTACGAATTCCAGTCAAAAATCTCGCTCTCAATAAAATGAAAAGGCAAACGGACTTATTGTCTCTCGGAATGTAAACGTTGGATTTACGACGCAGCCGTTACTTTTTACGACATTCTCGCTTCTTTGTAAGCTTGTTATCACAAGCCAAAATCTGAAAATTTACGACGGCGTATTACGATGGCTAATGAGCCATTGTCGTAAACCCGAATTAATCAAAGCCTGGTTATAACCTCACCGTATTCCAAAACGGTTACGTATTGTCGTTTAATAAACTTACAAAAGTAAATTATGCGAATCCCACCGTGCAACAATAATTCAAACAATCCGCACGGTCGTATGGCATCTGCTCGGCGTGTTTTTGAGAGTGTTCCGCGGCGATGATTTTTTTTAATGTCCAGAATCGCTGCCAAACTCGTAATTTATTTGAAATAGATGGAGCGTTTACTGCTTATGAATTGCGAATTTATTGTCTTTGAAAAGTTAGACTCTTGACTCGTCTCTTTCCGTCCATATCGACACCATTAATCTGTCCAATACAAACAGCGCGCGCCTTTCTATATTTAAAAGGGGGAAGCATTAACCTTTTAATTAAACTCCGCACATTCTGCGGGTATTTTTAAATAAACCCGCTCATTGATAAACAAACGATTGGAAGCTATCGACCGGCCTGAATTTATTTGAGACTTCTACTGGAGCGTCAATTTTCCCAAATCAGAGTTTGCAATTTTATACGAAACTTTATGGTGAATATTAAATAATGGAGAGAAAAAAATCAAATTTCAACGACCACTTGACCTTGAATGAATTTACCTTGATAAGGACATATGTAAAAATGAAGCTTTCATGTCGATAAGTCAACAAGCAAGAAGCAAATTTCGTCAGGGTAATTTTAAATCAAAATTTTCAACGACCCTTCCCCAAATAAATCAAAGTGACGTCTCCATTCCGTTTGAAGACTTTCCAAAATCTATAAAAAGCAGATCGTATCTTTTACCTTTTAAATTACGGCTCGAGCCGGTCCAAAAACCTGAACTGCACGCGCTGTTTCCCAACTTTTATTTCTCTGGTTCAAAATAAATTCAAGACGTCCACTTTTCTAGCTTCCACTTCGAATTTGCGCAATCGAAACGGTCGTTTGTTGTACCTACACCTTTTTCCCTTCATTCATTTTGAATGATATGTGTCTTAATTAAAATTGGCAAACGGTGTTTGGCTTTCTTTCAAAAAAGCAAAGCGAAATTCTTTTCAGAGAAATTGCAACATCGCACAGACATCAGATTCTGACATTATTCTAATTCCCAAATAACTAACATGTGGAGAACGCAGATAAAAACAGAAAGCGAAAAGAAATTACTTTTCAAGAAGCAACTACTTGAAATCCAAAACGGATAAATGGAGATCAAAAAAAGAAATGAACAGAACACTTTTTGCACCAACCGCTTCTGAGAGAGTGAGATGTATATAATAATAATATAAGTAGGAGTGAAAAAAGTAGAGTAAAGGAGATAAAAGCGTAGAAAGTGCAGAACAAACGAACAAACCTTTGACTGCTTCTACTGCCGACGTTTCGTTCTCCATTGCAGAAGAACTCCCTTAGGGTTGCTGCTGCTGCTGGTGGTGGTATTGCTGTTGCTTCTCGTTAGTCGTTGAGTTTGGGACTGAAGAGCAGCAACATCACCACCAGCAGCAGCCCTGAGGAAGTTCTTCTGCGATGGAGAACGAAATGTCGGCAGTAGAAGAAGTCAACGTGACGCGGTTCCAACCGGAAGCCAATTCAAACATGGACGACGGCCGCGGAAGCCTTCAGATTAAATTAGAATGTGGTAACATACGTGTTCGAAAACTGCCCGCTGTAAGAATACAACTCGGGGTAATTAAGCGTGACGGTCTGTCCTGTCTCAAGGGGCTTGGCGCCCCAAAGAGCCTTTAGAAATTCGGTAATCGCAGGCGCCAGACAGAGGCATTAGGTTGACGCAGACGTCATAAAACAAATCTATTCGACGTTTATACGTGTTTTCTTAGATTCTGCATATAGTTTGTCGCGGTAAAATCACATGCACATGTACATTAGCGGAAAAGGCATATCGAATTACGCTCAAGTTGAAGTGTTTGATTTGCCTGTTTCTTGTCCAAGTCTAGCGTCATAGTTCTGGGTCTTTTCAGTCAGACAACAGATACTTTAAAAATGCCAGCTCTTGCACTAGAATAATAAAATTTATGGGGCTTCATTGGCGACAGACAAACAGTGTGCATTTCTGATAAGTTAATGGGGGGGTCTCTGATGCATTTTTGGGCACCGGAATGGGCGTGCGTATGATTCGTCGGTGGGTTTTTTAAAATCTATCTGACAAGTCCGAGGGGGTGTTGTTAACTTTTACTTGCGGGGTAGAGACACGGAAAAGAAGCAGATATCATTGGCGCTTTAACGGTCGAGTGCAATTCTAATTTGGCTTAGTTGTGTTCTTCCTTAGGCGCTTGTAGTCTTTATTCGTTTTTTGTTAAATCATTTATTTCGGTACGGTTAAAATACAGTGTGTTAAGAAAGGCAATTAAACCCAACACGAAAGCGTCGCGACGCGAGTGGTTTTAAATCAAAGCGGACAGTGCGGAAGTGGTAGTACACGGATTATACGGCTTAGGTAATTGACATTTATTTATATTCCTTCAGCGCACCTTTGGTGGTAGCATTGCGTGAGGATAATTTGATTTGCAATTAATTACTGAGTAAAGAGTCAGCCAAGTTCATATTGACATTGCATTTAAATAACTTTGAGCAAATTATTTTAGTTACAATTCAGCGAGTATTAAAACTCACTAGTGACCTTCATCTTAGAAAAATTGATTGGTCAGTGTTTCTTTACGTAGTAGACAAATTTTGTAATTTAATCAACCAACAACAATTAACTATTTCCCACATCTAGCTGGGTTTTCAATACAGTGTACTTTTTTCGAAATCATTCTACCGTTGGGGATTCTCTCAGGCAAATTGGAAACCAAACAATTTGAACCATATTCCTAGCCATTTTCTGTGGTCTTTGCCGAGACATTTGTCGGTTAATTAGAAGCGATTGCCTAGAGACTGCATTGCCAAAACCACCCATAGTGGAGTGCAAATAAAGCGGTCGAAAAACGAATCTCTTGCGCTATAAATTAATTAGCTAGGGTAGACGACGAAAGAGGGTCCTGACAAAACAGGGGAGTGGGCAGAGCACCGCCCTCAAAGCAATTAATTAACGCTCAGGTGACGGAGTAGAAGAAGTTCGGCTCACTACACGCACCATATTAATCAGGTTAGCTAGAGGTAGGGTTGCACCAACACCTCTCACGGGGGGTCCCTGAAAAACAGGTGATTGCTACTGATTTACTTGCAAATTGATCGCTGAAGGCGGCATTTGTATCACATGCTTCTCTAAACCATCTGATTAATTCATTAATTAACTCCATTAATTCAGTACACTGTGGTTCCACTGAGACACTTTGTGCGTTGGTTTATTAAACAGAACAAGTCTTTGTGTACGGTCAGAAGTGACGAACACTGTACCAAGACTCGAGCTCAGTTGAAACTCAATTAATTATTAATCTAATTGTAAGTGAGGAGCAGAGCTCTCCCACAAACATCTGTAGACATTGAACCACCAACGGTGTGAATCGAAAGAAAGTAGATCGCGCCGATATTCCAAAATGAAATCTGTTCAACGAGTTATACTGTACTTCCTGAAAATCGTAATTTTTGTTTATTTGTATTGATTTCAAACGCAAGGGTTTTTCGCTCACGATCTCCGATCCCACAGAGGTGGAGTTTTTCCCGTTTTTTTTTTTTTTAAATTAATTAAATTTAATTGTTGTGTTTCATTATTAAATCATCGAATTCCTTGTTCTAAAGAATTATTCGCTGCTCCACCAAAAGAACCAGGTTATCACGACGTAGTTTCCTATTAACAAGATCACGTAAGCCCTAATTAAAGGTATTATTCTGTACATCGGGTCCTCTGGAGGGTCGTTCAACTGTAAACAGAAGTAGGTCAGTAAAACTAACCCTTTTAGCTGTAACGCCAGCGTTAGACCGTTAGGTACGCAGTAGGTAGCGACCGCCTGGGAAGAACGGTTAAGTGTGCAATTTTCCCGGTCATACGGTCGGCCCAGTTATTTAAAATCGGCCATAAATCTTAAGTGGGTTTGTTTGTAGATTTTTATTATTTGTTTACTTGTAAGTAATAGTCAATTGGGGGGGCGCATCACACTATACTACATGATACTAGCCAAATTGACATAAATATTGATCATTCGATACTGCTTTCTAAAGACTGGTTTACGGCGAATAAATTATGTCTAAATCTTGAATCTTGAATTTTAACTTCTCATTAAAACACAAAAATAAACTTTATAATAACACAATAAAATTTCTAGGGATCACTCTTGATCTTTTTTTACGAATGTTTATTGATAATTTTTTTGGAGTTTTAATTTTATATCAGTAATTTGTTTTTCTTACTTAAGATTTTTAAGCACCAAATCTGGCAACCCTGGCCGAGTGATACTTTTTCATTTTTTTTTTGAACGCCTGATACTTTTTAACTTTTTTTCTTAAATAAGTAAGTACCTGTCCAATTCAGAACAACAATAACTTAAATATCAATAAATAACAAATAAACATGAAACAGAAAGAAAATAGATAGATTTTACAAACGATACACGACAGTCAATAACTTTGTTTGAATCATTACGGCATCATCCTGTAACGTTATTTGAATGCAAAAATCTATGAACGAAATCAATCACTATCAAAATAAGAAAACATAAAACGAAAAGCAGGGTGACATTTAGGTATCATTGAGGGGCTTTCATTAATAAGTCAGTTTCCGGCAGGCCATGACTTGGTATGCCTAAACTTACTCCATCTTTGTAGTGACAACAAAATTTGAAAGCAACGAACAGATAAACGAAGCAAGTGCAGACATACGACCTATTCCAAACGGTTTTAATAATGTACACACACACTGTATATTTACCGTTATGCAAAAAAAGTAAGCATAATGCAAGCGAACAAAGTAAAAGTAAATTTGAAGAAGTAAATAACTATGTATAAATATCAAAATGAAACTCGTGTGTTTGTATGAATTAAATACAGACCAGGCATGATTCAGATATTGCATTTACATATTGTTCACCCCGTATATGGTATTTAATTAAATCTTGTAAGTCAGAAGAGACGTGGCGCGCTGATGATAAAAATCAAACTTTTAAATGGAAAAATAACGTGTGAATGTTATTTGAAAAACTAGAAGACTTCCAAAAACGTCCCGCGTTATAAATGTGGCAAACTTGTGCAAAATGTTTGTCAGAAGCTCCGCTTGATTTTCAAAATTGTGACCATCGAACTGAAAAGTATAGCAAACATCTTTACGATATTTTCAAGATATTGTACCGGTTGAGAGCAGTATAGTTTGCTTGCAGTTACACGTCACGTGGAGCCCTTTTAAAATTATCATCTCGCAGTGCAAATAGTGTATTTTTTTTTCTCCAAAAATAAATTTCATGCCATCGAATTTAGAAAGACGATTGTGTAACGTTCTCTGGTTGAAAATTTTAAAACGCGCATCAGTCAGCTGAGTTTCTCGGACCCAATTAATTCTGAAGTAAACATGATCGGTTCGAGCGATTTTTTCGGCGACGGCCACACGATTCCGCGAGGTATTTTCGTCACTCGGTTCGGAAAAAATTGGCATTAACGTCGCGAGCAGAAACGTGAAAAAATCTGTCGTCTCGAGTTATGTAAGTCCCGTGCGAAAACCTTCTCCTGCGACGTAATCATTTTGATCCGGTGACGTCAGGTGGGGCCTTGATTTTGGCTGCGCCTCAAAGCGACATATTTCCTGGGGCCGTCTTGTGATGGTCGATAAAAAAAATTCCTCGAACTTTGTTTGTTGTTTACAAAGCGTTTGCATTTTGTTAGTTCCGTGCCATCCTCACATGCTTTACGTACGCAAGTATACCTTGTCCTGTTTCGACCATTCTTGAAAGAACTCCATATCCCATAGCTCTTTCAGAAGACGACAGCCGTTCAAACACACACAGCAAAGCTAAACACGAAAACCTTCACGGTAGCTGATTCGATCAACTACGACGGCGGCGACGTGACGGCCGTCGCGACGCTTGCTTTACTTCGGTCGCGGGTTCTCGACGACTAAGCGGTTGCCGTCCAAGATTCGGGAGAGGCATTTCGATGGTATATTTGAGTATCAGCGCACTCTAGATTCTTGCGAAAACTTCAGCTGAGCACCTGGCCCACGACCGAAGGTGTATTCCCTCCGTGTTTGTTTTCGCGATGCGTTGCAATTATTTTTAGACGGCGGCTCTGAGTAAATCCTGAATAAAATGCATTTCTTACAAAAGAGCGTTGAAAGCTCTAATGATAGCAACTAACTTTTTCGTACGAATCTACCGAAAACTTTTTCCTCTCGGACAACGTTTAATGATTTACTGTTTCTATTAGGTATTTTTAAACCTCTGTTCGTAAACCCGCGTTTACAAATTCTAATTTTAATTCTATTTTGTTCGTTTGATTTATTGTAGTAACGCCACGCCATATTATTCGGGAAAAAAATACTTTTTCTGCACATCGAATTTTGCCTTACAAGAAATTCTCTTTTCCATTTACCGTTGAACGTGTAATCGATAAAATCTGCGAGATTTCTATTACAAAGAAAGAAATAAAAGAAGTGAAGGAACATGGAAAGCGAAGTCGAAACGTTTCAAAACGCAAAATTTGTTGGAAATCCCCGAATCTTAAGAGTTGTTAGCAGTGATATAAAATAGATGCTCCACGTTTACAACAGTGAGTGATAACCTGAATAAATTCGGATTCAAAGTTTTGTTGACTAGCAAAGTTTTTGATCACGTCTTATACCTACTGACAACGAATCAAATCCCCCGTGTAATCTCAAGGAAAATATAAAAATAATGCTTTTAATTAATTTATCCTTCGAGGTTTAGATGGAAGAATGAATCTCGCTTTGAGATTGTGTTGCTAAAGAATGAGTATAATTTTCTTTTTGTAACAATTGGTAGCACAATAAAGTCTATTATTACTATTATTATTATTATTATCTAAACGCGTAATTATACATGGGTTCCACTCGAATCTCATTTGCATTGCGGTAGCAAACTCGGGGTCCTGTTTACACTAGGAAAGTTGGTCGCTCCTAATTAACGTTGTTTAATGAAACAAAAACAACGCATGTTGATGTATCTACTTGCTGTTAAGCACACACTTGGTTTCTTTTATCATTAGAAAGTCGCTTCTCGTTGCTGTTTTACATAGAAGACGACCTTCGGGATTAAATAGGACGCTCCTTTTCATACCACCTGTATTTTCATTGCTGCTTCAGTTGTATTATTTTGTTTTAATTCTAAACGGCAACGAAGGAGGGAAGGAGTTGTTTAAAACAGCTTTTAAAATGAATCAAAGATATGAAGCGTTTCATTTTCAAATCAAAAGTGCAAGTGAAACAAGTTGAGAGTTTTGATAAGAAACTGGACGAAATCAAGGAAAATAATTATTTTTTGAACTAAATCGAACGAGTGTGGGTGTATTTTGTTAAAATTAAAACAATAAACAGGGGCGCGCCGTCACAGTGTGCAATTTGTGCGACGCACACAAGCGCCAGGATAATAAAGGCGCCAAAGATTTCAGGCGAGGAGAAAATACTTAAACAAAACATTCTTATCGTTAATTAAGTAAAAATAAATTAAATTATATTTATATAGATTTGTCTTAAACAAATTACTTATCAGTTCTATTTGTTATTATCCTTTAAGATCTTATTTCTAGATTCTAGCTCTAACAAGTAGTTTAGCGTGAAAAAGTAAAAAATTAGAATTTGAATTTGTTTAATCTTGTTCACTCTTGCCTTTGCTCTAAACTCTAAACATATACAGGGTGACTGACTATTATTTCGCCACAGAAAAACCACAATAAGAAGCTAAGTCCGAGAGTAAGGGAAATGTGATAACAAAATTCTATGTACTTTAGTTTTCGAGAAATAATGAATCAAAAATTGACGACGATGCGCCCCGCCTCCTGCTTAAGAAATGGGAGCAGATGGACGAAATAGATACAGTCATAAAGTATTTTATAGATTTATGAGTGTTAAGGTGCGGCGTCGGACGTGAACTTGACCTTTAAACTGCTGAAATACGAGCAAATCACGTAAAGTAAATTATACCGTACCAGGGATAATAACGTCCCACTTAGGCATCTGCTTTGGCAGATAAAGAAATAAATCACTACAACATGAACACAAATCAAATCTCCGTGTTAAGAATTCCTAGTATTTTCCTTTAATTTTAATTGTATTGTAAATAAAGTGTCCGTCATAAGCAACGTGTCCGTCATAAATATTTGACAACCAGGATTTAAAACATTATAATCAGTAAACACATTCGTATCTGTTTCGATTGTTAATTATTATAATTTCGTTTTGTTCAATGAGAAATAAAGTCAATTATTTATAAAAGACGAATTATTAACACAAATCTATTATAGTATATAACGGACCGATATGCTTGATATAACAAACGAGGCCGAGGCGCTATCCGACGCTATAAATTATCCGAGTTTGTTATATGCCTATCGGCCGTATGTTGTTTTATACTTTTCGTAATACTAAACGATGAAGTAAATATTTATTTTGGCAAAAATATTCATGATAACAAACTTCGATAAGTAGCCAGAATTGTGAGTGTGATTTAATTGTAACTATAGCAACGTTTGAGGTTAGTTTTTACCTAAAGCGAGCACGACGAGACCTTGGGAACGGTTTCGAAGTGGATCCTTCAACTGGGGGTATTTCCCTGGCGCTCTGGTTTATTTTATTTAGTACCCCTCCCTTCTTCAATGAGCTGATTTTGGGAAAGTTGTGGGAAAGCAACGCTTACTTGTTACCAGGTATTGCCTTGCACTTTTCTACACTTTTTGCACCAACCGCTCCTGAGAGAGTGAGATGTATATAATATTTTGTAAATAGGAGTGAGAAAAGTACAATAAATGAATTAAAAGTGTAGAAAGTGCAGAACAAACCCTTAGTGTTTACAATTTTTGGGGTAACAATTTCGTCGTGCTAGATTGTCATCGACTGACGGCTTTGTAAATCGAAAAGTAAGCAATTTATTTTAATAATTAAGAATTTGTTGTATAATTTCAACGAATTAGAATCCAAATTAATTGATAATGATTAAATTACTTACTATTTTGCGAAATACGTTTTGAAAACAACGAACATTAACTGTCTTTTAGTTTCATTAGTCCTCCACACATGACAATTTGTTCACTCCAAAACTCACTACCTCAAGTCAAGTTTTAATGCATTATTTAATTAAGATAACTTAAAAAAATATTACGTTTTGCATTACGTTATCTATTTATCTACGTATTTTGTTTGCTTTAGTTAAATAACGCACACTCTAAATTGATTAGATCAGACGAAGCTTACCTAACCATTCGCCTAAAAAGATTAAGTGTTACGTAAGGATCGCCGGGTGACTCAGCGGTAGCCTAGCCGACTTTGCAAGTCGTCGCTCGGTGGCGTAGGTTCGAATCCTACCATTAGCCATGGATGTTTGTGGTGTTTAAAGACTTTGACCCAGCCATATAATCTTCGTGACTGTCTGGAATGGCTTGTATGGCCGAAAGACATTAATTACAGCATTGCTGCGCAAAGCAAACAAGTGTTACGTAAACGTAAATGCATATACAGGTCGTCTCTAAAATGCGTGGATTTAGCTTAATCACAGCTATAAATAAGACGATTTAACCCAACCTCGTATGTAGGTATCTATCGTGCTCTCTTAAGATGCTTCAAAGTTCTTTTTTGCTTGACTTTTTTTTGGACATTTTTGTAAATCCTTTCCTTTTGCACAATGTAATAAATGCATTTTTGATAATTGTCTACTTGTTACCACAATATTTTCAAAATTATTAATTTACTCACCATTTGCTTTGTTTATTTACTTTCCATTTATGTAGGAAATTCGTCATTAATTTATTCCGAAACGCAGCGTTAATTAAATTTAAAATTAATCCATTATGATTTGTGCAATTCAATTAATTTTCAAAATGCCACAGGTCAAATTGTTTACTATTGGGTAATTGTATGAGAAACGGACATTTGCGAATAAGTGGGAGTTAATTACGAGGGGTACGAAAAATTGCACCTAAATTATCGCGCTCGCACCTGGTTATTTCTATTAATAAATTCCCACCAGTCGTGTAATTACGCGAAACATTTCGCTGTTATATGTATGTAGTTTTCAAAATAAAAAAAAAATAGTTACGAAATTGAATGTGCTTCTAATTAATTTATGCTACTGCTTTAATTTGGAAATAACTATGATATTAATCGCTGTTAATTTTACATTGCTTATTGTAAAAAGTAGGTACCAACAAAAATGTCACCCTAACTCGCCTACTGGGACGAAGAAAAAGAGTGATTAGATTATACTTTGAAAAAATAAACAAATACACGAGATACCTTTGGATTGTGACATTTTTATTTTCGATAACGTGTCATTCGCGTCTTTTTGATTTCGCGCGATAAATCGAAAAGTTAATTCGTCATAATCGTCAAATTTTAGTATAACGCGCGGCGAAATGAGAAATGTGAAATTCTCCCCGATGATAGGCGCAGTAAGTCTACCTCTGGGGTTGATCACCGTCATCCTGAGGCGCTACCTCGATAAGATTTTCTCATCTCAGGTAGAGTCTTCCTCCTCAATTTAATCAAAATCACAGAAAATTTGATTCGCAGGGTCAAGTTATGGTGAACAACCCAGCGTGGCTTATACAACCTTCTCTTTTCAAATTATGCATGTACGCCTACATGTTCAGCGTGGGCCTTTGGTGTATTCCGAGGAGCTTGAAAAAAGGCACGGTTATGTCAGTAGCAAAAAAATTTTAGGGCTATTAAAAATAAATGTGTACGGTACGTACTTTTAGTTTCATTTTCGCCGATAATAGAAAACGTAATTTCGGACTTACTCTTAAAGTTCTCCAGTAAAGCATGTGGGGCCGATAACTTAAGTATAGATTTGCTGCAATTTTGCTGTCCATTTCTTTTACCTATTCTTACACATGTAATTAATCACTGCATAATCCTTGGGGTGTTTCCAGAATGCCACGTGGATTCACGTGACGTGATAATGTATGTGTTTTCATCTCAAGAGTCATCGAAATTGATCCACCCTGTATAAGGAGGAAAGCTTTTATTTTATGGTATTTTTGTTTATCACATTATCTTGTGTCATTTTATTTCATCTTCGGCATACTGTAAAGATTCAATTACCAAAGACGAACGTATACTTTATATTTTTTCATGATTCTAAGACAGGTAATTTGGTTTAGTTTTCAAGAATTTGTTATTCTTCTTCCTTAAAACAGCAAATGGTCGTCACATGAATAAAATTAATGATTGGCTGAAAGAGAGGCTAACAAGAGAACATGAGATTAGAAAGAAATTTGCATGAGAATAGAAATTTCCAATCCAAATTCAAATTAACTCTTTTTTAATTAAATTAATTACTACTAAAGTAAATCTTGAACCTTCCTAATATTAAAGTAGAAGAAGATTAAATAAACTAACTATATTAACAAATAATATTACTTTTGAATAAAAACATTATATCAAACAAGCCTAATCACGTTATTAATTAAATAAATAAATTATTATCTTTTATTCTTAAACATTTTCTTGTACTGTTGTTCTGTTCACAAATACTTTTTTTAAGTCTTTTATTTACAATTCCAGGCTTCATACTGTAATATTAGTTTGTACAACAAATTATTATTAGAATATTTCACAATTTTATTGAAGCTAATGTATTATGACGTTTAACACAATTACTCGGAAATTTTTAACAATATACAGGGTGAATGACCATTGTTTCGACAAAAAGAAAACGCATAAGAGAACTGATGTCTCAGATTACAGGGAAAATGTTAAAAAAATTCTTTTCGCCAGTTTATAATTAATTAAAAAATTACCCCGAAATGAAGCTGCGGCACGAAATACGACGCCACGTTTTATAAACGCAGCAGTATAATAAGGCTATAAATATAATGATTATTTTATTGACTTCTTGCCTGCACACAATGCCACCTTGACGCATATCTCGATTTCGTTTTATTGCACGTTTAACAACTGGGAACGGAAGTCTGAGTTACGTTTCTTTACGCGATACAATTATTAGAAATTTCTAAAATAATTGGAACTGCCTATTAAATGAGACTAACAAATAATTGTGTAATTTATACTAGAGCGAAATGTACCAGTTGCTTCGTCCACAAAAAAAAATCGCAAGGTGATCGCAGGGGTCAATGCACGGCCCGACAGGCAGCTGATAGTAGGCGCCGACGGCCTGGTGATAGTTGTCACGGCCAAGACGGCCACTGTGCTTGAAGAAAAGGTGAAATGCGCCATGGTGAACATCACAAATTGACTGGAAAATTACGAGCTGAGGTTAGCCAGCAAGAAAAAGGACCCAGATGATAATCTTGGCGGGTTCCAGGGAACTAACGCACCTAAGCATAAACTTTGAAGAAACAGAAGTTGAAAGCAAGAACGAAATAAAGTATCTGGGCGTATATTTCGATGGAGACCTGAAGATGACCTCCCACGTTAAAAAAAACATGTAAGAAAGCCAGCAAACCCTCACGGAGCTGTGCAGGCTAATGCCAAACATAGGCAGACCTACTCGTAGGTCCAAAAAAAGAAAGTTACTATTCGGAGTAGTACTATCGACCATCATGTACGCGGCGCCTATATGGAAGTACAAACACTACGAGGGAATTCTCGAATTGATAATCAGAAAGATGGCCTTTAAGAATCACTTCTGCATATACATAGAATGAATGGTCCTGGCGATCGCCGTTATCCCACCGATTAAACTAAAAGCAGAAGAATCTAGACTGCAGTATGAAGAGAGCAGAGAACCCTCCGCTGAGAGTCGAGGACCCCTGCTGGTGAAATGGCAAAGGGCATGGGACACGTACGAAGGATGGACCAAGATCTTCATCAAAGCTATCGGCAAGTGGTGTAACCGGAAATACGGAGACGTAGACTACCACATCACTCAAGCCATGACAGGGCACAGGGTATTCGGCAGTTACCTGAAAAAATCGGGAAACTCCCAAGCAATGCCTGCTGGTACTGTCAGGAGATGGACACGCCAGAGCATACAATTTTTGACTGCAGTGTAGATGGAGAAACACACGTGAAGAAATCTATAGGATATGTGGAACTATAATCTTCACTGAAAACGTAACGGAAACTCTATTAAGAAGTGAGAGGCACTGGAACTGTGTAACAGAACGATTATGCAAACCAAGGCCCAAGATGAAATAGAGCTAAGAAATCAAATGAAGTACGATTCGTTTCTGCCAATCTCCCATATTATTAGCCAAGAAAGAAGAAAAAAGGAAACCTTTGGAACTCTTATTGTGCGACAGTAAAAGGCTAACACAGTAAAAAACAAACCAAGGACGTGACAATCACCTAGACTGAATACACGTGCGAAATTCCTGATGCAATGCTTAACGGCGGATTCCAGGAATTAGCAGCTGCAAGAGAGGATAAGGAGTTTAGTTGGTAGGAGCCCTTGTCAAGGACCCAAGAAACAGGCGATAAAGACAGGGCGAATCCAACACATCTGATCCTGGATTCCGTTGATGATGCCTTCTGAAGATTCTCCAAACCTCTACAAAAAAAAAGGCAATCTTTCGTCTCGTTATCGCACGGAGACAATAAAACAATTAGGATAGAGTTGTTTTAAACGTCGCTAGTATTATACGTAGAATTTTTGTTGAAATCGCGTACGTAAGTGCCTGTCACAGATTACGAGAAAATGCATAAAAAATTCTATGGAACAGTTTGTAATCAATTATAAATTTATCGAAAAAAGTAGGTATGTTCAGACGAAAACGCCAAATTTACAGCGTACGTATATCAT
The DNA here is from genome assembly GCA_033060865.1 of Dorcus hopei. Classification (NCBI taxonomy): domain Eukaryota; kingdom Metazoa; phylum Arthropoda; class Insecta; order Coleoptera; family Lucanidae; genus Dorcus; species Dorcus hopei. The sequence goes on along the minus strand of CM065423.1, from coordinate 45,210,264 downwards.
AAAGGTTTTACGATATTTACTCACAATCAGAATAAAGCTTGTAAAACTTGACCTTCCAGGGCAAACGTGTTAAACTGCATACAGACAGCATGCCTCGGGATGCGCGGCGTACGACCTCGGGTCGAACCGGATGCTGTCGGTGCTCAGTGTAGACGTGATATTTTATATCCAAAGTTGTTTACTGACGACTTCGAACAACTGGATCAACGGCGAACACTCTCATACGTCCTCGTGCGGAATTTTTACGAGAGCGCGACGAGGCAATTCGCGTCCTTGCTCAAGTCTGTACCAGCTGACGAAATAATGCGAATAAATGCGTACTAAAAACACAGGATATGGGGTTGCCAAAACGCGTCTTGAATTTGTTAAACTTTTAATAGATTTCTGTTAATAATTCGTCACACAGAAAAAGAAATTTCATTGGGGATAATTAGGCATTCGAAAAGTCAAAAAAAGATTGTTAAACACTAAGCAAACTATAGATTACAGGTAGATTAAACTTAACAATGTTCATATAACGCACAATACATTACTTTAGAATTACAGTCATAATTAAATATGAAATGGGGGTCGATGGAAATGATCATTTTCTTGTGAAGAAGGTTGGGAACCTCTGTGTTGTTAGAACAATGTTGGTACACGCAGTTGTTGAACGAAATTTATTCAAAAACGAAAGGGAATTGCAAATCAGTTGTTGAAATAAGACCACCAAAAATTTTGGTAACCATAAAGTAGTGGTAGGTAATAAAACCGAGATGGTTTTGAGTAAACCACATCAGGAAAGAAATTAAAAATTAAAAAGAATGAGGTCCAGTTTCATAAAACGTCGTTAACCACACGATCAAGTTAATCGTGTGATTAAGCAATATCATTGGAGGGAAGTTTAAATTTCCACCAATGATATTGCTTAATCACACGATTAACTTGATCGTGTGGTTAACTACGTTTTATGAAACTGGGCCTGAGTATGTTTATTTTAGCTGGCGCATGTACGAGTATTTTTTGAAGCTGATCTCAGTGCTCCATTTTTCTGGGAATTAATTCTATTGTGGCGCCCGCCATCAAGCATCTGCTTATATGTATGTAGTTTTCAAAATAAAAAAAAATAGTTACGAAATTGAATGTGCTTCTAGTTAATTTATGCTGCTGCTTTAATTTGGAAATAACTATGATATTAATCGCTGTTAATTTTACATTGCTTATTGTAAAAAGTAGGTACCAACAAAAATGTCACCCTAACTCGCCTACTGGGACGAAGAAAAAGAGTGATTAGATTATACTTTGAAAAAATAAACAAATACACGAGATACCTTTGGATTGTGACATTTTTATTTTCGATAACGTGTCATTCGCGTCTTTTTGATTTCGCGCGATAAATCGAAAAGTTAATTCGTCATAATAGTCAAATTTTAGTATAACGCGCGGCGAAATGAGAAATGTGAAATTCTCCCCGATGATAGGCGCAATAAGTCTACCTCTGGGGTTGATCACCGTCATCCTGAGGCGCTACCTCGATAAGATTTTCTCATCTCAGGTAGAGTCTTCCTCCTCAATTTAATCAAAATCACAGAAAATTTGATTCGCAGGGTCAAGTTATGGTGAACAACCCAGCGTGGCTTATACAACCTTCTCTTTCCAAATTATGCATGTACGCCTACATGTTCAGCGTGGGCCTTTGGTGTATTCCGAGGAGCTTGAAAAAAGGCACGGTTATGTCTAACTAACTATATTAACAAATAATATTACTTTTGAATAAAAACATTATATCCAACAAGCCTAATCACGTTATTAATTAAATAAATAAATTATTATTTTTTATTCTTATACATTTTCTTGTACTGTTGTTCTGTTCACAAATACTTTTTTTACGTTTTTACTATTTTACTATTCCAGGCTTCATACTGTAATATTACTTTGTATAATAAAATATTATTAGAATATTTCATAATTTTATTGAAACTAATGTATTATATGAGCTCGAATAAAATTCTAGACACTTAACATAATTATTCGGAAATTTTTAACAATCTACAGGGTGAATGACAATTGTCTCGACAAAAAGAAAACGCATAAGAGAATCGATGTCACAAATTACGGGGAAAATGTTAAAAAAATTCTTTTCGCCAGTTTATAATTAATTAAAAAATTACCCCGAAATGAAGCTGAGGCACGAAATACGTCGCCACGTTTTATAAACGCAGCAGTATAATACGACTATAAATATTACGATTATTTTATTGACGTCTTGCCTGCACACAATGCCACCTTGACACATATCTCAATTTCGTTTTATTGCACGTTTAACAACTGGGAACGGAAGTCTGAGTTACGTTTCTTTACGCGATACAATTATTAGAAATTTCTAAAATAATTGGAACTGCCTATTAAATGAGACTAACAAATAATTGTGTGATTTATACTAGAGCGAAATGTACCAGTTGCTTCGTCCACAAAAAAATCGCAAGGTGAGCGCAGGGGTCAATGCACGGCCCGACAGGCAGCTGATAGTAGGCGCCGACGACCTGGCGATAGTTGTCACGGCCAAGACGGCCACTGTGCTTGAAGAAAAAGCGATATGCGCCATGGTGAACATCACAAACTGGCTGGAAAATCACGAGCTGAAGTTAGCCAACAAAAGAAAGACCCAGAAGATTATCTTGGCGGGTTCCAGGGAACTAACGCACCTAAGCATAAACTTTGAAGAAACAGAAGTTGAAAGCAAGAACGAAATAAAGTATCTGGGCGTATACCTCGATCGAGACTTGAAGATGACCTCCCACGTCAAAAAAACGTGAGAAAGCCAGCAAAACCCTTACGGCGCTGTCCAGGCTAATGCCAAACATAGGCAGACCTACTCGTAGGTCCAAGAAAAGAAAGCTACTATTCGGAATAGTACTATCGACCATCATGTACGCGGCGCCTATATGGAAGTACAAACACTACGAGGGAATTCTCGAGTTGATAATCAGAAAGATGGCCTTTAAGAATCACTTCTGCATATACATAGAATGAATGCTCCTGGCGATCGCTGTTATCCCACCGATTAAAGTAAAAGCAGAAGAATCTAGACTGCAGTATGAAGAGAGCAGAGGACCCTCCGCTGAGAGTCGAGGATCTCTACTGGTGAAATGACAAAGGGCATGGGACACGTACGAAGGATGGACCAAGATCTGCATCAAAGCTATCGGCAAGTGGTGTAACCGGAAATACGGAGACGTAGACCACCACATCACTCAAGCCATGACGGGGTATTCGGCAGTTACCTGAAAAAATCGGGAAACTCCCAAGCAATGCCTGCTGGTACTGTCAGGAGATGGACACGCCAGAGCATACTGTTTTTGGCTGCAGTGTAGATGAAGAAACACACGTGAAGAAGTCTATAGGAAATGTGGACCTATAGTCTTCACTGAAAACGTAACGGAAACCTATTAAGAAGTGAGAGGCACTGGAACTGTGTAACAGAACGATTATGCAAACCAAGGCCCGAGATGAAGTAGAGCTAAGAAATAAAATGGAGTACGATTCGTTTCTGCCAATCTCTCATATTATTAGCCAAGAAAGAAGAAAAAAGGAAACCTTTGGAACTCTTATTGTGCGACAGTAAAAGGCTAACACAGTAAAAAACAAACCAAGGACGTGACAATCACCTAGACTGAAATACACAACACCGGACAGTGCGAAATTCCTGATGCAATGCTTAACGGCGGATTCCAGAAATTAGCAGCTGCAAGAGAGGATAAGGAGTTTAGTTGGTAGGAGCCCTTGTCAAGGACCCAAGAAACAGGCGATAAAGACATGGCGGATCCAACACATCTGATCCTGGATTCCGTTGATGATGCCTTCTGAAGATTCTCCAAGCCTCTATAAAAAAGGCAGCTGATAGTAAAATCTTTCGTCTCGTTATCGCATGGAGACAATAAAACTATTAGGATAGAGTTGTTTTAAACGTCGCTAATATTATACCTAGAATTTTTGATGAAACCGCGTACGTAAGTGCCTGTCATAGATTACGAGAAAACTCATAAAAAATTCTATGGAACAGTTTGTAATCAATTACATAATTATAAATTTATCCAAAAAAGTAGGTATGTTCAGACTAAAACGCCAAATTTATAGCGTAAGTATATCATAAAGGTTTTACGATATTTACTCACAATCAGAATAAAGCTTGTAAAACTTGACCTTCCAGGGCAGACGTGTTAAACTGCATACAGACAGCATGCCTCGGGATGCGCGACGTACGACCTCGGCTCGATCCGAATGCTGTCGGTGTTCAGTGTAGACGAGATATTTTATATCCAAAGTTGTTTACTGACGACTTCGAACAACTGGATCAACGGCGAACACTCTCATACGTCCTCGTGCGGAATTTTTACGCGAGTGCGACGAGGCAATTCGCGTCCTTGCTCAAGTCTGTACCAGCTGACGAAATAATGCGAATAAATGCGTGCTAAAAACACAGGATATGAGGTTGCAAAAACGCGTCTTGAATTTGTTAAACTTTTAATAGATTTGTGTTAATAATTCGTCACACACAAAAAGAAATTTCATTGGGGATAATTAGGCATTCGAAAAGTCAAAAAAGATTGTTAAACACTAAGCAAACTATAGATTACAGATAGATTAAACTTAACAGTGTTCATATAATGCACAATACATTATTTTAGAATTATAATCATAATCAAATATGCAATGGGGGTCAGTGGAAATGATCATTTTCTTGTGAAGAAGGTTGGGAACCCCTGTGTTGTTAGAACAATGTTGCTACACGCAGTTGTTGAACGAAATTTATTCAAAAACGAAAGGGAATTGCAAATCAGTTGTTGAAATAAGACCACCAAAAATTTTGGTAACCATAAAGTAGTGGTAGGTAATAAAACCGAGATGGTTTTGAGTAAACCACATCAGGAAAGAAATTAAAAATTAAAAAGAATGAGGTCCAGTTTCATAAAACGTCGTTAACCACACGATCAAGTTAATCGTGTGATTAAGCAATATCATTGGAGGGAAGTTTAAATTTCCACCAATGATATTGCTTAATCACACGATTAACTTGATCGTGTGGTTAACTACGTTTTATGAAACTGGGCCTGAGTATGTTTATTTTAGCTGGCGCATGTACGAGTATTTTTTGAAGCTGATCTCAGTGCTCCATTTTTCTGGGAATTAATTCTATTGTGGCGCCCGCCATCAAGCATCTGCTTATATGTATGTAGTTTTCAAAATAAAAAAAAAATAGTTACGAAATTGAATGTGCTTCTAATTAATTTATGCTGCTGCTTTAATTTGGAAATAACTATGATATTAATCGCTGTTAATTTTATATTGCTTATTGTAAAAAGTAGGTACCAACAAAAATGTCACCCTAACTCGCCTACTGGGACGAAGAAAAAGAGTGATTAGATTATACTTTGAAAAAATAAACAAATACACGAGATACCTTTGGATTGTGACATTTTTATTTTCGATAACGTGTCATTCGCGTCTTTTTGATTTCGCGCGATAAATCGAAAAGCTAATTCGTCATAATCGTCAAATTTTAGTATAACGCGCGGCGAAATGAGAAATGTGAAATTCTCCCCGATGATAGGCGCAATAAGTCTACCTCTGGGGTTGATCACCGTCATCCTGAGGCGCTACCTCGATAAGATTTTCTCATCTCAGGTAGAGTCTTCCTCCTCAATTTAATCAAAATCACAGAAAATTTGATTCGCAGGGTCAAGTTATGGTGAACAACCCACCGTGGCTTATACAACCTTCTCTTTCCAAATTATGCATGTACGCCTACATGTTCAGCGTGGGTCTTCAGTGTATTCCGAGGAGCTTGAAAAAAGGCACGGTTATGTCAGTAGCAAAAAAATTTTAGGGCTATTAAAAATAAATGTGTACGGTACGTACTTTTAGTTTCATTTTCGCCGATAATAGAAAACGTAATTTCGGACTTACTCTTAAAGTTCTCCAGTAAAGCATGTGGGGCCGATAACTTAAGTATAGATTTGCTGCAATTTTGCTGTCCATTTCTTTTACCTATTCTTACACATGTAATTAATCACTGCATAAGCCTTGGGGTGTTTCCAGAATGTCACGTGGATTCACGTGACGTGATAATGTATGTGTTTTCATCTCAAAAGACATCGAAATTAATCCACCCTGTATAAGGAGGAAAGCTTTTATTTTATGGTATTTTTGTTTATCACATTATCTTGTGTCATTTTATTTCATCTTCGGCATACTGTAAAGATTCAATTACCAAAGACGAACGTATACTTTATATATTTTCATGATTCTAAGACAGATAATTTGGTTTAGTTTTCAAGAATTTGTTGTTCTTCTTCCTTAAAACAGCAAATCGTCGTCATGTGGATAAAATTAATGATTGGCTGAAAGAGAGGCTAACATGAGAACATGAGATTAGAAAGAAATTTGCGTGAAAATAGAAATTTCCAATCCAAATTTAAATTAACTCTTTTCTAATTAAATTAATTACTACTAAAGTAAACCTTGAGCCTTCCTAATATTAAAGTAGAAGAAGATTCAGTGCTCGATTTTTCTGGGAATCAATTTTATTGTGGCGCCCGCCATCAAGCATCTGCAAAGCTCATGCGTCCGTGTGGATTTCACAAATCGCCCGTCCATACTTTCCAATACAATATCCACAGATCCGCCTGGTTTTGGCCAACGTAATCGAAGCAAAAAGCAAACAGGCTCATCATCGTTCCGGACCGACGCCAAAGATAACACGCACCCGTAAATACACGCGTCGTTGTGTAACATCTGCACACACAGTTCGACCCGGAGCGTAGATTGACAACCCAATAAGCCTTGCGACGAAATTTGCGCGATTAATGAGAAAAAATCGCCCTACATTTTCGTTGGCAGGCGCTCAATAAAATCCGTATACTTAACGACTTTTATAATATAGGTATTCACGTCGCAACACGCCTCTTATTTTCAATTGTGTTCGAGGTTTGTTAACTCTTCGACAATATAGAAGACATCGCCATCAATCTTAACAGATCAACAATAAGTGTACGGAAGAATTGCATTAAATTAAGTTGAGGAGAAGAAGAAGAAAAAACAAAGTGAATGAATGGGCTGGCTTTGGCTGGTGAACCTCTAGAACTCTAGAATAGAACTGCATGGTAAATTGAAAGAAAAAGGCAACGGTCTAATACGAGCGAATTCCTACCGCGCAAAATAGCTAATGGTCTTTAGCGAAAGACTTAAAATCCGAACATAATGGATTATCCCCGACTGTCAGAAGTGATTAATCAAATGCTATTAGGCGTGCCATAGTCATAGAAACACCCACCCAAGCTTGAAATACGTCAGAAAGAATCCAAGAGATAATAATACCCCGTGTGTCATCAATCGGAATCCAGAAGGACTCGAACGCTTCTGGCATTTTTCAAACTGCATCCCACTCTGTTACGCAAGGGAAGAAGCTTTCGAGCTTCGCTGTTTTTCTTTTTCTCTCACTTTTATGACAACTGACAAATTCGGTACTTAAAGTTACTGAAACAATGCCCATTTGTGTGGGTTGGACAGACAAATTGGAGCGGGCCATCATCAAAACAGGTTGTTTACATCGCGCAGAGGGTGCAAAATTGCGGAATCCGACGCGCGTGGATTTACGTATACGTAAATATGTACACAAATTCGAAAGCCCCGCAGAAATAACTGATTGGAACGCAGTCAAGTGATATTTCGGGCGCCTCCGACAAAGTGGGCAATGTACGACGTGCGTTTCTTATGCGCTCTCGAATTATTAATGTGTAACAACTGATGTAACGATTAATTAAAGACGCCATGTTTTGTAAACACCTTGTAGCTCGCCGCTCTATTCCGCGCACGGGATTTCGGATATTAAAGGTTTCGACGACAAGCTCCTCTGGAAATAATATCCTTGTTGATGTGCGCTTGCATAATTTTAAAACAAAAATTAAAGACGGTAAATCCAATTGCGTCTACTACAATGTATTAGATGCACATTTTCTTCAAATCATTATTCTTGTAGTTTTTTTGTTTGTTTCTGGTTGAATTCTTTTGGAATTCACTTTCTTCAGAAAACTTTTAAAGCACTCCGGTCTTGGAGTTTAAAATTGTTGCAAATTAAAGAGAAAATGAACAGAAACGACGATGCAAATAACGCAGATGCTAAAAATACGAATTTTCCACAAAACACGTGTACGTCGGCCAAGGACTGGCACTTGAAACTGTATCGACTTGATTTATTTGGAAAATAAAATGTCTAAATTTTGTAATGAAATTTTGTATGTTAATCCGCCCCTAATCACAATCATTCGCAACGTCAATATATAAATGGCTTTAGCTGAAAGTTAAACTGAATATTATCCGAGCAGTTAATAAAAACTATATACTAAACGTTTTCATCAGGAAGAACAAAAGAAAAAAACACGTTCACCTTCCATTTTAGAAACTTTTTTTTAAAATCTAGATGAATGAAATTTAAACGCAGCCAAAACGAGACTGGATCGGAAATAAAATAATCATTTAGTCGTTTAAATCAGCAACAGATCATCGTTTCTTGCTCTTATTCATATTGTAAACGGTCGAAAAGCTTATACTCTAAATTATTAAACTGAAATAAGTATCGTCTTTAGCTGTACTCACGAATTCAAGAATCTCAAACTATAATTTCTAATAGTAATGAAATGTTTAGATCACGACATCCTGTGATCACCTTCTGACCTAACATTGCAGTAGGATTGACAAATTGAAGCCAATTTGCTACATAATTACAATTAGGCCTGAAATAGCGTTCTACAGAGGCTGCTCAAGGAATCCTCTGCAATCAAAACCGACTTGCAACAAAATTCTTTATAATTTTTAAGATAAATATTTCCCAGGCGATAACAGGTGTAAGGAAATAGTCCAGACGAAATGCTGACTCTCCTTCAGATAAGTGACCATTAAGATACAGTAAAGGGTAGCGTCGTTCGATGTAGATTTTTATAAGTATTTAAGGAGCTCGGGAGAAAAACCTGTTAAGTGCGAAGAAACAAATTTTACAGAGCACGTTTTTTTTTTAGAAATGCCAAATGTATACTTTAAGTAGTTTAACGCGTTTTACATCATTCGATTTGATGTCAATGTCATCTATTGACAAAACGTCGATTAAAGGCCCCTATGTAGAATTTGTTTTATTAACATGCACAGTTTTAGAGCCCGGAAAAACTTCCCTCCGGATTTCTTAATAAATGGTTATAACACAGTTATAAAAGTTAGTCGGGCAATTTCAAATATGTGATAATGTAAAATAATACTTTTAAGGAGAAAACTTCTATATTTCTTCTGTCAAAGATTACATAATATCACATAATAATTCCATAAAAACAGCCATCTTCGTCGGTGGAACTACTCATCGAGCTATAAATCATGTAAGCAATAAACGAGCCAGGAGCCCCGTTAAACTCCGGTGGTGGCAGCGTACTTTACTTTTCAATAAATTTCTTCATTTCATCGTTCTTTAACATGTTTTTTTAATATTTTTATAAATTCCGCGGCCACAGTGAGAAGGGTTAATAATGGGAACACTTCTCGTCTTTCACCCCCATACCATGTTACAGTTCATTTTTCATTTCTGTTCTGAATACCCCCTGTATATGCATTGCTACCGTCCAGCCTTCATTTCTGTTCCGAACACGCCCTGTATATGCGAAATTCGACGTGTCGGATTATTCCCTGGACCGCGTCGTTGTACACATTGCAGTCAGTGTAGGAATACCCGTATTTCGCCGGCGTAATTTTTCTTAAACTTTCGTTTTAGCATATTTCCATTAACAGGACCTTCATTTATTTAAACAAATTCATTTTATATACGTAATCCATCCTTATTTGAGTTCAAAATCGCGTGTATGTGAGGAATTGAACGAATTAGAACGAAGTTCTACTTCTGGACGCGTATTATGCGTGATCTTTGCCCTTTCAGCCGATTGGTTCCCACTGTTACTAAGAAAGTTCCCCGGAGGTAAAATTAGAAGGTGTCTCGCTTGTTTATAATCGTTCCTTTTTTGTCAAACGAGAAATGTTGCGCGATTGTCAGAACGAAACTTGCCGTCTCTTGGGTCACACTTTCTTTTCGTAAATATTTTTATTTGTGCGTGCCATTACATCGAAGGGATGTTAGTGCATATCTACGGCTAATTGCCGACTCTGATTAGACCCAGTTGTGAGACAGGAAAAACCGCGTGTTCCGTGGTTGTCCCAGCTTCGGTGACAGACCGAGGTAAGTTCTATACGCAGCAACTCTCGGTTTGACTTTTGTGTTCGTTTTATTTCATTGCTTATAGGCTTTTATCGTGAGCTTCTAGCAAGAGCTATCGGTAATCCTAGACTTTAATTTTGGACCTTTATCAAGAGTTATTTCTCGTTGGGTATTGGTTTTCACCAAGAGTCTACGGAAGTTGAATTCGATCCGGTTTGTACAGGTGCATCGCGAATTAGGGCGTTGGAAGTTCCCTCCCTCGCCCCTCTACGCGGAAGCCGGCACACTACAAAGCGTCGCTGCGGCATTTCCGCAAAGACACCGACAAACGAATCGGACATCAAAGGAATAAAGGTCGGAGCGTTATAGTTTCTTTTCTTAGTTTTGAGCGATATTTCGCGGACTTAGTTTTTGATCCATTACTTTGATTTTGCCGCAATTAAACTTGCAACTTATTGCGTAACCGCCGGTGTAATTTAAAGATGATATAAGTAGACGAGCGTTGACGCGTGCAAATAACCGGAGATTGCATTCTTTTGTATTCTGTTGCATTAGTTACGATTTGAATCATTTTAATATAGTTTAATGCGAAGTTCGGATCCGACCAAGTCGAATATGTTGTAAACTTTTGTGTTCCCCATATATTATTTATTTGTGTATATTCTTTTTATGATTGTTGTTTGTGACTAAGTAAATTGACGTGTTCTGGATGTAACGGGTTTTCTTAATTTTCACCTTGTCTCCCTTTCAAAAAAAATTAAGTGGCGCCTATTTTTTTCTTATGGGTTTTGGCCTTCGCGGTTTGGATTTGAACCCTCCCGTCCCACTGAAGCTGGCTGGCAACATTGGAGTAAAGTTTCGCTCCAATGTAAAACTTCTGCCTATCTACGCAGGTAGGTAGCAACCATACCTACAATATTCTAATTTTTTTTAAACATTCCTTGTCTTGCTTCTTTTTTCATGTGTTTTATTGTTCTTACAGACGGAATGTTGATCGTACATCAAATTTAACATATAAAAAGAATGTAACTACACTGGTGGCCAAGTAAATCGTTACGACTCGAAGAACACTTAATCCTTAGCGGCAATAAGGATGAGGTTAGCGTGCAGGGGTAACGATTTTAATGGCCACCACTTAATAAATTTTAAAAAAAAACGGGAAGATGATTTGTTTACAACTAAGGATAATAATTGGCCGCGCGTTATATGTACCTGCAGAGTAAAAAAAATCTAAGATTAAACATAAACTTTTTTATCTTTGTTTAACATACAAGAAGAATAGTTATTTTCTGAAAATTCTTAAGGAAATTTTTACAAAAAAATTTATTAATTTTGATTAGGAAAAAGACGAATTCATTACTTAGCTTTAATCGAGTTTTGTGAAACCCCACATTTTATTAACAACAAACAACAAGGTTTGTTGAAGCACGCCTGTTGAAATAAGAAAAGCAAACTGGCAGGTATGTATTACGCTAAACAATGTACGCAACTAGAAAATTGTAGTTACGAACATATACCGTCGTGGCTGAACAGACAAAATAAACAATTTTTTTTTTTCATTTCGTTAAAATAACCGCCAAGGTTGCGATCGAAAGTAAAAATACTAACAACGGGCCAGTATGCGCCGCCCGCCAAAAATAAAGGACAATCGCGTCGGTCGTGATTCAGCGTATTGACGCTAGAGTGCGCGTCAGTCCGTACACGTGAAATATATTTTCATCATTTTTCTGAAATTATTTTTGAATGAAATACGACCTTAAGCCCGTTAACCATTGACTAGCTTATACGTACATTAACAAAAATAAATTATTAATAAATATCCAAAGAATTAGTGAGGTACTCAATGCTGTTGTAGATTAATTCAGTTATAGAAAATAATATAAAATATCCAAATTTTCAAATTAATTGAATAGAAGTGGAAATGTTTTAATAATAAATAAAACGAACTCCAGGGATAATCGTAGAGCGACGATGGAAATTTCTGCTGCTTTTTACGACCCATAAATATTTTCGAAGCGCATCCTTGCAAATCTAATTAAAAAGCAGACCGAACGGGCGTTTCTTTGAATGCAATCCAAACTTATTTGTTATGTGCCGTTTGGAAATGCATTTCCTTGTTACACTTGCCCGACAAATAGTTAATATAGGTCAGGAACAATGTCGTATTTTTGAGGGGGGGGCTATTTTCGGCCGCAAAAGTCATTGATAAGCAGCGATGCATTCCGCGTGTTGTAAAGGACGCTCGCGTGTCACATTCTAATCTAATTCGATTTCATGTTATTGTTCACCATGGCTTATTTTAAGTACGTGTAAAAAAATGCTCTTAATAAACAATTTGCACATTTGCTCGTAAATAATCCTGGCCGGGATCTAAATTTAAGCGCTACGCTCACACGAATTTCACGGCCTCAATGCTTGCAGCTATACACCTGTTAATCACGTCGGGGCTAAAAGAGAGAATCAGGAGTGCATATGTCACACGTCAGCTGAACGAACGCGTATTAAATTCGCGTTTCATACCGCTAATAAACGGCGCGCCTTAATGACGGTTATGCGCGTGTAAACGCAGATTATTTAACGCTTTCCTTGGATTTCGACCAATAACTGTCTTGATTTATCATTGGTCGGACGTCGGCGACACCTGCTCGCAAAGCGAATTACTTAAAGAGTGCTAAGTGGTTTCGACTTCATGTTTATTCAACTCAAAACGCAAAAGAGTAAACAAAAGAACGTACTCCAAATTTCGCGGTTCATCAAAAGCTACGTGAAACTTTTATAATACGATATAGTACTAATTTTAAAAGTAACCTCGATGGTGCAGTGGTTAGCGCGACGGATTCATAACCTGACGGCTTCGGGTTCAAACCTCCAAGAGCCGAACCACGCCAGTCAACTTAACCATTCACAAATAGTGTTACAATCAAAGAGGAGGACCTATGAACAGTCAATGATGTAATCCTCGAAAGGAGGTGGACTATGAATAGCCAATCAAAGAGGAGGTGTGCCTTGAAAGTGTCAGTGATATAACAAGCAACCCAAAATTAGTAATCTGGAAAGGAAAAGCGCCATGAACAGACAATGGTGTAACAAACAATATAAGAAACAAGTCAGTGTGTAGGGAGTTAAGTAATAGTAACCTTTATAAGAAAGGATAGCCAAAGGTCAATAAAGTTGGTGAACATTAACAAATGCAGTCCCAAATTGCATAAGGAATAGGTTGGCATATTCGAAAATTTATTAGAAATTACTGTTACTCGAATGTACGTGTACGATTATCGATCGCCACGTGGCATGTCCTTAATATGGACATTTTCGATAATGATGGTTTCTGATTGGTTGGAGCTGACGGCATCTGCGATCATCTCGCGTCATCCTCTTTTGCTTTGTTGTAACGTTTCATTATTAGTTTAACTTTGGTGGCGCCTGTGTCGTTGTGATTTACAATTATCGGAGTTTTCGCCAAGAAAATTTAGGGGGATATGATCAGAATATCTTAGTGCATCGTCAAACGAGTTTGGGGTGATTTTCACTACCCTGCCGAGGCCTGGCTTCCCTAAAATCCAGGTAATATTAGGCTAAGGGAATGACACCATCTTGTTAATAATTATGTTGTTTCTTTTAACTCAGGTTTTTACGTTTGGATACTTTTTGCGTTTGGATACTTTTTTCTTTGGAATACTCTTTTGATGCTTGGTTATTTAACCGGCATTTTGGAAGCAGTTGCTGTCAAAACTCACCATTTCGACCCGCGATTTCGTATCGCCGAGATCGAAGAACGTACCCGGCTGAAAGAGGAGGTGATCGCTTCAGGCATCGTGCTCACATGGAGGCGTAAACGACCTTGACTTGCACGACGCACACGTGTGAAACGGTCGCGGAATTTGTTTTCAAACAAATCGGTTATTGCATGTTTAATTTCGAATAACAAACACGTGTTCGAAGTGTACGCTGTAAAAATGCGATCGGAGGGCGCCGCGTTCCCTTTCAAGAGGACGGAACACCCAGCGAGTCTTTAAAATTCTATAACATCGGGCACCACGCAAATTGCACTACGGTTTCACAGAGTATCATAAACCTATCATAGAGTAACCTTTTAGCTTTGTGTTCGTTCAGATTTGTATGGGTGAGTTTGCACTAAATTTTCGTACATGTCAGTTATAGAGGAAAGAGATCAAATTACGTTTCAAGTTAAAGTGTTTCGTTTTAGTCTGTTTTGTTTCAACAAGCCCGGGGGGTATTAAAATTTCAGCGTTAAGTGGTTGCAGACGGTAAGAGACCACCGCGAGGCTGTAGAACAAGCTAATTGGGGGTGAATAGGCGTGATTTAGAGCTAGAAGCAGCGATTATCATTGGCCGGTGGTTAATTTTTACTTGGGAAGAACGGAGCGCGGAAAATAGGCAGAAACGTTCTGATCTTTCGAACGAACGGATTTCTTTTAGTGCTTGCAGTCATTTCTCATTTTCTAGATAAATCATTTATTTCGGTACGGTTAAAATACAGTGTGTTAATAGAAAGGGCAATTAAAGAAAACCACGAATACGTTCGGAGTCGCGTCGCGTGTGTCTAAAACAGAGTGCGCGAAGTGAAGTGTATGCGGATCGCGGATATGCGGATAGGTAATTGCATTTATTTGTATTCTACGTCACATAATTGGTGGTATAAATTGATTAAGAATAATTTAATTTGCATTAATCAGGGGTTAAAGAGTCTGTAAAGTTCAGTATTCGTATCGCATTTGGATAAATTTTAGTCAACTATTTTTATTTACATTTGGATCGAGTATTAAAACTCCACTATTCATAGCCATCTTCTTAACAAAGTTTCTCGCACACCCTGTAGTGTGTGAACCGAAATGTGGTCTTTGCCGAGCGATTTGCAGGTTAATTAGAAGCGATTTGCCGAGAGACTGAAATGCCATAACTACCCCTAGTTGGGTCCTTGCGCAATCAATTAGTTAGATAGGTTTAGCCGACGAAAAAACGACGACGAGGGATTTGAAAAAAGGAGTACATAGTACCACCCTCTTAAGACGATTGGACGTAGCGAGAGAAGGTCCTACCCATTCGTCCTCAATTAATTAGTTTAGATAGGGTTTCCCATCACCTCCGAACGGAGTCCCTGAAAAACTGGTGATTGCTATTGATTGTCCTGGAAATTGAACGCCGAGGGCGGCATTTTGTATCACAGACTTCCCCAGAACGTCTGATTAATTAATTAATTACTTCCATTAATTAAGTACAGTGTAGACCCACTGTGTCACACCGTGCGTTAGTTGATTGAACAGAACGAATCTTAGAGTACGATTTGAAGTGGCAAACGCTCGTACCAAGACCAATCTAAGTTGAACTTAAATTAATTGTTAATCTAATTAAGGAGCAGAGTTCTGCAACAACTATTTGTGTACGCACGAAACCACAAGCTGTGTGATTTGAAGGCAGTTAGGTCGCTCCGACATTCGAAAGTGAAATCTGTTAAGCGAGTTCTACTGTACGCCCTGATAACCGTAATTTTGTTTCTTTGTATTGGTTTAACGGAAGGGTTTTTTCGCTCATTATATCAGATCCCTCAGTGGCTGGTATAAGGAGTTTTTATCTTTTTTTGCGATAAATAATTAATTAAATCTAACTTCCCTATTTTTATTTAAACGTATTTAGGTTCCTTTGATCTCTCAAGTTATCCACCGACGCACCAAAAAGAACTGAGTTACAACAACGTAAGTTCAAATTTGCAGCGATCACGAGTCATATTCAAACGGTAAAGTTTTATCGCGAGGTGCGAAAGGGTCGTTCAACCGTAGACACAATAAATAGGTTATTAGGGTAGTCCCTTTAGCGCCGGCAGTAAAGTAATCAGGTAGCCCTGTAGCAGGTAGCTGTAGACTAGACGGATAGGGAGCGCAAGCCTCATTGCAGTAATAAAACCTTTGTTGTGTGACCTTTTGGAATTCTTTGCAGGTAAACTGTCTGTTCTGTTCGGTCCAGTTATTTAATTTGGCAATAAATTTAATTTGTTTTTGTTTGGACAGTTCTGTTGGTTATTTAGTTGTCCGTAAAAGTCAACAAACAAGGTGGCACGTCGGCGTGTTACACGTGGTTACGTGAGTTTATTCAGTATCTCTTATTAACTATTTCGTGACGCTGCATTATTAAAAAGCGAATTTTCGACAGATCTTGCGCCTTTAATTGTTGTTGTAAATCGTTGTAGTAGCAATAAGCAGATTAGACCTTAAGTATCGAGTTAAATATGTAATTAAATAAATTGTACGCTCGAATACAACATTCTTGAGTCACTCTAGACTTACGTCCAGTTGCACCCACATCGATTAAAGCGAGGAAAATTCTATGTTTAATCCAGGATAAGATAACTATGACGTTGGTGCAACTCAGCGTTAGTGTTTCGGCGGCCTTCTGTCGCATGTGACTGACCTGTTTGTGACAACTGTAATCAACCTGTGCTTCTGTCATTAAAGCTATTATTATACATGTATTAGTTGTTGGCGTATTTGTGCCACTGCCCTAAACGTACAAGTGAATTTAATTAAATCTCCTGTGATTGTTGCGAACGGTCAACTGCAAAGCCGAGACACTTTGGAAACACTCTTTAGGCTTGTTTCTGATCAGCTGGGTATTTTGTTCACCCTGGCGCCTGCGCCTACTTTAACGTCTATTTACCCACACCCATTCTTCACTGTTGCTAGTCAAGGAAAAGCTGATGAAAGATACACCGGTCTAAGTAATTCAATCAGGAGTAATTCACACTGTTGTCAATTTAATTTTGTTAATATTAAGCCTTAAAAAATTGTTACTAAACAACAAATCGACGTATTGCCGCCAAAAAGCGTAACGCGTCTCCAAAATTTGAATGACATTCATACACTCGTAAATCAAAAACAAAATTGGTTCGAGGCACTGACCCTTGCGGAATCCACTATTTATATTTTCTAGATTTCCGGGTGTGATATGATTTAAACTACATATATAGAAGTTATTGTCATACACCCGAAATTAGAAACATCGTTTCCACCTTCGTGAAATAATAAGTGAAACAAATTTGACTGCGAAGTAAACTGCAGTCGAAACAGTTTCACTTTCGCCGGAATTAATAAATTAAGGGCAACGCACAGACGCAACAGCAATTTATCCGGATTACGGCGGCGCTTCAAAATAAACCGCGCCGACTTCGTCCGTTCGCGAAACCGAAGAGACGTTACATTTATTCGGGGGACAATAAACTTTCGTTATTGGCTCGTCGAGCTGTCATGTTTTAATACGGTTCGCGAGAACGCGTGAATTATGAGGGGGCCCTGTGTTCTTCTTTTATGCGATTTGCTTGCCAAAAATGCGCGTTGTGCACTCGAAGGATTCGCGCAAGATTCTCCGAGCTAGTAACTTTCGTTTTTTGAAATATGCCACGGATTTACTTGCTTTTCCAGACGATGGAAAAGAAAATATAGTAAAATGTCTCAACGAATCTTAAATGGCATCCTTACGAACTTCAAATTTTCAAAAATGCAGAAGAGGATCGAGAATAATTTGCTGCAAGATGAAATTTTTAGAAATGAATGCAAATCAAGACTCTAGAAGGTTTGTTCTTCTCAGATGAAACATGCTTTCCCCTTGATGGAGTTGTTAATTACTTTACTGAACAACTTACAAATATCTTTATATAAAAATTTAATTCGCGTTGTCACAAAAATTGTTGTTTCTTATTCATCACTGTATGACACGTTTAAGTTTTTTTTTGAACCAGTTTATATACGACCGGCCGGCGTTCAATTGGGGTGGAGTCAAGCAAAATACACGTGTTTGAACGTATCAATTGACATTATAATTTAATGTAAGTGAATTAATTAAATTACGCATGGTGAAGTGATAATAAACATTAGTTTGGTGTGAAAAATATGTAAGAAACTATTTTAAGAGCCAATGAATGCGTTTCTCTCAACACACGGACCGAGGTCGAAATAAATCAGTTGATAACTAATGGTATCGTTTGCAATTTTTATGTATAGGTACTTTTTCAAACCGAATTAAAAAAATATGTTACCCGGCGAACAATAGTTTTCTGAAAGTATATTTCTCTAAAATTTATTACGGATCACGCAGTAGTTGGAATCGTACACGCACCGAGGTCTAAATAAATTAGCTCGAAGCTAGACTATTTTAAGAGTTAATGAACGAGTTTTCCTCAACACGCGAAATAAATCAGTCTACAACTAATCGGATCCTTTTAATTTTTTGTGTGTAGATATTTTTTCCAAACCGAATTTTAAAAAATGTTGCCCGGCAAACAATTGTTTTCTAAAAGTATATCTTTCACAATTTTTTTAAATTCATTACGGATTATGTATTAGTTGAAATCGTACACGTACCGAGGACTAAATAAATTAGCTCGATGTTAGACTATTTTAAGAGCCATTTAATGAGTTTTTCTCAGCACACGGACCGAGGTCGAAATAAATCAATTGTTACCGACGCCGTTCCACGGACCTTTAGTTATTACTAATTTTAAGTTATTTTATTATTATATTAATTGTAGGTTAATTATTTCTCATGCGGAAACGGCTAGGCACATAATTAATATCATCACTCTTTCAATTTTATCGCTCGCAGCATCACGTTGCGGTTTACATTGTAATCATAGACAAAGGCTAGTTTCCGAACGTCAGCCAATCACCGTCCGCTGTTAATTAAGTTCAAATAACTTTTGTTCGTACCGTCAGATCAAGTTGTAACTTTGTAAAAATATTCAGAGTAATATCCCAGAAAATTCTACCAAATTCAATCCAGATCGTACCGCTAAAAAAATAGTTACGCGACCAGAGGTACTCCCGCGCCAGGCGTTTCCGCCCGTCGGATTTCGCCGGACGCGACATCAAATTAAAGCCCGCAAAGAGCGCTATCCGATGACATAAAGAAAACCCTGGGTCGGCGGGGAAATAAAAAAGTTTTCTTTGTTTAAACTTTTCAACCCCGAATGACTCAAGGGATTATGACGTCAGAAGCGGACGTCCGACCGAGCCTGTTCTAGGAAACACCCTCAATCGGCCAAATAAAAGGGCCCGCATCCGTTCACTCGACCTCAGATCCTCCGGGATCATTTACGGGACGGAGTAGGCAGATCGAGGCCGTCCTCAACGCTTCCTTACCTACCTACCTTATTCCTTGCGATTAGCACGGATCGAATCTCTGCCCGACGGCGGAATCGATCTTTGATAAATTGTTTCTTTTCGTTTTATCTGTATATTAATTGAATATATGTGTTTTTTCCCTTCTGCTAACTTCGTGTTCACCATTTATTGTCCCTCACCCCGAGAAGCATCGAGCTAGCCGGACACCCCAGAATCCGTTTCCGGGTCTCGAGGAGCGCCGTTCGGACGACACGGA
Organism: Dorcus hopei; assembly: GCA_033060865.1. Taxonomy (NCBI): domain Eukaryota; kingdom Metazoa; phylum Arthropoda; class Insecta; order Coleoptera; family Lucanidae; genus Dorcus; species Dorcus hopei. The sequence goes on along the minus strand of CM065423.1, from coordinate 45,190,649 downwards.
ATCGCCGAGGAATCGACGCCACCGCTAGGACAATCGGTCCGTCACCTCATCGGTCCTCCCCGCCAATCGTCCATGACACGGTGGTAACACAATCTATAAATAACTAATCGGATCGTTTGCATTTTTTAGGTGTAGGCATTTTTCCAAACCAAATTAAAAAAAAAAAATGTTGCTCGGTAAACAATAGTTTTTTAAAAGTATATTTTTCATAATTTTTTTAATTTACTATGGATTACGCAGTATTTGAAATCGTACACGTACCGAGGTCTGAATAAATTAGCTCGATACTAGACTATTTTAAGGGCCAATGAATGAGTTTTTCTCAACAGACGGACCGAGGTCGAAACAAATCAGTCTATAAGTAAACGGATCGTTTGCATTTTTTATGTGTAGGCAACTAAATCTCTTTCGAAGCGCGCTAGAATGTGTTTAGAAAACAACGGGGGTCATTTTGAACACCTTTTGAGATAAAATTTAAAACACGTCGTATTCTTGAAAAAGGTTTGCTTTATTGTCATATCGCACGCAGTTATTTTACTTTATTTCTTTATTTTCGCCAAAACATTTTGCAAACGCAAATTCAAAATTTCCACGAACGCGTCTATTTCAGAACTTTGGCGGTTTCCCTAAGTGTCCGGCAATTTTCGGCCACTGCAAACGTTGCAAAACAGGGCGATAAATTTTTAACGGATTATTTTTCGCGCCGATAATTAACGAGACCCGCTCAGATGGCGGCACTGATTGCGCCCGGTTATTTTCGTGTTGCGTGCGTGTTTCCTGCGCGGAAGTTTATCCCGCACTACTTTCGCCACGCTTCTTTTATTTTGTCACGGTCGTTAAGAAGCGGGCAAGAAAAACACCTATACATCTTTTTTTTTGGGTTAATTTGCATCGAAATAGACCCGTCTTCGAAAAGGTGCGCGCATCCAAAACAAAAACATCACCAAAATAGAATCGATTCGGTTATTACTATTATACATGACGATGATAATAATTGAAAACAAACAGAAAAGATATTTTCACTTGAGATGCAGTCAAAAAAGCAAAGAGGAAAACCAAGAAAAACATGAAAGGGAACTTTGAGAAGCAGAATTAACGAGGAGAATTTGTAGCCAGCCTGTATTACCTAAATGAGTTACGAGGCGTAGAATTTTGCGCTCGTCTGCTCTTCCATGAATACAAATCCCCGGAAATTTCCCCCAATCTACTTGAAATCGACGCACATGAGCGGCCAAGCTTTGAAGCAATCGGTGTCCGAACTATCATTAATCCTCTGACTTTGCGCTTTTATTTTTTTATTCTTTGCGCAAGTAACAGAGTTTATTTTTTTCTCTGCAAACGACTACATGCGTTTATCACATCGGAGAATGTGCTTCATAGATGCGTGGTGGATTGGATATCGGCCAGTTGGAGGCGATATTTTTACGACCGGCCCGAAAACAAATTTGTATCCTGGTTTGATTCCATGGAAATTCATGTTTTAATTGGATTTGGGAAGCACCCCGATTTTGATTCATCAGTTTTTTTTTTACATTTTAATGACTAAGCTATCTTCTAATTCCATGGGGGAGACGTGTTGTTAAAAAGTTTTAAACTTGCGACATCTAGTGCGCGTCGTCGTAATTCATTATCGAAAATCGCAGGTTTCTGTAAGTTCTTTTTACGGAAAACTTGGCAAATTTGTTTAGCTTTGTCGTATGTACATACATAGGGCGTCACGTTATATGTACAGGGCGACCCTACACTGCTTTCCACGAGCTTGATATCGATATTTACATCCAATTATTAAAATGAAGTTAGCAACATAAGGAGATCTGGGGAAGTTACTAGATATCCCAAGATTTTGTTGACAGTTCTTTGCCGTTCATTCATGAAAAATGGTTTATTTCATTGTACTAGAAATCTGATTAAATAATAATTATGTTCTTTATTAATTAGGTTAGGTTTGGTTGTAAGTTTCATGAATGTTCTATGCACGCACTGCTTTTCGTTCCAACCTTCATGTAATAGATGTAAATATTGATATCAAGGTCACGGAAAGTAGTGTAGGATCAGGACAATCAATTTCGATCTCCCTGTATGCTCTTCAAGAGGCGTAGGCCCGGAGTTAGTCATGAATTGGTGAATCGACCAATTCAGGCGGCAAGATTATTTTTTATTCTTTGATTTTTTATTATTTTGTTTTGTCATCATTCTCTTCAAACTTGGTAGCCATTATTGGACGTGCATTTCGCGAACTTGGTCGCATTTCCGTTGTAGCTTATTTTGGAAGCTTATGTTTGGAGACTGACCACCCAAAGCTTATTGGGGAGCTTATAGGTCGTGAACGACTTCTGGAAGCTTAATCCAGTGCTTTTATAGCAGATAGATAAAGTCTGTATCGTTGAATTTTGTTTGGAACGCCACGTGTTTCGAGCCGACGCGTCGCAGTTTCTTACAAGGGGTAAGTCTTTTTGGTTCAGCTTCAATTTCGTTGTACTCTTTCACTTACTTTCGTGTTTCTTCCATTAGCAACTTCGTGGGGAGGAGGGGGGGGTAAGGTTTGAAAAAAAAATCTGCGTCACTTCTTCATGACCTTGATACAACGGTTTGGATTTTCCCCGAACGAGATTAGGCGAGAATTTTACCGCCGGTTCCGAGAGGCTCTTCTACTGTAACACCGTCGTTCGTCACTCCGGAACCCTTGAAGGAGCTGCCGATCTGCTGGGTCGAGCCCGTGTCGTGTGCTGTAGCCCCCTTGCAGACCGAACGTAACATAGAATTGGTGGGGTTCGAGTGTGGTGTAGTACTAACCCTCTGTCTTTTACTTATACGTGTCTATAAATTAATTACTGGGTAACTTCGATGCCTCGTGATAAGGTCTTCGTTCCTTACAAACCTACGTTTAGTTGCATGTTTTCATAAAGTAACGTTCTTGCAATTGCGTTTACTGTCCCTCTGACACAACTTATTGTACGTTAATTTATGAGCCGTACAGGATATCCTGTTACGTTTGAATTTGCCGCTAAGAAAACGTGGCAACAAGACGACGTCTAAGCCGCGTTTCGATACGTTTGGCAACCTTGTACTCCTTCCCCGCTATCACGAAGCTCATTCGATATAGAACACCACGTGACTATATCATGGTTCACCATTGGTTACCGCTTGCGACTTTCGCGCGTTATTTAGCGTCCACCATCTTAGATTCGCATTCCCGTTTCATTCTATGTTCGGCCATCGTAAGGTGTTGACGTGTCTTAGTGTAATCTCGGGGTTCTTGGTTCTTGCACTTTATGTGAGGAGAATTCATCTACGGTGCTGCCGGAATTCCTGACTACAACACCGAACGAGTTTGGGGTATTTTAAGCCCCGTACAAAACCTGGAATACTATACTACCAAAAACTCAGGTAAAATCCAGCGTTTTGTCTGACCGCCATGTTGGACGCTAACGACCCATTTCTCCTTCTATACAGGCTTTTAGTTGTATGCACAGATCTTCTGCTGCGCTTCAGCCTTTTTGTATTGTACCGTCGTAAGTTGGGCTCAAACCGAGTCAACTCGTAGTATTTTTCGAGCCTACCGGTCCTATGAGGGAAACCTGACCAGCCATCTTGACGGGCCCTGTAAATCCAGTTTGAACCGGATTGTCGACGCTGAACGCGATCGACAGAGGGCGTCGAACTACTCACTGCATTTCGGTCGGTAATTTTGACCTGACGTTACCGACTGTACGCTGTCAATAAGATTAAGGTATTTCCAACTTAATTTATTTTGACATATCGTAGATCAGTTTGTTTATTTCTTTCTTGCATAACCAAGTTTTGAGAGCGAATTACGGCCTTTAAATTTGTGGGTAAACCACATTATTGTCGTGTACACTTTTATGTATTGTACCTTTGTCCAACATAGTTAATGGTATTTAATTAAAGTTTAAGTTAACTTTTGTTATTGCGTTTGTGTTTACTCCTTAACGTACCAGTGAATTAAATAAGCCTCCGTTTGCTTTTGATTTTCTGCCGATTTAGTCGATTCGGAGACGTCGACAAGATCTTTTACGTTCAGTTTGTTTATACAAGTCTGACCTGGCGCCCTTTTGTTATTTCACCATCGTAATTAACCCACCCCTATCTTCACTGATTGCTAGTCGAGGGGAACAGCTGATACGTTAGTCAGTAGAGCTTGTCATCTGTCAAGGTAGGTACGAGGCAAGTCATTTAAAGTTAAATTTGGTGACAATCCTCGCAGGTGATTTCGCGTTAGTCGACGCTTTGTAATTTCTAAATTATTTAACGTAACGAGTTTATGTTCGGGCATATTGTTAAAGCTGTCGCTGTAATCCAGTCTTTCTCAAAGTGGGCGATAACGCCCCCTTGTGGGCGCTAGCGGCCAACAGGGGGGCGGTAAAGGGCACAGAGAAAATTGGGGGAAACAAGATAAGACTCATATATGGCAGGCTATAATTTAACTAAAGTTATTAAAGTAATGATTGCGATTGTGATTTTGTAGATGTGGTAAAGTTAAAAATTTTACGGGGCGCTAGAAAATAATTGATTCTCAAAGTGGGCGGTAGACGAAATTAGTTTGAGAACCTATGCTGTAATCGAATGCTGAGCGTTTCGCTCATTTTATTGGGCCACACTGGGTATTGCGTATTAATAAACAGTGCATCACCGTTTTTTGTTTTCTTATTTATTGTCAATATACAGTCTGACAAACATTTATGCTTTGCGGAAATTAAATCTGAGGAAATCTCAAACGCTTTTAACTACGTGTGCAGTCCTAGCGGTGCCACGTTTTTCACTTTACTACTTGGAACTTATATTCGTCAGGTGGCGCCCTTTTTATTTTACATCCAGGCATCGAGCTACCGACAATCCAATTGTAGCCCATCCCGTCTCCACTGAGCTGGGAATAATTCCAGGTAGGTTTTCTTCAACACCGACGAGTTTCCCCCAGCGATCGCACCTTATACAGGGTCAATTAGGTAGATTTTAAAAGGTAGGTGTATTTTTAATGTACTTTTTACGTTTTTTTTCCAATTTATTGCCGAATCTAGTAACAAGTTGAGCGATTTTCGTTGTTAAAACGGGATTTTTTGACAACTCTTGAGGGAATTCTGCTTTTCACACGTTGGTAACGCTAGCCACCAGAGTGATCAGTACCATTAATTCTTTTCTGTCAGAATTTCTACCAATTGTCTACCAGTACTGATATGTCACTAGAGTCTACATTATACCAGCGGTACTTGTAGGTACCTTACATTTCAAGCTTTTAATCCTCTTTATGCTAATGGTTTATGCAGAGTACTGTTTTGCCTACGAATTTTCTATATTGGCAACAATGAATACTAAAAATTTTCCGTGCTAGTTTAATATGTAATTTCTTACAAGAGTAGCTTATGATTTATGTTTACATACTTCTTCCTCTTGCAAAGGTTGGTATTTAAGAGGTTTTTAAATGCTGGTACTTTCAAGTACCATTGGTAGACAAAGGGTTGGTTATATTTAGTACGTATCAAACTTTTCCTTGTTGCGAAAGTTACGTTCAGTGTCAAATATTTTTCACAATTTGAATAAAGTACAATCGGTTCATCTTCCTTATCGATGTAATAATCTCATGGTGGTTCGAACCAGTGTTGCCAACTTGAAGGATGAATCCGTTTTTAAGGCTCTTTTTCAAATCATTACACTGAGAAAAATGAAATAGTTAAGTCAACAACTTTTTGAATGTCAACTTTTTGTGCATTGACTTAAATAAAATGTACTTGTTTCAACGGTAATATTCTTAACTGAACATCTTGGAAATTGTTGAAGTAACACTAAAGAAATGTTAAACTATTACGTTTGACTGAACGATGTAAATGTTTTCCTTAAAACGAAAGTGCTTAATATGTTAAATCAAAAAGTTGAAATTTCAAAGTGATCGTAAAGTGCTGTTGCTTTTATGTGTCTGTTTTGATTTTTTATTTAACGTAATAAATGTTAAGTCAAGTAAAAGCGAGGATTAATTCCCATATTAATAAGCTATCGAGTTCCAGATGGCGCCCGCTAAAACTTCACGTATATTTACTGCCTGTCCCAGCATAACCTTGTTGTTCGACATCGTTTCTTAAACGGATAAGTCATTCATATTTCGAATGCGTCCGACATTATAAAGTTCGTTGAGAGGTTTATTCAGCTCCTCTTGTCACCTCAACAAAGGTTGAACGGTTATCTTACTTTGGCAGTATCGCAAAGAGGTGAAAATTTAATTGATGTTTCTCTAAACGATAGTCTAGATTAAATTGACTCTACGCTTTTATTAGCTGTACTGAAAAATTACTTTAAATATATCAAAAATATAATTTTAATTCCCTAACAGCGTTCAGACAAATAAAATATTTAGCAATTTTAACAATTTAAAGTTCTCGTATCAATCTTCTTGGGCAATAAAGCAACTAGAAAGATGTCTTCATTGTATGCTTGCCTCAAAGAAAATATTGAGTTGATTCAATCTAAAATATTTAACATTTTTTGACTGTTGGTTCAATGACCACGCGTGATTGCTAATAGGTAAACGAAAAATATTGTTAACTGAACGTGTTTTTGGTTGACTGAACAGTTTATTTTTCTCAGTGTAGGGATCTTGCTTCTAAAAAGGGGATTTTCAAGTTCCATTTCGTAAACAGAAACTGAAAGCTGAAAGTCCTGAGAAGTGCCATGTATTAGGAAGCCACTTTTACACAAAATCGTAGCAAATTCCGTTAATTAACGTTTGCGAAAAGTTTTTCACAAATTAGTTTAGTTCTTAAACTAAATAAATTCTGCGAAACTCAACGTATGTACGTGTGTTTCAAGTTTGAAACGTAAAATTCCATCTCACAGTTACCCGGAAAGATTTGTCAACCACATTAAAATGAGACTGGTTTTATTTTTTCGCCAGGGTATAAATATGTGTACGTAAACATGCGCGATTGAAAGTAAATTATCGAACCAATCTTAATGTGACGGGCGCAAATTAAAGTTGCAAATTGCAAAGTTGCAAACGAGCTCCGGTTAATAAACTTTCGACGGCGAGAACTTTGAACGTAAAACACAAACACTTCTTATTGCATTTCTGTATTTTCTAGGAAGCACATTTACATCGCTAATTAGACGCATTCATAATGACGAAGCACTTCTTTGTTTTCCTCTGCGTTTTCTAATAAATGTAGAACAACAGTTGCCAGGCGTGAAAGAAGAGAAAGGGGAACACGTGTACCTATGTAGATATGTTATGTATGTGCATATACTCTATCCAAACTAGGAATAAGTAAATAGGATTACATCGACACCAACGGATAGGTAATAATCACGACAGTGGAAAGCTTGATCTTCAGCATAGTGCAAGTGATAGACACCAAACAAGAAATACATATATAAGTGATTTCAAAATTAAATCAAAAACAGAATGTTGATGTTTTATTGTTAGCAACAATTTCGACGATAAGAGAAAACTTGGTTTAGATTGGTTTCTACACAATACTTGATTAAAGATTAAACGAACCTTGACATCTAACAGAGGCAAGGACTTTTTTTTTTTTTTAGTGAGAAGTGCGGAGTGCCTCCACTTCTATTAACGTTCTTTTCGAAACTAGTTCATCTACGCGGTGAATTTAAAGCCATGAAAGGGAACTATCGTTTTTTAATATGTATATAGTTTCGAGCTCATTGTCAATTAAATTTTCTCGTCTTGAAAATAACTTTGTCGTTTTACATAATGGAAGGTCCGTTCATTTAAGCGAACGACTTTTAAGTTCCAAAATATCGAAACGAAGTTCTAATAATAACAACGGTTCGTTTTTCTGTAAACTTATCGAGGAAGTTTATCGAAAAAAAAAGTTTCGAGCACGTTAAACATTTTGATAAGATCCAGAAATAAAAAAAGTCGACGTTGTGGAGAAAATTCAAAGAAAGATCAATGGGTGACAATAGAAATAAATATTTGATGCAAGCGAGAAAAGGTTTTTCGAAAAGTAAATTAATTTCTTCTTGCGTCTTTTTTGTTACATTTGCTTTGGTATTTGGTATTTATTCTTTTGAAAAATCGCTCGTCTTTTGTATACTACATGAAGTATGAAACAGAATTTATGATTTTACTTCAACAAACTACTCATATATAACTTGGTAATAAAAGTACTTCCTAATTGTGTACAAATTTAATCTAGCTACCGGTTTCGATAAGTTATCTTATTTTCAACGCGTTTGAGTCATTCGTCCGTCGAGGTTTTGACTCAAACGCGTTTAACAACCTGTGCCACGACCGCTCCTCCTGTTCTTACCCCGATCCTGAGTGGGCGTCTCACTCTTTCTTACCTGGAGCGGGCGTTTCGCACATCCCGATCCTAGAGTGGGAGTTTCACTCTTTCTTACCTGGTGCGGGCGTTTCGCACATCCTGATACTAGAGTGGGAGTTTCACTCGTTCTTACCTGGTGCGGGCATTTAACATTTAGACGTTAGTTGCCTGATGAAGATAAGATCGAAACCGGTAGCTAGATTAAATTTGTACACAATTAAGAAATACTTTTATTACCAAATTACATTATTTACCTAATTTCGGACATACTCAAACTTCAAACTTTTCATACGTTTGATAAATGGTTCCGTTCTGCAAAAAGTTTGTTAATGATGGCGATGAAACGTCGACTTTTGAATTCATTTACCTTCCTGGACAAAATGTGTTGTAACGCCCATTATTTCTCGTCGTCAACTAAATAATGGAACGGAACAAACACGAACGAAAACGTTTTGCTTCGAATCGAAACTTTAACAAGCCCCCAACCATTAGTATTAGTAATAACAGGAAAATATTTTTGGACGTCGTAAATTCAAGTTGTCCACCGACGTCTCCGACTTCCAACAATAAGTTTGACAAACATCCAAAGTTATTGATTCACGCAGATTATTTATGGGGGACAGATGCGGGTAATTATATCGGAAGCTTGACGGATTAACGGCAAACTTTGAGGTTCAGGAGGCAAAACGCGCGAAGCTTAAAATTAGTAGTGGGCGCACGCACGTCACCGGACTCGTTGTCCAAAATAAAGAAGCGTATTGTGAAGGTCGAAAAAAAAAACACACACACACATAAATGAATCACCGCCCGAAAAAAAAAATGTGACCGATTTTATTGCCTCAAGTTTGACCTACGACAACTAACTTCTGTTTCGGGAAAACAAATTATTTTCAGGTTTTGCATTGAAATTCCAGAGCTGAGGCTGAGCAAGAAGGCCAAGGTAGGCCGCCGCGAAGTATTTTTACATAACACATATTTCGTTATTCGATTTGAATTGCGAAAACCCCCGGCGCGCCCGAAGCGACACGCCGACTTTACTTAACAATAGATGGCGGGGACTTTAATTAAACCCCGGTTTGTTAGTTGGCGTTATTTTTAGCGCAACTTTTAGTCGTCTGGATCTTTTATTTCACTGCCGAATATAACTTGCGTCGCAAGCTAAACCGCTTCGGCAGCAATTTAAAATAGTAAAGCACATCGTTAGCTTTCCCCTCCCCCGGCATGTTTTTGGTTTACAAGCGAATAAAAATTCTCAACGTGAATAAAATTAGCTTCGCAATGGCCGCATAAAACAAGGCAAGCAGTTACATGTGGGATTAACAAATAAATACGTTGGTTTCTTGCTCGCGATAACAATCAAATCGTTCAGGATTAACGTCTGGCTAATGGTAAACACTTTCACTTCATCCAAAGCGCAACAATGTGTGCACCAACCGTTTATCTTTCAATCTAATGTGCCCTAATTATAGCAACTAAAAAAAATCGGTTAAATTAATGAAAATATTCAAAAAATATATGTGTACATTTTATGATCAACCTCAATATCAAATATGCTTTTGGCGCCTGCCAAAATTATCAACGCTTTTATGTATCGTAAAATGAATTGATTTCACTAATACAGATTGCCAAGAACCTTGCAAAAATCAAATCAATTTCATTTTTTAAAGCGTAAATAGATACAGAATCCAATGCCTACATATAAACAGTGAAAATAAGGTGAAGGTAAATTAATTTAATCGACTAGACTAAGAGGTAGTTGTCAGGGATGTCAGGTACTAGAAATGCATTCTGTGCCGTTGTCTTCTGGATAGCAACATCAGGGTGGTTGCCCAACGGGGTCCTAAGTCAAAGACTTGTCAGGACCTCAGGAGCGGGAGTGTATTTGAGCGTGTGTAAAGTGTTCCGTGGCTTTGTTACTTCCAACCTTCTCGTCGTTTAAGGGGAAGCAGTGTCGAATTTTCTCCCCAACACTGAAGGGTGCCTGAAGTCGATACCGACCACCTCCAAGAAAAATCTCGAGTGCGGTTCGAACCGTCGACCATGCGATTGCAAGGCCGTTCCTCTTACCACTGGACCGTTCAGGCGTTAAATTGATAATAATAATTATCGAAAAGAAGTGAATTCACATCGTCTCCTCACTGTCGAGCGAAGGCAAGAGAAACCAACTAAAGACAGTAACTTCCCTCACTGGTGCACAACTCAAACAAGAAATCTAGTGTCTTTAAAGAAAATTGCTCAAAACTAGTCAAGCGGACGAAGATGATCAAGCTTTCTCTTTGTTACGTGAATAATGCAAAGGCATATTAAGGAATCCTACAATTTTTACATAAAAAAAAATCGAATCAACATTGCCTCCTGATACAAAATGCTTTTGGAATTTCGTAAATGATAAAACGAAATGCAATGAAATACCCACTCGTATGCAGCAAGGAGATGAAACCATCATTGGTAGAGAGAATGTTGTAAATAGCTACGCATGATTTTTTCTTCAGTATGCAACAAGAAGGACAGCGTTAAGATTAATTTTGATACACATGCTACAACCAACATTTATAATTTCTCCACTTCTCCAGATGAGGTCCTTGTTAAACTGCGGAATTTGGATCCAAAACAAGGTTCAGGAGCTGATAGTATACCACCATATTTCTATCTAAAATGTGCTATTGCATTAGCCGAACCGTTAGCCATTATCTTCAATATGTCACTATTTACAAGAAGGAGTATTTCCAACAAAATGGAAAGATCCACGCGCAATACCGCTCGACAAAAGCGGCAATAAACATGATATACAAAATTATGGGCCAATTAGTATACTTTCAGCTCCGACCAAGATATTCAAAAGTTTGATATCATCACACCTTTTTAATTGTCTGAAACATCTTATTGTAAAACAACAATATGGACTTTTTACAACAAGATCTACTACATCTAATTTGATCACTTTTGTAACACATATTCTCAATAATAGCTTTGAACGAGGACATTGTTACATTCAAATCTCGCGCTAAAATATCGTGGCGATATAACGGCATTCAACTGTATTTTAACACAGTTGGCGACCTTGTCCCTTCCCCTTATTTACATCGCTATAGGGGAAACCTGCATGCGGTGATCGCAGAACTTTCATAGGCTATGAAGGCACCATGTGACTCTCAGGTCGCCTGTCATTGGTTATCGTCGGGAATCCCCGCGCGCGTCGAAGCGACCTTCTTCATCTTCAACCTGGTCGCGTCCCTTCTTGTTCGGAGCATTGTGCCGGTGTGACGTGTTTTTCGTGTGTGTTAAATTTAACGGATTTCTTGCTCGTTTGGAGAAGTAAATCAATTGCGGCTTTGCTGGAATATCAATTGACACCGCCGAACAGCGATTGGAGACAGTTTTAATCTCCTTACCAAGCCTGAGGCCCCTGTTCTCTCAGGTAAAATATGACGACGCATGCCGACCAATAGGCCAACAATGGCCGCTAACGAAAATCGTTTCTTCTATGTAGGCTTTTCCGTTTGGGCGCAAGTTTCAGCGCAGGCTTATGTAATCCCCGCAAGCTCACACGCGAGGGTTTTCCGTTTATATCAAGTTTTGGTGCCACGACAAATTCCTGCTGTACTCTGCCGTTCCCCGAGTAGCGTGGGTACGCCATTTTGCTGCTAGCCGGTCATCGACTCGGACAGGACCACTAGATGGCGTAGTGACAGCCAACTTCACGGCAAAGACGGTACATGACAGATATCGGTCGCGAGGTAACCATTTAAATTTATTGCGCATGCATTTTTAAGAGCGAATTAAGGCCTCTTCATGCGGATTTAATTGATAGATCGCTTTATTAGTAAATAAGCACACCTTTTGTAACTGCATAAAGTGTTGTGTGTTCTTGTTTAAACTTTCACGCACATCAGTGAGTAGTTTCACCTCTGATTATTAGTGTTTCATTTTCTGCACGATCTGGTCGATTGGAGACGTCGGCCGGTCGTATTACGTTTAGTTGATCAATTGTCTTCTGGCGCCCTTTATAAGTTTACCACCTTAAGTTAACCCGCCCCTTTTCTCCACTGTTGCCAGCTGGGGCTCAGCTGATCGTATAATCGGCAGAAGCTTGTCATCTTGAACCGTGGTAAGTAGAGGCAAGTAAATTTAAATTTGAACTTTGGCGACAACATGATGTCCATGTCATTTATATGGACTTCTGCAAAGCGTATACTCATTCGAAAGTTATCCGAATATGTCATACGTAATCCTCTATTAAAATGGATAAGTAGCTATTTGTCAGGCAGGAGACAACAGGTAAAAATAAAGACCATATGTCTGAGTGGTACGATATGACATCTGGCGTACCTCAAGGTTCTAATATTGGCCCTTTATTATTTCTGCTGTTTATAAATTATGTCGGGAGCAAACTTCGTTCCAGATACTTGTTATTTGCGGATGATTTAAATTTTTTTACAACAATTGAAACTGCGGGGGATGTAGATATTTTACAAAACGACCTAAAAATGATCGAGGAATGGTGTGAATTAAAGAGCATGACTTTGAATGAAAGCACATGTTTATCGTTATGTTACAGCCATTGATTTCTGGATAGCAACATCAGAGGTGATAATAATAATTGTTGAAAAGAAGAGAATTCACATCAATCTACACTCTACAGTCAACATCATCATTTCAGTTTTGTTCTTCATTTTCAATCGTTTTATTTTCCTTGCTGGAAGAACTATACTTTCTTTTATAACTTCGAATTTCTTCATTCTCTTCATCATTAGTTTGTTCGTTTTTCTTCCTAATTTGTTTTTCTTCTCATTTTAAGCAACAACTTAAAGATTTATATTTTTGTCTTCAGATTGAAAAAAGAGTTTCTATCTTTTTCATTTGTTTTAATTATTTTTTCTTTTACTCTTCTGTTCGTGGGCGTGCAGACTTCAAAAGAGTTTATATGGTTTGAGACAATCATCCAGATCTTGGAACGATTGGTTTAAGGAAGTATTGATCAAGTTTGGACTTGAGGAAAGGAAAGCAGGTCCTTGCTTGTTTATCGAGATATATCCAAAAATTCAAAGTTCAAATTCAAATTGAAAACTAAAAAAGATGAGTTTTTTTACAAGTTAGATAATATATAAGAATTTAAAATAACTTCGGAACCAATTGGTTATTTTCTCAATATGCACATTCAATAACGTGAAACGGTTTCAGTTTTCAAGGCTTTGGTACGTCGAATAGTTTTTAATTAAAAAAAAATGATATTTATTAAGGAAAAAAGTCATAAGGTGCAAAGTAAAACAGGAACTAATGCAAAGTCGCAGTTGCAGAGGCGAAACCTACACCTAAAAATAAAAATGAAGCGCCCGATGAATAAAGAGACAAATTCATTGAGGCCAAGCTTTTTTTAAAATTAAATTACGATTACTTCCCAGGCAAACAACTCCGGCCAAAACACTAAATCACACCTACAAGGTGAGGAAAAATTTATTCGATGATAAAAACGATTCCGCACCAAAACAAAACAATGCCACTTCTCGCTTTGTGTGTCAAGTATGAGAGCCGCTTCATATTTTTAATCGGAACGAACGCATTCGTCGCCGTCCCATCTGACCTACAAATACGCACAAACAAATTGAGGTCGTGCATCTGAAACTTTTATCGCAGGTTGAAGGGGCTAAAGAAAGTAAGCGACCTTGACTTCTGCAGGTAAAACAATAGGTCTGTTCCAGCAAGAGTTCGTAACTAGTTCGGAACCGTTAAAAACAGTTGCCCACCGAAGTAATGACCGATTTTAACTGCGCTGTCAAATGTACAATTTTGATGCTTTTGACGGTTTCGAACTAGTTCCGAACTATTGCTGGAACAAACCTAATATTTAACTTTTAAAAGCGTACATGTATGCACATGCAGACGAAGAGGAAACGCAGAACCGGAGAAAATAAATGATCGCACTGAATTAACATTTTGCAAACAATGCTCAACCGATCGTTAAAATGTTTATGTGCGTTTGGCCCGCTTGCCAAAACGTGCACTGTAATTTTCCGTCGGCGATTTGCGTAAATCAAAATATCAGCCGCCTAATTATTATATTGCGCAAATTGCAGGAAGTGACGATATGTCTCCTGCGAAACCAAATTAGCAGGTTTGTTGGTGATCTTCTTAAAATATATGTAATTTGCTTATAAACTGCTGTGTGTATGTATACATATTGCTGTGATATTACCTGAAATTCCATCTTTGTGAAGAACAGAAGAAACACCAACAAAAAAAATAATCCACATTCCACAAGTTCATTTTTTATTTATATGCCGATTGTATAGGAAAATATACGACGAAACGACATGTCACGATAAAAGCCGCAAGGCCGTTTCACAAAAGTTAGAAGGAGATAGCTATATAAAAGTACTTTGACTTATCTATCGATCGATCGGCATATAGTAAAAAAATGACCTGTGAATGAAATTTCCTGATAAAAAGACAACTTCAGCATGGGCATCTACTCTTTTTAAACAGCTTCGGCTCCTACCTTGGTTTAAAAATGAAATACTTCGATTACTAAATAGCGCTCAGCCTGTTTCTTTAATGCTTACATTCATTCGGATTCTAACTTCAGCGTAAACGTCAACAACTTCTTTGTATTTCAAATGGTTTTCATCGACTCCGAAATTGTTGTTAACAACTGCTTCTTAAAACGAGTTAAAGCGGCTTTGTGCTCGTTCGGAATTTTGTATGAAATTGGTCGCACAAATTTTTAGAACATGTCAGTTTAGGAAAGAGATCAAATTACGTTGCAAGTTGAAGTAGTCTGCGTTGTTTCAAGCAGGCGCCAATTGTATTAAAATGTCAAGTGGGCACTTGTAATAAAGAGAGGGCCAGGGCAGTTGCAAATTGTGAGAGACCACCGCAGAGCTGTATGACAAGCTAATTGGGGGTGAATAGGCGTGATTTGGAGCTAGGAGCAGCGATTATCATTGGCCGGCCGGTGGTTTCAAGAAAATTATCTTGTGATGTCCGAGGGGTTGGGATAATTTTTACTTGGAAAGACAGGAGCGCGAAAAACAGACAGACAGGATTCGATCTCTCGAGTGAACGGTCGAATTCAAATTTAATTTTGACTTAGCGGGTTTCTTTAGTGCTTGCAGTCATTTCTCATTTTCTAGCTAAATCATTTATTTCGGTACGGCTAAATGCAGTGTGTTAATAGAAAGGGCAATTAAACAAAACCACGAATACGTACGTTTCGCGTCGCGAGTGTGTCTAAATCAGCGTGCGCGAAGTGCATGTGGGTTCAACGGGATACGCGGATAGGTAACTTGCATTTATTTGTATTCTTAGTCACATATTTGGTGGTATAAATTGATGAAAAATAATTTAATTTGCATTAATCAGTGGCCAAAGAGTCTGTAAAGTTCAGTATTACTAGTGCATTTAGATAATTTTAATCAAACTATAGGTTTAGCCGAAGAAAATACGACGAAGAGGGATTTGAAAAAAGGCGTACACTGTACCACCCCTTAAGGCGATTGGACGTAGTGAGAAAAGATCCTACCCATTCGACCTCAATTAATTAGTTTAACTAGCGATAGAGTTTTCCATCACCTCCGAAAGGAGTCCCTGAAAAACTAGCGGCGATTGCTATTGATAATCTTGCAAATTGATCGCCGAGGGCGGCTTTTTGTATCACAGACTTCCCTAGAACGTCTGATTAATTAATTAATTATTTCCATTGATTAAGTACACTGTAGACCCACTGGGTCACACTGTGCGTTGGTTGATTGAGCAGAACGAGTCTTAGAGTACGATCTGAAGTGGAAAACAGTAGTACCAAGACCAATCTAAGTTGAACTTAAATTAATTGTTACAACTATTTGCGTATGCACGAAACCACAAGGCAGTTAGGTCGCTCCGATATTCGAAAGTGAAAGCTGTCAAGCGAGTTCTACTGTACTTCCTGATAACCGTAATTTTGTTTCTTTTTATTGATTTAGCGGATATCAGATCCCTCAGTGGCTGATACAAGGAGTTTTTACCTTTTTTTTTTTCAATAAATAATTAATTAAATCTAACTTCCGTATTTTATTCAAACGTAATTAATTCCTTTGATCTCTCGAGTTATTCGCCGACGCACCAAAATGAACTGAGTTACAACAACGAAAGTCCAGATTTGCACGACCACGAGATTATAAATATTATCGGTTTATCGCGGATTCCGTAGGGTCGTTCAACCGTAGACAGAGTAAATAGGGCAGTGGGTAGTACTTAACGCTGGCCATAAATCTTAGGTTAGCCAGGTAGCCTGTAGCCGTCCAATTGCAGTAACAAACCGTCTGGGTGACCCTTGGAATTCGTCGCAGGTAAACTGTCT
This sequence comes from Dorcus hopei, assembly GCA_033060865.1. Taxonomy (NCBI): domain Eukaryota; kingdom Metazoa; phylum Arthropoda; class Insecta; order Coleoptera; family Lucanidae; genus Dorcus; species Dorcus hopei. The sequence goes on along the minus strand of CM065423.1, from coordinate 45,174,020 downwards.
GCTCAGTTCTATCCAGTTATTTCATTTGGCAATAAATTTAATTTGTTTTTGTTTGGACAGTTGTATTGATTATTTAGTTGTCCGTAAAAGTCAACAAACAAGGTGACACGTCGGCGTGTTACATAGTCTAGTCCAAACTCGCAGCGAATGATAGTAGAATTTAGTGAAAAGTTCTATCCTTATTCGCCGCTATTCTAGAATAAGCGCTGCTTCCTCTATAACCCCGAGGCAGCGGGATATTTAAATCAGTCTTATTTAGAAAGCGATACGTGTAGTAAGCGACTTAATAACAATTATTTTGTTAGATAAGTGTACAGCTCGGTGTTAATGTATGTGCTTTCATTGTGTTAAATGATCGTAGACATTGAAGTGTTTTTAAAATAAACAACGATTACAATTTGTGAACCCCGAAGTCGTAACAATATAATTTTCAATTTTGTAGAAGGGGCATGTGATGTATAAATACAGTTAGTATTGATTTAATAAATTAAAATTAAATTGAGTTAAAGAAAGCAGCAATACAGTCGACAAACATAAAATGGCAATTCCTTTGTGATGTTCTAAAGAAGTTACAATTTACACTTACATTTCAAAGGGACTTCAATCTCAGTTTACGCAACTTGCTCCTTTTCTATACCTACATCCATAAATTTGCCTGACAATAAACTGGATTGACTGTTTATTTTTATTGTTAATTTTGGATTAACTTTGCTTTGCGTGAGTTAGCAAAAAAAATGACATATTCGTTTCGTTTTATTATAGTTCGTTTGGTTTCGTGGAGTCGTTGCAATTTTTCCACCAAAACAGTTCTGTTTTTCCAATTCGGCGAAACATTTAGGACGACTTTGAAAACATGTTGGTTTATCCTTCGGCCATAAATCGTACGAGTTACGCAAACACGTCGACGATTTCGACCAGCTTGCGTAGTTGAAAAATCAAAGTCTGCCTTAAGGAACGCCTCGGTGGCGCAGTTAGAAGAAAATTTCGTGTCGATCTCGATTCTTATTTTTAAATCGGTTATCTCAACGAGCACCAGCTGGTATATGTATGTGTGAGTGCGTGACGTAGCTCGGACGCTTTAGTGCCGACGTCTCCACCGAACTATTTCTGTGCGTCCCTGCGGAACATGGGGTTCAGCCCGAAAGGCCCCGTCAGTCTCACAGACTTATGTCAGAACTGTTTATTTTCGGAACACCGATTATAAAGTAATACTTGTTTATCGATATGCCCCCTGCTTGTTTATCGAAACCGTGTAATAATAAGTCTATTTATAAATGCCAGCATGAAACTGCAACGTGCCGCGTTTTCCCCAAATTTCCCGCGGATTATTTTTGAGCGTTCACAGAACGCAGCGCGAGAGGGAATTTTTTCAGCTTGGAGCTCTTGAGCGATACATTTTGGCAGGAGCAAAACGCTCCCATCCAATTCTGACGCAATGCAATTTATTTGATAAACGATGTTGCACTTTCGTACGGATTTAGTGTGGGCGCGATGTTAATTCTTGAAAAGAAATTTATTCATAACGTCGAAATTTTTGTTTGCTTTTTACCAAAAAAAGACGTTTAGGACGCGCCAAATTTACTCTTTACTTCTTTCGACTCGATGAAACTACCGCTGGTGCACCACGGTACGACACCATCTATGACGAGTGTCCAGGTCAACGCTAACCCTACACTTCGCCAGGTCAAGGTCGAGCTACTTCGAAACTATCTTTGCCAAAATATCGCTGATATTCCACTTTATCAAACGTCCACTACATTTGCATGTTTCCAATCACCCGGAGAGTGCTTGCTTTATTTTCTGCGCCCCCCTGCCCCGACACGTGTCATATTACCAAACCATAGACAAAATAAACAAACATGCTCGTGATTTACAGATATTTCGAGAATGTATACACGTTCTTAAATACTAATATCATAAGTAAACCACTTTTTAGTTTTTTGTAATTAAAGCGTGACATCGATTCGTTGAATTGAAATTCACGTCTCTTGATTAGTTTTTCCCAGGAATTGTTTTCGCCTTGCCGTTAAAAGCCCCCGTCCGAAAGCTTTCTAAATCATCTTCGTTTACGCATAAAACTTTTATTATTTCGTATTGGCTAAGAGAAATCGCGATTGCGGCAGCCACCACATGCGTGGTCCTATAAAAATATTCCGAACTATTTGGCAAGCAGATGTATCGGTCGCCTCCGAAGCGGATAGAAGTAAATAAATTAATTCGTCCGATCGGACGGACGGACGGCGAGGCAAATAAAACGTTTTTTTTCCGCCTCGTCCTAATGCGCCGCTAAGTAAACACGTTTTAATGCTTGGGGCCGTTGTACCGATTGCTGAACCGATCCTATGGTTTTCAGGAGGTTATTAATAACGCGTCAAGTACCCACGCGTTCCTACTTTTCTTTTTCTTATTTAAATCTAAGTAGAACGACGTGTGTTCTTTGTTATTATATTTGGAACGACAAAGGCAGAAACTGATTCGGATTTCTTAAGCAAGGGGGCTTCAAGTTTATCTAAATAATACAAAAAGATACGTGTAGCAAAATTACATCGCAGAACCTCTTTGAACTACATCAGAATATCTCAATGATACAATCAAGACTCAAGACAGACACATTTCTTTTTAAACAATCAATCAGATGTACGATAAAATTAAAAGGCAACATTCAAATTTTTGAAAGTAAAAGAAATTCTTTCACTTTTTAGATTGGGGTATTCAATTAAATATCTTCACTTACTAAGTGTAAAGCGCAGCTTTATGTTTCATGTCAACATTTAGGAATATACGTGTATGAAAGTTTTGACGAGATTTATTTGTGTATTACGATAATTAGAGCAACGACGTTTGATTTGTTTATTTTAACTTCAACGTTCAATAAAGAAAATCCGCCGGTTTTGATTCGACAAGTGCGTGGGTACTTTTACTTTGTTTGTTTATAACTCCTTCAAATACAAAGTGCTAAAAAAACCCGGTCGAAAATTTGCACTTGCCAAAATGTCGTTTTTCTCTTTAACCTTACTGAGCAGAAATTCTCTTGTCGGTTGCAATTTATCAAATAAGTTTGTAACAATCGAGAGCTTTTAAAACGTTTTGAAATATCGACGTTATCTAACGAAACTATGATATTTCAAGTGTTTTAAAATCTATCCAAACGTCACGAATTCGTTTGATAAATTTAAACTTGAAACGGTCGCGAAATTTGTTGTCAAAACAAAATCGATTATTGCATGTTTAATTTCAAATAACAAACACGTGACCTGACGGCAGTAAAATTCGGCCGGATGATTAGGGGCGCCGCTATGTCCTTTCTCAAGAGGATATACCACCCAGAGAGTTTTTAGAATTCTATAACTTAGGGCACCATGCAAATGGCACTACAGTCTCACAGACATCATAAAACAAATCTGCTTGACATTTTGGCTTGTGTTCGTTTAGGTTTGTATGCATTTGTTTGCACTAAATTTTCGTACATGTCAGTTATAGAGAAAAAGGGGATCAAATTACGTTGCAAGCTGAAGTAGTTCGCTTTAGACTGCTTTGTTTCAAAGAGGTGCCAGTTGTATTAAAATGTCAAGTGAGCACTTGTAATGGAGAGAGGGCCAGGGCAGATTGCGAGAGATTACCGCGATGCTGCATGACAAGCTAATTGGGGGTGAATAGGCGTGATTTGGAGCTAGAAGCAGCGATTATCATTGGTCGAGGTGATTTCAAAAATTATCTTGCGAAGTCCGAGGGGTTGGGTTTGATTTTTACTTGGAAAGGACGAAGCGCGAAAAGGGGGGTTGGGTTTAATTTTTACTTGGAAAGGACGAAGCGCGAAAACAAACAGACAGGCTTCGATTTCTCGAGCGAACGGCCGATTTCAATTTTAATTTTGACTTAGCAATTTTCTCTAGCGCTTGCAGCCATTTACCTATTTTCTAGATAAATCATTTATTTCGGTACGGTTAAAATACAGTGTGTTAAGAAAGGGCAATTAAACAAAACACGTGCGCGGTCGCGACGCGAGTTTTTAAATTAGAGTGCGCGGACCACGGGTTACACGCGAGGTAATTTACATTTATTTGTATTTCTTCGTCACACCTTCGGTGGTATCAATTGATTAAGAATAATTTAATTTGCATTAATCAATTAATTTTGTTTGTGACACATTTTGATGAAAGTTTTATTGAATCACAGGTTATTTTCTACAGTTTAACGCCCAGTTGCACCAACTTTTTAAGTAGAGCTTAAATTTAAGTCATGTTTAGAATGAGACATTTACGTATGATCAGTATAATGTCAAATACATTCTATTTAACATTTAAATTTCAACTTAAGTATCAATTAGAATGTGTCTAACATTTTGTTAAACCCATAAATAATGCCATAGTCTAAACACCACTTAAATTAAAGCTCTGCTTAAAAAGTTGATGCAAACGGGCATAAGTGTCTTATTTGATAAAGCTTTGCAATGTCATTAGTGTCAGATTAAAAATTTTGCAGCCTAATTTACGAATACCTACGTAATACGTAATGTATTCGCGACCTAATTGTCAACGCGAGAGGTCTCTGTTAATTGTCAAATGGTCGATAAGAGAGTGAACAACAATGCAGTTGCGTTAAATATGAAAATTTGATTGGTGCATGTTTTCTGATGTTTTCAATATTAAACGAATCCGTGAAATGTTGTTCACCCTTTTGATGGTATCAATACTGATCACCAGAGGTCACCTACTTTGTTTGATTTCGCGAATAGTCCGTTTAGTTGACATAAATTATGGTTTTTAGTGTACTTATACATTCAGTTACTAACACGTCAATGGATAAAAGCCAGATTTGATATGGTATGGTGTATAATTAACATTAGAAAATATTTGTTTGCTCTTTAAATGTATTAATTATTATGAATAGATTTAAAAATACTGATGAATAAAACAGGAAATGTCACAAGTGTGCAGTGATGCCAACATACTGTCAGTTTAACAGCGCGGATGTCAAGTAACCGGACAATAGCTAACGGGTGTTCAATTGAAAAGTTCATCAAGTTGGTTTTGATTCTTCGATGAAAGAAGATGGGATGACTTCCTAAACCGATTGACATTTAATGGATGACAGTTGTCAAACGTTATAATATAACGTGACTTATTAGCGCTATCGTTTGTTGCATTGGTGCAGAATATCTTCATCTCATATTAATGTATGAGGTAAAAACAAGATGCGAACACTTTGAGTGCACATTAATGTAGCAAACACAATTGCTAAACGTCAGTGACATTTCGGGTTTATCTAATTCAATACCTACTTCACAATGTTCTGAAAAATTCAAAGGGTACTTTTCAATTCAACACTTGATACATTGAATAATAAAAATGTTACGAATGCAATTTGTATTGCAGCAAGATGCAATCTCTATTGTGCGCATGCTCATCGACAAATGTGCATGCGCATGTTCATCGACAATAAGACCGTTCAAATGTAAGATACGTAAATATTTACAATATACAGAAATACTCAGAAGTTGCTTAAATTTAAAGCAGTCAACAAAAGTATAATTTTTGTGTGCAATTTTTATTGCATTGTATACGCGTAAAGTTAAAAGTGCAGCTCTTTACGTAGCATTGCCAAATTAAAGAAAAAAACTTTGACTGGCCTGATTTTGAAAAAAAGTTTGTTGCTAGTTTTTAACAGAAAATTGCGTGGTGTAGAGATTTACCGGTACACCCTGTATATCACTTGAAGTATTTAATTTGTTGTGTTTTAATGTAACACGTAACTTCTTATTAAATAATTTTAAACTTGTCCACATTATTACAAAAAAAAAATCACTTAACTAGAAGTCAAAAATAGTCGAGTTCATACGCCTCATTGTAGTTATTACTTTCTGGCAACTACAAGTAAATAAAGCCCCTCGGGCCGACCGAAAATTTCAAGTTTACCAGCGATTTTATTAATAACACGATGCCACAGGCTTTTTTTTACATAAAGTTTTCAATTTATTTTTCTGGCAAATTCTATTGTGCCTCCCGAAACTTCAGCGCAGTTTCCAAAATAAAAAATAGAAAAATCGAACGCAACAGGCAATAAATATCGCGCGATTTTCTGGCAAGCGGTTATAAAAACAATTGAATAAAAGTGCAAATGCGTGTAAAAGAAGACTTGGCAGAAAGACGGGCGATGCCATGCCGCCAAATTCTACCGAGCGTATTTTTTGGCGCCAAACGCTCGCGATTTATATTGTCGGTTGCTTTAAACAAAATAAATTCGAATTTACGTCCGCGCTCGGCGAAATCGAGGGGGGGGGCTAAAAAACATGAAAACAATTGTCCCATTGTTTTCGCGAAGCTTTTCCGACCGTGTGCTTCAAACAAACACGACGTTCTATTTTCGAATGGATCCGTCATTAAAACGACTGACGTTTTCTAGGTGCGTGCTAAAAATTACGCGAAAAAAAAGTGGCTCGACAGATAACGTCGCGACGGAGTCGCTTTCGGAGAAAATAGCGGCGCGTCTCACGTGTAAGCGTCACTTACTTCTTGAATTTTGAGGCTGGTCCGTACGACTTTTCGGCGGACCTCCGTCTCGTAGATTTCCTCCACCGTTTCCGCCATGGCTATTTTCTGGGGCGCTCACAACTATCGTGCACAACAGAGAGCGACCGGCTTCAACTACCGCTCTTGGTCGACCTATTCGCTGTGGTATCACGTATAAGACTGGCGGCGTCGCGAGTTGGTCTAAAATTAATTTTCTTTGGCGAACGGAAGTAACTAACGTGTGTGTTTGCTCTGCTACCTACTCTACATACAGAGTAAATTACAAATGCATCACTTTCCAAAACAGCTCCGCTCATAAAACGTTTTCGAAAAGAAAAAACATCGAGAACAAAACAAAAATAAATTTTTGTTGGCTGCTTTTCGAAAAAATCAGTTATAAAATACCGCGTGTTCTTTTTGAACGAGAAAACAAAGATATATTTAGGTACTTGGGAGCATTCGTTAAAGTAAAGGGCCAAAAATAATTTTAATAACACAAATAGAAACTGGGCCAAAATTAGTTGAAACGTTTCCCCCCCAAAAGTAACTCGAAATCTTGAAAGGCTCTGACCTGGTTACGTGACGTAATTAGCAGGCAATGCTCAATAAACCTGAAAGGCTGAAATTGATTTAAATCCATAAATCCAGACGTGCAGAAAAAAAAGACAAGACCAAAAGTGTATTTACTTTTTCATGAATTGTCCGCTACCATTCTTTACGGTTCAAAATTTGTTCCTTCCAGTTGTTGATTTTTATTCTTTTCATATCCTTCACAACTTCTTCCTTCCATCTAGATTTTGGTCTGCCTCTTCTTCTCGTACCTCCTATGCTACCTTCCAACGTCCTCCTTGAGATTCTGTTTGTCTCTATTCTTCCTATATGTCCCATATACATGTAAGTACAATTACTTACTTGTCGCCTCCATATTTAAACAATTCCGCAGTTAGTTCATCATGTCCAGTACTTTCATTGCTTCTGAGCTTTTTTATTATATCTTCTATCTCTTTCAAGATCGGCGAGTCTTTATCTTCTTGCTTATAACCCCCTTCCTCCAACTCATCTACTACTTCTAATACTGCTTCTTCCTTTCCATTCAGTAAATTATCAAAATAATCCTTCCATAATTCTAATACCTCTTTTTCTCCTCCTACGATTTCTCCATTTTTATTCTTAAATAGTATCTGATTTGTTGGATTACTTTTTCTTTAAACCCTGGTACAAATTTTTCACTTCCTTATTTCTAAAGTTTTCTTCTAACTCTCCTATGCGTTTTATGTTGAAATTTCTTTTCTCAGAAACTTTCCTCAGAAACTTTTTGCATTTTTTCCTTTGCTCTATATGTCTACATAGTTCTCTTTTGTCTCCTGAGTTTCTTCATTTAACATTTTCTGTCTTGCTCTTTTTCGTTAAGTGTATTATTATTATTACTGACACAAATAAGGGCAGAGACAAAAGGTCCTTTCCATTCGTCAGAATTTCAAGTTCTGAACCGTTCAAAATCGTAGGTACTGAGCATGAGCAGTGCACAAAATTGGATATAAATTTCATGATTTGAACGATTCAGAACTTGAAATTTTGTCAAATGGAACAGACCTAATGTCTATAAGCCCAGAAAAAAAGAAAGAAATTATAAATTATTGTAAGTAGGCAAGTAGGTAAGTGTCATTAAGCTTGAATATAAAGAAATTATCATTATTAACTAAAAAATTATTATTATTTACCATCCCAGAAAATCCCCATCTGTAAGGCTCAGTTTCATAAAACGTAGTTAACTCCTCGATCAAATTAATCGTGTGATTAATCATTGGAGGAAAGTTTAAGTTTCCACCAATGATATTGCTTAATCACACGATTAACTTGATCGAGTGGTTAACTACGTTTTATGAAACTGGGCCCTAGTTTTTAAAGCAATATTCGAAAACTTTAAGAATTATTGAAGAAAATTGAAATTAAAATTTTGATTTTAACGCCCTGTATGTATTTCCTTTGTTATCAACTTTTGAGCTACAGTTGAAAGCAAAAAATAGTAGGCAAAAGCAGTTTCCTGTAATTGGTCTTTCTCATTTCTTCTTTTATAAAAGGCATTTTAAACGATTTTAAAAAACTTTTGAGCTTGTTAAATTTGAAAACTCTCAAATTTTTTTTAATGTCATCTGTGAAGTCGCATTTAACGGTACTATTCTGAGAAAGAACAATTACAGGAAACTGTTTCTGTCTACTATTTTTTGCTTTCGACTGTAGAGCTCTAAGAGCCGTTTTACACTTGTTAATTTGATAACAATTTTGTTACAAAGTGAGAGAGATAGGCTACCACAGTGAATGCTTAGTGGTTGAATTGGCACTTCTCACTCACTTCGTAACAAATTTTACATTAAAAACATCATAGTGTAATACGGCTCTAATGCCCGATTTCACCAACGCGGATTGCGGATTAAATCTAGTGTCAACACTTAGAATATGACTTATCACTACGTTGTCTAACCTCAAATGTCACATTATAAACACTTAATCCGAGTGCTAGTGTCAATCCGCGTTGGTGAAATTCATCATAAGTCTAAATTGCAATATTTTGATTTCAGGAATCCACTGTCGGTCTGTGTTCATTACTTTTGGACCACCTTCTATATAGTCTGTTCAAACTTAAGTCGGCACTTTCCGTATTCATAATCGGTTTTAGTTGCTACTAAACTTAGTACCTTAGTACTCAGCAGAGACGTACTCAGTTAGAATGTCGCCAGGTGCTGTAAATACGAAAACGTCACATTCTAACCGAGTACTAAGCTTAGTAGCAACTAAAACCGATTATGAATACGGTCGTAGTTATTATAAAAGCTACAAATTCGGTTAAATTAGCAAACTAGTAGAAATTTTCACGCTGATTACAATGACGTAGTAAAAAAAAACAATTGAGCGTCGGGTTTATGAGATAAAGTCAAAAATACTCATTTTTTTTTAATGGAACACCCTGTATTTTATCATCGTAAACAAAAGAAAATTGAATTTTAGTCGTCAAATTAAAAATTGCCAACTATTGTTGTTTTACATAGGAAAATAAATTCCTCTTTCGCCAAGTTTTAACCAAAAATCGTCCAACTGGGCGATGCACCGCTAAATTTGGCAACATTTCTCGTCAGCACCGACTGCGACACACGAATTTTATTACAGGAAACTGTATCCATTTCATTAGCTTCCCACTACTCCCTGAAGATGGCGCGGACAAACTCGTAAAAATTATAATCTTTATAAATTTAAATATTCGTATACTGTCATTGTAATTAATTTTACATACATTTTTAATATTTTTTATATTTCTTCAATAAAAAAATTCTATTTTAAAAGATACCCTATTTTCACAAAAATGGTCCAGAGTATTTTTAATCCTAAATTAACAGTTAAATTTCTAAGGGCCAGTTTTATAATGAAATTTAAAGGAGACTTATGTCACATTCTGATGTGTAAACAAATGCGTTTTCATGTTTGTTTCGATATCTGAAAGTTACTTTGAATTTAAAGTCTCCTTTAAATTCCATTATAAAACTGGACCTAAGTTCTTAAAGTTTTAAAGTTCCTGTAAAATTCTTTAGGTTTTTAATATAACAACAAACATTTACAGAAGTAAAGTTTGCCTTCACAAGATCCATTTTGTTGTTCCAATAAAATTTTGTAGAATCTTTCACTGTGGACTGTGAAGGACAAACATTGCTTTTACTACTTCTTTACTGGCCAAATTATCATCGAGTCTTAAATGATATATACCAGTGCACAAAAAAATTCAGCAAATCAATTTTACTTGTATCAATATTTGTGTAGATATAAATCTGGGAAAACCGAAAACAGTAAATACTTTATTTGTGATAATGATAAGGTTTAAATTTGTGGCTTTACAAGATCTCAGAAGATTTTATATTCTATTATCAGGACCTCCAAAACGAATTTAATTGCTTTTATCTGGTTATATTATAAATCAATTGCTGTAATTGATTTCCTCGATAATTCTCAGAAAAGATTGATTTTATCAACACAAATGAAAACAGTTACACATTGAAAATATTTACTTCGCCATTTTGTGCTTTGCATTTAAATCCATATTTACTTTTGGGATATATATAAACAATAGTGTATATGAAAATGTTTATTCAACTACCAAAAGTTTCCGTGTCTATCTTTGAAATTCACCGTACTTTAAAAGATCAGAGGCAGTCGTTTAGATTAGATTAACAGCAAGAGGCCGTTAAAAATGATTGTTTTCGGTTATATCGGTTCTGAACCTCTCCACCAATTCCCCGGGGCGAAACACCCCCTTCTCGGTGATAATCCCGGCTATCAACGAAGCGGGTGTCACATCGAAAGCAGGGTTCCAACAGGAGATGCCTGCAACAATCAGATCGACACTGCTGGAATTCATGCGCATTCGAATTACCTTTCGCAGCTATTCTGTGCTCACCGACGTGCGTCATTTCTCGATCGGGCCTCTCTTCGATCACAATATGATCACCGCTGACGATTTTCATGTCGATGGAAGTGAAAGGGGCTGCGACGTAGAACGGCACTTCGTGGTATTTGGCAAGCACTGCTATCTGGTACGTTCCGATCTTATTGGCTGTGTCGCCGTTGGCAGCAACCTGCAAATTGAAGACTGCAGGTTAATGTTGAGTGTTTTCGAACACTCGAAGGTATTAACTCTGTCAGCTCCAACAACGACAGCCGATATATTTCTGAGCTTCATTAAGGCTGCGACCATGCTATCTACGATTAGTGTGGCTGGAATTTTGTCGTGCACTAATTCATACGCAGTTAGTCGAGCTCCTTGGTTATAAGGCCTCGTTTCTGTACAATATACATGTTCTAAAAATGTACGAAAGATTAGTAATTTCTACAACACACTATTTAAAGTTAATAAAAAAAAAAGGATTTAGTGTAGGCCAGTGTAACTTTAAATTATGGACAATGTTAAAAATAGGTATTTATCCAGAGGTAATCGTCTGAGAGGAAAGATTAATGAAACGTGGATGCCTTAAAAGTAAAATAACATGAATCTATTGCAACATTTATATAAGAAAAGACTTTTTGTAATTTTATCAGACTTGTGTCATTTGCATTTTATTTTATGTGTCTTTAATCTTACATTGCTTTTAATAAATCATTATAACTTGTAGATCTCTTTTTGATTCACAAAAAGAGAAAACTCTTAATTACTTTACTTCTAAATATAAATAAATAAGAATGTAATCATTTCGTGAGTTATCAGAACACTTGCTTTACATATAAAAATAACACATTCCTAGATGATAGCAAAGTTAACTTTAGACTTGAATTGTGTACTTAAGAATTATGTACGCTTGCTAAACTAAATCTTTTTTTCTTTCACACAGTTCAAATAATTCGTTCATATCACTATCATACCTAGGCGTTTCAGTGAATGAAGTGTACGTATAACTCCGAGGGCAGTTCCGTAACCAGCCGTTGCCAAAGAGCCCGTGTTACAATGAGTCAAGACCCTCAACGTCGAGTCCCCCGAAAAATGAGACAAAATCTCCTTGGCCCCGTTATCTCCGATCGCCTTATTATCCGCTATATCTTTCACGAGCATCGCCTCGATGGTCGAAACAAACCTAATTTTTTGTTAACAGAAACATTCTTTCGATTTAATCTAGCATCAAACTTACTGCGATTTCATATCGTTCACGCTGAGAGATTCATCACCGCATAATAAATTTGCTAAAGTAATCAGTTCGTCTGCTGCGATTTTCATGTTGACAGCAGTCGGTCTCGACGACACCAGATAATTTAATTTGCCCTCGATTTCCTGACGCAGGGATTTCTTGTCGTCGAAAGTTTCACTTCGCAGTTCAACGGCCAGGCTGAGGCAGCCAACGATGGCTATAGCCGGTGCACCTCGCACCTGTATGTAAACAACAATGTACAAGGAGTTTCCGCACGGGCTTTATATTACCTGCATCTTATTGATTGCCTTCCAGCCATCCTCTACGCCTTTCACCTGGATGTACTTGGATTGCGCGGGCAGGAGGAGCTGGTCTAGGATTTCCAGGGATCCATTCTCGTACCTGATCGACTTCAGGGTCATGTTCTAACCTCAAAATGTCGGCGTGAAACCAAAAATGCGACGTATAACCCCCGTAATTTCGATTCGGTCGGGTTCGAGAACTTACATGTCATCCGCGTGTAACTTTGGCACTGATAAAATTTGATTCAATTACAGCATCTTATAAATATTGCAACGATAACACAACCGTCAAAGAAACATGCCCAGATAAGGAATTTTTTTAAATAAATAGATAACGGCAATATAAACAGATAATTTCCTAAGGAAGTCCAGTTGTTACCAACATAAATTTTTAATTTATGGACGTTTTAAGAGAAATAGATTTCTAGGTTATGTAAGGTTATGTTCGGGTAGTTAAAAGTTAAAAGCAATAAAGGTCTTTCTAGCGGTTTCTTTTAACTCATTTTTAAAAGAATTCAACACAAATACCTTAATTTTGCAGGAAAATTACAACAATTTCGACGTTCATTAGATGAAAAGCCAATTTTTAATTATGTGAGGTTATGTACCGATAAGGAGTGAACATATAAAAATAACCATTTTCCGATTATTTTAATCCATTTCTTCATGATAATTAATTCTAATTTACCTATTTATTAAACAATAAACTAAACTGAGATGGCAAAACTGTGCATAAATCAAATAATAAGTTCTCGAAATTATTTTTATTAGGCCCTCCAGATGTGTAATTGGCACTTTCGAATTGTTTAAACGACATAAACAGACAATTACTTTAAAATAATTCATCATTATCGACGTAATTTGAATTTAATTTAATAGGCAAACCGTTCAGTGCAAATTAATTATTTTAGGTTATGTGAGGTTATGTTAGGATGAACCAGAGGATCAGAGCTCTTTCTAAAAATAACAATTCACATTTTTTAACCTATTTTGCGATGTGACTGTGAACGTGTACCGAATCATTGCAATGGTACGTCTGCGAATACCATCAGCAACATTCATAAAACGAATTTTTCTTTTAGGCCCTCCTTGGCACACAACTGGTAGTTACCCTCGTTATGATTAGTATCATCCAGAAGCTGGGCCCCCATTTCTCCTTCGCCAAGTGGTTTCTGTGCTCGACCGGTTTGGTCCGGTATTTATACCCCACGGACAGTGAACTGAAGCAGCTGGCGAACTTCCCCAAAGACAAGCAGAAAGCGAAGAAGAACAGCAAATCTCATCAGAACGGCAAGTCAGTGGAAACGTTTCACGTACCGAGAAGCCTCGACATAGAATTAAAACCCGCTAAAGTCACCCCGCTGGATGTAGTGCACCTGCGGTATTACTCCGAGTATCAATGGCTGGTGGATTTCGCCTTGTACTCGTCGATCGTGTACATCCTAACGGAAATCTATCAGGTTTTCTTCAGTTTGAAAGACGAAATGAATCTGAGTATGATGTGGTGTACCCTCGTTATAATCTTCGCCCTGTATCCTTCGATTTATTCAAAAGGAAAGACCGCAAGAACAAATATTTTCCTTAGCTAGTGTTAAGCAAATTACTGTTTTCGCTGACGGTACAGTACTTTAAAGCTGACGAATCAGTCGGGGAGAGATCAATGTGTCTCGTAATGGGCTTCACCTACTTGCTAATCGCTATGATTGTATTGATTGTGGATGAAAATATTTTGGAGCTTGGACTAGAAACGGCTTACGCAAGTTTCAATGCAAGTGCCTCAACCTTTTTGAGCCAACAAGGATTAAGTTCATCGTAAGTTTTGTTCCATTGTTGTAATATGGTCATTTACTGTAAATATGTAAATATCAAAGAACAAGCACTTTAAAGCAGTCCACCAGGAACTGTGCAGCTCATTTTAGCTCAAATTGTTCATAAAAATCGCAAATGTACAAATCATGACTTCAACATGCAAAACTTTTTAGTGTGTATTATTTATTTTTAGTGGCCCAGCTTCTAAAATAATTATTAAATTTTCCCTGGCCTTCTGGGGTGGTTTATTAGGAGCCGTATTCACTTTCCCAGGCCTCAGAATGGCACGTATGCATTGGGATCTCATAAAGTAAGTCGAATCGCTCGCGTCCTTCAACACCCCTTACTACTAAATCCAAACTCGTAGGCACTACCAACATAATAAGTTGATACAAACTTTGCTGAACTTAAGCTTCGCTTTACCGCTTCTACTGATCGTTGCCTGGATTAAACCCACGTCGAGGGATTACCTCACAGTCCGTGTGTTCTCGGGAATGAGGGGGCCTTTGTAAGTAGCACTTTACATTTTTTTTAAATTGTTTAAAATGACGGGGGCGGGGGAATTTGCAGATTATCTCCGCAAGGATTTGAAAGCCTGAGGCTCATAGTAATCGTGTGTACGATGTGCCTCAAACTCATACTCATGCCGATCTATTTGCAAGCGTACTTGGACATGGCGTGCCATCGCATTGAAGAACAGAAAAAGGAAGCTGGACGCATCACTAACATAGATTTACAGAAAAAGGAAAGCGAGTTGTTTGTATAAACAAAATAAAATTAATTTTATGCATTTTAGGTCGCAACAGTTTTCTATTATTTGTGTGTCGTGAGCCTGCAGTATATAGCCCCCGTGATTTTGTGCTTGTATTTAACGCTGATGTATAAGTCGCTGGGTGGTTACGCATGGGGTGGATTTTTTATGAACGGGACAATAGCCGAAGAGGACGTGATCACAACTGCAAATAAATTAGATTTTGATAAACTACCCGAATCCATTACTCACTCCGCGCAGCAGTTTCACTTGGCTTTGGAGAGTTTAAAATCCGTGAGTGGAAAGCTTGAAAATTAAAGTTGTTTCAACGATGAAGTTTTTTAGGTTTTCACCACCGAGGTCTACCGAGGGTTGTTTGGGTTCGGGACGTGGTGGTGCTGTTTCCTTTATTTTGCAACGACGTCCTTGGGGATGGTTTATCAGTCCTACTTTTCGCAGGGCTAGTTGAAATGTATAGTGCTTCGCAATCGGTGTGTTTTGTAAAATAAAGTTGTACCAAAAATTTATTAATTTAATTAAAAAATATGAATGAATGTACGTTCCCAAAACAATCCTTGTTAATTCTGATTTATGTTAAGCTGTTTTATTAGTAAGAGTTTGGTTAACATTGAACTTAAATCACTGTTTTATTTACTTATTGGATTTGTGTCATTCTTAAAGTATAAATGTTGTACTGACCAAGTAACTTCAATTATAAATAACTTTGCCCCAAATTTAAGATCACTATTGGGAGCTTGGTTATTATTAGAAATTTAAAATTTTGTTCATCTAATTCCTATAAAAAAAAAATCGCTTTTTGTATGATTTCAAACATGCAATATGTTTTTAAAACCTTCATTTTCAATTTTTCTGCTGTTTTGATGAAACTGTTCAGGGCCCCCTTGTGACCTGTATACGCTTTAGCTAATTTAAAAAAATACTGTTATTATCATACACTTTTTCTGAAGTGTATGATCACGGCATTTTTTAAAATTTTGTTGAACATAAGTGATTTAATTCAAATATAATTTTGATATCCAGTAAGATTGTTTCTGATTCTAATTAAAGTATGTTAACAGAATTACAGCTGAAGCTAAAAATGATATAAATTCAAATATAATTTTTAATTATATAAAAAGTAGAAAGAAGATATTATGTGAAGAGAAAATCAAGAACTAGGACAAAATTAAACCATTTTTTCTTCCAATGAAACAGATTATATGTATGTACTTAGTAGAAGCTGAGAATAATCAATTAGTCCGCATTTATTCATAAGGAATTACTGATAATAAGTAAACGTACCTACTTGGATAACATGTTATGAAAATTATAATAGATTAAAAAAATTAATTGATTAGGTAGTTCTAAGCAATTAAATTCAATAAAGTCTACAATCGTTGATAAGTAAATTACCGATAATTTTAGACACTTAAGTAAATAAAAAATAAATCAATTTAACAGGTCACAAAATACACGTGGGATAAAAACCAACATTAACATTGACATAAATAATTAAATTACGAGCGTGGAAGCACAAGAATAACCGAGGACGTCCTATCCACGTTTATTTAACAGCTTCCTTGTGCTGTATCTCCTTAAAAGTCCTCATTTTAAGTCGATTAACCTTGAGGCAATTAATCCCGATTTGCTGAGAATTTCATCCTGACGCTTCTCAAACGTTTTAAGGTGATTATCATTTGACCTTCGGGCCAGCACGCTCTTGTAATTTTCCCAATTCTGAATTATTCATCGTAATTTTTACGTAAGCGCCAGCGCCGATTGAATTCAAATTTCCCGCCCGGAGGTCGCACGAAAATCATCGCCGATTAACTAGCGCCAGAAAGCGTTTTTAATATGGCAAGTGAAACGGGGCCACTCTAAAAATTGTGTTAGTGAAATTGTTGCGCGAAAATTGTTATTGTGAATGTTAATTTTCACGAAAATAATTAATTTCTTATCCCTGCGGGAAGATCTTTCCAGACTCTTTCTTCGACCAATGGCGGTCGGGGTACGTCACGAATTTCCGTTCTCTGATTGGTCGTGTCCCGAACATTCTAGAATCGACGAGCCCGGTCATATAAAACCGGCCATTTTATAAAACCGAAGTGATTTGATCTAAACCGTTGCAGTGTACGTATTGTATTATTTATAAAGTTTTGTCTGCAACAACCTAAATATTAAGTAAGGTAAGCGCGTCCCTTTGATTTCTTTCGCATTTTCCCTTGCCTGTGACAAGCGAAATATTTAATATTTTGCCTCGTGTCAAAGGTCGTTTTTGATCACGTTCCGAACTGTCGCATTATTGATTTTTGCGCGTGATAATTTACACGTACTCGTTTACAGAATGGCGAAGGCACCTGCTGTAGGCATCGATTTGGGCACGACGTACTCCTGTGTAGGAGTTTTCCAACATGGAAAGGTCGAGATCATCGCCAACGATCAAGGAAACAGAACGACGCCCTCCTACGTCGCCTTCACAGACACCGAGCGTCTCATCGGAGATGCCGCCAAAAACCAAGTTGCAATGAACCCCAATAACACAATTTTTGGTATGTTTAATTCACAGTTCAGTTCGTAATTATTTTCGCAATAATCTCCAAAATTAAATAAAAATTTATGGTCTTCGATCGATTAAGGAACTGATATCTCTTTTAAATATGAAACGAGTGCACGTTTCAAATTGCGATTCCTACCTCGTTATGTGAAAAATAGAATGCCTTTTGAAACACGGATGTCCAAGCTTTTAACCTGATTGGGTGACTAAGGCCCAGTTGTACAATGCTGCAGTTTAAATTTAAGCTGAAGCTTAAACGCATAACAATGATTATTTCAACACCTGTTGTTACGGGTTTAAGCTTTGGCTCAAAGTAAAACTGGTGTACAACTGCGCCTAAATGAAGAGAAATTATCTTAGGTTCCATATGATTTACATAATAGTAGCATTCCTTTCACAGTTCTGAACAGCTCAAGTGCACCAAGTCCTTGTTTCATTCACTGATGTAGGTGGAGGTGCGCCGTGCACTAGAACAGTTCACAAGAGATTCCCCTCACCCCTCGTGCACCATTTCATGAGGTGGTGCTCGACGCATTGTGAGGTTATGTTGATGTAATTTGAATTTTGTGTTCCCTTCTGAGTACAGTTCAGTGTATATGCTGTACAGAGCTTGAAGCTCGTGAAAGGAATGCTACTAAGTTTATTCATTTAAAAAAATATATTTTATAATAAAAAGAAAGCAACATAAACAATAATATTGGAATATTTGAGTTTATGACCTTGTGGGACCACAACCAGCTTTCTGAGGCTGTATGGGAGGGCCTTCCATAGATCAGGGGGCAAGTTTGCATACATTGTAGCCATGGCTTGCGCGTTGTGCATTTGGTATATTCATTTAGGTCGTAAATAACTAGAGATGGGCCATACCGTTATTTTTTCAAAACAGCTACTATACTGACAAATATTGCTATGTTCTACATCCTAATGCAGATGCAGTATTTGTTGCTATAGGACATTCCACTCTTAATCGAATTGAGAAAATCAATAATTTAAATAATTACAGCCATAGATGTAATAGAATGGATATCGTGTGGCAATGCAAGTGCATAGGAAACGAATGGCTTCAACATTAAAAAGAGTTAGCTTAGCTTAATACTGTTACCCGTAAGAGAGTAAAGAAAGGAAAATAGGGCAAAAAGTCGAATAACTTGCATAGCTGAGATAAGGAGTGATGAATTTTTTAATTAATTTAATAGAATCGTCTTCGTTGCAATGTAAAACTAATATTGTTCCCGTTAGTAATCCATATAAAACGCTTATTGTTTTGCCCTAAATCGCTTAAATTGACTAATCAGCTGATTTAGGGTAGTATTGAGTCATTATGGCTAGCATACGCGACATTTCTTTCTAGTACATTTATGATTGCAGCTCTTAACTTTTGTTATTAAGATTAATATGGTTAGTAATTTAAGATCAATTTGGTACCCATTGAGTCATGCTTTAATGATTCACACTCTGTAGAATACAAATCAAAAGCAAAAATATAGTGACTTGCAGCTTTCTTTATTCTGATTAAATTTTATTTAATTTTTATTTAAAGAATTAAAGTCGCACAACACAAAGAAATCATTGCGATGATTCAAATCGAAAGTGAAACCATAAAATGATGAGATTTAGAGTCAAGCCAGACTGGAGTTTATGACGCTAGTTAATTAATGATTATTTTATTCTCTGAATTATCAATAAGATGTTTAAAGTTTAAACGAAAGCAACATGAAAGGTGACGATATTAATTCTATTGCAGATGCCAAACGTCTTATTGGGCGTCGTTTCGAAGATGCCACCGTTCAAGCCGACATGAAACACTGGCCGTTCGAAGTCGTCAGCGATGGGGGCAAGCCGAAAATTAAGGTTGAATACAAAGGTGAAACGAAGAGTTTCTTCCCCGAGGAAGTGAGCTCCATGGTCCTCACGAAAATGAAGGAAACCGCCGAAGCATACCTGGGCAAGACAGTGACCAACGCTGTAATCACGGTACCTGCTTACTTCAACGATTCACAACGTCAGGCCACCAAGGACGCCGGCACAATCTCCGGCCTTCAAGTGCTCAGAATAATTAACGAACCAACTGCCGCAGCCATCGCTTACGGCTTGGACAAGAAGGGCGTAGGCGAAAGAAACGTTTTAATCTTTGATTTGGGTGGCGGTACCTTTGATGTTTCCATCCTGACAATTGAAGATGGCATTTTTGAAGTGAAAGCGACAGCCGGGGACACTCATTTAGGAGGTGAAGACTTTGATAATCGCATGGTTAATCACTTTGTGCAAGAATTCAAACGCAAGTACAAGAAGGATCTCACATCAAACAAGCGCGCCGTTCGTCGTTTGAGGACGTCATGCGAAAGAGCGAAACGTACACTTTCATCGTCCACTCAGGCCAGTATAGAGATCGATTCATTATTCGAAGGCATCGATTTTTACACGTCCATTACCCGGGCTCGTTTCGAAGAGTTAAATGCTGATTTATTCCGTTCGACCATGGAACCTGTAGAAAAGTCCATCCGCGATGCTAAAATGGATAAGTCACAGATCCACGATATTGTATTAGTTGGTGGTTCAACTCGTATTCCAAAAGTACAAAAACTTCTCCAAGATTTCTTCAACGGCAAGGAATTGAACAAGTCGATCAATCCTGATGAGGCCGTCGCTTATGGTGCCGCAGTCCAAGCAGCTATTCTTCACGGCGACAAATCTGAAGAAGTGCAAGATTTACTACTACTGGATGTTACACCATTGTCACTGGGTATTGAAACGGCTGGCGGCGTCATGACAGCCCTGATCAAGCGTAACACTACCATTCCAACCAAACAAACTCAAACATTCACAACTTACTCGGACAACCAGCCGGGTGTGTTGATTCAGGTTTATGAGGGAGAACGTGCGATGACTAAAGACAACAATCTTCTGGGTAAATTCGAGCTCACTGGCATTCCACCCGCACCACGCGGCGTTCCTCAAATTGAAGTTACTTTCGACATAGATGCCAATGGTATTTTGAACGTAACAGCCGTTGAGAAATCCACCAATAAAGAAAATAAAATCACCATCACCAACGATAAGGGCCGCCTTAGTAAGGAAGAAATCGAGCGAATGGTTAATGATGCTGAGAAATACAGGACGGAAGATGAAAAGCAAAGGAACACCATTTCTGCTAAGAACGCCCTCGAGTCGTACTGCTTCAATATTAAGAGCACGATGGAAGATGATAAAATCAAGGATAAAATCAGCGAGGCCGACAAGAACACTGTGATGGAGAAATGCAACGAAGTCATCGCTTGGTTAGATGCCAATCAGTTAGCCGATAAAGAAGAGTATGAGCACAAGCAGAAGGAACTGGAGAACCTGTGCAATCCAATCATCACGAAACTGTACCAAGCAGGCGGGGGGGCTCCCGGTGGTATGCCAGGAGGATTCCCCGGTGCAGGCGGTGCTGCCCCTGGTGCGGCTCCCGGAGCTGGTGGCGGCGCTGGACCAACCATCGAAGAAGTCGATTAATTCTTTCATTCCAAAATATTCAGTATTATTTATTGCAGGCAACACTTTATGTGTGCGTAAATTTTGTTTCTTTTTTCCACCAAAGATATCGTGTGGCAACATTGTCATTCTTTTTTTTTTATATAGATCCATTTTGAATGTGTTTGTTACAATTGTACAATGCAGTTAATAAATCAAATCCACCAAATGAATCTGTGTGTAATCTCTTATAATCCCCAACTTGAATTTTATTAACCCTTTTGTTCATAGCTTTCCACAAATGTGTAGGTACATCAGTTTCACAATTTTTAAACATCAAAGTTTTGGTGATAATGTCATGTTTTTTTTACTGTATGTTACAGGAATATGTACAACGTGAAAAGATGGACGTTATTATCAAAACTTTGAAGTTGAAACATTGTGAAACTGATGTAGGTACACATTTGTGTATGCTATGAGCGAAAGGGTTAAAGAATAGAAAAGTTTCTACATCATATATTTATTGTACGTAGTATTTTATATATACATTATAACAATTCAATTATTTAATCATAAAAATTTTACAGATACACTCGTGTCGTCTTCGTGAGATGCTATTGATGGATGATGCACTTAACATTTATGCTTTTAATGTAGGCCAACACATTTACTTGAATATTAATCACTGACTGTAGTATAAAAGCGTGAGCCTTCGTTAGTCTTTAGGGGTATTGTTTGGAAGTTGATGGTAGTTCATCGTGAAAGCCATTGGAACTTTCTTCTGATATGGCAAGAGGAACCTAAAATAAATAGATCTTGACGCAATTTTTGATGGACTGCAATTCACAGCTTATTTGTTTTTGGACGCATCACTGTTACCTGTTTATCTTCTTCTAATGTTGGAAGCAGGTCGTCAGTGGAATGAGGACTAGGTGTTGGCGCAACGCGGCCACTCGAATTTGCTAAAGAGGACATCCTAGATAAACGTTTCTGCATCTCTCGCTCCTCCTTCTGCTCCCTTTCCTTCTCGTACCTTCGCATGCTGTAGCTGCGAATTGAGTTTCCGCTGTGCACGGACGCTATGCTCGGCCGTCTGGATCCTGGGTTGGTCAACAGAAAATAATATAAAATCAAAGGACTTTGCGATTAAATCAAGAGACAGCCGCCGGCGAAATTTTACAGAAAAGCCGCTGATGCATAAAACCTGCTGAGGCCATCTAAGCGTGTCGTAATTAAAACGCGATTGCGTGTACTTATTAATAAGAAAAAAACATAATTAGGTAGATGCTAAAAAGCTCACACGCTGTAGTATCGTTTGAACACATTGAATTTCATGGCCCGGAATTCAATAAAATAAAATACTTACCTTAAGTCGCCAAGTTTCGCTTCTGAAGTTTTTAATTTGCTGTCTCTTTTTTAATTAAATCAAACAAACGTTTTCTTTTCAGATTATTAAGTATTCACCTTCTAGAATAAGATTACAGATTATTATTAAATTGAAAAGTTTTTGATGTAGGCATGTTTTAAAATTGAATCTTTTGCATAGAAAACCACCTCATTAATGAAGCGGCACATTTCTTTTCTAAATTTTAATCAAAACTTTTCAATCCGTTGATTTATTGTTGATGTGAATGAGTGGCAATTCTTTAATTATTGTATTTAATTAAAACGTACACACTACAGTAAAAGCCATCACAAACGGCATGCACATGCAATATTCTTAGTAATATTCTGCCTACTGTACCACTTGTAATAATCATTGTATGAACAATTCGTTAAAAATCATGAAAGTAATGTGCAAATTCCACAAAGCTCTTGTAACCAGTAAATACTTAATATTTAACAAACTGCTGCCATCTTGCGTTCTCCATGCAAAATGAGTTAGATGATGAATGCAATGATCCGGGGATTTACTGGTTAATGACCGGCAAATTTCATACATACATGCATAACTCTGCGTGTCTGTGTGTGTGTATGCATGTAAAGAGAGTTCTGAGTTCTTGGCGGTTTTTGAAAATTCTCCATCTTTCGGTGAGGGGGGCGGGGGAGTGTATTGTACGTGTCGTTGTTTTCTGTGTATTCTCTCGGTTCGTTGCAGAAAAAACAAAAGCAGGTGTGACAACATCGAAGACAACATGAATATATTCCGAGGGACACCTGTACTGTGACTGTACGACTTAGGAGTTTGCGGGACTTCGGAGGTGGTGACATGACAAGAGAGTAGCAAGATGGCGGCAGTACGGGCCGCACCTGCACGGGATGCGGAAACGGGAATTCCCCGGCTACCCTGGGCACTGCTGGCCCGTCGCGACTGAAGCGTCGCCAGCGTCCGCTGACTCGACCCGCTGGATACCAAGCGGCGATCGATCATGGGCAAGAGTCCTGCAACATCCCTTACCAATAAAACGGGACACAGGTTCCGCTAAGCTGAGGCTAAAGGTCGACATTGAACCACACAGTACAGCAATCAACACAACAGACTTGCAACAGACAAGCCATCACATCTTCACATCTAAAAATTTCTTTTTTTTTTGAATTAAT
The DNA here is from genome assembly GCA_033060865.1 of Dorcus hopei. NCBI lineage: Eukaryota > Metazoa > Arthropoda > Insecta > Coleoptera > Lucanidae > Dorcus > Dorcus hopei. The sequence goes on along the minus strand of CM065423.1, from coordinate 45,150,438 downwards.
TTTTTTTCCTTTGTAATTGTAGCAACGTTTGTATACATAATCGTTTTATATCCTTTTTAATTTCAAATTTCAAAATAACTGTATTATTCCCCAGAAGAAAAATGCCTATGTTTTAAAGTTTGTAAATAGTGAGAAATGTAAGTTAGGTTCTTGTTTGGTTGCTAGTTTCCTGGAAAATGGCCCGTATTCTCCTTTCATGATTAAGGTCGTGTTTAACTAAAGCCGTGATTAAAATAAACAAGAAACGATACAGCTTTATGTCAATTTAACTTGTATGAGAGTGACAGACGAGAGCTGCCATGGGAAATAAACCCGTTATTAAATTAATCATAAGATGAGAATACGGGCCATTATCTTTAAGTACATATTGTGTAGTGATAAATTTAAGGAAAACCAAAATTATGTAACAATGTCTTATTTCGTTATCTCTTGTATGTACCTATGTTAACAGCTGGGCAATTAACAGAGAAACAGCACTAAGGCGTTCACTTTAAACAGTCCACGAGTTTACATAAAACGTAAAAGTTTAATTTTTAATATTCTTAAGCAATTTGATTTATTTATTTGAATAATGTCGAACTAGCACCTCCATTTTCTGTTTAGATTTGTTTCGTGACGAAAATAATTTAGTTTCCGGAACGAATGTAATGATGGGGGGCTCATTTATGTTAATTCTACTGAATTTTTAGGCCAAAGGAACGGTTACTCGTCCAATTGGGAAAATTTCTGTGCAATAGTGAAATGAAAAAACCCAATCGTCTCCAGAAATCGTAAAAGTAAACGGGCCGCGGCCTCACTTTATGTATGCAAACGCGTTTGCTGCACAGAGCCGACTTCTTGCTTTACATAAAAACACGTCGGATGGAATCTCGAATCTCGATGGAATATTGGGAATCACCTGCGTCACTGGAGAATAGAATCGGAGGCGGTAGACTCGCGTTGCCGTAGCGATGACGACCACCATATAAATTCTGATTAAAAAGTTTTAGAACAAAACAGATCAATCCCGACAGCACCGCTATGCCCGACACGACGCCGGCCAACGTCGAAAGATCGGTTGTTATCTCGGCCAAATCTGGAAAGAAAAATGCCTTTTAGTTTCTTGTGCTCAGGTACTAGTAATGCATCTAATGAAATAATTAGGGGAAAGATCGGGTGAAAAAACTTGCGTTACCTTCGGCGCAGAAAACTTTTTTCGAAGGTTTCTGAATAGAAACGGTATGGTATCCACTTCTGCATTGGCAAATGGCGTTGTGATGAATCTGGACGCAGGAGGAGTACTGGTCGGCGAACGTGCAAGTTTCCTTATAGTAGCATTGCTCACCCAGTTTTTTCGCTGAAACACAAAATGCATACCTTAATCACATTCCATTCAGCAGAGGCTGAGTACGAGAATGATTCAAATTCAAATAAAACTCCATACCATTGCGCCATCCCTTAGCCATACATAGTGCTAAGTAAGGTATTTGATGGATTTGGAAGATAAAGAAGAAGAGATTATTAATAAGATTGTTGTAAAAAAGATAAAAAGGCAGAAGGGGCCAAGTTCTTTTAAATCTAGCGTCGAAATTGGCCATGAAAACTTCATTGTGAACCATCATCGTCATGACAGTTGTTAATTTGACGTTTGAACTTGCAATTCCTAACCTTGCTTTCGAGGTTTCGAACTCAACAGTACGGTAGGACGACACCAGAATGTAATCTATTGCAATATACGAAAAACAACAATAAGAATGAGATCTGTTGTAACAATGAATAGACAATAAGAAAATAAAATTTACAACAAATAATCAAAATTGTGGTGCGTTCACAAAAGTCGGATCTTGTCACGGCCAACTTCGACGCCAAGTTTAAAAAGACACTCGTTGTAATAGGCCTGAAGTTAATGCTTAAAATCGTGAGTTGTTTATGTAATTGGGAGATCAAAGAGAAGGTACAGAGATGTGAACAGTTTCGAGTAAAAGGATAAAAGCCGAAACCATTAGCCTCTTGGGTAAGAACAAAAATTAAAAATAATGACAATCAGGGTTGCCAGGACTGCCAACAACTTATGCGTACCAACAAAGTCGCGAAAAACGTACCAGATCCAGGTACCTTCGTACCATTCAAGATTTTTTCTTGTCTATCTTGCCGCTGTATTTATAGCATATGATCAGATAACAATAACAGCAGCAGTAAACAGTATTACTACCATTGAAACCACGGTCAAAGAGTCAGACTTCAACTTCAGACTTGTCCTGATCGATGACCATCGCTGATTGGTCAGAACCGTTGACTTGACGATCATCTTGACGATAGTGTATATAGTTCATCCACAGTTAATGTTATGCAAGCATATTGTAGGCAATGCAGAAAGTCATCTACATTTAATATCATCTATTATCATATTTCACAAAAATAAGGTTAATCTATTTGAGTAGGTACCAGAATGTACCCACTCTTTGAACTGTACTTCTACGTACCAAATGTTGTGCGAAAGTAGCAAAAATGGTAGAAAAGTACCATACCTGGCAACCCTGATGACAATGCTTTTCTTGTTTTGATTAGTTTTTTTGCCTTCTCTTTAATTCAATTTTATTATTTGTCATTTTTTATGACACTATTTCTTTAATCATTATTTAATTGGTACAAGTTCATTTTTTCTCTATATGCCGAACGATCGATAGATAAGTCAAAGAATTTTTATGTAGCTATCTCCTTCTAACTTTCGTGAAACAGCCTTGTGGCTTTTGACAAGTCACGTCATTTCGTCATACTATATTTTCTTAATTTATATTTTATACGATCGGCATATAGTTGGTAAAAAATAATTTGTAGTCAGTTTTTTCTTTTCACTTTTCTCTTCTCATATCACTTTATCCAACAGTTGGCAAACGTTTGAGGTTAGCCACGAACCTAACAAAACTTGTTATGTCAGTTTAGATTTTGGTTGTCGATAATTTCTTTGTTTTTCATCGGTGTTTCTTTTTTTATTTGAAACCGTAACACAAAAGTCTGCTATTTATAGCTGCTTTCGTTCAAACCAATCATAGAATCAATGATTAGGTGAACAGAATCATGTGATCAACCAATTTTGATCAAAACTCATTAAACCGGTAATGTTTCTAGGTTACGTTTTTGTGATCAAATCATGCAAAATCACACATAACTTGTGATTATCCTAATTGTAATCATGATCGCTTAATCGGAGGTGGGGGAGAAAGTAATCACAGAGAACGAACACGCAGAATTGTGATCACGATTACATGATTAGTAATCACGGGTATAAACGAAAGCAGCTTATAATAGAATTGTTAATTTCTTGCGCGGTTGGCAGTAAACTGAAGTTGGCTGTTAATCGCCTTATTTTATAGTTAAAATTTTTTTCGTCGATCCCTTTTAGCTTTCACTTTCAATTTATTCGTTTGTTCTTTCTTTTTTACATGACTTTAAAAAATAATTTTCTTAAAAAGTGTTTTATGGCAATAGTCTGAAGTTGGCCATTGTCTTGAGCTTGACAAAAGCTTCACAATTTTGGTTATCAATAATTTAATTCTTTTTCTTTCGTTTTCTATTTTCTATTTATTTTTCTTTCTTTGGAACCGTCTCATAAAATATGATTGTTTTATGGAATTGTTAATTTCAGAATTTGCGCAGTTGGTAGTAAACTGAAGTTGGCGGTTAATCTACTAGCAGATGTTTGGCCTCATTTATAGTTAGTTTGTTGATTCATTTCTTTCCTACAGTAAACAAATCTATTTTTTAAACAATCATCTAATTCATAACTTACACAATTGGCAGTACACTGAAGTTTGCAGATGGTTGGTCTAGAGACGTAATGTCTTGTCATTTTCGCTTTTGTTCGTCGATCGTTTTTATTCAGTTAATTTTTTTTTTATTTGTCGCGCTACGTTTTTTCATTTTTATTGCTTTTCGTTTCCCTCCTCTTTGACTCTAATTTGCTTGTCTTTTGCAATATTCTTAATAGGTACGTATTTTTAATTATTTTCGAGACGCGAGTTCCGTGGTTATTTCTTCGACAGGTTACGGGGCCAGAACCTACTCGAGAACCCTGGCAGATTTATGATTATCAGAACCTATAGAATAATCATGAAAGGGTAACAATGAGACACGTACTTTGTGCTTATCTTCATCAGAATTTTTCAATAGGTTGTGGGCCCAGAACCCATTAAAGAAACATGGAAGTGATAATCATAAAACTCATATTTCTGATTATCGTTGTTAGAATTCTTCAACACGGTATGGGCCCAGAACTCACTGAAGAATTCTAGCAGTGTTGACCACGAGACACATGTTTTGTGGTTCATTACTATCAGAACTCATCGAGAAAAAAAGAATTTTTTCCACTTGACTTCAAAATAATGATAAGCTGCATAAAACAAGTGGAAAAGGAAAAGAAGAAGCGAAAAAGATTACGAAAGACATTAAGGCCCGATTTTACAATCGTCGGATAAGCATTATTCTTAGAATAACGTGACGTAGGTGTGATGTAGATATGGAGGAACGTTAAAGGATATTCAGCGAACAGTTATTCCGTCCTTATTCCACGATTGTAAAACTGGACCTAAGTGAAACTAAATTTCTAAATGACTAAAATGCTTTATTTAATTAGGCCAAATAATTTTTCCCCCCGGGCCCAACGACGCTTTTCGATGCCTCATGGTAACAGAGCGTTCCGAACGAAACTATCAAGAACTTATTAAATATGAAAGCACTTACGTTTACTGCAGCCAGTAGCAGGATTAAGTTTGACAGGATACTTTTTCTCGCATTCACACACTCCGGAAGCCGGATTGCAGTAGACGTGTGACAGTTTAGGGCTGCAGGTAAATTCGCATTTTGCTCCCAGGTACATTCCCTTTTCTGCTGCAACAAACAGAGAACTACAAAGTGCATACAAGCAAAACTGTAATTATTACATTTTCAATTTTATCATTTTTTCTTGCTAAATATTTGCACCTGGAGTACCCAAAAGGAAAAAGTAAAAACTTGCGGCAGTATTAATTTTTCGTGTCTTTAAAATTGCACTTGCACAATTTCACTTCAGCAAGGTCGGGCTGAATTTCCAGCGATCGATACGCTGGTCTTCCTGTTTCAAACTGGGTTATTTTATCACATATCCTGAGTACACACGAGCTCGCTCCAAATTGCTGTCTGCATAATCATCGGCGGCGCAGTCTAATTACACCAACGGTTATTTTTTTTTTGTGAACGTGCTTCTGTTTAAATTGCAGCAAAATGCCATTTTGGAAACGTCCTACTTTTAGGATGACAAACTGTACTTTCAAATTATTTTTTTATTCTTGCTCACAGCACTGCTTCTCAGAAAATTCTTTATTAATGTTTACAATTGATTACAGACTCTTATTATATTATATTCATCGTATTTTTGTTGCAATACAGTTTCTTTACTCAACCCAACTCAACTCAATTAAAAAAGAAATATTAATGAAAAGCTAAATGAGACGTCTTTAGGTCGTTGCGCCCTAGTATGTATGTACACTGGCGCCTAAAGGTATCCAGACTGTAGAAGTTTACCATAAGGGTCAAATTCGTACGATTTTATTGCTTTTCATTCGGATTCTGATTCGAAAACAAAAGACCTTATCTCTGAGCTGCGTTATTTTTTGAGCACTCTGCATTTTAAAGTTAGAAAATGTGGATATTTTCACCTGCCCTTTTTCTCGCCTCCTGCACATACCTACAAATTCCGTTGGGACAGACGTCGGCGCCGCCGGGATGCTAACAATAAAAGGACGATACGTGATATCTGTTAGCAAGTATGTAATGTTCTGGTAAACGTTATAACGCGCGAATGCGATATCGCAGTTAAATGGATAATAAAACAAAGGGAATAACGTGTCCACGTGGCGCAATGCGCGGTGAATAGCGAGAGGTACGTTATTACTTCAAGTTTCAATAATAATGGCCGCCGTGCGTGTTCAATGTGGCCCAAATTTTCCGCCACATTATTCCGCCGGATTTAGTTTTCCCAGCGTGACACCAATTTAATGAGCGGTACGCTGAAAATTGCCGCAATTTTTGCTTTCGGAAATACACACCTTTGAGAAAATTATTCCCCGCAAACAAAACGCTTTGTCACGTTGTTTTCAGGTCGCAAACCGAAATCAACTTTCATTGATTGCACTGGCACTTCAGTATTCAAAGAAAGTTTCAAGTTAGAACATTCTCAGGGGATGAGTTTCTTAAGACCTGCTGACTTCCAAGAGTTCCTAAGTGAAATCTTTTAATAATTTAATATCTTTAGTAGGTATCAAAGTAACTAAAGACCTTTAACAAAAATAAACGCCCCTAACCTTGCCAATAGCCTGCAACAAGAGGATTGGGAGAAAGTGTACAACGTAAACGAAACTAACCTAAAGTTTGAGTGTTTTTTGAATACGTTCCTGATTCATTATGAAAAAAAAAAACGTCCCCCCTAACAAAAATCAAAGATGATAAGAAGCAATCTAGACCATCGAGTGAACTTCTACAAGTTAGAGAGACACGATACTTATGGCTACTCGGGAAACGCCAGGATGGTTTGATCAAAGGCTGTTTCCAATGACACGGCAACGCTCCAATAAAACTCCGCTAAGACTTCGGCTAAATCACCGACTAAAAGTCCCGCTGAAAGCCTCGAATAATACTTCAACCAAGAGCCTACATAGAAGAAACGATTTTTGTTAGCGGCCATGTTAGCTTGTTCGTCGGCGTACGTCGTCATATTTCACCTGAGAAAACTGGGGTCCCAGGCTTGGTATGGGGGTTACAAACTATCCCGAAGGGTGTTCGATGGTGTCACTAAATCTTCCGCAACGGCCGCTGATGAATTACTTCTCCCAAAGAGCAAGAATTCCGATAACTTACAGTGCACGTAAAACACGTCTAGCTTGCACCACGCTCCGAACAAGAAAGGGTCGCGACGAAAGTGAAGATGGTGGAGGTCGGTAAGACGCGCGAAAATTGCCGACGATAACCAATCAAGTAGTCACATGGTGCCTCCATAGCCTATGGATGTTGAGCGTTCGCATCACGCAAGTTTCCCCTCTTGCGATGTAAATGAGGGGGAACAGTGTAGCCAACTGTGCTAAAACGCAGTTGAATGATACTGTTTTGGCGGCAAATTTGAAACGTAACAATACATCAAATATTACAGCAATACGTAGCTGCGAAAACCTATCCACAGAGAGGACCCAGACTCTGTGCAGGGGCCAGACAAAACCTGGGAATGCAGCTGTTCAACCGTTTACCACCCACCCATTGGAGGAAGAATAGAATCCCAATATTTACGAGGCGATTAAAACGCATACCGAAGATCAACCCAATTTATTCTATAAATGACTTCTGTCAAATTATATTATTCTCAGATACCGCCCAATTTCATAAAACGTAGTTAACCGCTTGATCAAATTAATTGTGTGATTAAGTCCCAGTTGTAGGTACAACGCCAGTTTAAATTTAAGCTCAAGCTTAAACCCATAGCAACGATTATTTCAACAATTGTTGTTAAGGGTTCAAGCTTTAGCTTAAAGTTAAGCTGGAATTGTACAACTGGGCCTAAGCAGTATCATTGGTGGAAATTTAAACTTTCCTGCACAATTAACTTGATCGAGGGGTTAACTACGTATTATGAAACTGGACCTTAATGACCTCATTGTAATACGATGTAATAAATATATCAAATATCTCTATCTACTATGATTACATGAGGTTAAAATAAGATGGGAATATCCTGCGAGTGCTTCGGAGCAGTAAATCGAAAATGCCATTAAATTTTCTGCCCTTTCGGTTTTGAAATATAGTAGGTACATGACTGTGAAGTGTGTATACAATTTATTTACTTCAGATATTATCCAATGAAGTGGCGAGTTACAACGTTATATAAGAACGACATAACAAGGAAATCGTGTCGTTCTGGAGTGTGATCGATGGTCATGCGACTTCGCGTGACTTACTAAAAACCGTTTTAATTTTGTATGATACGAACAAATTGAGGTGGTGTGCTTTTACATGTGTTACAGTTCACGCAATTAATAATTAAGTGATTAATCCAACGCGTTCTTTAACTGAAATTCCGAAGACTCTTTTCACATGTGCGAATACTTTAACTTTAACTTTAACTTCAAAATTATAAAATGCTGTTTGAATAAATAGGGGCATTCAACAAACAAATCGATTGTTTACAGTCAGACTGAATCTATTTAAATCGATTCATGAAAACCCTGAACTGGCGTGACCGTAATATTTGGTATTTAACTATTCAACAATAGCTATATCACAATATTAACAGTGCGGTTAAGTCATTTCTCTAATAAATCCCTGAAATAAACAACTCCCACATATGATACAAACCGCAACGCCATATTTGATCGCAGTTGAATCGCAACATTTTTACGATGGACAATCTCACGATCGATGTTGAATCGATTCAGATGCGTTGAACGCTAAACCGTATGCAATCATAAATCGATTGTGTCCGTTGAATGCCCCTAATGTTTCGAGGGCTAAATTTTTTCGAATGAGAAATTTCTCAGAAGTACCCAACATTAAATTCAATTCTTAATTTGTGAAAAAGAAGAAAGAAGGAAGTTTCGGGAAAATTTTAAACTTTAGTCCAATGCAATGTAACGTAAAAATTCGGTAGTGGGGGGGAAGTAATAGAGGGCGCATGACATTCGTTAAAAGTCGAAAAGTAAAATAAATGGTAGAGAAAGTATCTACAGCGGGTAATTTACTGGGAAACCAACGTGAAAGTAGGAAAACAATTCCTCGAAGATAAGGGTTAAATAGCTTGCAAATCTGAATAACAAGAATTTTATGCAAAGTGATTTGCAGGCAAGGGATTAGGTCGAATTAGCTAGTGCATTAAAAATAATGATTGAAGTATGCAAAGGCCAACGAAATCAAAATTTATGAAAATTCAAATTAATAGAAACGCACGACGATGTCTTTGTTTAAAAATAAAAGTTGGATTCGCGTCTGACAGTGCCTGAGCTTGCGGTTTTCCACAGGAAAATGCATCACCTTGTACGTTCCGATAAAAGTCGGATCAATTGCAGCGGATACGACGTAGACTATCAGCTCCAGTTTAATTAAACCGCAAGCATTTTTTTTCTGGTTCGCAAGGTTTACCACGGAATGCCATCGCAGTTACCAGCGAACGTTAAATTCATAATTTACTTGCCGAATTAATTTACTTAATCGTCTCGTAACAAACGTGCAGTACACGCAGGTATTACGGAGAATTCCTTAAGGAGATTGGATTTAATTTGGCCTGAGCTAATTGGAAAACAACTCGTGTTGTGCAGAGATCAGCCAATTTTTCCATGCAAATTTTATTACCGGCTTAATTTAATTAAACTGGGTTAATCTTCCTGTTTACAGTACAGACAACCGGAATTAGAAGAGTAACTTAAATTTACATTAGATTTTTTCTTACCAACGACAACTAAGGCCCAGTTGTACAATGCCAGTTTAAATTTAAGCTAATTGTTGTTAGCTTTGGCTTAAAGTACCTAAAGCTGGGATTGTATGTATGTACAACTTAGCCTAAGAGTTTACTTACGTCTTGTTTTTTTTTTCAAAATTAAATTCGACGTTTTAAAATCCCCCCACCCCCCTGCCAGAATCAATCGCGATTTAATCGAAGGCAAATTAGTTTGCTGCTTTGAGCACTACTTGTTCTAAAATAGTTTCTTTCGCTTTGTGGAATTGTTTTAGAATCGTTCCGTAACGGCTTTCAGAAAGTTTTATTCAAGGATAATGTCTGCTGTGAGAGAGCGACGTTGCTTTCAGGAAAATTGCCAGTTTTATTTGTCGTCCTTTTTCATTGAATATCACGTCACGTTTAAACAAATCGTATAATTTAATTGCACGATCTTTTTTGTTTACAGCAATTTTTTTATTACAATTTTTTATCTAGAATCGTCCTGTCTCCAGGGAAAATTCCGGAAAATTTTTCTGGAGTACAGAGGTTAACGTTTATTATTTTTCGATTCATTTTCGATTCTTATGATGCACAAAATTTAAAAGGATAAAAAAAAACTACTACCCACCAGTTGCGTTGGTATCCATTTCGTCTTCGTCATCGTCGGGATGAACGGTGTCACCTTCATCGTTATGATAGTATTTCCTCCTAGGAAGAAGCCGTTGTCCCGGCAGTGGCAGCGGAAGATAAACAACAAGCGCAAGAAGCAGAGCAATGGATCTCATCTCCGGAGGTAACTGACTCCCTCCAAGGCAGGCCCGTCATCAGCAAGCATTGTCCTTCGAAATTCCCGAAGCAATCGCCGTCGACAGCACCCCTTGCAAACTTCTTACAAGCAGTAATTATTAAAGCCGGAATCAGCAGATGCAAATCGAGATGGCAAGTTGAAACGTGACGCGATCAATATAGGTAATAGATTTTTAATGTCGCGGGGAACTTCGAACGGGAACGGAAAGGCGGGCGGGCGTCGCGACGGCCCCCGTTCGTGATGAAGCGAGCGACCGGGTGTCGAGTACTTACCTGTCGTAAAATACGATAATTAATTTTTGTAACACGAAAGGAATACACACGCACCTAGGCTATCGACGACGGTGGCGACGCCAGAGTGCGTGTCGCTTGGACGCCCGATGCACCCGGGTCACAACGCAGACGCTTTGCGGTCGATGTTCAGAGGACTAGCGCCAAACCAAACAATATAATTTAATATCTGTATTGTAAACAGTGCCATCAAATTATATTTGATCATGAGAATAATAATAACCTGATGAAAATGCAAGAGAAAATTGAATTTCCGTGTAGAATAATTAAATATTATGCTTCATCAGAGAAAAAAAGAGAATCTATTCTTTTTTCAATAAATAGTAAAGAAATATAGGCATAGGAAGACAAGGTTTTAGGTATCCAATTATAGACCCTGATAAATCATCAACAACTATGGTATGAATAATAAATGAACTGCTTTCATTTAATTTAATTATTGAACAACCTTTCTCAAGATAATCCACAAAGTCGATTTTGTTGCCCATTAATTACTTGATGGAAATAAAACTTAAACTTTAATTTTTTTTCAGCGGATTAAAAACAAAAAAAAACAACATTCCGGAACGTTACAGAATAATTCTCTTACCAACAAGAAAAGCATCGTTTTTACAAAACATTAATTTATTTACATCTCAAATCCCTGTATTTACAATATGTACATGGTCAAATTTAATTGGTCCACACTTCATAACACGTAGGTATTTTCGTGACCTTCCGATTCCTTATTTTTCGGGTTGTCAACGACGGTAAAAGGGGACAGGATCACGTCGTCTGCAAAAATTCAAACGTAAAACAAATTTAAAATTACAAAAATATAAAAGAATGTAACTTACATTCGTTGTCCGGATTTCTGCTGCCTCGTTTTCGCCTAAGGAACACGTACAACCCAACTAGGCACACGACAATCAAGGAGATTAGCAGGACCGCCGGTATAATCCAGTACTTGCACCTTAAGAAAATCAACCACCATTAGCCCTACATAAAACAGACAAAAACAGCGCCCTTACCAACTGGTGCTGACCACATCGCTTAGAGTCGATGAGCGTTCCGTTTTACATACGCCATTCCTGCAAACCCCATTTTGGCACTCCCCAGAACACTTCAGCTCACAGCTGAAGCTATCGTTGTCCATCCTGTTGTACCCATCCAAACACGCACAAGTTTCCGGGCTGACGCACACACCGTTGGTGCAAGGGGTTGAACACACAGGATTGCATTGATTCTTGACCTTGAGATCGCCGGTGTACCCAGAATTACAAGCGCAAGTTTCCGGAGCCACGCAGAATCCGTTAGGACAATCGCTCGAACAACGTGGCACACACTTGAACGGCCCATGGGGATCCGGTTTAAACCCGGATTTACACTTGCAAGTTTCAGGACCTACACACTCACCGTTTTCACAAGATTTGGAGCAGTATGGGACGCAGTGGTACTTATTGGTTACACTGGGGACGTATCCTTTATTACACGTGCACTTTCCTGGGGAGGAACACCACCCGTTCTTGCAGGTTTCAGAGCAAGCGGGGTTGCACCAGTACTTATTTTTGGGGTCCATCGTAAACCCATTGTTGCATGTACAGGTTTCAGGCGATGAACATGCTCCGTTCAGGCAAGGCTTCGCACAGTATGGATTACACTTGTACTTATTTCTTGGGTCTAATTCAAATCCCTTGTTGCATTTACATAATTCAGGAGCCGAACAAATTCCGTTCTCGCAAGCCATTGAGCAACGCGGATTACACTGGTATTTGTTGCTCGTGTCCAAAATGAACCCGCCGTTACATTTACATGTGTCGGGTGCCGAGCAAATTCCATTAATGCACGGTTTCGAACACGATGGATTGCACTGGTATTTATTTTTCGCGTCCAGCGCAAAGCCGTTGTTACATTTACATGATTCTGGTGCCGAACAAATTCCGTTAAGGCATGGTTTTGAACAGCTAGGATTACATTGATACTTATTCTTTGAGTCCAGTACGAAACCGTTGATGCATTTGCATGTTTCTGGTGCCGAGCAAACTCCGTTGGTACATGGTTTGGAACAGTGCGGATTGCATTGATACGTATTTTTCGAATCCAGTACGAAACCGCTGTTGCACTTACAGATTTCTGGGGATGAGCAAATTCCATTTGCGCAAGGCTTGGAACAGAGTGGGTTACATTGATACTTATTTTTTGAATCCAAAACGAACCCGCCGTTACATTTACATGTTTCAGGTGCCGAGCAAATTCCGTTAAGACACGGTTTAGAGCATCTTGGGTTACATTGATATTTGTTTTTCGGATCAATTGCGAAGCCGTTGTTACACGTGCACGTTTCTGGAGCGGAACAAACCCCGTTCGCGCAAGGCTTGGAACAACGCGCATTACATTGATATTTGTTCTTTGTGTCCAAAGCAAAGCCGTTGTTACATTTACATGTTTCCGGTGCCGAACAGATTCCGTTCAGGCATGGCTTCGAACAGCTAGGATTACATTGATATTTGTTTTTTGCATCTACCACGAAGCCGCTGTTACACTTACACGTTTCCGGCCCTGAACAAGCTGCGTTGGTACAAGGTTTAGAGCAGCGCGCATTACATTGATATTTATTCTTTGGGTCTAAAATAAACCCGTCGTTACATTTACACAATTCTGGTGCCGAGCAGATTCCATTGACGCATGGTTTTGAACACCGTGGATTACACTGGTACTTGTTTTTTGGATCCAATAGGAAACCGTTGTTGCACTTGCACGTTTCTGGCGCCGAACAAATTCCATTTGCGCAAGGCTTAGAACAACGCGCGTTACACTGGTACTTATTTCTAGTGTCCAGAACGAAACCGTTGTTACACTTACACGTCTCGGGTGCCGAGCAAACCCCACTCGTACATAGTTTGGAACAACGTGGATTGCATTGATATTTATTTTTCGGATCTAACACAAATCCACTGTTACATTTACATGTTTCTGGAGCCGAACATATTCCATTAACGCAAGGTTTAGAACAGCGCGCGTTACACTGGTATTTATTTTTTGGATCCAGCACGAAGCCATTGTTACATTTACAGCTTTCTGGAGCAGAACAAACTCCGTTACCGCAGGCTCTGGAACAGCGCGCGTTACATTGGTATTTATTCTTTGGGTCCAACACAAATCCATTGTTACATTTACATGTTTCTGGAGCCGAACATATTCCATTAACGCAAGGTTTAGAACAGCGCGCGTTACATTGGTATTTATTTTTTGGGTCTAGTAGGAAACCGTTGTTACATCTGCACGTTTCTGGGGCAGAACAAACTCCGTTAACGCAGGCTTTGGAACATCGTGCGTTACATTGGTATTTATTCTTTGGGTCCAACACAAATCCATTGTTACATTTACATGTTTCTGGAGCCGAACATATTCCATTAACGCAAGGTTTAGAACAGCGCGCGTTACATTGGTATTTATTTTTGGGGTCTAGCAGGAAACCGTTGTTACATCTGCACGTTTCTGGGGCAGAACAAACTCCGTTAACGCAGGCTTTTGAGCAACGTGCGTTACATTGGTACTTATTCTTTGAGTCCAATACGAAACCGTTGTTACACCTGCACGTTTCGGGAGCAGAACAAAGTCCATTGACGCAGGCCTTGAAACAACGCGCGTTACACTGATATTTATTTTTTGGGTCCAGTATGAAACCATTGTTACATCTGCACGTTTCTGGAGCTGAACAAACCCCGTTAACGCAGGCCTTGGAACAACGTGCGTTACATTGATATTTATTTTTTGGATCCAGCACGAAACCGTTGTTACATCTGCACGTTTCTGGAGCAGAACAAACCCCGTTAACGCAGGCTTTGGAGCAACGTGCGTTACATTGATATTTATTTTTTGGATCCAACACGAAACCGTTGTTACATCTACACGTTTCTGGAGCAGAACAAACCCCGTTAGAGCAGGCCTTGGAACAACGTGGGTTACATTGATATTTATTTTTTGGGTCTAGCACGAAACCGTTGTTACATCTGCACGTTTCTGGAGCAGAACAAATTCCGTTAACGCAGGCTTTGGAGCAACGTGCGTTACATTGGTACTTATTCTTTGGATCCAATACGAAACCGTTGTTACATCTACACGTTTCTGGAGCAGAACAAACTCCGTTAGCGCAGGCCTTGGAACAACGTGGGTTACATTGATATTTATTTTTTGGGTCTAGCACGAAACCGTTGTTACACCTGCACGTTTCTGGAGCAGAACAGACCCCGTTAACGCAGGCTTTGGAGCAACGTGCGTTACATTGGTACTTATTCTTTGGGTCCAACACGAAACCGTTGTTACATCTACACGTTTCTGGAGCAGAACAAACTCCGTTAGAGCAGGCCTTGGAACAACGTGGGTTACATTGATATTTATTTTTTGGGTCTAGCACGAAACCGTTGTTACATCTGCACGTTTCTGGAGCTGAACAAACCCCGTTAACGCAGGCCTTGGAACAGCGTGCGTTACATTGATATTTATTTTTTGGATCCAGCACGAAACCGTTGTTACATCTGCACGTTTCTGGAGCAGAACAAACCCCGTTAACGCAGGCCTTAGAACAACGTGCGTTACATTGATATTTATATTTCGGGTCCAGCACGAAACCGTTGTTACATCTGCACGTTTCTGGAGCAGAACAAACCCCGTTAACGCAGGCTTTGGAGCAACGTGCGTTGCATTGGTACTTATTCTTTGGATCCAATACGAAACCGTTGTTACACCTGCACGTTTCTGGAGCAGAACAAATTCCGTTAACGCAGGGTTTGGAGCAACGTGCGTTACATTGATATTTATTTTTTGGGTCTAGCACGAAACCGTTGTTACATCTGCATGTTTCTGGAGCAGAACAAACCCCGTTAACACAGGTCTTGGAACAACGTGGGTTACATTGATATTTATTTTTTGGGTCTAGCACGAAACCGTTGTTACATCTGCACGTTTCTGGAGCGGAACAAACTCCATTAACACAGGCTTTGGAACAACGTGCGTTACATTGGTACTTATTCTTTGGGTCCAACACGAAACCGTTGTTACATCTACACGTTTCTGGAGCAGAACAAACCCCGTTAGCGCAGGCCTTGGAACAACGTGGGTTACATTGATATTTATTTTTTGGGTCTAGCAGGAAACCGTTGTTACACCTGCATGTTTCTGGAGCAGAACAAATTCCGTTAACGCAGGGTTTGGAACAACGTGGGTTACATTGATATTTATTTTTTGGGTCTAGCACGAAACCGTTGTTACACCTGCACGTTTCTGGAGCAGAACAAACCCCGTTAGCGCAGGCCTTGGAACAACGTGGGTTACACTGATACTTATTTTTCGGATTCAAGACGTAACCGTTGTTGCACTTACAAGTTTCTGGCGCCGAACAAACTCCGTTAACGCAAGGTTTCGAACACCGTGGCTTACACTGGTATTTATTTTTGGGGTCAGCGATAAACCCGTTGTTGCATTTGCACGTTTCCGGGCCGGAGCAAACCGAGTTAACGCACGCTTTTGAGCATTTGGGCCTGCACTCGTATATGTTTTTCGGATTCAAGATAAAACCGTTGTTGCACGTGCATTTATCGGGGGCGCTACATCTTCCATTTATGCACGACTTGGCGCAAATCGGGTAGCAATCTAAACCCTTGGCGTCCAGTTTCCATCCCTTTTTGCAGAAGCATTTGTTTTTAAATAAGCATATTCCGTTGTCGCATTTTTGGCAAGTGCAAGCGGGCCTATAGGATTTTCGTATTTTGTACTAGAGTTATTTTAGAAAAGGTAAATTTTACTTACGCGTGGTTTATACATGGTCTGACTTGCTCCGTGATCACAATGTTTACGTATATAATCACTAGGGCCACAAAACAAAATTCGTGCACTTTCATCTTGAAAACGAAACGCACTCTTGCACTGTTTTGACAATAAATTCGCTGGCGCTTGAAATCATGTCTTTATAGAAGCCCTTATCAGCGGAAGCTACCGTGAGAATGTGGAGATTGAATTAGCATGCACAGAGTGGGACGAAGGGATTTTCTTTGTTGGGTTTTCGTCGTAATCAGAACGGGAATATAATTAATGAATTTTTCCGCAAGTTCTTCCTAATGAAACTTCCGCTGCGTTTACTAAAGTAGGTATATTTGCAATAGTTCGGCAGTCTAATACAATAAATAAATTCATCGGTAATTTCAAATTTTGTTCGTTATTTCGGCAAAAGCGTCGATGTAGGGGGGGTTTGGGCTTTCGCAATCTGAAATTTGACGCTGGCTGATTCAAAAGCAATCGCCTTCAAAGTACTCACTCACCTTTATGATAATGTCCGGCGGATTTGTTTCGGTACCTTCCCCGTTTTGATTTATACAATCGGATTGAACCCAGGATCGTTAATATGATGACCAAAGAACTTAGCACTCCAAAAATGAGCAGGGACTTCTCCCCAAACCTTTAAAAATTCAAATTAATAATTGGGCTTGGGCCGTAAATATTAAGATTTGTGCGAGATGGGTACCTACCACATCATGTGTGTTAAAGGACTGCTCACGATGATCGACTCAGTGTTGCAACATTTTTCTTCGCAGGAGACCAAATTTGTTTCGGGTCCTGAACATTCGGGGGCAATGCAATTTAACGCACACTCCGGAACGCAAATCGAACTTTCCACGTCATTTACGTAACCGTCAAGACAGTCGCACGTGTTGGGGGCACTGCAAATCCCGTTTGTGCAGCTTGCGCAGATCGGATGGCATTCGTGGTGGAGGCTCTCGCTTTTTTGGTAACCGTCTCTGCAGATGCACGTTTGGGGCGAAACGCAGTCGGAATTAATGCACGCAGGATCACATCGGGGAACGCAGACGTTCTGGGCACTTTCCCTTTTCGCGAAACCCTCAAAACAGGTGCAGGTGTTGGGGGAAGTACAGGTGGAGTTGACGCAAGCTTCTGCGCAGGTAGGTTCGCACTGTTGACTTGATTCTGTCATTTTGTAACCTAGAAAAATGAAACAAAATTGTGCAACGGACGACTTTTGTATTAGGCATTTAAGAATGATAAGTACCAGTATCGCATTCACATTGATTCGGCGCAACACATGTTCCATGCGTGCAAGATTTGTTGCAAACTGGATTACATTTGTGCGGTTCTTCCACATCCAGGACGTATCCAGGATAACAAGCGCACACATCTGGAGCAGTGCATTCTCCATTGGTGCAAGGTTGATTACACAGTGCCTTACATGTAAACTTATTTTCAAGATCCAGGTGGTATCCAGGTTTACACGTGCATGTTTCAGGTGCGGTGCATTCCCCGTTCGTACATTTCACGCTACAAACAGGATTGCACTTGAATTTATTTACTACATCCGGAAGGTATCCAGGATTGCAAGTGCACTCTTCGGGGGCGGAACAGTTACCATTGATGCACGACTGACTGCACACGGGGCTGCATAAATTTTCATCCTCAGAATCCAGGTGGTATCCAGGTTTGCACGTGCACGTTTCAGGTGCGACGCATTCGCCGTTTATACACGTCGCCGTGCAAGCAGGGTTGCACTTAAATGTGCTTTCGGGATCTAGGACATATCCAGGAAGACAAGCGCACACTTCAGGAGCGGAACATTTCCCGTTGATGCACGATTCACTGCACACGGGGTTACATTTATATTTGTCCTCCGAGTCCAGAACATGTCCAGAATTGCAAGTGCAGACCTCAGGGGCGGTACATGCTCCGTTTGTGCAATTTTGACTGCACACAGGGTTGCACTTGTATTTATTTTCACTATCCAGAACAAATCCAGGTTTACACGAACACTGTTCTGGTCCAGTGCAATCTCCGTTCGTGCAGGGCTCAGCACAAACTGGATTGCACTTGTATTTATCGTTGGAATCTGGGGCGTATCCAGAAAGACACTCGCAGAAATCAGGCGCCCAACACTCCCCGTTAGTGCAGGGTTGATCACAAACTGGATTGCACTGATATTTATTTTTATCATCCAGGACGAAGCCAGGTTTGCACACACACTGTTCTGGCCCAGTGCAATCTCCGTTCGTGCAGGGCTCAGCACAAACTGGATTGCACTTGTATTTATCGTTGGAATCCGGAGCGTATCCAGAACGACACTCGCAGAAATCAGGCGCCAAACACTCCCCGTTTGTGCAGGGTTGATCACAAACTGGATTGCACTGATTTTTATTTTTATCATCCAGGACGAAGCCAGGTTTGCACGAACACTGTTCTGGCCCAGTGCAATCTCCGTTCGTGCAGGGCTCAGCACAAACTGGATTGCACTTGTATTTATCGTTGGAATCCGGAGCGTATCCAGAACGACACTCGCAGAAATCAGGAGCCAAACATACCCCGTTTATACAGGGTTTATCACAAACTGGATTGCACTGATTTGTATTTTTATTATCCAGAACGTAACCGAGCTTGCAGGAACACGTTTCGGGGTGGCCGCATTCTCCGTTTATGCAATCGTAAGTGCAAGTAGGGAAGCATTCGGTCTGGTTGGAAGCAAGTTTGGCGTAACCAGGATTGCACTGGCAATCATCGGGTGCAACGCAAGTACCGTTCTTGCACGGATTTTCACACACTGGAACGCAAGTTAAATTCGTGTTGCTCTCTGCGTTGAAGTTTTCAAATCCAGTGCAGCAGATCGTTTCGTTTTCGTAGTCGTTGTATCTCTACAAATTAATCAGAGTCAATTATAATCCTTTTGATATAACTTGATTAGGAATAAGAAGATTATAATCAGTTGAACTTTGATGATGGAAGTCTGCAGGAAAGCTTTAACTCAAAGGGATTGTCTTGGACTGAATGAGCATCAATTTAAAGGGAAAGAAAATTAATATTACAACTTACCACACGGCGTAAATTTTGTCTTCGTCGAATCCTCGTCCTTATGCACGGCAGGAAACCGCACCTTGCTAAATAAGCCTCCCTGTATGTTTCCACTACAGGCTGAACTCTCGTCTTTACCACCCTAAGTTCAATAAGTGCTCGGAATAAAAAAAAATTCAAGTGTTGGTGAGTGTTGACTTACAATTTTCTTCTCGTGCAGACACCCTCTTGTCCAACGACCGCGGTGAACAGGCACAATGAAAGGACGATCGCGGAAATTTGCATGTCGATATTTTTTTCGCACAAGGACAGACGGAAGTGCTCTATGAGATAATTGTGCTCATCCTTATCTACAACGTTTACCGATCAGGAAAAAGTGTTTACGAATTTATGTAAAATTTATTTATTTATTTAAGGTTTTAAAACTAGTCCTCAAATAAAAACGTAATCGGCCATTAGTTTCTTTTCTCCTAAGAGAGATTGCCACAAAGTGAAATATTGTGAGAAATCAAACTCATCTCTATTTAGATGGAGTGGCTTTTCAATAACAAGTTGAAGAAAATGAAGAAATCGCGAGAATTTTAATGATAGCTGAAATTCGAAACTATAGTCCGCCTAGACAAACAGCAACCAATTTGCTGCTTCATAATTTTAGATCAAAAATCGGCCACTAGATGTCGCAACCTAAACTATTGTTTCAAAATTCTAGAGTTGGTAATAACTAAAGCATGGATTTAGCTGCATTTAGGTCATGTGTTATCTTTTTAGTCGGACGTACGAGTTGTGGAATGATGACTTGTGATCTAAAAATGCAGCTAAATCCGTGCTTTAGTTATAACTCTGTTATTATAGTATTCATATGTATGACAACAGATGGCGCCGAATTGTTTTAAAATGCAACAGTAATAGTGTTTTCCACTGGCTGCACTAGTGTGCACTGAATGTATTTTCATCTCGGTTCAGCTTTATTTAATAAAACGAGATAGAGATATCCTGAGTGCACACCGGTGCAGCCAGTGGAAAACGCTATAAGATAGTATTCGGTATAGTACACGGCTGCAATTTGATCTTTAAATGCGAAGCAACGAGATTACGTGTTTGAGATTTGCGACAATAGATGGCGCTATTGTAAATGAAAACTAACTGCAATTTGATTCCAATTCAAAATTAAGAGGGCATTCAGAGGCTGCCAACAGTGAAACGCACAAATCTGATTACGTCGTAACGAATCATTTCTCAAAGTCTAAATGCGAAGCAACGAGATTACGTGTTTGAGATTCACAACAACAGATGGCGCCATTGTAAATGAAATTCAAAATTAAGAGGGCATTCAGTATACACGGCTGGCAACAGTGAAACGCACAAATCTGATTACGTCGTAACGAATCATTTCTCAAAGTCTAAATGCGAAGCAACGAGATTACGCGTTTGAGATTCACAACAACAGATGGCGCCACTGAAAATGAAATTTAAAATGACGAGGGCATTCAGTATACACGGCTGACAACAGTGAAACGCACAAATCCGATTACGTCGTAACGAATCATTTCTCAAAGTCTAAATGCGAAGCAACGAGATGTTTAAGATTCACAACAACAGATGGCGCCGTTGTAAATGAAATTCAAAATTAAGAGGGCATTCAGTATAGTACACGGCTGCCAACAGTGAAACGCACAAATCTGATTACGTCGTAACGAATCATTTCTCAAAGTCTAAATGCGAAGCAACGAGATTACGCGTTTGAGATTCACAACAACAGATGGCGCCGTTGTAAATGAAATTTAAGATTAAGAGGGCATCCAGTATACACGGCTGCCAAGTCTGATTACGTCGCGTACGTCGTCGTAATGAATCATTTCTCCATGTCTTCAAATGCGAAGCAGCGAGATTCCATGTTCGAGGTTCGCCACAGATGGCGCCATTGTAAATGTGACGCAACTCTAATTTAATTCTAATTAAAAATTAAGATAGTATTCAGCATCTAGAGTTTCCAAAAGTAAAATGAACAAATCTGATTACGTCATAGCGAATCATTTCTCTAAATGTTTTAAAGCGAAGCAACGAGATTCCGAGTTTCAGATTCTCAACAACAGATGGCACTACTGTACATAAGGTCCAACGTCAACCTAATTTTAATCGAAAATTAAGAAGATATCCTGGTTGATAAAAAAGAGATACTGCACAAATCTGAGTACGACGTAATGGCTTGTTTTTTGGAATTTTTAAGACAAGAGGTGGCGCTACTGTAAATGCTATCAGCTGTCTAATCAGTAAATGCAGTTTTCTTTTATATTTTTAGAAAATTCTGAAACTCTGCAGGGCACCTTACCGCAGTTTGGTAGATGGCGTAAAGTGATTTTAAAGTTGAATGGAAAGCATCATGAAATCCAAAAGATTCGGACGAAATCGTAACGGCAAAACTTAATCGTGATATGTCGCGGCGGCTTTATGGAAGGAGTTTCTTGCTTTTGGTTGCAGCCTGCAGCGAAAGGTGGCGTTAACTTGCAGCGTCGATTCAATGTCAGTTGTCAAGAAAATGGATTTGGAAAAGCTTTGAAGAAATACCGAGCGATTTAGAAGCTGCAGTCAAAAGCGTATATTCAAAAACCAGAAATGAAGTTAGAGTATGCAGTGAAAGCACTAAAGAATTTAACATAGAGAAAGGGGTACGTCAGGGAGGGATATTGAGTCCTTTACTGTCTGGCAAACAAAATAGTAGAAGGATGTACGGTCGGCGTAAGAAACCCGAGGCAAATAAAAATAAAAGAGTTCTTGTACCTACACAGATCACCTCTTGTTGGTGTCAATGATTGGCATAAACAATTTAAAAAGAAGTACTGAAGTATGTTCTTACGAGCCGCCATTGAATTGCGTTATATGTTATATGTTCCGTTTTTTGGACATACGTAATTTGTGATTAGATCAGTTAGTTGAAGTTCAGTTTAGATAAATTACATTTTCAAAAGAATCCTACTTTTGTTGAGGATTTTCTTCATCATCTGATTCTTAACTAACGTTTATAATACCGTCCATAAGTTATTCACAATATTTGGCAGTCACCCTGTATTTGTGCAGGAAGCAGGAGTTCAATTTTGCCTACGTGACGATCGGCATATTTCGTAATATTGCAACACCAAACCATACGCTATTATTTAGTCCTACAGTATCTATCTGTCACTCTTTCGCCCGGCTAAAACTGACTTCATTCGTAACTACCTCCGTGTCAGCGTGGTTGGGGAGAACGCAGCCTTAGGCGTCGCGTTCATTGTTTCAACTGGCCTCCTGGCGTGCTGACCTTTTGTTTGTTGGTGATTACTAACTATCTGTGTGCTTCTTTCATGTGAATCTTTTGATTGAAACCTGTAGCGGAATCTACTCCGAGATTTGTTTACAAGCACGCCGAGTGAATTCAAGCTCATTATTAAGCTTCTGGGATATGTCTTGTCGGCAATTTTGCGCGTATGTTCTGTTTGTAACGCGTATCTCTCCTCTAGTAGGCTTCCAGTGGTAGTTTTACCTTTGCTGAAAACATCGACGTCCCTTGGGTGGAAGAAAAGGTCGGAATCGGAAACGAATAAAACCCCCAGCATCTCGGCCCACCCTTCGTCCGTAAAAGTGGACCCGACTTGAAAACGCGACGCCACTTGGTGACGTAACACCTTCGCTGAATTACGTCACTGGCAGCACTGACAGCTATTTGCCTTTACGCTGGATTTTGGTTGCCAGGTCGAAAATATTTTAATTATTTTTATTGACTTATTTTGTTGACCCACCTTAACGCGGCGTTGTTATTGTTTTATTAGTTCATTTTAATTTAATCAAGTGCTTTTCGTTATTTGCTTTAAAGCTTTGGTTGTGAACGAATAGCAGATCTGCTTATCGGATAAAATCTAACTTGCTCGTTTGTTTGTTAACAAAGTTTACTTAGGCTGGTTTTCTCAGTCTTAGTTTAACTTTAAACTCCTGTTTATTTCCATAGGAATAATTGTTTTTATAATTGCTAGCATGGGAATAAACAGGAATTTAATGTTAAACTAGGACTGAGAGACCCAGCCTTAGTTACATTTCGTGTTCGATTCATTGAACCCCGTCTGCGTCGTACTCAATATTTGCAATTTAACCATTTTCTTATTTTTACCAATCTTGAGCTTGACAAATGAAAACTTTTATTTTATTCAACTTGTCCACCCTTTGCTTTTGGGGTTTCGTTGAACCCTCCCGTTTCCAGGAGTTTAGTCGGCGGTGCTGGAGAAACTTCAAAGTCACTCGCACAATTTGCTGTCTTTCAGGTAGGTAGCAATTTATAGATGGAAAATACATTGACCTGAAATATCTTGGATGCACAGTGAGTAGTACCGGAAACTTAGAAACAGACGTCAACAATACATAGAATAAATGCGGCATCCAGAAGTCAGTAAGTCAACGAAATTAAAAATATATAAAAACGATGTGTGACAGTGAATCCTGGACCGTAAACAACAGATTAAAGTCAAAAATTACGGCGATGGAAACGAGAATACTTAGAAAATTGGAAGGAGTAAATAGATTGGATGAAATAAGAAATAGCGAAATAAGAGAAAGAATGAGAGAGTTAAATCGATCATAAAAAAAAAATAGAGGAGAGACAGTGTAGCTGTTTCGGGCACCTTATGTGCATGAAGTATGGGAAGCAGGGTGGGACAAGAAGAAAAAGAGAAGAAGACCCAAAAAGACAACGAAGCAGGAGATTGGAAATATTCTGAAAGAAAGGGGCATCACATGGAACACAGCAAAGAGACAAGCACGACACTGAAAGGAGTGAAAAAAATTCCGCTATGAAAAGCAGAAACACTCAAACACTTAACGGTATTTGGGTTACGGATAGCTAACTGATTGTGAGTAGAAGAAAGAATACCGTTAAGAACATTGTGTAATTAAAAAAACTGTGTAAGATAAATACACAAAATAAAAAATAATTAATAAGCTCATTTGAATTATGTTGTAATAAAAAAATATTGCTATTCTCTTTGTTATTATAGAGTTTGCGCAAATGCACCGTTACATTATAAATGCATCGTTATAAATTTGAAAGGGTGGTTTATATTTGAATTTTTAATACCGCGCTTCTCCTATTCGTTTAAAGTAGTATTTGCTAATTTATAACGATTGCATTTATGGCGTAACGGTGTGTTTGCGGCAAACTCTGTATTAAAGCGAATACTCTTTTATGAAAATAATAATAATAATAAATTTTCTGTGAAAATTCTTGTGGTTTAAATGAGGAGATTATAGCTTCATTAAAAAGAAAATTTGGTGAAAATGAATTTGAAGCTACTTTTGACCTTGTCATTCTTTAAACTACATTCTAATAAAATGAATCATATAAATCGCTTTTACATTACCTACTGTATTTTATTAATTTGAAATTTATTTTTGAAATAAGAACAAATGTAATTATTAGATAAATCAACTTTTCCATGAAAATCTCTTTCATTCTTTTAAAATAAACTTCCATATTTTTGTGCACTAGCAATTTTAAATTTTCTAACTTGACTATTTGCTATAGATGTAAGGCAATGTAAAATCGTGCAGCATTCGGTATAAGAAGGCAATTTTTTGATACTTACAGCTTTAAAAAGTCTAAACCACAGTTGCACCTAATAAATTTTAAATGCACTGTTAAGTCGCACTTAACTGTCACAAAACATAAATTCTACTCGTTTAGAAATGCAATTATAGCAGTGAAAGTGGCAAGCAAAACTAGTTTAGCGGTAAAAATTCGGATACTTGCAATTAATTATTATGAAACTTCCGAGGAATACTTACAACTAAATCGAGACTGCATGCTTTCTTCTGCCATTTAAGTACATACATTTTTTGGCCCTAACGTTACATAATGACAAAAAAAAATTATAAAAAAGTAAACATTTTTATTTATAAATACAGGGTGTCCCAGAAATGCATATAAAGCTTCAGGTATTTCTTTTCTACATTCCCTAAAATGCAGTTTCAGCACACGAGACAAAATACAATTTTTTTTTTTAAGTAACAATAATAAGAAAGTTTAAGAGGGAAGAAGGATCGATGGAACTTTTCCTTTGTAAGAAGTCAAAGGTTTTACTGAACAACTGCTTTCATAGTGTTCATTATTGAGCCAGGAAACATTGTAATTGTGTTCATTATTAACATTAACACCAATTAATACTCAGTCTAAAGTAGACATCTATAATTAGAAAAGATATTAGGATTTTTATTTTTTTTATTTTATCGTAACGCAGGGATATTACGTGTTTATCTTTATCTCGCATCCCGTGTGCTTTGGATAACCCAAAGGAAGCAAATTAACGCCCCGATACGTGCGGTACTCGTGTCGTTTTCTGAATTTATTTACAAAGATTGCAATAAAAGAATTAAATTAATAATTAGCGATAGATATGTTGTGCTTTTATTAAGAATTTGTTTAGTCGTTTTTAAATATTAAATATTTGCAAAAAGAACTGATTATTCCAAAGTATGGACAATCAATTTAAAAAAAACAATACAAGGTGTCGACGCGAGAACGTCCACCTCCTTAACAAACTAGGGGCCTTTTTCATAATAGAACTTTTAATTTAAAACTACTTTAAAATAAAAAAACTCGCTCATTTTCGTGTTTTTAAATTGTCTTTAAGTTAAAATCTCCTTTAATCCTATTATGAAAACGGTCATTATAATTTTATTTACAAATAAATATTCAATGTAAAATCAAAAGCGTTTACAAACCTTACGATTTTCTTAAATGAAGCATTCGGTATATTAGTGTATCTTCGGTTTCTAAATCAAACGCAGCAGTCTATAATAATGTGTATTAATTTGAATAGTTTTCGAAGTATTTAATTTTATTTCATCGAAGCTCTTATAATAAAAGTATATGAGAGGTACGTTTCATCAAAGCTTATAAAAATAAATTTTATAATAAAACTATGTATATGATATACAGGCTGTTTCAATGAAGGTGCATCAAACTCAGTATGTCGGTACATATCGTCAAAAGAAATAAAAGTTTCGTATAAGTTTCTTTTTTTAACGAATACATTTTGAGAAAACCAAACGGAAAGGGGAATCGTATACGTTTAAAACGTACCGTAGATGAGGTCGAACGGAATCCTTAACCTGCCTTAACCGTCGTCAAAAGAATCGGTTTATTGTTTTATTGCCTCATAAAATGTCACCTCAGATGATGTGATGAAACACATTTAGTTCGTTCTGGTTGTATTGTCTATTCCCGAAGGAACAATAGCCGCTCTAAATTAGAGCTTCACTGACTCATTTCCTTGTGGTAAGTCACTCCACGTTTTTCCGTCTCCGTTCCTTACAGCAAAGTATTTATTTTTACCTCTTTAGTAAGTTTCTTCCACTCCTTCCTATCTTGTATTTGCTGTTTGCATTGAAAGATTTCCATAGTTGTTATATCTCTCTCCACTTCATCTTCCCATCGGCTCTTTAGTCTTCCTCTTGGTCTGCCAACTCTTGGTTTCCATTGCATTATCTTTTTCAATTCGTTATTATCTTCTCTTCTTTTTATATATCCATACCGACGCAGTCTTGAGGCTTTTATAGATCTTACGATATCTCCTTCTTTCAATATGTGTGTTACTTCAAAATTCATTATTAGTATTTGGTACTCGTTTTCCCCTATTTTCTTGGGTCCCAAAATTTTCCTCACGTTCTTCCTCTCGAAGGTTCTCCGTTTCTCTTCTTCTCCTTTTGTTATGCTAGTCGTTTCTAGTGCGTACGTTACTACGGGTTTAATTGCCACTTTATAGTACAGGGTGTCCCAGAAAAACTGTTCCTAACTTTCAGAAGTAGTAGAGGGCACATAATTAAACAACTTTTACTAATAAAGTTGTGGCCGGAAATGTTTCCGCATCAAGTTAAAAAGAAATTAAAAAATGAGGGCTAGATGTAAGAAGCAACTTTTCTATTTATTTTTAGTAGCTGCACGGTTTCAATTTTAGATTCAATTTAATAAGAAAACTTGAAAAATTATTAGAAACGTTCAAAATTAAGGCTACCATTTTGAATTCATCGAAATATTTGAGGACAATCATCAGTGGCATCAAAAGTAACAATAATTTGAGCCACTAACTTCTTTTCTGCGTTAGCAGGTTTTGCATAGATGATCGTTTAAGTGTCGAGATATCCATCTCCTATTAAAGTTATTCGACGAATAACTTGATTTTTCTGAATTGTTGATTGATCTTTTATGAATTGTTTCCATGGTAGTCATTCATCTAATAACTATTAGCCAATTTATTAAGAGATGGACATCTCCGCCCTTAATAAGATTTCAAATGCAAAAATGAATTGAAGTCATACTTTGCGATAGTACAGGCCAAGGAAAAGCGATTATTATTTTAAAGATGGTCCTGGAGATATGACTTCAATTCATTTGTATATTTGGGAGTATACTAAATCGATCGCTTATGCAACACCTATCAACATAGAACAGAAATTAGGGGCTCAAATTATTCATACTTTTGATGCCATTCGTGATCATTTCCAAGAATTCGTCGCTCAATCATACGTCGTCATAAACTATGCAACCGAAATGGTGGCCTTCATTTTGAACATTTCTCATAATTTTTCAAGTTTTCGTATTAAATTGAACTTAATTCAAATTAGGTAGCTACTAGAAATAAGTAGAAAAGTTACTTCTTATATCGAGAGTATTTCTAGTCCTCATTTTCTTTATTTCGTTTTAACTTGATGCGGAAACATTTCCGGCCGCAACTTTATTAGTGAAAGTTGCTTAATAACGTGTCCTCTACTACTTCTGAAAGTTGGGAACAGTTTTTCTGAGACAACCTGTATATTCTCATATTTGTACTCCTACTGATTCTTTTATTTTTCAATAAAGCTTTATATTTATAGTACGCTCTATGGTCGGCTTGTATTCTCTGTTGTAGTTCCTAATGTTCTTATTATTGATTATTATAGACCTTAAACTTGACCTTCACTATATGTTTAAGTGTACAAAATATTGCGCATTGTGTAATAATTGTATAATATTTCCATAAGTTCACAAAACATTCCGAATTTCCTAATTATTTTTAGTATTGCGCAAACTTTCATTTTCATTGCACAGAATTTTGATAATTTTATCCAATTACATAAGAGATTTAATAACATTTCAGTTAAATTTCATAAAATTAAGAAAATTGCACAGCATTGCACAAAACTGACGTTGGTAATTTGTAACGATTTAATTGTGTCACGAATTTTTATGTACGTAATGTAAAATAAAAAGAGAACGTATTTTTAATAGATTTTTAATTTTTTTAGTGCCACACATTTTGTAAAATAGATAAAGAGGTAAATTTCGTTCAGTCCGAAATTGTTTCAGTAAATTAACACGTAAAGCCTGGTCTATACGTAACGTTTTGGCGTCAGTCTTGCATGATCTGGAAAGACTGACCAACAAGACTGTTTGGTCACTTCCTCCAGTTCAAGATTTCCTATCCTTACGTATTTTGCTGCCTTCTTTTTATTTGTTCTTTCGATTTCCAAATATTTTGCCTTCTCTTGAAAATAATAATTATAAATTTGTTTCGCAAATTAGTGAAATTTAGTTTAAAATCCAAATGTATAAGAATATACAGAGTATTCTATTTAAGAAAACATGACTTTCCAGTTTGTATCTCACTTGTGCGATGCCCAATGGTTTTCTTGTTTCTTTTTAGTGAGCATCTGGTTGGGATTTTTTTTTATAAATTCAATAATAAGAAAGTTGATGTGGGTGGTGATACCCTGCACGTAGTTCTAAAACTATGTTGCCCATTTCTATCATTCTATATAGCAAGCAGATAACGTAGACCTGTACGAATAGGTACTTTTATTTCATTAATGAAAAGTTAACAACAAAATCACAGATGATTTATTTACACACTATTTAACAAACAATAAATACGTCTCAGAAGAATCTCTTGTCGTTTCCTTCCTCTTCTTCTCCCGCACAGTTGCTGATGTATATGGGATTTTGAATTTCGACATCTGAAAATTATTTTGGTACTTCAAAACAAGTAAAGGTAAAGGAGTCGATTTTGCTCCAAACAACTCTTTTTATTTAATACCTATTCGGTGAAAGTAACTTTTGCTTACCGGTGCACTTCTTGGGAAGTTTCACTTTCCGCCCGGATTTGCACAAACTCACGCAGGCTGACGTTATCAAGAAGAACACAAGGACGCTTAGTACACCGATAATCGCAGGGGAATTCTTTCCAAACCTAAACGCAAAAACGAAATCAGAATCAAAAGATGTCCAACTTGGAATAAAAAAATTTGCAAGGACACCTCAATTCCCCCCTTGACCACACCTCAAAACTGATGTTACTTGCTGCAACCGGACATGAATTACGTGAAGCTTACCATGATATATAAACCAAAGGATTTTTCAAATTCTCGGTTTCGTTGCAATGAACCCCCCTCCACGAATCATAACAGACGCAAACTCCCTCTTCGCAAAGGCCATTCAAGCAGCCTTCGCCGCAACTCGCTTCACACAGCCAGGAACTATTTCGGCCCAGCTCGAAACCCTCAAGGCACTCGCACACGTCCGGCTCGATGCAAGTTCCCCTCACGCAATTGGGTTCACAAACTGGACTGCAAGTTGCATTATCACCATTATCATTGGCGTAGCCCTCGAAGCAATCGCAGACATTTGGGGCAACGCACGATCCGTTGAGGCAAGCTTCACACACGGGATTGCAGACGTTTGAGAGGACCTCGTCTTTCACGTATCCCTCCTTGCAAGCGCAGTGGTTTGGGGATGAGCAAACCGAGTTGAAACATGGTTCCAGGCAGACGGGCTCACACCGGCTTGTTTTGAGCGACGTAGAATAACCTGCAGGAAGATTTAACATCAGCAAAACACCAACCGGTTAAAATCAGTAGATCACCTGGATTACACTCGCAGTTTTCCGGTGAAACGCAAACCCCATGTTCGCAGGACATGGAACAAATGGGGCTGCAGCTGGCGTTTGAAACCAACTCGTACCCCTCGTGGCACGTGCAAATGTCTGGCGCGGTACATTTTCCGTTGACGCAAGTTTCATTGCAAACAGGCTCACATTGGAATTTAGTGCTGGGGGCGAAGCCCAAATCGCAAGAGCAAGTTTCCGGTGCTGAACATCGCCCGTTCTCGCAATCCCAACTACATATCGGATCGCACATAAATCCGCTGCCGCTTTTGAGCGAGTAACCGTGGTGACACGAACACGTGTCCGGAGCGACGCAGTTTCCGTTGACGCAAGTAAAATTGCACACAGGCTTGCAATCATACGAGTTAGAATCGAGGAACGCATATCCAGGATTGCAAACGCAAGTCTCGGGCTCCACGCACGTTCCATTTCCGCAATTCCTGCTGCACACGGGTTCACACCGGTACTTGTTTCCGAGGGGGGCGTACCCGATATCACAAGAGCATACCTCCGGGGCACTGCAAATTCCGTGGACGCACGGCTCGGAACAAACTGGATTGCACTTCTTCTTATCGACGGCATCCATGGTGAACCCTCGGTGGCAACCACAAGTTTCTGGGGCCACGCACTCCCCATTGACGCACGGTTCCGTGCACGTAGGGGCACATTTGAATTTGCTTTCTTCTTCCAAGGCATACCCCAAATTACAGGTGCAAGTTTCAGGAGCGACGCACTTGCCGTTTTCGCACGGCTTTGAACAAATTGGTTCGCACCGGTATTTATTTTGGGCATCCAAGTTATATCCGGAGTTGCAAGTGCAAGTTTCCGGTGAGGTGCAAGTTCCGTTTACGCAAGTCTTCGAACAAACTGGATCGCACTTGTACTTGTTGGTAGCAGGATTTAACGCATGTCCAAGATGGCACGTGCAGGTTTCCGGTGAAGTGCAAGTTCCGTTTACGCAAGGCTTCAGACAAACTGGACCGCACTGGTACTTATTGGCAGGGTTTAACGCGTATCCCGAATGGCACGTGCAGGTTTCCGGTGAAGTGCAAGTTCCGTTTACGCAAGGCTTCGAACAAACTGGATCGCACTTGTATTTGTTGGTAGCAGGATTTAACGCGTGTCCAAGATGGCACGTGCAGGTTTCCGGAGAAGTGCAAGTTCCGTTTACGCAAGGCTTCGAACAAACTGGATCGCACTTGTACTTGTTGGCGGGATTTAACGCGTATCCAAGATGGCACGTGCAGGTTTCCGGTGAAGTGCAAGTTCCGTTTACGCAACGCTTTGAACAAACTGGATCGCACTGGTACTTGTTGGCAGGATTTAACGCGTGTCCAAGATGGCACGTGCAGGTTTCCGGTGAAGTGCAAGTTCCGTTTACGCAAGGCTTTGAACAAACTGGATCGCACCGGTACTTATCGGCAGAATTTAACATGTATCCAAGATGGCACGTGCAAGTTTCCGGTGAAGTGCAAGTTCCGTTTACGCAAGGCTTCGAACAAACTGGATCGCACTTGTACTTGTTGGCGGGATTTAACGCATATCCAGAATGACACGTGCAGGTTTCCGGTAAAGTACAGCTTCCGTTTTGGCATGGCTTGGAGCAGACTGGCTCGCACACGTATTTGTTGAGTGAATCTAAAATGTATCCAGGGTAACACGTGCAAGTTTCCGGTAAAGTGCACGTGCCATGTTGGCAAGGCTTGGTACAAATTGGGTTGCAACGGTATTTGTTGTGAGAGTCGGCTGAATATCCAGAATGACACCTGCAAGTTTCTGGAGAAATGCAGATTCCGTTCTCGCAAGGTTTAGAGCAGACTGGACTGCACTGATATTTGTTGTGAGGGTCTAACGTGTATCCAGAATCACACGTGCAAGTTTCCGGTGCGGTGCAGATTCCGTTTTGGCAAGGTTTTACACAGATTGGATTGCACAGGTATTTATTGTGAGAGTCTAAAGAGTATCCTGGATGGCAAGTACAAGTTTCCGGAGCAGTGCAGCTACCTTTTCGACAAGGTTTAGAACACACTGGATTGCACTGGTACTTATTGGCAGAGTTTAATGAAAACCCGGAATGACATGTGCACGTTTCTGGCAAAGTGCAGATACCGTTTTGGCACGGTCGAGAACAAACTGGATTGCACTGGTATTTATTATGAGGGTTCAACGCGTATCCAGAATGACAGGAGCAAGTTTCGGGGGAAGTACAGGCCCCGTTTTGGCATGGCCGAGAACAAACTGGATTGCACTGGTATTTATTATGAGGGTTCAACGCGTATCCAGAATGACAGGCGCAAGTTTCGGGGGAAGTACAGGCCCCGTTTTGGCACGGCTGAGAACAAATTGGATTGCACTGGTATTTATTATGAGGATTTAGGGAGAAACCAGAATGACATGTGCAAGTTTCGGGGGAAATACAGGCACCGTTTTGGCACGGTCGAGAACAAACTGGATTGCACTGGTACTTATTATGGGGGTTTAAAGCGTATCCAGAATGACACGTGCAAGTTTCGGGGGAACTACAGGCACCGTTCTGGCACGGCCGAGAACAAACTGGATTGCACTGGTATTTATTGTGAGGGTTTAACGCGTATCCAAAGTGACAGGCGCAAGTTTCGGGGGAAGTACAGGCACCGTTTTGGCACGGCCGAGAACAAACTGGATTGCACTGGTATTTATTGTGGGGGTTTAAAGCGTATCCAGCATGACAGGTGCAAGTTTCGGGTGAAGTGCAGGCACCGTTCTGGCACGGTTGAGAGCAAACTGGATTGCACTGGTATTTATTATGGGGGTTTAAAGAGTATCCAGAATGACACGTGCAAGTTTCGGGGGAAGTACAGGCACCGTTTTGGCACGGTTGAGAGCAAACTGGATTGCACTGGTATTTATTATGAGGATTTAAGGAGAAACCAAAATGGCAAGTGCAAGTTTCCGGCGATGAGCACACGCCATTTTGGCACGGTGCAGAACACACGGGAACGCACACGAATGCGTCATGCGGATTTATGGTGAAGCCCCCATGGCACTGACATGAATTTGGCGCAGCGCAGAAACCATTTTGGCACGGCCTTTGGCACGTAGGTCTGCAATCCAAGCCGCCTGGGTTCACGTTGGTGTATCCAGCGCAGCAAATATGTTCCGTTTCGTAGGTGTTATAATTCTGAAAACAAACATCTGTTAGAGCAAGTGTTTTAAAATGTTCGTTTGTGCAATTTCGGTGCAACACCTACCACGATGTGCTTGGGGAACCTAAAGTTAAGCCTGGTGCGCACGCAGTTTTTCTTCATCCATCTATAACGGCAGAGTCCGGTGAACCTCTCGATGTACGACTCTCTAAATTTTTGAAACTGATACCTTGTTTTGGTCACCCTAGTAACGAGCGATGGTCGTTTTAAATTTGGGGCGAGACTCTGACGCCATACTCACTTTTTGGGCCGGTTACAGACGCCGGTTTGCCCGGTTATTTGAACCGTGGTCAACCAAAGCGAGCAGCACAAAATTAAATAGAGATTTCTCATGTTAACTAGTTACTAAACTAAACTGCGTCTACTGGCGCCAGTTATCCGGAATGATGCTTTACTATCTGCTTTTGTGGTTTCGTAATAGGATGTGCAGAATGATAGATAGAGGAATTAAAGTTCAGATAGAGTTGTGTCGTGGGAAAGTTTTTAAGTTGAATATCCCCGATTGTTACTTTAGCTAAAGAAGAAACTATGACCGCAAGACATCTGTAAGCGTTGCATTTTTAACTTACGTCGTTAAGATACTAAGCTATGCACGTATACATGGAGTGGTTTAATTTGGTCAACTTGATAAAACTTATTACGTGTCGATAAGTCAGAATTCTGAAACCTGTCAGGAATTTTGAATATAAATAGAAATAATAGAAAACTTTATTCAAAATACTCTTACACACAAAAAAAATTGAAATTAAAAAGTAAATCGAATTTGGTACAGTTTTTTAAACGTCCCTTATACATTTTCCAACGTTTCGCACAAAGACTTAACATACCTCAACAACCGTCTTCGTCCTGTAAGCGATTCTAGGTCTGAAGCAAAAACTCATATGTGGCATATGTGGAGCGCACGGGATCATAAAGGAATAACTCGTGGTTTGTGGCTGAAGTCTGGTTCGCACAATCCTGATGAAAGATGCCCATACATTAATTTGAAAGTGAATCTCGAAAAAACTAACTCACAGTTTTGGTCTGCTACAAACACCAACTTGCCCCGCGGTTATACTACACAGACGAAACAGGCAAAGGAGGATTATCAAAGGGACCACTTCCATGCTGCCTTTTATTTTGCGCGAATAAAACTGATGAATTTCTTTTGTGTAAGCGCATTTTATTTAAATTAATGGGATTTACACGTCCCGAAGGATGTCGTGTTGCTGCTCTGTGATAAATAGATTAGAATGGGATTTTCAACTTTCTTTATTAAAAAAAAAGAAAAAACTTTTACGTTTGATTAGGACGAGGACGAGTAGATAATACAGTTTTTTTCACTTTTCGTTCACTATCACTCCTGACGAAGCTATCAACCGGTAGTGAAACGTTGAGCGATTGTGCGATTTTTAAAGCATCCGTTAAAAGAATTTGTCATACAAATTTTCATCGGACGAGAGTCTGATTTAGTTGGTTAATAGTTATTTAATTTTCACGTTTCAATGATTGTAACAGCGAAATGTGTACACTCTGCTAACATAAAATCATGAACTTCTTTTTATAATTAAACAATTACACTGCCGGCCAAAAGTATAAGACCGCGGTGGTTGTATTTTATAATGTCTGCTTTGAACTGCTCAAAAAGCTGCCATATTAAAGGCAAAAATACGTAAAAGTTTGTGACCTGTAAGTATTAAGCAAAACGCCGCGGGTTCATCACACACGCAGCTAATGAAGTCCAAGTAAATCCGGTTTCGAACCGTTTTGGCTTTCATCAGCGTGCAGCAACTTCAGACTATGTCCACAATACATTCAACCATCGACCTAGTTATAATAAAATAGAAATTGCTGGACTTTCATTAGAATAATTAATTAAAAAAGTATATGTATACGTACATGGTGAATGACAATTGTTGACATGAGAGAATCAATGTCACATATTAGGTACGAGGAAGGTGTTTAAAAAATCCTTTCGAACAGTTTATAATTAATTAAAAAATTACCCCAAAATCAAGCTGCGGCACTGCGTACGAAATACGACGCCACTTTTTATAAACGCAGCAGTATCCCTCAACTGGTTGTTACGTTTGAATTTGCCGCTAAGAAAACGTGGTAACAAAGCATCGACTGTCTGTCTTGGCAACACTGTTCCCCCTCGTTACCTCGCCAGGGGGAAAAACTCGCGCGACATTCATTGGTTATAGGGCACCACGTGACTATATGATGGTCCATCATTGATTACCGTCTGCAATTACTTGGCGACCACCATCTTGGCTTCACGTTCCTGTTTCACTTGTGGTTCGGCTTTTGTAAGGTGAAGATGTGTCGTAGTGTGATGTCGGAATTGTTGCTCTTTGTGTGAGGAGAATTCATTAACGGCGTTGCCGGCATTCCTGACTACACCAACGAACGATTTGGGGTAATTTTAATCCCAATTCCAAGGCTGGGAGCTTTGAAAATCTCAGGTAAAATATATCGAGCAACTGGTTCAACTTCTAGATCTACTTCTAGTTCTACTGTAGGCAGATTTTCTGTTGCGCTTCAGCCTGGCATTTTCCGAATCTACCGGTCCTATAAAGGAAACCTGACCAGCCATTTTGACGAGCCCTGTGAATCCAGTTTGGACCGAATTGTCGACGCTGAACGCGATCCGCAGAGGGCGGCGTAACTACCCACCAGCCACTGCGCTTTGGTCGGTACAGATTCGTCGATACCATGAAATTCTTTCAGATTCAGGGCGTAACATTTTCCTTTTGTTTTAATTTAATAAAATCTATAAACGCTTTTGGGTCCTTTGCACGCTCGTAGATGAAACATTTATTTATTTCAGATTCTAGATAACTAGAAGTTACACAATACACGTGTTTCATAGCTTCGACTTTCACGAGTAAAGTTTCAGAAAAACCAAACAGCTTAAAATTAGTCAAATTCTTTGCAATGAATTAATTTTGACTGCTATTGAGCAGTTAAGTTCGAAATCCCAAACACGTCATTTATTTTTTTTAGAATTTATAACGTCCTCTCCCCCTGTTTAATAGAAAGTGGTAGCAATTTGAAAATGTTTAAATCATCACCACCAAATAATTTAATTTTGAAATTTTCGGTATTTAATAAAGTAAACACAAAAACCAAGCATTTATTGAAAACCAAAAATTATTGAAGTACTACCCAAGTTAAATAAAAAGTTTTTAGTGCAATAAATATTCTAAACGTCGTGCCCATCATTTCTTGACCTAAACTGAATTAAATTCCATTCTGCATATTTCCGGCTCCTTATTATATCTTCGATGCATAAATGCAGTCGACTGTTTGGCTTTTAATTTAAGACATTGAGAAACAACACAATTTCAAACATCCCAAGATACGAATTGCGTTCAACATTGTTAATAAAAACGTTCGTAGTTATTACAGAGATTGTAATAGAAACATTTTCATCTGATATTAATTTCATACCTAAAATATTTTATGCATTCAATAAGATTTTTAATTAGGATATTAAAAAAAATAATACGTGGCTGCCTCCAAGCCTAGCGTAATGTCTCAGGCCATTAACACTTATTTCAAAATAGATGAAAAAATATTCAAATTCAAAATGAGAGTTGCAAATAACATTGAACACACTATTTTGACCACCTCAGCAAATAGCTACTTACTGAAGAATTTATTTGACTAATCATCAAGCATTACTGTATTCACCTTGAGCTGGTTTCTATTTTCTTTTTTAATTTTACAGACGTTCTTCATAGTAAATTGTATAGTCGTGGTCAGTTAAAAGGGAAATTTGCTTGAGCAAATGGATAATAGAGATAATTATACGTACCTCAGTGACGGTGGTTATTCTGTAACCAATTTTAGTTTTGCCGCAGTTTCTGAACCAAGGCAGATACTGAGGACCGCACGGGAAGAATTCAGCGTAAGACACAGTTTTTGGCTGAAGCCTGGTTCTTACTATCCTGATAAAAAATGCGCGTACATTATACTGAATAATCTCGAAACATTCAACTCACACTTTTGGTCTGCCACAAACACCAATTTGTCCTGCGGTTATACTACAGAGACGTAGCAGGCAAAGAAGAATTATCAAAAAGACTAACATCGTAACTATACGTATATTAATTTGCGCGAATAAAACTGAGGAATTTTCTTTGAGTAAGCGCATTATATTTAATCTGAAATGGGATTTTCATGCCCCAAAGGAAGTCGGATGCTACTGTGGTAGATAGATTTAGTTTTTTTCGGCGATAAGGATTATCGAGGCCGATACAGTTCGCACAGGATGTCACAATTAGCGATTAAGAACATATTAAAAAAGAAAACAAAAACAATTGTGTCTCTAGTTTCAATTTTCCTTGATTTGTCAGATCGTTATCGTTTATGATGATTAGACCAACATTTACATATGCGGCTTCGATTTGGTGGCCCAAGATTAAGCAGTATACTACCAAACTTAGAGTGAGTAAGGTACAAAGACGTAACGGGGGTAACATGTACAACGCCCACCGCTGCAATGGAGATTCTTCTAGACCTTCCTCCCCTACACATTATGATAATGGGAGAGGCAAGACGTGGACTCCATAGATTGCAGAATTTACGTCACCCAACGAATACGGGTCATACTAGTATCATTGGCAGCAGCATAAGGGGTCCTGTAACGAACCGGCCGATGAATTAGCCAGGCATGATGCGGCTATGGTATATCCTGGCCCCGAACTTGCCCTAGGAAAAAGTAAAAGCGCTATTCGGGGCTTTTTTAGTGACTAGATAAGCGAAGAACACAATAGACACTGGATAAGCAGACCAGGACATCGACATAGCAAAACCATCCTTAGAGGTCCTTGCAACAAGAGAGCTGCTGAACTGCTAGGTCAAAGCAGGTCGCAACTCAAGACCACCACAGGGTTGCTAGTAGGAGCACCTGTGGAGGGTCGGTAAATTTAATGGTGACTTAAGTTGCAGACTCTGCAATGGAGAACCAGAGGCAGCTGTGATGTGCTGACAAATCGCAGGCAGCGCACATTCGGATACCATATAATGACCACCAGCACGCAACCAGTGAAAGACCTGTACCGATTGGTACAGGGGACTTGCTTCAATGACTGGTTGCGATAACAGTACCAGGGTGAGCCTCCGGCGCTGGTTTTGTAAGCCAGAGATAATAGATTCGAGTTTTAGATAGGACGGAGAAAATATTAAGTACCAGAGTCCTTGTTCCATCGTAACGAACTGAATTTTCTCAGGGGGCAACATCCTTGAAGACGACAGCCTGTCAAAACGTCGGATTGTTGTAATCCAAAATGCCTACAGTGATTCACGTCGATCATTTTATAATATTCATCTGAAATATTTTGTTGCTCTTTTCTCATTTTTTTTTTTTTGAAACGTAAACAGCTCGAAGTTTTTAATAAAACTTTTTTGATATTATTTCTCTTATAATAAATTATACGTACCTCAAAGGTTTGGTGCTTGTTCTGTAACCAAATACAGTTCTGAAACCGTAATAGGTACGAGCTGATGTAAGTTGTAGTTTTTGGCCGAACTCTGCTTTGCACTACCCTGGTGGAAAACGCCCATTTACGGAACTGAACAGTTTTGAAAGTTTCAACTCAGTCTTTGCCTGCTGCAGATTCCGGTTTCCCCCCATGCAATCAATGTTGCAGAGTCGAAGTAAGCAAAGAAGATATGTATACGTTATCTCTACATCCTGTAAAGATATAGATTTTCAAAACTGAACAATTCTCCGGAAGTCGTCTCAAAGGCACAAGAAGCAAAGAAGGAGTACAGGTTTGCCAACTATCGAAAGCGGGCCAGATATCGTCTCGATTTCGTGTTTTCTTTGGCGGGAGATTTGAAACGTAACAAGGATGAGTATGTGACGTTCCACCAACTCGAATGGTCACTTCTTCAGAAAATTTCTTTCTCATCTTCAAAATTATAGCAAATTACAATTTCAGCATAACAGCGAAAGCGTCACACAGTTAAAATGATTTGGAAAATAAAGTATCTTTTTACCAGAGGCATGGCAAGAAGTGTGGAAGAAGGGTTAACGAGTGCTTCGGTTCAGCAACACTGTTTCGATGTATCGAAATACGAAGAAGCGATCGAAAAACAAAAGAAGAGCGACGATTCTCTGGTGGAACATTACATGAAATTAATTCGACTGCTTATTTTAACCATTCATGCAATAATAAAGGATGGAGTTACCCTGAGAGTGCTTAGGGGCGGTGAATCAAAAACGCTTACGTTAGTAACAATAATAAAAATGACAAGTTTATTGACGATAACGTAATAAGTAAATAAAAGATTAACTACAGTAAAATTGCGCAGATTTATCAACCCCCCACGCATATACATAAGTGTATATGGTACCCTTGAAGATTTTAGAATAGGCAACCCATCAATCACATCGGAAACAACTTCGTGTTTTCATAACGTACTGAAAGCACGGAAGCAGAATGTGTTGCCTACTTTCTAATTTTTAAGGCGTCAGTTTAAATTCAACTCGTGTTTAGAATTTTTTGTAATTTCAACAA
This sequence comes from Dorcus hopei, assembly GCA_033060865.1. Lineage (NCBI taxonomy): Eukaryota > Metazoa > Arthropoda > Insecta > Coleoptera > Lucanidae > Dorcus > Dorcus hopei. The sequence goes on along the minus strand of CM065423.1, from coordinate 45,110,453 downwards.
AATGTCGGTCGCATCCTAATCGAGTTCAAATTGATGTGAATGTGATCGATATTATACAGATCGTGCATAAATGTAACCAACCCCAAGTGTCTTATGCTTGAATCAAGAAAACTTCCGTTTGATTTATTTAATAATTTATTCGCCGATTCCATTTTTGTGAGTGGGTGTTCGATTTGTTTCCTGGTGTGGGTGTAAGGGAGAAGACTCTTCGCCAAGAAGCCTCGAAGGAAACGGCGAGAAATAACTTCATTGTCGGGGAGCATGGTCCTTGGACTCAAAAGCTATTGAATACCCAAAATAAAATACAAACTCGGGTTGTGAAGCTTTCTCTCTTGTACATTCCTTTCTACTTGTTATAAAATTCTTTTTATATGTTTTTTTTTTAATATGTAAAACTCCTGTTTTAATATTCAAAAGAAAATTAATGAAATTCGTAGGTCTTTAACTACCATATATTTGCAAAACCCATTTGAACGTCAACGACTTTAACAAACGACTATTATTAACAACTTAAACAACAATGAGATTCCCGCAGTCGTGATTTATTACATCAAAGTCTCAACTTTACAACTTTTCAATTCGAACAAATAAAAACGTTGGACTTCTAGAACTGTTCCGGAATCAGTTCCGGGTGGAAATGAGTGCTCCGACGCACCCTGCGAATGCACACGTTGCTTCCCCGCGCCTGCTTCACGAACCCCGGATTGCAAATGCAGAAATTGGGGGCGGAACAGACCCCATTTTCGCACCCCCCGGGGCAGTCGGCGACGCAGCGGGTTCCGTCAAACGAGCTCGGGTCTTTCGCATAGCCGGGCTTGCAGGTGCACTGGTTCGGCCCTGTGCATTCCCCGTTCAGGCACGGCTTGGAACAAACCGGATCGCAGAAGCTCCCGGACACGTCTAAGGTCCAACCGGGTTTGCAGGTGCATTTATCTGGGGCCGTGCACTCCCCATTGCGGCAACCGCGAGTGCATTTTGGGGAACACGTGGATCCCACCCTTTCGTAGCCTCTGGCACACGAGCACTGATTTGGACCGATGCATTCACCTCCATTACAGCCACCATCGCAGTTATAAGCACATATGCCCAAGTTGTTTTTGGTGAATCTGAAATAAAAATGAATTTATGAAATATAACATATTTAATCCAAAACGTAATAAGTTTGTGGGAAAAATAAAATTTATGATACTTACCCTGCCTTACATCGACATTCATTGGGTGCTACACAGTCTCCGCCGAATCCGCACCCGTTCTTGCAAAGGGGGGTGCAAAATTGTCCTTTGGGGTCCGGCTCATACCCCACGTTGCAAGAGCAGGCCCCTGAAAATGCGCAGACGCCGTTCAGGCAACCACTGGGGCAAGTTGGGATGCATTTGCCTTCCGGGCCTTTGATGAAGCCCTTGTGGCATTCACATACATTTGGGGCCGTGCAATTTCCGTGTTCGCAGTCGTTGTCGCATTGGGGCACGCAATGGAACTTCGTGAACGATTGGAGCTTGTAGCCCGAGCAACATATTTGGATTTTGCTGTATCCAGGACGTGACTGCCAAAGAAAATTCAAATTACAATGTTGAAGAAATGTGTAAGGACGGTAACGCATTTACCACGACGACGTAACGCGCTAATTGAATTCAAATTAAAGCGAATGGATTTCGGTTGCTCGAAGGCCGCAGTACTCTTGAAATAATTAACGCGTTTAATTGTCACTGCAATTGCAAGCGATAATCGAGTTATTTAAAAGAAGGTGCGAATGGTTTTCACCGAAAATCAAATTAGCCCTGGGTCAGTGACCTATCGCTTGCAATTTCGATTTTTTTTTGGAAAACCTTTTTTAAACTGTTAGCGTTTCTGCTGGTTTATGAAAAAAAGTTTTCTTCTTTAAAGAGTGACTGACAATCTGGCTTCAAGTTTCGAAAATGACATGCGGTGCTTCGAGCATGTCCGCGAACTTATCCACGCGTGAGGCACCGGCTTTAAAAACGAAACGAAACGGTCGTTTCTGTGGTTTTTGTTGTTGTCACCTGTTTAACATTCAGGGTCGAATACAACTTAGTCAGAATTTGTTTTACAATAGAACAACAAAATATTTGTGGAATAAAAAAATTTGCAAATACCCCATTTCCTCTGGTAGCTTCGGCACCGTGCCTTTGATCCTCGGGCAGCAGGTCAATAGTTCTGAAAAGAGAAAGACATCACTACGTCACCTGACATTGACTCGGCTCATTACATTACGATTACAAACTAATTTACCAAAGCAAGCGTGAATTACAAGAGTAAACAACGAGCGGTTTCTTCGAACCGCATAAATATGTACGTATAGGTGTGCTGGAAGTGGTTTCCAGTTCTTGGCCGCAACGTGGTTAACCGACAATAATAAAATAAACTTGTGACTAATAAATAATTTATCTGTTAACAACAACAAATTGAGCAAATAATGTAAGGCCGGTGCGCCCGACACGTCCTCGTAACCGTTCCATGAAAGCATGTTAATTTGGCTAACAGATTGTTTTTAGCAAGAAGTACCGCAAAAAAATCTGCGGTTGTAACAAACAATTAAATAAAAATAGTTACGTCTGGGGTTATCTTACGAAGATATGTTTTGATTCTGAAGAAATTAATCTATATTATTTATGTTATTTAAATAAATAAACAAGTCCGGCAAGGGCAAGGTCGTAGTAAGAAAAGGAAAGGAAGTTTCGGTGAATTTGCATCTCTGGTAAATAACGTACAAATTGTGTTATTTGAACGTGGAATAAAATTTAAAAAATTCGACGAATCCGAACACTTTTGCGAAAAGATACTCTTGTTAGTTATTAGTTACAAACAATACTACAAAGATATTAAGTGATCGTTTTTAATTATCGCAAGGTCGTGCAATGAGGCCAAAGTTTAAGTGTCTTTTGAAAAATACACGTTTTTAATGAGTTAGTAACAGCAGCAGCTTGAAAAGCTGTTACAAATGGGGGGGGGCAAACAATGCTTTCTGCTCTCTGTCAGTTAACAGAAAGAAGTTCAATTTGTTTTTAAATTGGTTAAAAAAAAATACTTTTATATTTCTTTTCTTTAGTTCCCTTGTTTCTTTAGTTTTCCTTCACAACTTGTTTATTTATTATTTAATCCTGAAGAAGTTGACAAACGCGCAGAGAAATCTCCACATTTATATCAACTGTAGGTACAGTGCCCGATCAGTCGTAATTGTATTGCATATTTTCTTTAATTTATACATTTCAGACTTCAGATTCAATGACAGAACCCTAGCAAAAGAAAGCAGGGGCAGAAATTAATGGAGGAGAAAGTACAAACGATTAGATAACCAGATGACGCAGCCATTCTCGGAAAAAGCAAATATTAAATGAGTGGAAACGAAAATAAAATATGAATAACAAGTCATAATAAACTGTTACGTATGAGAAATGAAGTTAGAAATGTGAAAATCAATTGCTAAAACATTTTTTGGAAAATAAAATATACAGGGTGTAACTTAACGATTGCAAAGAAATTGAAGGCTTGATTCCTTGATTGAATTTAAGTAAAAAAGTTGCTATAAATGTGTGACCTAAAATGCTTCGGTTTCGTTATACAGGGTTACAAAGTTTAGTTTCTTGAAATTAACCCGATACATTTTGGGGCTTGCGACGAATTCTTATTCGCACGACCGCAAACACAACGCATTCGTTGTCTATTAACTTGAACGGTACTGAAAATCATAATTTTATAATTGACTGACACTTCTTTGTAAACAATTAATTACGTTCTGAAAACAGCCGTGTTTAAAACTCGAACCGCTTAACTTAATTTGATTTAAATCCTGCACGTTGTTCAGAATGACGGTATTTTCATGTATATTGTACAGTGTTGGGTAATATACTTTATTTTTGGATTTAATATACATATACAATATACATATACAATCTTGCGACAGTTGGGTGGTGCGCTGTTAATTCAGGCTTTCAGGCATACTGAGTATCTCCATTTCACTTAGTTTCCGGGGTAATTCTGTCTCGATCGTAACGACTCCTGTCTGAACTGGTGTTGGGAGAAGAACGCGACATTCGCTCGCAGCCAGTCTCGTATCGAAAGCTCCCACGTACGCCTCGTTTATTTTGTGTGCCGTAACTTTGCGCTCCCTTTCACGTGCCTTTGTGAAGGAAGACGGCACCGGAATTATTCCGAGATTTGTTGTTATCGTACGTGGAGAGAATTTTGAGCTTGCTAAACAGCTTTCCAAGCCTGTCGTCGAAATACGAAACAGGTATGTCTTGTGGCCATGTTCTGATTGCGACGAAACGTAACGCATATTTTCTTCCATTAGGCTTTCAGTTCAAGTTTCAGTCTAAGTTGAAGTTTAAGTTTGCGACAAACTTGAGACACAGTACCAGATCAAGATAGCTTGCTGAGGTAGTTTTATTTGGGTGAGAAACATCGTCGTCCCTTTGGGGGCAGGAGAGATCCGGATTTGGCTTCCTGACAACGAATTGAGCCCCGCCACCTGGCTTTCCCCGTCGTTGAAAATAGACTCGCCCTACAAGACGACGCTACTTTGGCGGCTGTGCCGCAACACTGACTCACTCCGATAAGCACCGCGGGAGGACGCTCCGACCTGATTGACATTGACGCTGGATCTTTGGATTTTACCAAGGTCGGATTAGCCCTATTTTTTTTTTGTATGAATTTACATTATCGCGGTGTTGTTTATATTGGATTTATATTATCGCGGGGTTTGTTCACATTTACCCGTTTCGCTTGGTATCGTTAATTCTTGCGTCCGTTTGAAATTATATTTGTGACCGAAGCACAGATCTGTGGTACGGGTTTAAATTAACGTGTTAACGTTTTTGAGTTGTCGTTGTTTGATTTATGAGCTAGTTAAATATAAACAAGTGTGCTCAGCTGGTGCTTTTTATTTTAATCACTCTGCCCACCTTTTGCTTTGGGGTTACGTCGAACCTCCCTTCTCCACGAGCTAAGCCGAGCCGGTGCTGGAGAAACATTAGTCACTCGCACTAATTTGCAAACCTAGCAATTTTTAGGCGAATATGATTTCCCGCGCTCGCTTAGGCGATATTGCATCGAGTTTAATTTATGTAATTAGCTTAATGATTACGAAATGCTCGATTTCTTACATAGGGATTACTAATCTATCAAGAATTTCGAAATATCTTAATCTTCCCTCTGGGTAGAGGGGGGGGACAACTGTAAGTACGTACCTTCATGTTTCTTTTTTTGTTTGGTAAATAAAAATCATGTACGAACAGTTAACAATACTTTTTATTACTGCACTAATGACGCTCTCTCTTTGAAGCATAGAATCTTAGAAGGGACTTAGGTCTTAGAAGATAGAAAGTTTTTCTGATGAATTTACATTTGCACGGTTTCTCAGAAAATAAGGAAAACTTCGAAATGTATTGAAGCCTCCATTTTGACATGTGCGTAAAATGAAATGTAAACAGAAAACATTTCTAGTAATGGCAAAAGAATGAGTCAATTAATTTCTTGCCTAGCGAAAATTATATTTTTTTAACGTGCAGTAATTGACGTTTCGTTCCAGCGATTGACAATTAACGCACAGAAGCACATAAGCACAGAAATTTTGAAGTGAAAGAAATGGTTTAACATAAACTAATAAATAAATGAAGGTGAATAAAAGTTTTCCTCATTTTCTACATTAAAATTTACATTTTCTTTTGCCTCTGTACCTTTCCATCTTCTTTCTATACGTCTTTTTGTTATAAAAACAAAAAAAATTAAAAATGAACTCCTGACGAGGGTCAGGTTTAGGATTCAATACGAAAATCACAAATTATAACATGTATGAGAAACGAAGCTAGAAATGTAAAAATAAATTTCTAAAATATTTCGTTGCGAACTAAAATATATATACAGGGTGTCCCAAATCTCCGAATTAGTGCGAAAATGCCCTTTCCTGTACATTTTATCAAAAAGATAAATAAAAGTTGTGTAGGTTTCAACTCCACACAATTTAAAATTATTTCGAACTATACAGGCTGGTTCGTTTCAAAGTTGCATACCTAAGTGATGACTTTTTAAACGGAACACTACGTATTTTATTGCAGTTTTGGTTAGTCCTTGAGGAGCTAATGAAAATGTTACGGCATTATATTTGCTTATTTTGAGTATTTACCGAGTTATTTTCAGTTTTACGCAAAAATTGGGTCACGTTCGCTCGGTTGCCAAATTGTCATTTCTAATGATACCTACAACACTCAATTTCGGACGAAAATATTTCTACATGTCTGTACTTTAAAATAGTCAGCGTTTTTGAAAATCGAGCTACGGTAGGGTTCAGTTCGCGCGTTCCATTTAAAAAATCATAAGTTAGGTGTGTAACTTTTAAATGAACCACCCTGTATACTTGGAAATAATTTTAAATTATGCGGAAAGGAAACCCACACAACTTTCATTCAGAAATCGTTTTGATGAAATGTATGTAAAGGGGAATTTTTGGACTATTTCGGAAGTTTGGGACACCCCGTACATACATATATGTATCTACAGAGTGAATGAAATTCGAGGGCCAATTTAATGATCTCACTTGCTCTAAGGGATAAAGAATGGAGATGAGGTCAGTATAAAACGATATAGTTGGATAAAAAATGAGCAGACAGAAAGGATATGAAACAGCGAACACACAAAAGAAATTGTTATTTAAAAAAAAAAAAATAGAACTGCAGGATTGATCAGTGAAACGAAGAAAACAAAAATTCGATATAAAATCGCGAAACACAAGAACGAGCCAAGAGAATCACGCAAAAAGAAAATTAAGAAAATATTCGTGGGGAATGTAATTGTAATATGTAACGCAGATTTTTTTAATAGCAAAATATTCAGTCTTATCGGAAAACTAGTGTGGAACAAAGCCAACTACTATAACAAATGAACGTTTGTGCAATTTTAATTTACACAATTCAATATACACTTCAATTCGTGCAGTTGATTCACTAAACAAAAAGAGAAAGCGATCGCAAAACAGGTTTTGCTAAATCTATCAATCCTCTATTCTGCTCACAATAATTATAATAATAATAAAATTAGTATCACGTGCTATACAATAATTATATGTGCACGTAGGTATTGATTAATCGGGTACTCACGGTACTTCGAGGTGGCAGACGCCTTTCGTCGAGTTCTGGCTTTGGACGGCCGCAGAGGCGACGGCGTAAAACACCGTCGAGGCGAAGAAATACAAAACTAAATGGGGCAACGAAATTTGCGCCATGGTTTCACTTCGACTGAATGTGAATGTGAATGTGAATGAGGCTACGAAGTTGGATCCTCGCGCCGAGATGAATTGGAGGAATTGAGAATGGGAATGGGATATTGCGCATACGTAGACGTTTCTTTCCTTTTATCATGTACAGAGGATACGTCAATCTGCATGTTTTTTTATTTAATCGGACGATGCAGATAAGTTACGCCAACTACTACCGATGAAATTAGTGCCAGGAAGAGACGAACTCCTTAAATTATTCGTACCATTTTGTTAGTTTCACGTGTTTATTTTTCGTCAATTAATTGAGGCGGCTATAAAATTTGTTAGTTGTTAAAATAAAAAGAAAGAATTTTCTGTTACTTTCGATTTAATGCAATTATAAGAGGGGACGCACAAATGCACAGAAACTGACGTCACGAGTGTTAATTACTTTTGATTGCGAATTTCTCTTTTCGTTGCTATTTGCTAAGTGAAGCCCTCTTTGAAAGAAAGCCAGGAATTTAAATGAATTATAATGTGACTTAAGCAAATGCATGTTATGTTCCTGACCACAAATGAAACGTTATTGTATGTATACATGTCTCATTGCATACATAAATATATCTGAGTCAACACATTTACTACGTACTATAAACAATTCATCTGGCATGAACAGATGTAAAATCCGATTTTTTTTTTTTTTAGAAAGTATAACGTAAAGTTCTTCTGTGAGAATGACAATGTTAAGGTGCAGATAGACATGCGAGAAAACTTGCGCGAGTTACTGTCCGACACTGATGTCGCTGATATAAATAGAGTTGCGAGTCGAGTAACTTACGCGAAATTTGTCGCAAGTAACTCGCGACATCAGTGTCGGACAGTAACTCGCGCAAGTTTTCTCGCATGTCTATCTGCACCTTTACACTATTTGGAAGGAGAGTTGCCAAATCAATTTCTTTTTATAATTTAAAATTGTTAAAAATTGTCTTAGTGCTATCGCCAACAGATAAGATTTAATAATGACACTTCGCATTGGTTCTTGTGCAAATTCAGTATGTAATTCGCTGATGGGGGTGAAAAAGGTGTTTAGTCAAAAAAACGTAAATCGAGAAAACGCTGGACAAAGAATCTGATCCATTTTCGCATATCTTGACTGTGTTTTCCTTGGAAAAGATGTTCGTTTTGTATATAAATGTGAAGACACTTTTCACCCCCATCACCGAATCAGCATTTATATTCGTTCAATACTCTACACTGTGGTGAACAATGATGAAGGTTTGCGTCTGAAATATTATCAATCTCTCATTCCGAAACGGCTGTTTATTTTCTACAAGGATATCAACAATAATTTCTACAAGATCCGACACTAAAAGAATTATCTTATTGTTGATCACAGTGTAGTACAAAGTTCCAGACAGATGTGAACGCCATCTCTGGTGATTAGATACCACTAACTTATAAGTATAAATTTTCACGAAACTATCAGTAACAGTATCAATAACAGTACCTGTAATAGTATCAGTAATAGTATTAATAATAGCACCAGTAACGCAGCGATAGTTGCAAAATTTATTTACAGTTCTTTTTTAAATAACGTTCAATAAATTAACTGCAACTGCTATTGTTGCTGCTGCGTGAAAACCTGAAGCCCAATCATACCTATTGCTACAGCTACTGTTGCTGTTGCGTCAATTTCGTAAATTACAGAAATCTGTAAAACTGAGTAAGAAATCTAACCATGGGAATCAATTTTTTGCGAACGACTTTCCAAGCTACCTACCAAAAGACCCGCCTTTCTCGATCCATAAATAGCTTTATGCATGCACACAGGTGAGGTGAGAACTGCATGCATGCCAAATCGCCAGCGTTGAGAATACCAAACGTGAAACGCCATTACGCGCAAATAAAACCGAACAGAATTTTGCTATATAACTCCGCGCGCCGGCCGTATCGCGAAATCACCCGTCTCGTTTTACAAACGATAATAAAATAGCTTGCACGTGGCTCATTCGCGCCGCTACCTGCTCCGATTTGCCTTGTCTCCGCGTGTCTCACGATCCTGATTAATCGGAGCTATGAGCGGCGTTAATCTAGACGAGATACTGGGCGATCTCGGTCATTTCGGAAAGTTCCAAAAAACCAATTACGTCCTGATATGTCTGGTAATCGCGTTTTCGGTTTTTCCCATGAGCTACATCTTCACGACGCGAGATTTAAAATACAGGTACGTGGCAGGCAAGCGAACAGTTGTCCCCAAACTTCACGAAGTCTTTTTAAACTCTAGATGTTTCATCGAGGAATGCGACGGGGATGAATACGAGTATAAAACCACCTGGCTGAGGAACGCGATCCCGCACAAAGGCAAGTCACCCCTGCAGTGTTTGAGGTACGCGGGACTCGGAATTAATTCGACGGGGATGCACGAATGCAACGAGGAATTTTTCAATCGGTCTGCGGTTGTGGCATGCACCCGATTTGTTTACGAGTCTGACGACCTCACGATTGGACGAGACGTGGGTATTTTCTTCACTTTCAAAAGCCGCTCGGAATTTTTTCGGCTTCTTCTCTTTCAGTTTGACATAACTTGCAGCGAGAATCTTTGGAAACTGACGATCATCGGGACGATCAATTGCATCGGGGAATTGGTGTGCTTACCCCTTTCCGGATACTTTTCTGATAAGTATGTAAACGTAATGCACGGGTTATGTTATTATTTAAATTGCAATCGAAGTTACAAATTCCAGTCTTCAAAACTGTAGACTGTATGAGAATCAAGAGCGCGAAACGTAATTTTTGAAAGCTCGCGAAACGTGACTTACAGAAACCTACACGCAGTGAGTGCAGTTTGTGATTGAAAGAGGCCGCTGCGCGTCTCTCTACTGTTAACAATCGATTCGTAACTTCCTCGAAGTAAAACGATTTAAAACATACATTTTTTTATTGTTTAAATAAACGTTATTAGAAACGGAATGGCGTGGCGAAGACAAGGAAGGAAAAACGAGAAACCTGATTAGAGCCGGGGATAAAATAAAAGTACCGCCGTTCATTAAGGCTGCGCTGATGGAGCGAAAATGGCGGATTTAAATTTTGACATGTCAAAATGGGAAAATCGTTCTGAGAAAGGCAGTGTTGCAAAAAATTGAGAATTTAAAGAAAAGACTGGAAATTGAATTAATTATTATTTAATGCCAACCAAAGTGTTTACAAACTGGTCCATATAGGATAGCTTCCTGTGTTAACTTTTTCTATGTTTTGCATATTTTTTTGTTTCGAAACGAGATTGAATTAATTTGATTAAATCGTTTCTTAAATATTTAAATGAAATCTCTTCTCTAGCTTTAATTGTATGATCTATTATAAAAACAAAGTGTTAGATAAAGCACTGTCATTACCATCAATGAACTGGCCAGGCCAACTGTATATATTACAGTTGGCCTGGTCAGGACTACGTATACGTTTATTGTGAGTAAATGAAGGAGAGGCTCATTGAAAAGAGCACATGCGTTACATTTTGAACCACGCCAAGAACGCGCCATATTTACCTAATCTCGAACTGCCGGGACCAGGCTTGGATAAGCATTAAACAATGCTTACTAATGCAGGGGTGACAATTTTTAAAATTCGGTAATCAAATGAATTTCAAAGCACAAAACCAACCACAATAGTGGCACTAACGTGCACACCCTACAGCAAGCCACGAAAGACTGACTAACGTGCAAGAGTTTTCAGTGCATGTAAGTTATCAAAAGGGAGGTTGATAGAAGGACATAATCAACTCACTTCAGGATAGAGGGAGACGGCAACAATTCCGTACTGCGTATTGCAGGCCATTGTTTAACGGCGTACAAATGAAACGCGCATGGCAGAATAACGGAATTTTATGTTATTTCGCAATACAGGGTGTCTGACAATACTAAAATGATTTTAACGGAATTTTCACCCGTAACAATTTTGCTAATGATTAGACTGAAAGCGTATACAGAAATCTCGAACATTGCCCTGAAAAAACTGCCCCCACCTTTTAATGTCGATGGTGCTTTTCAAAATTTCAATCTCATTTGCTTCGGTTGTAAATTATAGTTTGCTACGATCTGTTACGGTGTGAAAATTCGTCGCAAATACTTTCTAGCTTTCGGGTCAATCTTGGCGGAAGTGTAATTGCGTCGCGGTTTGATCTTTGGAATTTGGACTGGTCCGAAAACGCGACGCTTGGAACGCTAAACAACACCGGACAACCCCTTTTCTTTTGTAATGAGACTGTCTCATGTTGAAAGTGGGATATATTAAAGAGCTCACCCACGAACCGTTCACGTCGAACGCCGACCCGATGGGAAATTCCACCAGTTTTGAAGTCTGAATGCAAGGCGAGCGGCCTTGCATTCAGACTGCATTGAGAATTATTGTCGCTTCTGTGTAATTTTTCATTAAACGGTGTTTATTTTGGAGCGATGAAGTAAACGGATATATTGCCCGGTTGTTAATTGTTTGCTGCGAGTCCTAGGCCTCTCCAAGCTTGTCCGTCGAATTTACGGCAGGTATGTTTTTAGAGTCACGTCGGGCGTCGGTCCTGCGTTGCCCATTTAAGGTTTAATTTACGCGAAATGTTCCTTCCTTTCCAATAATGAATTCCGATATTATTTCCAATATTTTGATACTGATTTATTTTAGAAATAAATGTAAAACGCAAATCGTCTAGTTTCTACTTACGTACGTTGATACAAGATAGCAGCACCAGAAAGTAGACAGATGCGTAGACAGCGGCGAGCAGAGGGGCACCCCTCTTTCCCCACTGTCAAATTGTGTCCCCGTGCAAACGGAAACGCAATATTACATAAGGCTTGCGTATCTTTATATTTCTTCAATCAACGATTTAACTCAAGTTTAAAATTAATGAACTTTAATCAGAAGAATTGACAAAGCTAGATTTCAGGGACATTCGTTTAAGACGAAGGCTAGGCGAACGTTCTTATACCGAGGCTAGGTCGACATTAATTAAATCTTTGAACTTTTCTCTCTCCTGGACCATTTTGTTTACGAACTCAGAATTTTTACATCCCTTCCCCCTTAGAAAAAGTGTTGGCACGATGGTCAATACCCTTTAAGGATTACTGAGGTCTCTGCTGCTGCATCCTTTACAGCTGATTAAATTATTATGACACGAGATAATTTGAGAACGACGCGACGTTAAGCACAACATTATTGTTCATAGGTATCATATTTGGAGTCAAGCATTTATAAGGAGGGTATTATAACTTTTGCTAATATAAGATAAAGATAATAAACTCAACATTAGTCTATCATGACATGGGACTGTTGGACATAGTACGAAGCACAACGTTGCTATTCACAGGATCACAGTTATGGCAATACTTAACAGGAGGACACAGTTCTTTCAGGTTGAGAGGGCCATCCATTACTGTCGAGAATTCCTTGATTGGTTGGTTTCCTTTTTTTGCTAACCACACCATTCTGGTGCATTTGAATTGCTTGGCTCAGGTTTCTTTGCGGTGGATTCATTGCGAGTGCGGGTTCCACACCGGACATCATATCCTGAAGGCTTCCGTGTTCGGTGGAAGACCCAATGTTGGTCTCGGGAGTCTCCAGGATTAAAAAATAAACGAGTATTAAATCCTTACAGTAGGCGGTGATATTATTACAATTATTATGTTTTTAACGAAAACCATCAACTCGCGTTTTCTTTTGCTTTGGTTTTATGCTAAGGACAGTGTTGCCAATTATAAGAAGTTCAAGTAGAATGTTTAATATTTTCAGAAAAGAGAAAACACAATTCGATTTTTCAGCGTTTGTTTCCAGTGAATTATTTTCTGCTTCTAATGATTTTTTTAGTGACCATTTAAGCCAATGTCTGTTGGCAACTCTGCTTTTAGCAAAGATATAAACCACGATAAAGTAATCTGTTAAACGTGGTTATATTTCAGTAGCAAGCTAAGTGTAAACATAACTTAAGCTAAATGTAAACAGTTGCGTTCGAAAATTATACGTCGGATGCATCTGGAGCGTATGATCTCATCTTTCTCACTCACGATTTTTAATTTATTTTGTATCTCGCTCATCCGTTTAAAAAGAAATCTTGTGTTTATAGTATTTCCATGACAACAGGCGATCTTTCACATCCCACATTTAAGTAGGGTGTGAAAAGATCGCCTGTTGTCATGGAAATAATATAAACACAAGATTTTTTTAAACGGATGAGCGAGATACAAAATAAGATCATACGCTCCAGATACATCCGACGTATAATATTCGAACGCAGCAGTAATAGATTCTACTATAAAAGGTGCTGAACGTGCCCATCACCTTCTTGATAATATTTAATTTTGACGTTTGATTTGACACTTTGACGGTTGAACTTAGAAGCGACGTGCATTCAGTAAACAAATGCTTGAACGCAACCTACTTGACCAGATTTTTATTTAGACACTCGTTATTACTAACACAATTAACTTTAATAGTTTTAAATTTCTTATTATTTTTTTAAGGATACATTCTTCTTCTTTTGTATTCAATATCATCATCATTAGCGTCGCTTCATTTAACCACTCGCATTCAATAATTCTTCCTGCGCCTTTTCTCATTCGTATTTTCACAAATCATAAATTATTTATTAAACGTAAGAGAGAGAAAGAAAAAATAAAACTCTGCTGGATTTAATGATGGGGGTTCTGTTCACATTTAAATTTTGATTAAATGTTGTTATTATTTTTATATTATCCGGCGATATTTTAGAATTAAGGGAGGAAATAAACGGTAACCGATATTAAATTCGTTGTGCAAACAAAATTTATTATAGTACGCTGACGTAGTCAAAATAACATTTGCCGATGGCAATAAAATGCCAATGCGCAAAATATACATATTTTCAACAATTTATCGTCGACATTTAGAGCGTTTTATTTTATTAATATTTACTTGATTTTGTAGGGAAAATTCGCCGTAACCGTCGGCTTATAAACCGATTATTGCCTGGTTATGACACGTCGCTTTGTTTTATTTGTTTGTTTCGACTCGCCTCCCCCGTTCCACCCCCGTTTATTGCCGGCTTTTGTTCGGGGGAAATGATGAGAAAGAATGCGTAATTTTTGTGTTTGTGACTTCGAATGCAATTTGAAACGGAAATGGCTTTTTAAGAGCCGGCACAAATATTTTGTTCACCGTTCAGATATGGGAGACGCACGACTATGATCGTGAGCGTGCTGCTCACGACGCTCGCAGGATTTACTCGCTCCTTCGCTCCTTCTTACGTGCCGTACGTCGTCCTGGAGTTCCTCGACACCGCCCTGGGCTCTGGATGTTACAGCGCCGCGTTTATATTGGGTGAGACTCAATACTTGTTCTAGTTACTTGAGCAAACTTTAACTTCATAAAATATAAAAAAAAAAAAATCACCACCAGAACACTTACTATTTCTAGTTAAATGCCTGTTAGTTGTATTTCGAATGTATTTACAATCAATTTCAATTCGATATGTGCGCTTAAACCTATAATTTAAATTTTCAATATTTTCCGATAGATTTCCATCTTTTTTCTTTTCTTTTTCGTTAAATATTTGCGGACCTCCATTTCAAATTTAAGATTGAATTAACTTCGCCCGATCTATCGATCGAAAGAACAAAGCAAATTTATTTTTCAAGCGATGGAACTGGTCGTTCCGGAACACAGGGTTACCGGAAACACGATCCTCGCGTGCGCCTTCGCCCTGGGCGAAGCGTTATTGGGCTTGGCGGCTTGGATTTCGCCGTCGTGGAGGATAATGCTGCGAATCCTTTACACACCCGGAATCCTTTTCGTCTCGTACTTCTGGCTGACGCACGAATCCGTACGCTGGCTGCTGTCGAAAGGGCGTAACCAGGACGCGAAGCAGGTGCTCAAGGAAGTGGCGGAAATGAACGGCACGGCCGTTTCCGACGACGTCATAAGGAAGCTGAACATCAGCAGGGATGACGAGGTGGTTGAAGAGTCGTTCTTTCACGTGTTCAAGGCCCCGCGCTTGTTTCTGCGGCTCGTCAACTGCTCGTTCTCCTGGATTTGCTGCACGTTCGTTTACTACGGGTTAACGTTGCACTCCGTTTCTATTTCCGGAAATATCTACGTAAATTACATTGCGGTGGCTGCCGTCGAAATGCCAGCTTATTTCGTTTCGTATCACACCCTCGACAGGATCGGGAGAAGACTGACGTTGGCACCGTCTTTTATCTTAAGCGGATTGGCCTGCATTTCTTTCATTTTTGTTCCGGACGGTAAGAGGATTTATTATAGTAAGTCAAAAATAAATTTCAAATTCATAGAGAACACAAGACTGAAGTTAGCGCTCTTCTTGGCTGGGAAGTTTTTCGTTACGATCGCCTACACCGTCCTCTACATGTACACCACCGAGCTGTTCCCAACGCGCTTGAGGCATTCCCTACTGGCGACCTGCTCAATGTTTGGGAGGTTTGGCTCAATGGTCGCACCTCAAATCCCACTGTTGGTAAGTACCTACATAACACGAAACGAAATTATTCATAATTGATTGCGCTGACGCGTTTTTCAGGTGACGATTTCCGAAACTCTACCGCTCGCCCTATTTGGGATCATGGCTTGCAGCACGGGGGCCTTGTCTTTTCTATTTCCGGAAACGCACAACGTCAAGTTGCCCGACACCATCGAGGAAGCCGTTTCTATGGGGATGGGGGAAAAGCAATGAATTCTTTTTTTTTTAGCTTTGCTTAACTGCGAAAGTTTTAGAAAATATAAATGAGCGAAGAATATTTTTTTACAAAGGAAATTCTAATCTAAGAAATTTTTAAGGCTATAGGCGACAGTATTACTTTCTTCCTTAAGACGAAGACCCAATAAAACGATAACTTTTAAGGCTATAGGCGACAGTATTACTTTTTTCCCTAAGACCCAATAAAACGATAACTTACATAGAAATTTGAAAGCGTATGAAGTTATTGCCGGAATAGCTTAGTGGTAGAGCGCCGGGTTAATAAATCGTAGGTCTAGGGTTCGATTCTTATAAAGCAAGAAAAAGCAAATGCGCGAATAAATACAAGAAGGTATGAGCCGTATGTAATTATACTGAAAGTCAGTCAAGTCCTGTTCTTTGGACTTCCAAAATATTAAAAAAATCAAACGAACAATATATCACATAATTGTACGGGGCCTTCATACCCCACGCGATCAAATCGTGCCTGATAGTTAGGCAGTATCATTACAAACGATTGACAGAACGCGCTGTTGCGAAATTAGTGATTTTGTTGTTAGATCTTGTTACGGTTGAAAAATTCATTTGAGTTATTCATAATAATATTTGGCAATCGCCCTGTATTTAAGCTGGAAGTAAGAGTTCAGGGTGCCTACGTTCCGGTCGTCATATTTCTCAATGTTGCCCAATATTGCATCAAATAAATCATACGCTATTATTTAGTCCTACAGTATATCTCCATTTCACTCTGTCGTCCGGTTAAAAAACTGACTTCATTCGTAACGACCCACGTCTTAGCGCGCATAGCAGGAGAGAACGCCACCCTCGGCTTCGCGCGTAGTGTTTCAATAGCGCTCCTGGCGTGCGCATCGTTTATTTGTGTCTTCAATCTTTGTGTTTCTCTCACATAGTTTTGTGATTGAAATCTGTAACGGAATCCTCTCCGAGATTTGTTAAAGCACGCCGTGTGATTTTCAAGCTTGTTAAAACAGCTTTTCGAAAGCCTGCTTCTGAGATAAGGAGCAGGTATGTCTTGTTGACCATTTTGTGCGTATGTTCTGTTGGTAACGCGTGTCTCTCTCTTCTACTAGGCTTCTAGTGGTAGTTTTATCTTGATTGAGAATATCGTCAACCCCAGGATGTCAAGTGTCATTTGCCGATTCCGTACATCAAGAAGGTTGAGTGTGCGCAAGTTTAAGTCCGAATTCCCTAGTTTCAACGAAATGAATAAATTTGGCAATTACGTCTGCCTTTAGCGGGGCACCCTCGGGTAAATACATCATCAGCAGCACAACAACATAAATGAGGACATTTCGGGGGTTTGGGAGAACCGATTTTCATCGTTGAAAGAATACAAAGCTCGGATGTAACAAACAAAGAAAAATATCGCGCCCGAATTGCAACATTATTAATCGCGCTGCCAACTAAAACGACGATAACCGCTCGCACCTGCTCTTCCCCCAAAATAACCGGGGCGCTATAATTACGCTGCAACGCACTGCGATTATTTCTCATAATAGAATCTTATTTTCGGAGGTGCGGTATTGTTTACGGTTAACTCGTGTGTTGATTAAGAAACGTAACGCGATGCCGCGCTTGTAATACTTGTAACGGCAAGTTCGGGTTGGTTTAACAACAACGCAAGAAAAACCGTGCGGGTGGCACAGAAGAATATTAAGAAGGGGAAACCTAACTAGTGCTTTGATGAGGAGAAAGTTGAAAGGACTCTTCAGATTTGTCGGTTCGACGAATTTAATTAACTCTGGAATTAGTGGGTTTCGTATTGGAAAAATATTTCACGAATGCATTGCTTAAAGCTTCACTCCTGTTTCTCAATCGATTAATAATATTTTTTAATTCACGATTTTTAAAGAATAAAATGATAGTCTATGAGTTTGATGAAGTTCAAATAGCGAGAGCGAAGGGCGTGTAGCACGTGTAACTCGAAAAGAAAGAAAAAGACACGTTTACCGGAGTTTAAGTCAATTCCGGCAGAGCTAGTCTGGCCATCGAGCGCAGGCGAGCTGGCACTCTATCTATAAATAATATATCCAACAAACGCGAACAATGACAATCCATCACAATAAAGTATCGAGTTTCGCGACCGCAATAATGCGCCAGACCACAACCGTTCCAGTAATAGAGCCGAGCCGGATATTAAACATAACGGAGAAAATAAGGAAGCCGACTCTGGTATCTTAAAAATCGCCGGCTTTCTCAAAGACTGGACGGATTTGTTTGGATTATATTCGTAAAATATAATAAAAACTCAGACGGAATGAATTATTTTTAATTAAGTTAATGCGAAATTACCGCTCTACATATTGTAATGGTTTGTAACTTATTCAACTCCACTTGTATGCAAAGTCTTTCTGAGGCTTATCACGGGGTTATAGATTCTTTTAGTTAAGAAAACGTATTATTTTTCTTTGTGTACGTGTAATTTTCTAATGATGAAATGCTACCTACCTAACTATATCAAAATAGTCAACCTTGAATAGATTGCGAAAATTGGGGGAAACTCCTTTACGTTGGTGAACAACCTACCTGAAATTATGCCCAGTTCAGTGGAGATGGGAGTGGGCTACACAATAGGATCGTCGACAGCTCGTTATCTAGTTGTTAATTAAGAAAGGGGCACCACCTAGCGTTATATTTATTTCAGGTATAAGTCATACGTGTTACCGCTAGGACTACACACGTGAATGTAGCATATGAGTAACCCTCAAGTTTGAAATTCCGCGTTTTAAAAAAATATTTTTATCGGTCACCCTGTACATATCGAAATTATCGGTCACCCTATATATAACGAAATCTAAAAGAAAAGTATGACAATTCACGACATTAAGTTTATTGATCGTTTTAAATGAAAATTACGTAAATGTACGTTAATCACTTTAGATCGAAATAAAATTAAAATTCACAGAGCAAGTGCAACACGTAAACACCGGCAAGGATATCCTATTTGGTTTACAAAGGTGATGTACAAGTTATAAGCACCTGTCAGTTTGACAGTAGGAGGCGGTTATTAATTTTCTTTATGCAAATTATGACCTGTTCTTAAGGAACCGTGACTTGAAATATACAATTACAGAATTTGCAAGCCATTAACTACTCATTATGCAGCGTAATTGACGATTAACCGAAGTAAGGTATGAAAAGTGTACGATACCGCTCGACGTTAAGTCCGGTCGTCTGATGCCATAAATCACGACGTTTACATCGAAGTCTCGAGAGAGGGTTTTGATCCTACATGCACGTCCGAACTTTTGTGCGGTGTTTGATGGTAGTAGAACTAGATGACTCTCGTACGGCTTTTCTGTTTACTGCCTATCATCTGCTACAATTTGTCTCGCATAACGTGAAACTGCTCCGTATGACGTGAAACTGCCCCGTACAACGTGAAACTGCCCCGCACAACGTGCTAAAGGAAGAAACTTGAGGATAAGTTTGACAAATTCAAAGCTGAATCGGAAGACTTACCCCTTGTTTAAAAATAAGGACCTATTAAAACCTGTGACACATCCGCTTGATTGTGTGATCGAAGTTGGAGTTCGTGACGTGAGTTTTATCTGCTACGTAAGCCTTGGCGATATTCCAATCAAGTTTCTTGAGTGTATAAAATCCCTATTGACTGCTAGGTGGTCGAATTCGACACGAATCACATAAATTAGCTTCTACAACAAACGAAAATGATGACCTACACTCAGGAATGTTACGAACACCAAGATTGCGATTTTAATATTAATTTTTATTTTCGAATCAACAAACAAACAAGCGCCAACACGTTTCCTTTTGTTCCAACACCGAAATTAACCAATCTACACGCACGAGAAAGGAAACGGAAAGGTAGCCCTTAGAGTTTGAATTCAGAATAGAGCGATCAGTGAAGCCAAAACAGAACTTTAGATTTTGTTATCAGATAGACCATTAAATGAAGACAAAATTTTAACATTCCCTAAAATAAAATCGTTAAAGCGAAATCGAACCGTAACAAACAGTCTTAGAATTCTTTTTTTGTATGAAAAATATATCCTCTTCCATTCAGTTGCTTGTCCCCATACGTATATCACATAACTTAAGTTGAGAGATCTAGCAGGATAGCAGTCAAAAGGGGGCAATTAAAAGTTTACTCTTGTTTGATTGCCAAGCTTTCGGAAAGTATTTATTTCCTTCATCAGGGCGGATCTAAGTGAGGTTGTGAAAGCTAAAGTTGCACATTTTGAACAAGCCAGGATTAATTTCTTAGGTAGTAACCATGATTAACAATTAATAACGTTGTATTGTAAAACAGATTAAAATTTACAAGTCACAATTTAAAATGATGGACAAAACATTTGAAACAATAACGTGCACCAACGATTTTTTGCACGTTATTGTTTCAAATGACTTGTAAATTTTAATCTGTTTTACAATACAACGTTATTAATTGTTAATCATGGTTATTACGTAAGAAATTAATCCTGGCTTGTTCAAAATGTGCAACTTTAGCTTTCACAACCTCACTTAGATCCGCCCTGATGAAGGAAATAAATACTTTCCGAAAGCTTGGCAATCAAACAAGAGTAAACTTTTAATTGCCCCCTTTTGACTGCTATCCTGCTAGATCTCTCAACTTTTCCTTAAGTTCGCAGTCGCGATCAGAAGCCGTTTTTTTATCACATAACTTATATAAACATACACTATGATATATTAAACTTTCATAAGATCTCCAGTATCTAGCATATTTTTTTAAATTAAGTATTAAATAGTAACTTCTATTTAATTTCGGTGCAATGCTTTCTATATGATCCATCCAGCTCAGGTGTCTGTCTATTATTTATCGGTCCTAGAAATGTCGTATGGTGTTTTACTTCTATTTCATTTAATTTGAAATTATTATTATGAAATTTACCTTGCTCGTAGTAAAAGTCTACAAGTTTTATTAAAGTCGATAATTCATCCATTTCTTGTACACCAGGAGTTAAATTCCTGCATTACTTTGTGTAATTTTTATTAGAGTGTAGTAGGATTTGATGCAGGAACTAGGATCATAGTTACTTACTCACATATAATACACATTTCATTTATAATTAAATTAATAATAATAACAAGGGCTAACACAAATTTTCCGCCGCAATTGAGAATCGAACTCGAGTCCTCTGCTTACGCGGCAGATGCTCTGACCATTGAGCTAATGCGACACCGAGTTCAGTTATCGTCTAATACAAATTAGAATCGGATGGTAAATTTTTGATATTGCCTTTAAGCAGGACAAACATTGTCATAATCAGTTGCCCACCGAAATAATCAACTTTATCAAGTGTGAAACTTGAGAAGTACTTATTTATGTAAAGACTCTGTAATTAAAACACCGTCTCGCCCAAATAATCCTTTCCCGATTGCTTCGATTAGAATTCCTGCATAACAATGCAAGCAAATTAGAGGAGACGTCGTGCCTAATAGACGGCGACTTTGAGCGTCTCGACGCCACAACACAAATACAATAACGAAACAGCTCTTGCGGCGATTCCGAAGTGCATATGCGGTCATCTCTCATTACGTATTTACGGCGCGCATAAAAGACAACGATTATTGGACGGACACCAGCAGCCGTTTGATTTTACGGCCGGGAATTTATTATCCCGTGTTTGATACACAGAACAAACACGTTCTCTAGTAGGTTATTTGTTTTGGGGCCGGCGGGGTCGTGAAAACTGGCAAAATAAACGCCCGGGAGGAAGGTGGGCCTACAATAACAGTGGCGTTTCTTATTAATGAGTTGTGTGATGTAAAACGAGAAAAGGAGAATTCGAAAACCCGACGCGAAATGGGGGGGCGCGCGCGCCAACAAAAACAAAGCATAAAAGAAAGTATTCGTTAACTGATTGTGAGTCGATCGAAACTGTTACTGATTGATTGAAAGAGGCATTTGTTACAGAAATTGACTTTATTAAAAAAAAAAAAAACTTAAAATTCCGAAAAGAATTCGAATTGAAAAACCCTTGCAGCTATCATAGTTGTTTAATTTGTGCGTTATTTTCAGATTTACTTCGGTGGTTTCAAAAAGAAATAAAGACGTGTATTGTGTACAGAGAAAGCGAGGAATTTTTTTTAATGAAAATTTAATTGCGTCGTCAGTGAATCTTTGTGTACCCTCCTCCGCTCAAATACAATTCGAAATGCTCGCTCGCAGCACCACAAAGAACGTGTCCTCGCCGGGTTTATTTAATTCGAACAAAAATCAAACTCCGATTGTGTCCGCGGTCGGCGGGCCCTTATCTCGAAGGCCCGGCATTCTCCAGCAGCGACGTCTTGCCGTCGCGAACCCCGACCGGAATTAGGGTCTTTTTAATACCTGTTAACACGACTTTTGACCACGACACGCCGCACCACTTGTTATATTCAGCGGCCTGAATTTAAATTATCCCGTGCATTGTGCTCGGCCGCATTGTGTTGTATAATTCGGCCGTAAATTGTGTAACTACTCAGCGGAGGTTTTATTTTTCGGCGCACGTCGCCTGCGAGGATAAAATGAATGAAACGAACGCCGTGTCCCTTTTTTTTCTCTGTTTGCGGTTTGATTACCACTCTGTCGATGTTGTTTCGTTCCGACGCAAAATGGAAAACCGACGCTTTTGTTTTTCAATTCGCTTTGATTCAGGTCAGAGAGAAGTTTTTTCTTTTGGGGGGGATGGAAGGAAATTTAATTACAAAAATGTCATCTTATCTAGAAATTATACATTTATAGGAAATTTGACAAGTCGATGACAGTGACACATGACATTTAAATAAAACTGTATGTATGTATTAAAGACAATTCGTAAAGATCATGGTTAAGGCATTCAAACCTATTGAACAGATTTTATAGAGACAGAAAAATTTAATTCAGTCAACAAATATTTTGAAGACGATTCGCAACGATCGTGGTCGAGGCATTTAAACCAACTGAATTTGAAAATTAATTAGAAAGTATTTAATTGACGAGTAAATTGTAGACGACTTGCAAAGATCGTAAACAATTTATTTAAATCTATTGGTAGTTTCGATTTCACTTTAACGATATCATTTTAGGGAATGTTAAAATTTTGTCTTCATTTAATGGTCTATTTGATAACAAACTCTAAAGTTCTGTTTTGGCTTCACTGATCGCTCTACTCTGAATTCAAACTCTAAGGGCTACCTTTTTGTTTCCTTTCTCGTGCGTGTAGATTGGTTAATTTCGATTTTGGAACAAAAGGAAACGTGTTGGCGTTTGTTTGTTGATTCGAAAATAAAAGTTAATATTAAAATCGCCATCTTGGTATTCGTGACATTCATTGCTGTAGACGCTAATTTATGTGATTCGTGTCGAATTCGACCACCTAGCAATCAATAGGGATTTTATACATTGAAAAAAGTTGATTGGAATATCGCCAAGGCTTAAGTAGTAGGTAAACCTCACGTCACGAACTCCAACTTCAATCACACAATCAAACGGATGTGTCACAGGTTTTAATAGGCCCTTATTTTTAAACAAGGGGTAACTCTTCCGATTCAACTTTGAATTTGTCAAACTTATCGTCACGTTTCTTCCTTTACCACGTTGCACGGGGTAGTTTCACGTTGTACGGGGCAGTTTAACGCCATACGGAGCAGTTTCACGTTATGCAAGGCAAATTGTAGCAGATGATAGGCAGTAAACAGAAAAGCCGTACGAGAGTCATCTAGTTCTACTACCATCAAACACCGCGAAAGTTCGGACGTGCATGTAGGATCAAAGCCCTCTCTCGAGACTTCGATGTAAATGTCGTGATTTATGGCATCAGACGACCGGACTTAACGTCGAGCGGTATCGTACACTTTTCATTCCTTACTTCGGTTAATCATCAATTACGCTGCATAATGAGTAGTTAAAGGCTTGAAAATTTTGTAATTGTATATTTCAAGTCACGGTTCCTTAAGAACATGTCATAATTTGCATAAAGAAAATTAATAACCGCCTCCTACTGTCAAACTGACAGGTGCTTATAACTTGTACATCACCTTTGTAAACCAAATAGGATATCCTTGCCGGTGTTTACGTGTTACACTTGCTCTGTGAATTTTAATTTTATTTCGAACTAGAGTGATTAACGTACATTTACGTAATTTTCATTTAAAACGATCAATAAACTTAATGTCGTGAATTGTCATACTTTTCTTTTAGATTTCGTTATATATAGGGTGACTGATAATTTCGATGTATACAGGGTGACTGATACAAATATTCTTTTTTAAACGCGGAATTTCAAACTTGAGGGTTACTCATATGCTACATTTACGTGTGTAGTCCTAGCGGTAACACGTATTACTTATACCTGGAATAAATATAAAGCTAGGTGACGCCCCTTTCTTAATTAACAACTAGATAACGAGCTACCGACGATCCTATTGTGTAGCCTTCTCCTATCTCCACCGAGCTAGGCACAATTTCAGGTAGGTTGTTCACCAACGTAAAGGAGTTTCCCCCAATTTTCGCAATCTATTCAGGGTCGACTATTTTGTTATAGTTAGGTAGGTAGCAAGATATACAATCTAAATCCATTAGCATCATGCAGAGAAGCCTTTATAAAACATAAAATTCTTACTGTTCCCTCGATTTATTTATTTAAATTACATATTGTAATGTTATTATAATTGTGTTCCTACGTAGGGGGATTTGCAACTATTAAACTTTTGAAAATTGTTGTTCTTCCTTTTATTATTTTAATTCAGGTAATATCACAGCAATATGTTTACACTCATTGCAAGGAATTCAATAAGTCTATGAATGTCCACGCCCTGAGCACCCAAATACGACTCAATATCAAAAATCACCACTTGATGCAGGAATTACATTCTTTAATAAATTAACCGACAACTTAAAGCAATATAGGACACCAACCTTATTTAAAAGTAAGTTAAAATGCTGCGTTGTTTATATCACGTTAATGAGCTAATGAGGTATAATTTTATGTATTTTAACAAGGCAGAAATAAAATTAGTATTTTTGTTATTGATTCATGTCAGCAGTTTTAAATGACTTGATTAAGATCCTTGCAAATCATCGTCAATACCTTTGAATATGAAATTATCACGAACGAGTCTTTACTGTAAATGCTAGATTGAAATGTGCGACGGAAGTAGCCGTTTTGAACCTCCACGTACGTACGATTCATTACTGTTGATGTTCTGGATGGTGGTTGTGTTTATAATTATTTATATCGGCTTGCGGTTCTTCCTTAACCACGAAAAATAAAGAATTGGGAGTTGCGTTTCATAGGGTAAGTATTTTCATTCGTTTAATTTGTCTGAATGTTAGGGTACTTAAAAGTATTTACAAACAAATAATGAGGTTATGATTCAAGTGAAGATCATGGGCGTAACGTAGATGTTAGCTGCATTCGATACCAATTCGTTTGTATCAGTAGATCACTTAGAAGTGATTTGGATCGGATTTTTATGACCGTTCTTGGGACGCACAATGCAATTCACGAGGTCAGGTATACAGCCTAGCTGTGTCTTCGGCATTTACTACTCATGCCTCATCAACCGGCGGATACGGTCTAGATTACGCTCGTAAAATGCTACACCCTGTACAGTAGTAGCCAGCGCTGCAAATTAATTTTTAAGGCACTTACAAAAATGTTCCATTTTATAACGGTTCTAAACGAATTGAAAATAGAAGGTGATACGAAGCCGCTTTATAAAATATTCAGTTCTTAATCTGCTAATTGCTTTTTATAACTTTGACTCAAATATTTGCTCGGTGAATTTGAAAAACTCACGTAACCTAAATGAAATAATGCCGTCGGGGTAGCGAAACGCTAAATTATGCACGGGGGTGAGCCGAACCGATTCCGCCCGTCATTGTGTGAGAGCTTTAATTTTCTCACATATCCAGAATACGATCCCGGAAAGACCGGACTGCAGACAGATATTGGAAGATCGCCCTCAGATATCTATCGATTTACAAACGCAGAAAGGGCCGTCATCCGACCTCTTTGTGTTGCACGCGTGATTTATCGCGTCAGATACGAGCTTATACACACACACACACACGTGTGCGCGCGCGAACGAACGATATCGGGAGGGATCGAAACGCAGGAACTCATTAACATAAAGGCGCATGTCCACGGAGCTTCATCTTCTTTCAGATCGGTTTATGTAAATATGCGAGTTGTTAATGCACCGCCTCGGCTGGGCCCGTTTTATTGTTGCGTTCGTTTCCTTTCATTTACGGACGCTCTGGATGTAAATATTTTCAATCGGAATTTTAAAAGTGTTCAGGTATTTCAGGACGGCTAAGACAATAAATATATGGCGCACAACAAAGGGAATGCGTTTTATCGTCGTAACGTGTCGTCTAAAAATAGAAATTATTGGTCCATTAACAGACACGATGCTTAAGTCAGTTTGGGGAGTTACAGGTTTACAAGGATTTTCTTTTTTTTTTGTTTTTGAATATTTTAAACGTACCTAGTTTTTTTTACAGGGTGTAAAGTGTTCTATAACTTATCAAGTTTAGAATTTAAGAAACTTTACGCATCCGTAATTCACTGTCTTGTCTTATGGTGTGGTGATATGATACGTGGATACGTGTCAGGTAGAGGGATGCAGAAAATATAGCAGTTAGTCTCCCGGTGAGCTTTAAGTGGTAAACCTGTTGGTAAGACGCGCAAATTAGGCAGACGGGCTCGCGAGTGTTGTTAATGAAATGCAATGATATGTGAAGAAAGAGTTTGTGCAAGAATTGAGGCTTGCTG
Source organism: Dorcus hopei (assembly GCA_033060865.1). Classification (NCBI taxonomy): domain Eukaryota; kingdom Metazoa; phylum Arthropoda; class Insecta; order Coleoptera; family Lucanidae; genus Dorcus; species Dorcus hopei. The sequence goes on along the minus strand of CM065423.1, from coordinate 45,083,791 downwards.
ATGATAGATGATACTCTGAAATGGAGTAAGGTGCAAATCTCGCGGTGTCCGCTGATTGCTCGGACACTCTATCATATGGGTGATCTCGCTGTATTCGCCGGTTAGCCGGATTAAGAGTAGGGGATCACCCTACCTGCACACGGTTGCTGAAGGGTGAGTAGTAAATGCCGGAGACACAGTTAGCTGTATACCTGACCTCGTGGATTGCATTGTGCGTCCCAAGAACGGTCATGACTTGGGGTTGACTGGGCTCGAGGCAGTGTGGCTACCACCTAACCGAAAGGCAAGTGAATGTTATCGGTCGAGAATGTTTAGCACAAAAAAAAAACTATCCTACAAAAGAGTTGAAAGTCTCCATGATCCAAACGCACGTAAGTTTTCATCAAAAGCTCCATTTGGCAATTAATCATTAGCATAAATATGCGCGTAATGTCCCGCTTTTAATCAAATTAACGCAATATAATTATACTTCAAACGAAGTACTACATAGTTCTCCAAGTCATAAAACAACAAACATTGTTTACAGAAATGCGCAGACGTGTTCGCGTTTCGCCGCGTAATAATACACTTAATTTAATTAATGCCTGCTTGAATGAAGCGTTAATACTTAAAGGTACCCACCGTCAAGTTATTTTTGGAAAAGTTTAAAATCGGGTGGAAATTTTCCTTAAAGGAAGAAGACCTCCAGTTTCTGAAAAGAGCGAAAATATTTTTTTTAGAAACTGCGGTCTGTGATTTCGCTTGCGCTTTGATCTCGAGCTTCTGTTTCTGTGTGATCGCGACGAACGCCATTATAAAAATAATTCGCGAGTCTTGAAAGCCCTGTCTTTTCTTTCCATTGTTTGTCCTCGAACGAGCCAGCGAGCGCTAAATAAAACGAACGCCTTTGGCACATATTATCAGGAGCGTCTTTATTTTTCCCCGATGGATTTAGAACTAATTAAACATATAAATAGATCTGCGTTTCGTGAATGCATCGGATGCCAATATCTTTTGCGAGAGCAACCGATAAACATTGCGGATTTAGAACGGTGACTTCATGCGCTGGAATTTTTTTTTGATATTTAAAAAATGCACGCAAATATCAAAACGCTAATGCGGAATTAATACCATGTGTGCTCGTCATGTTGTCGGTGATGGATTTTTGCGTCAAGAAAAAGAAACGCTTTTCTGTTTTTGCTCGAATTCCCATCCGGCATTCCGCTGTTTAACGGTGCCGAATGAAGACGACTCCCGCAGACGATCTGTCATTCATGGTGTAACTGGTGCGGAAAATAGAAATTTTTATTACGTGCGTCGATACCGGAAACTGTTTCTCACGAAAGTCTTTCACGTAAATAACTCGGCCCCAAAACGAACACTTCCTGCATTAGTTCATTCGTTATTAATTCTTATTATTATTTCAGAAAATCAATTTAAATAGACATCGACGTTTTACTGTATGTATACTCACAACTTCTTCAGGATCAACTGGAAATAGACAAGGTCCTGAAGAAGCTGTCGACTTTTAAACCGATTTTAACGCTACCCGACAAAATATTGACAGCATCCCTTTCAACAACAACAACAACAAAAATATACGATTATGTTCGGCAACTGAAATCGCTGTATTCCGATTGGTCTCCATCGATTTACGTCCGCATCACCGGCGAGAGTTAACGGTCCGAACGGCCGAAAATTTTGCATTAACCGTCAAAAATTATTATCGGCAGCTCGTATTTTACACGCTCCGAATGTTTCGGCGCAATAACTTGCCCCGAAATTCCTCGGAAATTTCGCCAATCGAACGCGAAAAGCGCGCACGTAATTTTCTGTCGGAGCTTAAAGCGAGCTTTTTCTTTGCATCCTGTTTTTCGGAAATTGTGACAATACTTAAAAGTAAAATCCAAAACCCAATAAGTAACTGATTGATAATTTCTTGGAACTGTTTAGGGAAGAGTCACTGCAAACTGTAGACTCGTAGTAGCAATTTCGACTTCGCAAAAAGCCGACCGTCAATAAAGAAGTTCATGACACCGCTACCATATCCAGATTATGCTTTGCAGTGCCTTCAGTCAATCCCAATAAAAGAAATAGCTAAAAGAATAAGCTACTCACAGTTCTAAATATGACAGAAAAAGAGATAGTTCAAAGATGAATACTATTGGGTATAATTTTTAGATTTTATAACACGATTGGCTAATCATATTAATGGAACTCTTGTACAAATTAGTCAACGCGGATTTGAGAATGCGCAAAAAGAGTTTATAAGAGCCGCAAAGAGTTTAGAAAACTTATTCAACCATGTCTGCTCATTTAATCTTTGCCGAGTAGTTTCTATGACCTTGAAATAGTTGTCCCTTTACATTGGCGTAGTAGGTCAAATACGAGGGAAACGAACAACACAGTGGCGTTGGCTTCGCGCAAGGTGTGGCATACAGTTTTCACCAATCCGATTAGCCCAGACACATTTTTTGTTCGGAAACGCTCGATAGCATACGAAAGGATATTTAAATTGAAGTGAATGTTTTCTCTTTTTTAATTTGCACTTCCTTGTTCAAATGGCTTCTTTTGTATAAGTTAATTACTCTTTGAGAGCCGTTTTTATGATCCCTTTGTAAAAATACCGCTATACCTTCTAATACTGCACTTTAAACGAGAAACAGCGTCTTGATAGAATGCATGTTACTATAAAATGCTGCATTTTGCTTTTTGTTTTGATCTACATTCCAGCCCAAAAGACCACTAATAAATAAATAAGAAAAAATCCGAGTTAATAATATATGCGATATAACGAAAAAGTAGAAATGAAAAGTTCATCAAGTTTCCAGACAGTTGTAGTATTTTGCTTACTAACAGCTTATAAATTAACGTGACGTTTTGGATTAATCTAATTCAAGATCAGGGTTGCGTTCGAATACTACACTCTCGAGTGCAAATTGGGTGTGTATCGCATCTTTGTCACGCACGATTTCTAACTCGCTTTGCATCTCGCTTTTCTGTTTCAAGACGTCTTGTGTTTACATTATTTCCCTGACAACGGTCGCACTTTTCACGCTCTACTTAAAAGTGGGTTGAGAAAAGTGCCTCCGTTGTCATGGTAATAGTGTAAACACAAGACGTCTTGAAATAGACGAGCGAGACGTAAAATAAGATAAATTAATCGTGCGCGAGAAAGATGCGACTTCCACTCGAGGGTGTAGTTCTCGAAAACAACCCTGCTTCGCAATGTTATGAAAAATTCAAAGGCTACTTGTACTGAACACCTGATTATTATCTGCCGCAAAACTTAAAACCATTTATTGATAATTATAAGAAAATACTAATGAATTAGATAAGTTAAACATTTTTTCGCAAACTATCTGGACTAAACGTGTATCATTTTTGCAGAATTCTAGCTTGCAAATTGTTTCAGGTTTCCTGCAGAATTACCTAAAGCTTCTGGTGTGATTGTGAACAGAGCTTTCTGATAGTCCATTGAGCTTGTCACAGGGTAACTCTATGGGATTGAGATCTGGTGACTGTGGGGGCCTTAAACTTACTAAAGTCTTTTGCTTTTCGTGTTTTAACCAACAATATATAGTCGTCCCAGTTTGGTAGCGGTTTTATGGCCTTGCCAAAAAAAAGCGACAGAAAGGCGATCGCAGGCCGGTCTCTTTGAAGCTGTTTTTTATAGCAAGATCGTAAAACCGATACAGAACTTGGACGACTATAGTTTAGAGCTGTGTTTAAGGTCCAGTGTCCTGCTGAAACACATTTTTTTCCTATTCAATCGTACCTCAGATAGTTTTACATCTTCCTTTACATATTTAGAATTTCGTTCGTTTCATGTAAATCCCCAATTCGGGTAAATGCAAAACATCCCCAGACCATGTCATTTTCTCCTTGGCAGATTTCCTTCGCCTCAAACTTATTTGTTCTTTCAATTGTCCAATTTGCATGTTTAGGAGCCCGGTGAAGTCTTTTTATTTTATTAACAGCTCCCAATAAGGGATTCTTGACCGCTGTATGATCTTTCCCGAAGACGTCCCTTGACAGCAGTAAGCGATACAGGCTTTACACGATTGCTATTTGAATCAGATCAAATCTCCGGTGCTATTAGTCGCCTCTTCTCTTTTGAAGGTCTTCAAAGACATGATCTTCTTTTATTTCGCTTGGCATCTCACAAACTGATAATAACAAAAAAATTAATGTACCAATGTAACACCTTAATTCATTCATTCATTCATTTATAATTACTGTGTTCATAAACAAAAACAAGATTATTTTTCACTAAAATAAATGAGTAATAAAATCAAAAATATATTTAATACTGCAGTTTATACATCGGAAGATTATGTATATTTCTGACGGTTTAAAAATTGAAAAGATCTCTCAAACTTTTATTTATTTTATCAAGAATGTTAAAATGACGACGACCTTCAAATTATCACGTACGTTAACTGATAAATATGTCGTGTATCTCGCGAAACTATTTTTTTTAAGTGGTCTTGAACTTAAAAAAAGACATTGTGAGGGAGGGGTTGTTAAAAATGATAACGGAAAGGGGATGAATTATCCTTTACATTCAACTTTATCAATTTTTACAAGGCCTCGTCGAGACACTATGCTCTAGATATGACGACGAGAGTGAGAGAGAAGTTCTATTACCACCGAAAATAATCAACAATTTCCCCTTTTCCTCCTCACTCTTTTACCAAAATTTTAATCAAACCATAAAGAGCCTAAGTAGCAACTTCTTTGTTTGTAGGTATCTGGTTAGAGCTTTAGCAAGAGATTGCTATTAATGTCATTTTTATGTGGAATAAGATTTTAGCCCTTGCCCGCCACTACCTACCTAACTATATCAAAACAGTCGACCTTGAATAGATTGCGAAAATTGGGGGAAACTCCTTCACGTTGGTGAACAACCTACCTGAAAATTATGCCCAGCTCAGTGGAGATGGGGGTGGACTACACGATATGATCGTCGGTAGCTCGTTATCTAGTTGTTAATTAAGAAAGGGGCGCCACCTAGCGTTATATTTATTCCAGGTATACGTGTTACCGCTGGGACTACACACGTGAATGTAGCATATGAGTAACCCTCAAGTTTGAAATTCCGCGTTTAAAAAAAATATTTTTATCAGTCACCCTGTGTACAGGATGTTTACGGTCTTCTCTGTATCCTTTTAGGAGGCGGTAGTGCATAACGTATGACGTGAAACTGCCCTGTACAACGTGAAACTGCCCCGCACAACGTGAGACTGCCCTGTACAACGTGCTAAAGGAAGAAACGTGACGATAAGTTTGAATACTCGGAATTCGAGTACTTTCAAGAATCGAATACCGATCCGAGTACAAGTACTCGAGTACAAATATAAGTATCGAAGACCGAGAAGGATGAGGATACGTCTTCGATGTCGAACGTCTCGAATACGATTCACTTAAAGGTTGAGTTTTAGAACTTTGCTGCTTGTAATGTAACATGAGACTCATCCAGGACGGCTTTGCCATTCATTGTGTGTATATACTCACAATTTAGTTGTTTATTTATTATACTTGAGTACATATTTGAGTACAAACTCGAGTATTCGAATACAAACTCGGGTATTCGAATACAGTATAAGAGAGTATAAGAATCGAATACTTTTCGATTCTTGGTATTCGAATACCCCATCACTAGTCATGAGTCATGACTCATATCGGCAAAGCTTTTGATAAAGCAAGTCGTTTGATTACATAATTTTTTGTATCGAGTTTAGCTTATCGAGTTTGCATCGAGTTTAACTTATGTAATGAGCTTAATGATTTATGAAATTGTCGATTTTTATAAAAATATTATTTTCAAAAGAAAGAAATACACCAGAACAGGTTTTTGAAAAAGCGGACTCTATCCACGACATCTATTTATTTTCATAAATCAACAATGCGTTTACCTCTAATCGGACAAATAAAAAAAAACCAAGGCTATCCTTTCTTTATAGTCATAAATACAGCGAGATCGGAATTGATCGACCTGATCCCCCACTTGACCTTGATTTAATATTTACATCCATGGGATGAAGGTTAGAACAAAGCAGTGGCGTGCAGATAAGTGCCACCATTAAAATCGAATGTAAAATGTACTTTAAGGAGCAACGAAGAAGATTGAAAAATAAACGGGGTAATTAGTAACTTCCCCAAAATTCTCTAGGTTTCCAGCTTCACTTTAACAATTGGATATTAACAATATTGATATCAAGCTCGCCTACGAGTCCCCAACTGTACCGGGTTCATATTCTCTAAGGATTTAGGTTCCACAATGAAATTGTATCACTGAATCCATACCGTTCAACATAGTTCATCGATTCATTATTGTCATTAATTGAGTTGGAATTTAATCGTCGTTTATCCTTTTGAGTAGGCCATCCCATATCATAGGAAACAGTTAGAGAAGAGTCCAGTTGTTTCTCGATGTTTCTAGTGTAGTCTAGATCGTTCAAGCGTTTACAAAAGAAGCAACGCGGGCTCGAGGAATATACATAGGAAGAGCAAACTAGTAAAAATTAGGAAGAAGAAGTGCATGCAGTGCTTATTCTTCCCCAAGATGAAAGAAAAAAGAAGACCCTATTTATGTTTGTCTCCAAGTTATCTAATGGCTTCTAGAAGACCAACTGCATATTAATGGCCCCTCACTTTTTTTTTTGGCAAGCGCCAGGGGTCACATTTATTACATTGGACAATAGTAATCATTATACGTTGATTATGATTCCCGTCTTTTTATCTTGTGGAACAAAGCTTTGGATCGCGGAGCTAATTGAGATAGTTGGTTCCGTTCTACTTAGTAAGCTCTATCCGAAAATGCGATCGCAGTTATTTTCATACGTTATGTGGCAGCAGGGTGGGTCATATATCTTACCTGACAACTCCACGGAGGGAGCACGTTTCCGACGAGCGTGTACACATGCTTTTACCGTACCTACCATTCGCGTTCGTTTGTTTTTTTTTGTCATGTATAATAAATTGCCCCGCGGCTAAAACGTACGCTTCGGGTTCGCATTTAGCGAAGCAAGGCTGGGGCCGTGCTAGGAGGCATCGTCTTCTTCAAGTGCTATTCTCATCGTGACTGTCAGTGGCGGTTGTAAAGGCGGTCTCAACGCACGTGTCGGCCCGCATCCTCGCAACGCCGTTGTCGCCGTGCTCATCATCACCCACTCGTCGTCGTCACAGCAATTAAAATAATGGATCCCTCGGATGACTCCCGCGAAAACACTACGTGAGGCAGGATGTGGCAGATTGGGTTTTGCGCTGGTACGCTGTTCCGAGCAATACAGAATAAAAGACGCGTGTGTCGTTCTGTTCAGTGAAGCTGAAAAGTAAATCATAAGAAATCCGGGCAGGAAATGCCGCGAGGATGAGTGCGTTCCTGCTTCCTTACGAGATCCAGTGAATCCAGTGCGAATTTGCAGGCGGCGGGCGTCCACTTCCTCCTCTTCGATATGACTTGCACTGCTTCTGGTGGTGATCTTGTTTCAACTTTGTACAAACTTTTTCACGTGTGGACGGTCTTGTTGGCGATCAGTCCGACGATGGCAGGTCAGTAGATTCATTAGATTTACATCAGTACATAACATACCAATTCAATAATAACAATTCATTTGATAATGACAAAGACTGCACTAAAGTGGTGTCGGCTCGCGCGTCTTGTATCCCCACAGCTGGCTGTTGCAGTCTTTATCTTTACCCCTTACGTCACAACTATTTTATTTCCAAAATTCTAAATGAAATTAATCTTATTTCGTATGCCGATGATACTTTAAACTCTTTAGTGTTGATATGGCTTACTTAAAATTGTTTTCTCTTACGTTTTCATATAAACATTGAATGCGTTTACATTAGCAGGAAGGGATGTTCCCGTATCACGGCGTATTATGTTATTCGAAACTTTATGTTTATTTCATAGGCAGTTTCGTGCATGGCTCACATTCGCGAGCAATCGTAAATAATTCATACTCGGAGATATAGGCTTGTCAGCCGTCCGTATTTTACATATCTGTCCCGATGTCCCGATAAAATTTCGCCGAAGCGGAAGATGTCTCGCGTATCACTAGATTACATTAAACGAATTTTATCGAAAACGCAAAAATTCGTATTCGATCAGATGAAGAATAAAAATAAAGAAGGACGTCATTTCATTGTGTATCAGCCAGTTATACATGAAGCTACTAGTTAAGTCCAAAGACGATTATTGCGTTCGTTTTCTTTTCTATTTTTTGTATTATTTTTTTATAATAATTATGGTTTCTAATAATTTTTTTGTCACTTTTAAAATATGCAGTTGGAACGAACCAGACAGAGGCTTTTAGTTACTTTTATTCCTCATTCAGTTGCTAATAAAATCAAAGAAAGTTGCACTAAATGAATTAGACGACAAGAAAACAAGTATTTGGAATCGGTTCCTGATTTTTCATTGTTAAATGACGTCGTCTGACAGCCGTCAATTTTTGCGTTAAACCGAAACGTTTGCTGTTTTGTGCTCATCACTTTTCCCATTCCAATCTCTAATAAAATAACAGAAAATCAAGAGCATATAAATCGCACTTTCGTTGTTAGTTTCTTTGTCAGGCGAACTGTCAATGTGATAGTCAATTTACGTGTCAAACTGAAGGGTCGTCGAATTTGCCAGTTTTCGCTTGTCCTGTTTGTGTTCTAGAAGAAAACCAGTTAAATTTATTTGTTTTTAAATTATTTTACACCATCTTTCAACCGTCAATGTTAACTGTCAAAGTCACGGTCGATTTTAGCGATCGAACGAAACATTCGTCGGATCTGCGTTCGCAAATGATCTTCCTTTAATCAATAGATAATAAATACACCATCTTTCAACTGTCAGTGTTATCTGTCAAAGTCACGGTCGATTTTAGTGATCAAACGAAACGTTCGTCGGATTTGCGTCCGCGAATGTTCTTCCTTTAATCACCAAATAGATAATAAAAGATCACGTGCATATAAAATTAAACAGTCGTTGTTCCTTTCGGCTGTCACACGATTCTGTCAAAATGATTATCAATTTGTGTGTCAAATGAAACTACAGATTTTTTTTTAAATTATTTACTATTATTGTATTACAGTATTTATGAATCGACCCGTCAACGTTAACTGTCAAAGTAACTGTCGATTCTTGCGTTCTTTTTGTTGTCAGAAAAATTGCGTGCGTTTGTTACTTGTTCCTCCGTGGTTTTATTGACGTCAGTCGTCGAATAAACTCAGCCAACTGTCAAAGTGACAGGAGAGTGCTATTTTTTAAACTGCCAAAATAATCGAGAAAAATAAATGCTTTCGGTTGTCACACGATGCTGTCAAACTGATTATTAATTTGTGTATCGAGTGAAACTACTTATCGAGTGTGCTATTTTTGTTTAATTGTTGTAAATATATTTATATGTATATTGTGAATCTGTTAACGTTAACTGTCAAAGTAAATGCCGATTTTTGCATCTAACTGAAATTTTACCATATTTACCGACTTTATTTTTGTTGTTAGTAAAATGGCGTAGGTTTGTTTACTTTTGAATTCGTGATTCTATTGACGACAGCTGTCAAATATACTCAGCCAACTGTCAAAGTGATTTGCGGATGCATTTCAAGTCGAAACAGAAAGCGCCATTAAGTTTCCAGTTTTCCTTTTATAAAAAAGAAATGTATGTATTTGGTCGTTTGGTTTTCGTGGCTTTCACTGCTTATCCTGTACGATCGCTTTCAACTGTCAAAGTTACGCAGAAACACGTCAAAATAAACTACGTGAGTGGAACTTGCAAAAATTACAGGCAAGAAAGTCAAAACCATGACAGTTTATTTAAACTACTTATTTAAACTGTCAAAATAACCGAGAAGAACAAGTGCTTAATGCAATGTTTGACGTTCGTGTAACCCGGAATCGCTTTTCCAGGATGATCGTCGCTTGTTTTCTACCGGAAAACGATTGAAAATGCGCCAATCGTATCGAGAAAATTGTAGTTATGTCATCGCTTTATTGAAGCGATTTTCATTTTGAAATTTAGTCGTGTTAAACTGTCAAAGCGACTAAATTTATTTTAAAGAATGTAGAAAATAACATTTGCAATCAAACACAAACAAATTAAGTATATTATTTTCCGCTCCGATTTCTTTTTCTTACTTTAACTGTGTGACGTTGTACCGTCGTTTATTTGTGCCAGAGTTTGACAGGCGTTGTATGAGATGACAGGCGAATTGTTACGTTACTTAGCTTGTGTCGTTGTTTGACAATTAATGGCGGTCATATGTGACGGTTTCAAAAAATTAAGACATTATCAAAAGTCCTTAGAAACAAATCTAGTGTTACGGTTAACGATTTTATTTTAGGGAATGTTAAAATTCTTCATTCAATGGTTTATTTGATAACAAACTCTAAAGTTCTGTTTTGGCTTCATTGATCGCTCTATTTTGAATTCAAACTCTAAGGGCTACCTTTCCGTTTCCTTTCTCGTGCGTGCAGATTGGTTAATTTCGGTTTTGGAACAAAAGGAAACGTGTTGGCGTTTGTTTGTTTATTGATTCGAAAATAAAAACTAATATTAAAATCGCCATCTTGGTGTTCGTAACATTCCTGAGTGTAGATCATTCTCGTTTACTGTAGAAGCTAATTTATGTGATTCGTGCCGAATTCGACCACCTAGCAGTCAATGGTGATTTCTTATATTCAAGAAAGTTGATTGGAATATCGCCAAGGCTTAAGTAGCAGATGAAACTCACGTCACGAACTCCGATTTCAATCACACAATTAAACGGATGTGTCACAGGTTTTAATTGGCACTTACTTTTAAACAAGGGGTAAGTCTTCCGATTCAACTTTGAATTTGTCAAACTTATCGTCACGTTTCTTCCTTTAGCACGTTGTACGGGGCAGTTTCACGTTGTAGGGGGCAGTTTCACGTTGTACGAGGCAGTTTCGCGTCATATGGAGCAGTTTCACGTTATGCGAGGCAAATTGTAGCAAGTGATAGGCAGTAAACAGAAAAGCCGTACGAGAGTCATCTAGTTCTATTACCATCAAACACCGCGAAAGTTTGGACGTGCATGTAGGTTCAAAGCCCTCTCTCGAGACTTCGATGTAAACGTCGTGATTTATGGCATCAGACGACCGGACTTAACATCGAGCGGTATCGTACACTTTTCACTCCTTACTTCGGTTAATCATCAATTACGCTGCATAATGAGTAGTTAAAGGCTTGAAAATTTTATAATCGTATATTTCAAGTCACGGTTCCTTAAGAACATGTCATAATTTGCATAAAGAAAATTAATAACCGCCTCCTACTGTCAAACTGACAGATGCTTATAACTTGTACATCACCTTTGTAAACCAAATGGGATATCCTTGACAGTGTTTACGTGTTACACTTGCCCTGTGAATTTTAATTATATTTCGATCTAAAGTGATTAACGTACATTTACGTAATTTTCATTGAAAACGATCAATAAACTTAATGTCGTGAGTTGTCATACTTTTCTTTTAGACGTCGTTATATATAGGGTGATCGATAATTTCGATATATACAGGGTGACTGATAAAAATATTTTTTTAAACGCGGAATTTCAAACTTGAGGGTTACTCATATGCTACATTCACGTGTGTAGTGCTAGCGGTAACACGTATTACTTATAGCTTGAATAAATGTAACGCTAGGTGGCGCCCCTTTCTTAATTAACAACTAGATAACGAGCTACCGACGCGACGATCGTATTGTGTAGCCCACTCCCATCTCCACTGGGCTGGGCATAACTTCAGGTAGGTTGTTCGCCAACGTAAAGGAGTTTCCCCCAATTTTCGCAACCTATTCAAAGTCGACTATTTTGATATAGTTAGGTAGGTAGCACTAGACATTCTTTGATCTGCATTTATAGAGAAAATCACAGTTCTTTACAGAAAACAGAAATTTTGTTTTCACAAACACATTGCTCTTTCAATAAGTAGACAAAATGTTTCCATTTATTTTTGTATAAACAATAATTTTGTTCTTGTATTTCGCTTCGTTAAGTCGTTTTGCTTTACTCTCTGCCTCTTATTGCTTCTCCACTGATGTAGATACCCGTTCCTGTTGATTAAAGAACCGGTATAACTTTATTTACTTTGTGTTATAACTAGGGATCGGAATAACATATTTTGACGTTATCACAACGCAACGGCGACGTTATCTACGGTCCAAATCCGCGCCTAGTTACACCAACAATTTTTCAAAAATTAATTTGGTCATTGTCCTCGTTTTTTTTTACAAAGTTGGCAGCCGTGCATACGAGCAAGGCACTGACTTGAATCTTGAAAAAAACGCTAACGTAAACCTGTCGACCTCGTAATGAAAAATTGAAAAATATTTTCGTCCTACTTTCCCTTAGTTCGGTGACAATTTGAAGTGATTGAAGTTTAATTAATTATTCCGAAACGTGCTTTATGTGCTTTCTCTGTAACAGTACAAAAACCGTGCGACGTAATTCACTAAAATGGGGACGCTATTTTTATCTGGGCAAAAATAAATTGCCTAATGAGTTTTGAAATACATAATAAAATATGTATGTGTGTGTGTGCGTGTGTGTCTTGAGATGTTTTAACATTCGTTAATTGTTGGGTAGGTATTGGCGTTTGCTTATTTTTAGTTAGTAATTAAAGTCGGGGCTTTTTGTCAAAAAAAAAATAAATAAAAATGTTGGCACGTTCTACCTGTAATTAAAAGAATTGGCTTGACTCTCAATTTTCCGTCAATTTATTATGGCCTAAACATTACAGTCTGCATTTTACAAAGCGACACGGCGTGAAACGTTAACGCAGTCTGCGTTTTTTTTCTTTGGCCGCCTTCAAAGCCGGCGGATTTAATGAACTGAAAACGCAAATCATAAACGCCAGTGTATTTAAATTTTTCTCTCTGAAAACGAAATTGTTTGTCGTAGACACCGCCGGCTCTTTCATCTATCGCATTTCGCTCAATTATTTCGCCCCTAAAAATAGCAACGCGTATGTACATACATACATTCCACGTTCAAACGAAAGCTCAGTAACAAACAATAATAATAACAACTACAACATCAGAGCAACATTTGAAGGTGAAGTTCTGTTATGCAACAGATAAATAACGAGAGCACCCAAACAAAGCGCACAATTACGCTCGTTAGGTTGCGACACGCTTGATAAATGAAGGGTCCACTGAAATGCATACCTCCCTGAAAACAAAGAGTTCGCACGTACCGTATAGTATAACTTGAGGTCGGCCGAGTTACGTCGTTAAAACAGTTCTTTTCTTCGATATATTATTACAGTGGTTTTGTTTAGCTTGGGGCTCGGGGAAGGAACATTAATTTGCGCGCGTTACGATGCGTGATGTATTTTTAAACCAATGGCCGTCGTAAAATACTATGCGCATCAATAACAATTATTTTTACACGCTGACATGAGAAGTCAATAATACTAAACATTTCGTTTTTATTTCTTCAGTTTCAATTCGCGCGAGCGTTAAACGTTTTTAATGGGGCCGTTTCGCTTTGGATCTGATGCTCGATTCGATTAATAAATTTTTTTATCTCATTCAGTTTTCAGCTTTCACGAACGTAAAGTACGATTTTACAAATGTTTGGCATCGCATAACACGTCAAATGAAAAAGAAATAAATAAATAAACGATGTACGACGATTGTTAATAAATTTATAGGGTCATAAGTATTTACCCACCCTTAACTATGTTAAGCATCGTCGAAATACTAAAAGTTATTTGATCGCGACGCAAAACATAACAAAATAAATTTAAAAAATGTCGAATAGTTTTTTTTTGGTGCTACCGTCTCCTACAGTGTTAGCCACATTGGCCCGAGCCCAGTCAACATCAAGTCATGATCGCTCTTGGGACGCACAATGCAATCCACGAGGTCAGGCTGTGTCTCAAGCATTTACTACTCACGCCTCAGCAACCGTGTGCGGGTGGAGTGATCCCCTACTCTTAATCCGGCTAACCGGCGAATACAGCGACATCACCTATATGATAGAGTGCCCTTTGTCCGAGCCATCAGTGGAAACCGCGAGATTTGCACCTTACTCTATCTCGGAGTATCATCTATCATCAGCAAGCCTCAATTCTTGCACAAACTCCATCGTCACATATCATTGCATTTCATTAACAACACTCGTGAGCCCGTCTGCCTAGCTTGCGCGTCTTACCAACACGTTTACCACTCAAAGCTCACCCGGAGACTAACTGCTTTCTTTTCTACATCCCTCCGCCTGACACGTATCCCCGTATCATGTTACCAAACCATAAGACAAGACAAACAAACATGCTCATGACTTACGGATGCGTAAACTTTCTTAAATTCTAAACTTGATAAATTATATAACGACAGTCTCTACTGTAACACGCCCACTAATAAAACCATTGTTTGTTGACTTCTTGGATAAGCAATTGAAATTTATTGCCCCTTAAGTAACCGTATGGAACGCTCAGCAGCTGTTAATACAAGGCGGTATGCGGTCCTGTCTCTACCTGAGGTTTAGCGCTACGCTATAAGGGTTAGTGTCCTATTTCGGCTTACGGTGAATGCCCTCCGGAATTCGTGCAGTCACTGGTAATAATTATAATATTACCTAATTGTGGTCCGATCGTCAATGTAACCCCGTAAGTACGTTGTGATAACCTGATTCTTTGGTACGAGCAGTACATAACTCTCCAGAACAAGGAATTAGATACTTTACAAATAAAACGCAACAATTAAATTTAATTAGTTATTTATTGAAAAAAAAAAGAAAAAAAAAATGGGAAAAACTCCTGATATTAGCCTCTGTGGGGTCGGATATCGTGAGCGTTGAAATAAAATACAAAGAAACAAAAATTACGACTTTCAGAAAGTGTAGTATAACTCGCTTAACAGATTTCACTTTCGAACATCGGCGCGATCTACTTTCTTTCGATTCACACCGTTGGTGGTTTAATGTCTACCCAGATCTTTGTTGGAGAGCTCTGCTCCTTAATTGGATTCACAATTAATTGAATTTCAACTTAGCTCGAGTCTTGGTACTAGTGTTCGCCACTTCTGATCGTACTCGAAGACTGTTCTGTTTAATAAACCAATGCACAATGTGTCACAGTGGGACTACAGTGTACTTAACTAATGGAGTTAATTAATGAATTAATCCGATGTTTTGGAGAAGTATGTGATACACAATGCCACCTTCAGCGATCAATTTGCAAGTAAATCAGTAGCAATCACCTGTTTTTCAGGGACTTCCGTGGGAGGTATTGGATACCTATCTCTAGCTAACCTGATTAATAAAGTGGAGTGTAGTGAGCTGAACTTCTGCTACTCCTACCACCAGCGCTTTAATTAAGGGCCAAATAGTAGGAGCTTCTCGCCTACTTTCGCCTTGCTTTGAGAGCAGTACTCTGTACCCGCCTGCCTGGATTTCAGGTCCCTCTGTTTGTCGCTCTTTCGCCGTCTAACCTATCTAATTAATTTATAGCGCAAGAAATCAGTTTGCACTCCATTATGGGTGGTTTTGGCATTGCAGTCTCTAGGCAATCGCTTCTAATTAGCCGGCAAATCTCTCGGCAAAGACCCCAACTCGGTTCACACACATACAGGGTGAAAGAGAAACTTTACTAAGAAAATGGCTCTGAATATGTAGTTCAAATTGTTTGGTTTCATGATTTGACGAAATTCGTAGAGGCAATTTAATTGTCTTGATTTCTGCGTTAAATTGTGCTGGCACACGTGATTTCGGCGGCAGATGTAACTTGCCTCAAGCCTGTGATTTAGATCGGGGATTTCCCTGTACAAATCGAAAAACAACCGTTAGTGTGTTTCCAACCTGCCGGGGAAAATCCCCAAGGGTAGAACGATTCCTAAAAGTACGCTGATTGAATTCCTAGGTAGATGCGGGAATAGTTAATTGCTATTGGTTGATTGAATTACAGAATTGGTTTAATAACTAAAAAAACAATGACCAACAAGTTCTTCTAAGGTGAATGTCACTGGTGAGTTTTAATACTCGTTTCAATGTAAATAGTTTGATTAAAGTTACCTAAATGCAATGGTAATATGAACCTTACTGACTCTTTAGTCACTAATTAATGCAAATCAAATTATCCCTACGCAGTTATTACCACCAAAGATGCGCTGAAGATTACAAATAAATGTCAGTTACCTAAAGCCGTATAATCCGTGTCACTTCCGCGCACTGCCACTCTGATTTAATCACTCGCGTCGCGAGGTGCACGTGTTTGGTTTAATTGCCTTTCTTAACACACTGTATTTAAACCGTACCGAAATAATGCGCCTAAGGAAAAACTGCTAGCCAAATTAGAATTGAACAGAACCGTTCTCGGTAAAGCGTCAATGCTATCTGTTTTCTGCGTCCCGTACTTCCAAGAAAACAATTAAAACACACCCCCTCGGACTTTGCAGCGAAATTCTGAAATCACTTCGACCAATCATAGTCGTAGCATTTAGCCCATTCCAGATGCTAAAATGTATCAAGAGACACTCTATTAATTTATCAGGAATACTCGCTGTCGTTTGGCGCAAACGAAGCACCCATAAATTTAACTATTAGCGTGTAAACGCTGACATATTTAAAGTACCGGTTGCCTGACTGAAAGGACATAGAATTATGACGCCAACTTGAAAAGAAACAGACAAAAACAAAACACTTTAACTTGAGCGTAATTCGATATGCCTTTACCGCTAATGTACGTGTATCCGTGATTTTTAACGCGACAAACTTTTGTACAGAAATTCGAAATACAAAGGTAAGGTTACTCGGTTCGCAGATTTATGGTTCTCTGTGTGGTCCATCATTACTCGACAAGGGCTGCACATCGCCCTGCTTATCGCTTGCAAAAAATACCAAGGATACGGACATGTGTTTGTTATTTTAAAACTAAACATGTAACAATCGAACGCTTCACTACACTTGCACATTCTTAAAACAACAGCAGCATAAAGTCTTGGTTGAATAGTGAGCGGTAGTGTACATCCAAAGCCAACTAATTTTCAATCTAAAACCAATGAATTTTAAAAGTTTGAAATATTTTAGCCGTTTGTGTTCGTGCTATCTGTTTTTAGACGCCTGTGGTTTGCTGCGCGCTTTAAAATATTTTCGAAAACACGATGAAGAAATGTAAACCGCCGTATCCACTTCCCCGTTTTTATTTTTACGTCCTCGTCCTGACATAAGGTACCGAATTTTATTGCCGCCCCGAATTAATCGCGCTGACTCATACTTTTAATATAAAGCTCAGGATTAAAATTCCCTCGGCCAAAAATAAGCGGGCGCTTTCTCGCGCAAACGAAAATAGGTGGTGACAATGAATTTCAATCTCCATCGGCCCCCCGTTTCCATCACCGCGCGCGCCACCTGTTCGCCGTTATTTATTTCGATGAATTAACGCAATTTACGTACACTATTTAACTTGTACGTGGCCTGCGTGAGTTGCCCAAGTTCGAACGCGACCTGGTTTTTTTATTAGGTGCGCATTGCGGATTGGGGAAAATCTGTTTGGAATTAAATCGATATTTAAACAAAGTACTCAAATCAAATAACATGCAAAACGTCAGCAGCCGAAAATTTAAACCAGAATTCCTTTAGGCGAATAGACTTAAGAATTCCTGTACATTAAAAATGATCCTCCCTTTTTAAATTGAAGTACACCGCGTAAGGATTCGCGAAGTGAGTTGCGTGACGATGACGGCGTAAAATTTCGTGTCATCAGAAAAAAAGAGCCGACCCCATAAAAACGAATGGTCCATGTTTAATAACAATATGTAAATCCGTCCCCGTATGAATATATATAGGGTTATAATTTTCCCCGGCACAATGACTGTGTAAAATCTAAAATGTGTTCCGGCGCTTAATTCGTCCTAAGGTCGGGCCGGCCGGCGAAGAATATTAAAAGAAGGGTAAAAGTTAACACGTGGCGCGCCACTTTACATCCTAATACCCGCACATAAAATAGCGCATATTTATGTTAATGTTTTATGTAGATTTCCGGCCGGCATACATTACAAGTGTCTGCTTAATATTTTTATATTAAATTTTTCCCGAGTTTTTGGCGGGGCGGGGGGGAATTATTTAGAGCGCCCGTCGAAATTACTTACGTCGTTATCATAAACGCCGCCCGCCCGCCCGCCCGGCCCAATCGATAACGTCCTGCTCACTATTACCGCCAGGCCGAAGCTTAATAGTTCCATTCATCCGCCGGAATGCCAAAACGGTAATTATCCCCGTGATAAATGTATTCTGCCTAATATTAATATTGATTGCAATGTTTAGTATCGGCCGTGACTTCGCTGTTGCGAACTATTTATGTCATATTTCATTAGAAACTTTATTCAATCTGACCTAATGATTATGTGGAAGTTGTGAAAATTAATTATGCATGTGTATAATAAAGGCTGGCTTTAAATTAATTCCATATTGTGTCTTGAAGATTAAGTTCATCACGTAATTCAAACTTAATAAATGATAATTCGATAATTCGATGTCAGCCAAACTTAAAAGTGAAGGGAAACGTTTTACAATTTATGTATTATTGCTGGTGAAAATCCCGTTAAAATCATTTGTTACAGTTTATTTTCCGCCTGTGTACGAACACACCCTGTACAGTACACATTTCAACGTTACGATCTATTTTTAGCACACTTCGTTTTGTTTCCCACATTACGCGTAGGAATTTACAATTCCTCGTTCGTGTAATTTACCTAAAACTTTCTTTTTAACATGCTTTTCGCTAAAAGCTTCAGATTAGACGAATAAGTTCATTATATAAAATTAGCCCCATCCTTGCTTAGGGTTGGAATTGCGTTTACGCGGTGTTTATTTGTCCAATTTAAAGAGTACTACTTTGTGACGCGGACGACGACGGATGGTCGAATTCTTCTGGACATACGCACCCGAAACCGGTGCGTATGTCCGTAACCCTTGCCCTTTATTTTGATTGGTTTCCGCTGATGTCACATTCTTATGTTATTGGTACGATTCAAACAGACCACCGTTCATCTCACTTTATACCGTTTTCTACCCCTCTCGATTTTGCAAAACGCCGGAATTGCCAGTGTGTTGTCGACCGTCAGGTGATTTGCGTGTAGTTAGTTTTGTGGGTTCCCGCTCTAATTTCTCTTGGAGGAAGAGAATAGATCTTACGGCTGTTGGCCGAATCTGATTAATTCACCTGTACGAAAGAGTTGACTGTGTGCCAACTCGTGTTTAGCCTACGTGCTATTCTGACTTGGGTAAGGTTTACTCCATCGTTTTGCATTATCTTGCAGTTCACGGTCATTTTGCTCCCCTTAGGCTTTTCGTTTTGGCTGTCCTTTCTTCGTTCGGACGACTATCCCGTGCGTGCGACATTTACTGGGATCATCATACCGCCCGTAGTACCGTACCGACCCCCCAGTGCGCGGACCGTTAAACCCCGCAAGGAGACCGACACTCCGAGGAGCAGCGACGTCGCTTACCGCTTTGCAACGGTGGAACGCCCCTGACTCGACAGACGTATGAATGCTACGTAATCAGGTCGGATATTTATGTTTATTTATTCTTGTGTTATGGTGGTTTTGATGTTGTCGTTTTCGCACACGTAAATTTTACGTATACTCGCGAAGTAAACTCCATTTCGGAGGAATTCACCTTTTCTCTTGCGTTACGCTTACTAAACGTAATTCATCGAACGAGTACTTCGGCGTTAGAATAAGTGAATGTTTTTTTATTTAACTTTGTATTAATTTCGGATCCGAATTGTTAGGATTTACTGTTTAACGTTAGTTGTGTTGTTCACCATCTGATTTAATCGATTACTTGTGATCAATCTTTTAATAAACTTGTGTTCATGCTTTGGACGTATCGTGTTTTTCTTAATTTTTACGCGAATTCCTTTCAAAAAAAAAAAATTAAGTGGCGCCTATTTTGGATTGGCCTTCGCGTTATGGTTTAAGAACCCATTCCCGTCCCACTGAAGCTGCCGGCGACACTG
This sequence comes from Dorcus hopei, assembly GCA_033060865.1. Taxonomy (NCBI): domain Eukaryota; kingdom Metazoa; phylum Arthropoda; class Insecta; order Coleoptera; family Lucanidae; genus Dorcus; species Dorcus hopei. The sequence goes on along the minus strand of CM065423.1, from coordinate 45,063,825 downwards.
GATCAATTTCGCTCCGGTGTTAAACTTCTGCTTATCTACACAGGTAGGTAGCCACCCTGTATTGCGTAAGAACACGAAAAGATCGCTATTTGCCGATGTCCGTTTTATTTGTGCCTCCATTACGCATCACGAAATTGTTTTGTCTCCCTCATTTCCCATGCGAGGCCATCTTTAGATGCGACGAAACTCGGTCCGTCCCGCCAGTTCTTAGATAGAACGCATCGCGTGCACGTCGCTAATGAACGGTAATCAAGATACCGGATTTTGAAATCGTCACCCCCTGTAATATTTATAAGCATCGCTAATGCTTTTCGAAGCCTAACCCCAACAAATTTAGACTAGGTGAATATGGCGAGTATCTGAGCGGGTTTCAGACCGTAACGCATGTCTTTCTTTTCTTACTTACAATAGGCTTTTTTGGTTTACTTGTGTAGCCGTTATTATTGGCGTAATTTAGTCGTCTCAAAGCTAGAAACCGGAGCTCTACTTCGTCATAATTTACTTCCTTCCGTTGTGAATATCTCTTTGCTACAAGACGTGCCTTGTGACGTGGTGTATCACCTTGTTGTTTGTCTTCTTTCCTCTTGTAAACCCATCTACATTTTACAGGACCTACTCCAGGGGGTAATTGTGTCAATTTCCAAACTTTGTGATGATTTAACGATTCGATTTCGTCTTGTATTGCTTCTAACCACCAATCAGAGTCATTGACGGCTTCTTAATACGTTGAATTTCATGAACACTAGCATCTTTGCAGCATTCTTTCTTTCTCGTAGTTTCTTATGGTCTCTTTCAGGTTTGGGTTTGCTTCCGTTGGCGTTAATTAACACCGACCGAGTTTTGGGGTATTTTTGCCTCACACCAACAAAAGAACTACAAAACTCAGGTAAAAATTGAGCGAATTGTCTGACGCCATTTTGGATGCTAACGTCTCTGTTCTTTCTTTTATATTCAGGCTTCAAATTCAGGTAGAAGTTTTAGTTCTACTTCTACCTCTCGCTTTAGTATTAACGTGCTGTTTTGGGTTTGACTCAAACCGAGTCGTCTCCGCCTTCGCTCCCGAGCGTATTTTCTCTACGCCTTTTCCAAGTCTACGAGAAACGTGGACCCGCCATATTCGCGGCCTTTGTCTACCGGTTCAAACCATTTTACCGATGTTGAACGCGACCGCTAACTTCACACCGTAGATCAGCAAATTGACGTTACCGACCGTGTTTTGACAGTAAAGTCGTGAGTTTGTTTATTCGTTTATTTTAAATTTCGAATCGGTGAATAACTATTGCATGCTTTTTGGAGAGCGAATTTCGGCTGAATGCATAGTTTGCATTTCATTGAATAAATAAGTTGATAACTTTAGATTATTCGTAGTTTATCTTTGATGGAACTTTGCTTGTTGTGAACAAACACCCGTCTAACCTTGCATTTACTCGAATTTTTGTTTATAAATAAAGCTTAAATTTGTTAATTTTAAGTGCGTGTTTACGTTACCCTTCCTTCACGTACCAGTGAGTCAAGTGATGCCTCGAGTTGTAATTTTGGCCTTCTGCACGACCAAATCGGTACGGGGACACCGACGAGGTCTTTGTCTATCAGGTGGGTACAGTCCGTCCTGGCGCCCTTAATAGTTTAACATCGTATTAGACCCACCCCTATCTCACCGTTGCTAGCCGAGGGCAAAAGCTGGTGAAAGATACAGCGCAGATTTGTCACCTGGTCAAGGTAAGGTTGAGGCTGTCAAGTTTAAATCCAATAAATTCAGCGAATTAGAGTGTACTTCCGATTTTACCGATACACTGATAATTTTAGTGCGTAAATGTGAAAATTCTATGCCTCTTAACAAATGGGTTCTGTCATAAAATGAATGCAAATGTGAGGTTGTGGTTCTTGGAAAGTGTCACATTCGTTTGTCTATTTTTTTTTTAACCAACTACAACTCCATTTCATTCAGCACCGAATAAATCCAACCTTGACGAAAAATGTCCTTTATTATCGCATTATTTCAGAGAATTCCGAAACGTCTATTTATACGATAATTTAGACCCCGAAATAATAATAATCTTCTTGGCTTAGTTGGTGGCATGTAAACGCCGCATCTACATCGTGATTCATATAGAACGGTCGCGCGTACGCGTAAACTCGCCGTTTTATGTTGCATTATAGCACACCGACCTATAGCAACTACACGGAATAGTTGGGAAGGCGCCAGAGGGCGAGAGTGTGGACCCCAGAGACAATGCCAATACATCTATCACCGCACAGTTGTTCGAGTGTAGTTCTGGAAATCGCGTCGAAAGAAACCGTCCAATACACATCTGGACGGTCAACAAAATAACTACTGGGTGTCCAAAAAAAGCATCGGACGTGTTTACGTGTTTATAAGCAACTGAAAAATTTTCGAAATTGTGCATTACTGCGAGGCATGGGAATTTCGCCGATACAGCAATTAATTTATCTATGGAATTGGAGGATCAAACGCTTCGGAGCACGTGCACGTGCGTTTCGGTTCGGTTTTAATTGAAACACTTAGTTTTCGACTTTTTTACGGCCCATAAAAATCCCTCCGCTCTATTCGTTTAGGTCCACACGTGTCAACGTTTTCGTTACCTGAATGAGCTTGAGTTATGCCCCAAGACCCTCAAGTCCTATTAGAATCTTGAATGCATAATTAAGAAAAGAATTCGAACTCATTTGGCCGCACGTTTTTTTTTTTTTGAGGGGGGGAATATCTAATTTATTATTTAACGTTGTTCGTTTTGCGTTTCGAACGGATGTAATTTTATTTTGCTCGAAACGTGTGTGTACATTTTCCGCTCGTTTGGGCGAATACTTTCGAAATTTAGTTTGACCAACTTTATTTGCTGGCCGAAAGCTCGTTTTATTTATGAACGAATAATTGGTTTTTTAATGGGCGAAATTAATTCTGAATAATACAGCGAATATTTTGAATAACAAACTCGTATACAGAGTATTCGGAATTTGAGGAAATCGAATTCTTTTCGAAAAACTCCTTGTAAACTAAAACGATTCTGGCACTAAATTAACAATAAGCTTCAAGTTCGTCTAGACTACAGGCCCTAAAACGTAGAGGGGTGGGATATTACAGTGAAATGCCCCTCAGAATACTATTAGCTTCCATAAATCGGCCCGAACAATGCCCCTAATGGTGTGTGAGGGCACCGCTTAATTAATTAGCCACCTAAACAGAGGCGGTCCAATTTAAAAACTGGCCCGGGGCCAAACTGCGCGCTTTACGTAACGTGCAACGGTGGTGTGACAAAGAGTGTCACTTAAACGGCAATGGCCCCGAAGAGGTGCAGATGTGTGCGTTTCTACACCTCGGAGGAGCGTCAGGAATTCGAAAAATCGTTCTCTCTGTTGTTGTGTCTATCTTTAATTGTGGCGGAATTAGCGCGGCATCGGCCCGACAATGTTGCACGTCGGAAAAACTCGCCCTGTGTTCTATTGAAACTCGTAAATAACTTAAGTCGGCGCGACCAGACGTTTCGCATTCTTGAATTTGAAACCATGCGGATTTTGTGTCGCTCGTCTGGATGTATTCTTTCGAAATTCGAAAACGAGCACAAAAAATTATCTACATTCCAAGACATTTGATTGCGAGTTGAAAGGCATGTAGAGCTAGCCATAAATTCCAAGGAATCAAACGGAATTAGATTAGGTATTAGCAGGAGGGCAATTTAAGATCTCTAGCACAGCCGGCTAACTCCTGGAGATGGTTGCGGGGGAGGGGGGGGGGGTTCGTACGGAAACGCGCTATGAAATGAAAATTCAAAACTCAAAATAAATAAACGCAAACACAACGCAACGAGCTTGTCAAAATCTAAACCCGAAAACTCGACTTTACGTTACAAAGTCAAAGCAAAAATTAACTAACCTCGGCAACACAAACGGCTGCTTAATTTACGAAAGAATTTAAAAGCGTGCGTTACCGCAATTTAAATCAAAATAATCAAAAATAATACATCCTCGCGCCTCCAACGGAAGCTATCGTCGTCAAAGCCCGTAGAGTATCGAATCCGGGGGAGGACCACTGAAGCCAAGACTGCATACCGCAATTTCCAACGACCTCTCACTCCGCAACTCTCCAACAGCGGTTGGGTGAGTCCAAGTCCGGACAGGCGGGGGAGTAATGGCGGTAAATGTAACCATTGTCGCACTGATCTTGCGGCAACTTAAAGATGGAGGGGCCCACGAAATCAATTCCAACGGTTCGAGTTGCTAACCCTCGTGGCCAATTGATGTGTTTTGTCCACGTCGGAGATACCAGCTTGTTTTGAGTTACTGCGCGAAAGTAAACAACAACTAAAACAATGATGGTATGCAGAAACAGGTTTACCTTTATCCCCGAAGTGGACAATGGTAAAGAGTCTTAAACGGGACAGACAGTCTCTTGGCTCGGCGAGCTCGAAATACAGATCAGCGGAGAGCGGTGTCGAAGGTGAAACGTCAGACGGGCGCACGAAAAATATTCCGGGGCGCCAGTCAAGTTAACCCCAAACTAAGAGCTCAGTACTCCCAATGACCTCTTGACAAGACCAGGAGGGCCGTCCCGACGCCATTCACCAACAGCGGTTGGGTAAGTCCAAATTAAATGCGCAAACCTTTGTATTACGTATGATCCAGCCCGTCTCCACGAGTTAGCCGGTCGTGAGATGAACTTAATTTGCACATTTCAACATGTGTATCCGGGTAGGTCACAGATTGCGTAGAATAAGACGAGGGTCTTGCATGTAATCTATTTTATGAAAACAAATATATTTCAGGATTAAATTTTCTTATCTCACTGTCAGTAGAATTGATTTTTTACACAAGGGAACTCCGTATAGGAGGTGTTAAATTACAAAGGAGGACTTCACACTAAAAACTTTTAGATTCTTAGAATAAGTGATGGACGTCAAAGTGTTTTCATGAAGACATCGCGATAGCTGAAAGACGTCCAGAGAGACGATATGTTTTCGAATGTTAGAAAATAGTTGAGACGCTTGCCAAGTGCTTTATATGTATATCGAAACGTTTCGTTTTAATATAATCCTTCATTAATTGTAATAAGTAAGCAACACGAAAGCAATGGTTCTTGAAAGTAAAAAACTCGGCGCTTAAAATAATTTGAAACGAGTGTCAGTTTGTAATTTGAGGTGTCATCAAATGTAGGTATAAATATATATTGTCGCCAACCTAACAAAATAAAATTTCGAGTGCTTTAATAAATAGTCATTGAGCAAGCAAAATGGGGAAATATATTTAGTAACAGAATCACCCACCATAATTTACTATAAAAAGATATGTATGTGCACTAAGTATGAAATTCGTAGGATATGAATTCATGTTTCTTCAACAGAGTTTACAAAATACTCTTAAATCCTAGACCCCAGTGTGTATTCCCTGAATTTCGGACGGTAGTTTACTGACGATTTTTATTCCGTTAAACAAAAAGCACGCAGGATATAATCCGTGACGAAATTGTTCTGCGCCATAATCGCCGGGCCTGGCACCCGTAGTTTCATTTGATCAAATCACATCGCTGCCACCATAAACCGCTGTCTGTCACCTAAATTGTTTGTGGTGGCAGCGGTGGGATTTAATCAAAGGAAAATCTGAGGGTACCACAGGTGGCGGCAGCGGTGGGATCAAAGGAAGGATCGGGCGTTAGAGATAAGAATTTTCCCACTTGTTAAACCCTGCTTACCGGTGCCGCAGTATTTATGAAGAAAACTAAATAAGCACATTATAGAATGGAAAAATCTTTTCACTGCCACCACCGGAAAAGTTACGATACCCCCGCATTGCATGTATTTCATTGTCAGATGATTCAAGTCTCTAAAAGTATGGAACGTGAAGTGACAACAGCAAAATCCAAAATAAAAGGGAACTATGGAATAATCGAGTAAACCATACGGAGGGTAAAAGTAATTCCTACCTTTAGGAGATGTAGCAGAGAACCTTTTAGATGTAATAACTCGCTCTAGGGTTTTGATGACTTCCTTCAGGTACTTTGTTACGTTTCAAAGTCTCGTACGTAATAAGATGGCAACGTTTAACAATTTCGGCCAATTTAGAGTTTATTGTGGCAACCCTGACTCCCTCGAATGCTGTGACGCGGCGCGGTGCAGGCTTGAAATTATTAACCCTTTGTCGAGTCCTTATATGGGCATGTGGATAACTAACGAGTGCTATTAGTCGGCGTTGAGTTCATCTGCGATTACTCCGCGTCAGCCTGTTTCGTTTTATTTCACGGCGTCACTTACTCGTTCAACGTTGGTGGTGCTGTGTCGGGGTTTTTGTTAAGAAGAGCTCATCTTCGACGTCGTCGGAATATTCTGGAGCACCACGGGATGAGCTTGGATTTTATTGGAATCCAGGTGATTTTAGGCTAAAGGTTTGACGCCATCTTGTTTACTAATTAATTCAGGCTTTTGATGTACGTTTTCGTGTATCCCTTTTCGAATACCCCTTTACGCGCACGTTTCTGCGTACAGTTTTCTTGACGCCCTGGTACTTTCTATTGTGGAATAACCTTTCGGCCCTCGGTTAATAAATCGACCTACTTGTAAGCAGTTGCGTGTCCGATCGAAGGAAGACGCCGACGCAATTCGTTCAGTTCGCTCCGGTCAACGTCCAAGAAAATTACAAGCGACCTTCGACCTACAGGACATATTTTGGATGCCTTGAGTTTGTACCGCATTCGTTTATTAACCGTTTCGACACGCTGCATTTTATCAAAGAGCGAATTTCGACTGATCTTGCGTTTAACCAACCGATGTACTTTTTGTTTTGTTTATAATAAAAGATGATTTAAGTTTTGAAGTGTCAAATGGAGTGATTAGATTAAATAGTACAATATTTTTGAGCTGCTTCAGTCATAGTGTATTCGGCGACCCCTTCAGTCGCATAGGCTTAGCTTGTTTGACGTAATGTAAATTTTATTGTGACTTTCTTTCTTTGTTTAATTAAAGCAGCTGTTTATTATTACCCATTTGAGCGTTTGTGTTTATACCTTCAGTGTACAAGTGCGTGATTCAGATTCTCCTGGATTTATTGCAAAACTATTGCGAATGCGATGTACATTGGGAACAGTATTTCACATGAAATTTTGCAGTTGGGTACTTGTTCACCCTGGCACCTTCATAACACCTTTTAAACCACGCCCTGTCTCCATTGAACTACCTGTGTTTTGACTAAATGATTTCCTCGCGCCCTTGATAATGTTTACGTTACCATCAAAGCTTGGATTTCTTTCGCCGTGTTTCTTATATTAATTTAATACATTTCGAGTCGTTTACAGTTCGCAACGCACCGTGTGAATGGTGAACCCTTAACTGCTCTTGGAACGGCTTTTTGCCAAAAAAGAAACCCCTATTTTTTAAGGGTTTTACGACGAGTTGGCTCGTCACTTGCGGGCATTCTTCACAAAACTTTGGAACTTATTGCAGTAAATATTTAATTATCCATTTTTTTTAATGTAGTGACTGTTTAAGAACACGTTGAAATGCGCTATCATCACGCCATAAAACGCCCATTTATTTATTTTATTTATCCGAGCATTTAACCGTCTTGTGTACGTTAAACAAACAAAAAAAAAATTTGAATTAAACGGAGCGCATCACTTTAATTTTAGTTGGAGTAGCTACGAACGTGGCGCCGCGTTTCCGGCCTTTCCACTATACCTTTAAATCAACGACCTGTTGTTGATGCGATGCGGAATTTCGGTTATTTTAAGACAATGTGATACGCCGAAGAGTAAACCGTACGGGCCGGTTGTTATTCTCATTCGAAACCGAAATATTTTTAACCGGCAGTGCCGTGGACGCGCGCCAATAACAATAAATATCGACATCACTCAGTGGCGCGAGCTTCAAGAAAACTTTGTTGGTCGGTGTCCTCGTCCGTCGTCCGCTCGGAACGAACGTGACTCATTCGCCGTTTTGAAATTCGGAAAACAAAGGAGCCTTGCGAAATGAAACCTTCCCCGTGTTTATTTTGCTAATCCGATAAATAAACCTCGTGCCATATTGTTTTTACGAAATCGCACGGTGTATCTTTGTAGTGTTGTTTGAAGAGTTATGGTTCGTAGACATATTCATTAAAGCAAAATTCCACTGCGACCACGTGACAGGAGCAATGTGTGAGCCAATGAATATTTTTCTTTCAGAACTCGTCACGAGTGAGAGAGAAACACATAGCAGTCATGTCTGATATTAATTTTACATGTTTGGGAACTCTGTGGCTTACACGTTACGTGTAGCTACTAGTCATTAGAGACATCTCAAAGTGCATGTCTACGTGTTTATGGCCGCCTTAAACAACCGCAACCGGTGCGAATAAATTTCATTTCCCGTCCACGCACGAATTAACGAAAGTATATAAAACATAAACAAAGCGGGTGTTTTATGGGTAACAACAAGCAAACCGCGCTCATCAAAACACGCGCACAAATAAAACAAAATTAGGAACATCATAACAAATCCGGCGGCGGCGGTTTTGCAATGCCGGAGCGCGGCAGAGAATTTTTAATTTTATCCGAAGCTAATGGATACGTCTAGACGAGCTCTAATGTCTACCGAAATTTTCGATCGCCGGGGAATAGTGTCACGATAAGTTACGCTCAAGCCTGTACCATATTAAGATACGAAAAGATTGTTACACAAAAGTTATAATTTCGGCGCTTACACCATGTCAAGAACGCCTCGTCTCGTTATAGAAAACGTTCGTTCCCAAAGAGAAATAAATTGTCCTTTTTTAAGTGCGCCTCCATCACGTTACGTTGTAAGGGAAATATAGTCAACGTAGTTATGTTATAAGGGGGTCGCCACCACGTTACGTTTTCCCTTATATCGAGCACTCGCTTGCAGAGCAGAATATTGGCGAACGAAACGTAATAATTAATTTAAATTTTACATTATCTCGCCTCTTTGCACCACACTCGACCAAACGCCGCCCTCAAGGACTGATTCAGAAGTCACAAATAAGATTCACCAAATACGTTAAACTAATAATTGTATTAATGAATACTTTGGAAACTGCCTATCGATTGTTTTCGACTATACAAGTCATTGATTAACAACTAATCAACTACTGCCCATTTGATTTCCAAATTTCCCTTTCTATACCACCCGTGCCGGATGCCACAAAGTACGTTTGCAAAGGTTCGGATCCAAAGATCGATGTTCCAAAATTGTCAGCGTCACATTTAACGAGCGAGCACTTTAATCGTTTTGAATGAAATACGAACTGTTGTGTAGCATTCTTAAGTAAGTTCGAACAACTTGGTTTTCATTTGCCAGCATGGAATTCTCTCTATTGTCGCGATAGTAAATGGGGTATTTAAACTTTAAATGTAACAAGGAATTCGTAAACACTCCGCGTTTTGTGAAAACATAGATTCAGCAAATCGCAACAGTCACTAGGTCAAGAACGTTAAAAACTGTGTGATGCTAGATCCGCACAAATCATGTGTTATATTATTTACGTAACTAGCAATGTAATCATTTTTATTTATCAAAGTGTTACCGTTTAGTAGGACATGTAGGACACGCTGTGATCTTTGCCTTGTTCATCTCAGCACTAATTTAGCATAAAAGGCCACGGACCAGTTCCAAAAAACAGTCGTCAGGAGACCAGACCAGTTCCCTAATCGCTCCGTACGCTAATCAAGCGGTTCCTAGGCGTGTTTGCCCTTATCCGCTTGGGCTCCGACCAGAGCCATCGGATTGAGATACGCCCAATCAGCGCGCAGGGCGGGCCCCTCGCCTCTTCTGGTCAAGGGAGACCTATCTAATCTCTACTAGCTAACCAGGCTAGTGCCGGAACTAAGATCCGCAGTTCACTCGTCGGGATGGATGGACATCATCCCTAGCACAAGCGTGCGGGCTTGCAACCACTGCCCCCGTGAGTCCAACTCAGTCGACCGGCGGAGGTCTCCCTCTACGCACTCCACTCCAGGGGAGGGTATCCTCCGAGCTAACCGGTCACCACGGTACCAGTTAACTTCACTGGTTGGAAGTTCAGCCACGTCCTAAGACGCGTCCTGCAGATTAGGTTTCGTGCAAACCAGGCGCTGGTACACCAACTCGGGACACCCATTGAGACTCTATCAAACGTCCACAATGGTCACCTACGGCCGAAGCCGTTGGATCCACGTCTCGGTTAGCAGGGTTCTCCCCTGCCGTGAGTCGTCAGGGGAGTCGACAGTCGTCGACCATCGTCGTAGTTGTCGTCACTCCAGACCCAACCGCGGGGGACCAGAAGGCCGCCGCCATGGCCGTCGTCATCACCATCCCGACGCCACCGTTGACAACATCCCGCCGCTAGACATTGTCGCCGTACCAGCCGCACAACACATCTCAGCCCGAAAGACGCCACTGCATCAACGCCGAATCCGACGAAAATCCACCCGCTCAACGCTGCAGCTCCGCAACTCCTAAGCCGACAACGCAGCTTACCCCACTGGTTTACCTTGGTTGAAACCCATAAAATATTCTATTGCTCCCCTTTACGAGTAATAAAGGTATTCATTTCTACCCCTTCGTTTTAGCTCTACCAACCCCCGATTCCTGTGCGGCAATACGCACTACATAGAAAAGGCTCGAACCTTTTGGTGACATGGAGAAGGCGTTCTCGTGACATGATGGAGGCGCCTTTTCGTGACACCATTAAAACGTTAATTTTGCGTAAGTTCCATCGACCGAAAAAGAATTTGACCTGCAAGCTAAGCAGACGTCGGTAATTCATGCTAGACAACTTCCGCGGCGATTAAGCCTGTGTCGATGACCGTACTTGTGAATGCTAACTAAACGATTTTGTCAATTAAACCTGAAAATACACTTCACGAGCTGTGGTCACATTTTCGTTGGAGCTTGTGTTTAAAGACTGACCACCCAAAGGCTATTGGGGATCTCATCGTTCGTGAACGACTTCTGGATGTCTAATCCAGTGCTATCATAGCAGATAAAGTCTGTGTCGTTGAATTTTGTTTGAGGACGCCACGTGCTTCAAGCCGACGCGTCGCAGTTTCTTTTCGTTGTAGGCCCTTACGCTACAAGGGATAAGTCTTTTTGATTCAGTTTCAATTTCGTTGTTCTCTTTTACTTAACTTTCGTGTTTTTTCCGTTAGCAACTACGTGAGGGTTAAGCTGTGGAAAATCTGCGTGACCTTGACGTAACCGTTTGGTTCTCCCCGGACGAGTCTTGCCGTGAATACCACCGTGTTTCCGAGAGCCTCTTCTACCATAACACCGTCGTTCACCGTTCTGGAACTCTTGAAGACGCTGCCGACCTGTGTTGAACAAGTTTCGTGTGCCGCAGCCCTCCCAGGCCAAACATAACGTAGAATTGGTGGGATTCGAGATTGGTACTCTGTATCTTTTACGTTACGTTTCATTACGTTAATTGTTGGGCACCTTTTGTGCCACCGTATAGCGTCACTGTCTGCCGAAGGCATTGATTTCTTCAGAGCTTAAGTTTATTATTATTATTTATCTGTGGTGGTTGCCCAACGGGCTCCTAAGTCAAAGGAGCGGGAGTGTACTTCAGTGTGTGTAAAGTGTTCCACGGCTTTGTTACTTCCAACCTTCTCGCCGTGTCGAGCAGTGTCGAATTTTATCCCCAACACTGAAGGGTGCCTGAAGTCGATACCGACCACCTCTGAGAAAAATCCTGAGTGCGATTCGAACCGACGACCATGCGATTGCAAGGCCGGTCCTCTTACCACTGGACCGTTCAGGCGTTATGTGCATGATTTTGTAAATTTTCGTTCTTGAAGTTGTGTTTACTGTCCTTCTGACAGAGTTTATTGTACGTTAGCTTGTGAGCCGTACAGGATATCCTCGACGGTGATTTCGCGTTAAATTACGCTTTGTAAATATTTAAATATTTAACGTAACGATTTTTATTCCCGAGCGTTTTGTTAAGGCCGCTCCTGTATTCGATTGCTATGAGCGTTTCGCTCATATTTTGGGGGCACATTTCTGTTACGTTTTAATAAACACCGCATCACCGTTTATCGTAGTTCTTATTTATTTCTCCTCAATATATAGGGTGACCGATAGTTGTAGCTTATACAGGGTGTCTGACAAACACATTCGCTTGCGGGTTTAAACCTGAGGGAATCTCGAGCGCTTTCAACAACGTGTGCAGTCCTAGCGGAGATGCTACTTGGAACCTATTCGCTAGGTGGCGCCCCTTTTTCTTTTACATCCAGGTATCGAGCTACCGACAATCTATTTGTAGCCCACCCCGTCTCCACTGAGCTGGGCATAAGTCCAGGTAGTTTTTCTTTAACATCGACGATTTTCCCCCAGCGTTCGCATCTTATACAGAGTCAACCTAGTTGTAATAAAGGTAGATAACAAGTTTAACTTACAAAACTTAATGTAAACAAGAATGCTCGTGATAATCTTAAATTAATCGGAATAAAGAATTTATTTTCAAAGGAGAATCTAAACGCAGCCGAACTATTTAATACAAAATAAATTTCGGGCACGAGCCAGTAGTATACGAAGCGGGCTTACGTTTCAATATTTCCCTGTCGCAATTGAATACATTTTATAAGCGTGACACTTTTATGATGACATTTTCTTTTATTCCCTTATAAAAATCGTATGTGACGCCGTAAAAGCTTTGCGCGAAGGCTTTCGTCGTGTTTCCTTCCGATAGGCGCGCACCGAGAGACACACGATGCGTGCGAGGACGCCCCGGAGCCGGAAAATAATTTATCGATTGGCGCAAATTCCGGTTTATGTGTTGCTATGTAATTGCGAGGCTCTACTCGATCTGTCAACGGGGATGTTGAGCGTGAAATGATCCGGACGAACGATGTGGGGAGTTCCCGAATTATTTAGACAATTACAATTTGTCCACTTTTGTACACTACCCTACAAAAGAAATACACTGCAAAGAACTGTTGTTTTTTTTTGGACAAGATTATCACAAGTATATTTCTAAAAAGTCAGTTCAATCAAGTCAGTTGAGAGTGAGATTAAATTTTTCGACGGTAGTGTGGTATCTGGGTGAAGCTACTCGTAGATTTTCTAATTGAAGTGCTGCCGTGTTCGTTACTGTTGCAGAGGGCACGAGGGTCATCCAAATAGTAACGGCCACTTACCTGTCAGTAATTACCGGCCACTTGTGGTCGGATCGTGTGCCAAATCCGCGCGCTGTTACGACCTCGTCACGCTAATTCAGTGCTGAGCTGGCTGTAATCATCTAGAATCTATTCAAGTCGCTAACACAAACGTCGCTGAAACGAAGAAAAACAATTCCAAAAAGAACATAAAACACGAATGCGCACAAAGCAGTTAAGATTAGGCGTTTTATTTTCATGAATGAATGAAATACAACGGCCTCTGTTTATTGGAGAGGTTGAAGTACTACATACCGACTGTTTCACTGAAAAAAAAAAAAAAAAATCGTTTAGCGATGCCTTTTTTACGTTTTCGACTCAAAATGAAGCAGGCAGTATGTAGCGGAAATATTATATTTTACTTTGTCTAAATCATGTTGGTCCAAAAATAGAAATTGGAAAGCTAACGAATCTATTAGTTATATTTGCCATTGTACTTGAAACAGCACGCAAAAAAAAAATAATGCAAGTTCTTGGTGTTTAGGATTTAGTATAAGTTGGCAACCTTGCTGGTATTACTGCGATATTAGACGAATTCGGGTTTCGATGAAATAGTCGTTTATTAAATTGAAAATTCTTCAATTATTATCGACAATCTCACCGATCTACGCTAGTTACCTCGGAATTGAGTACCTCCTCAGTAATCAACAGTTTAGGTCGCGACATCTTGCGACAGGTCGGTGAGATTGCAGTGAAGTTTTCGAGCAAGGCAGAAATTATCGATCGATGTACGATATCGCGTGAGGCGATTTTCATTTGTTGAGAGGCCCCACGTGATCGTGACTTTTTCAGTCATTGGTTAAGGCTTAGGTCATGTGTGCGTCCTCGGCATCTTCAGGCTTCGCTTCGCGCTCCCGCTTCATTTTATCGTTCAACTTTGGATGGTACCGTGTTTGTGCGTTGGTGTATTACCGGAGTTCTTGCTTGAAAAGGAAGGAGAGCTCATCTACGGCTTTGCTGGAATAAAATTTTAGGACCACCGAACGAGTTTAATTCCAAGCTTGGGATAATTTCAAAACCCAGGTAAAACTAAGCGAATTGTCTGACGCCATTTTCGACGCTAACGGACTTGCCTTCTCTCTCTTTAGGCTTTCAGTTCCAGTACTAGTTACAGTTCCAGTTTCATTTACCGTTTCGAGTTTCACTCAGGCAGAGTCGATTCCCATTCGTTTACGAGCGTTTTACGAGGGACTCAGTTCAGGCATTTTACGGGCCCCTAAGGAAGAAAAGTGGATCTGCCCTGCAAAACCGGTTTGATCCAGCTCACCGGCGCGGCGTTGGAAACGACCAACAGGTGGCGTCGTGACTGCCAACTTCACAACTCACTACTCAAGTTGACAGACGAACTCAACTGTGGGGTCGCCGAGTGGCTTGGCGGTCTAGCCTAGCCGACTTGGAAAGTCGTGTCACTCGGTGGCGTAGCCATGGATATTTGTGCTGTTCAAAGGACTTTGACCCAGCCACACATACATGCTTCATAACTGTCTGGATTGGCATACGGCCGTAAGACAAGCAGCATTGCTGCGGAAAGCAAATAAAAAAAGGGCTCAACTGTGCCCTGACGGCAATTTACTTGCATTTCTTGAACTTCAAATTTTTCAACGGTCTATGCATGCCTTATCCGAGAGCGAATTTCGGCTAAATGCATTGGCATGTTTACAATAAATTATAGAACGTTAATGTAAATAAAGTTAATTACCAGATGCTTGCCGTAATCTGCGTAAATTTGTTTCGTAAATGTGTCACTTGCATCTTTCTTTAGTTTGTCTTTTAATTAAACTTTAATCAACTTTACTTGTGTGTTTGTGTTACCCACTTTCACGTACCAGTGAGTTAGCCAAGCCTCTTGTTTTGTTTTGGCCTTCTGCACGACCAAGACGGTTCGGGAACGTCGCGCCGTCGATGTCATTATAAACCAGCTGAGTTTATTGTTCGACCTGGCGCCCTTAATTAATAACATCTTAATTACCCACCCCCTTCTCACTGTTGCTAGCCGAGGGGAAAGCTGGTGAAAGATACAGCGCAGTCATCTGGTCGAGGTAAGTTTTGAGGCAAGTTTATTTGGTGACAATATTAAAGGCTTTTCATTGGCCAATAGACCTCTTCCCCTGTCCGCGAACCGTTCGCGTTGAACGTCGCCCCGATGTAAAATTCCGCCAGTCGTCGTGGCTTCTCGCTCGCATTCAGATCGCACTGACAGTTATTCTCGTTTTGTTTAAATTTTTCATTAAGCGGTGATTGTTTTGGAGTGAAAAAGGAAACGGGTATGAAACCCGGATTTTAATTTGGTTGCGGCGAGCCTAGGCCTTCTTCGAGGCTTCGCCAAGCTTGTTCCGTCGCGTCGTATTAAGCAGCAGGTATGTTTTAGAGTCACATTGGGCGGCGGTCGGTTCGTATTCCGTGTTTTCTTTCATCTAGGCTTTCCTTTGAGATTACTACTTGGTTTTTCTCCCCCCCTCTCCTCCTATTAACTCCAGGCGTTCATCGGAGTTCCGTTAAATGGGAGTTGCCTGGCGTTTTTAGATGGCGTCGTTATAAATCGACCTGGCCGTCCATTTTGATGTTTGGTAACACGACGGTTCATCACGCCGCACATCGCGAGAGGGCGCGCTCCTTGGGACGAAAGTGGTCACTGAAGCTGACGCAAGTGGTCACTTACAGTTCACGAAAGTGGTAACTGGAGTATTTTCCCCATCATATTCCTATCTCGTTGGGCTGAAGCCATGCTGTCAATTGGAATCACACGGCGCTCCTGTTACGCCTAACCTCGACGGACGACAATTTGCTCTTTGGATAATCAAGGGTTGGAGTTGATATTTATTTTATTTATTTTGTTTTGTCATATTGTACTATTAAGTGTTTAAATGACAAACGGAGGTGACACGCGATTTTAGTGTCGAACGGATCCGTACTTAAATACTTTAGTTTATTTTTAACGTCTATGTACTGATTGATATCTTATACAGTCTTTTAAGATTGTCAACTTAAATAAAAACAAGTGTGCATTACTGGTGCCTTTTATTTCTTTCGGATCGAAATTCAAGCCTTTGTATTTGGATCCACCCCATCTCCACGAGTTAGCCGGACGTGAGATGAACTTAATTTGCACATTTCAACATTTGTAACCAGGTAGGTAACAAAGCATTTGAAATTGGTCGTTATTATATCAAAGAGTTTTAACAAACCTTTATGTATTCATTCAATTAGAAATTTTTTTCTACTAGCGTTTCTACTTGACGTTTCAGTTTTGACAGGCAGTCAATAGGTTAACTGTACGAATTAAGTTAAGACTCTGATTTTATGTTTCATAGCCTCCGCTTACCTAAATAACTTTGGATCTCACCGTACAATGTACAACGTCCTTATAGGACGTTAGTTATTGAAGAATAAAATAAAATATCTAAAGAGGATTTTATTTTGCATACCTTTTTCTAAAACATTGATACCAACAGAGCAATATTAACGACAAAAAATTAACTAATTAATTTGACAGCGATAATGTCAACTGTCGTTTCCTAAATTCTTTATTAAACGCGCTAGCGTCTTCAGATTTCAGACTTCTCGGTCATTTTATCTTCAATAGTCTTACAATTTAAGGACAGCGTTAAGTTTGACAGCTGTCACTTAGCCAAGAAGCGTAACACCAAACGGGGAAGACATTAACGATGTGCGCTATGAAATTAACGTCAATTTGACAGCGACAATGTTAACGTCCTCTTCTAAATTTAATATTGATTTGATTTGTTAAACGTGCTGGAGTCCAATTGGATTTGTTCGAATTGAACTGGTGAGGAAGTCAGATAATTTGACAGCAATCACTGATCCTAGATTAAGGACAAACATATCATGAATTTCACAGCGATATTATCTTCTTTCGAATCTATTTTGATTTATTTAAACGTGCCAGTGTCAAAACAAACGCCCCCAATTCGTGATTGCTAGCGTTGACGATGGAATTGCAAATGAATGACAGCGAAAATAATTTGACAGCTATCATTTAGCCATCAAGCTTAATGCCAAACGATTTGACACTAACGATGTGCGCTATGTTAACCTCTTCTTTTAAATTTGATTTGTTTGAATTGACCTGCCGAGGAAGTCAATCGTCAATCGATTTGACAGCAGTCATTGAACAATGTAGTTAGCCGAGATTAATGACACGCGAACGTCAATTTGTCAGCAATATCTTCTTGATTTATTAAACGCGCCAGTGTCAAATCAGGCTTTTCGGTTATTTTATCTTCACGGGGAATTGCGAGGAATTCACGAGGACATCGCTTCTTATCGTGGTTTCATTTCGTCGGGTTAATTAACAGTCACCCTGTATGTAACATGTCTCGCTGTTTAATCAAAAAAAATACAAATAGCCCAATTACACTTTACAATTTCAACAAGTATTGAAATGCTTTTTTTTAATAAGTCGCCATCCTCGTCATTCGAATTTGAATTGGAGCGCAGCAAGAACCCGGCGGGTCAGGGCCGGCCTAAGTACCTGCGATTCGATGCGACTGACTAGGCAAAAAAGAAACTCGAACAAAAAACGAAACGTCGCCGTACACAAAGCTGCGAACGAGCGTGTAATTTGTCCGAATGTGCGGAGTAATTTCGTCGCCGATGTTAAAACGCGATTTTAAATATTAAAAGATCATCTGTAGTGCGGCCGGGCGAAATTTATGGCTGCAATACGGCCGTTATACTTCGTTTATTGTTTATTCGCTTTTTATGGTCCCCTGCTACCGCTTCCAGTGATTAATTACAGCACGAAATTAACGTTATTCCCATCTTACAATCGTACACATTTGCTGACATCAACACCTAATTCGAAAAAGTCATTAGGACTTATCACGTAGATGCTACAAAGAGGAGATAGTAAAGTTAGAGGTTCTTAATTAATTTGTTAATTGTTTATATTGTTAATTGCTGTTTTTGTGATAGTCGCGCCATCTATGAGTCAACTGAAGGCTTTCGAATTTACGAGCGTGCCCCTAGGTGGTGCTAGCTAGAAGTTACTGTGTTTAATGTTTAATGTGTTTAAGTATTTTGTTTAATTTTTCTTTTTACATTTTGCCTTACTCTGTCTTAATGATATGGCATGAGTATAAATTGGATTTCTTTGACACGCATAAAAAAGCAAGTGCTCCTTTATCTCGTTAGGGGCGGCAGTTCCTCTTTGTCCGTCCCCGTCATCAAATTTTACGCCGGTCGTAAAACAAGGCTGAATTTTATTTATTAACTGAATCAACGTTAAGCCGGGGCTAATTACTTAATTAATTTGCAGGCTACACTTGGAACAGGAGATTAAATATAGATGAATCGCAGAACGAGCTCGCCCCGGAGTTCGACGAGGCCCTCCTCAAAGAAATCCACGCCATCGCGGGCCAAACCATTGTCCTGCCTTGCACCGTCCGCAACCTGGGAGACAAAGTGGTAAGCAGGCTTGATTCATCGACCTTCCCCGATCACTCGGCGCTGGCATGAAAGGAGGGCGGATTTTTATTAATGCCGGGGCCCGGTCGTTAATTTTCGATTCATTTCCACCCGGAGTTTACGGCCGACTTTGATGCTTTACTTGGGAACTTCGGGGCAGGATGTAGTCGGATTTGTTTGTTTTAAAACCGACGAGCTTATTAACGGTCGCCGTAAAAGAAACTACCGCTTCCGGTGTAGATTAATGATGCGTTTTATATTCATCTTCGAAAAATTCGAATCTAATGCGTTTTTAATTGCGTTCATTTGGAAATGTCGTGCACCGTGCTAAACATACATTCCAAGATATAAACAATAGTTATTTATGTAACAAGGCAGTAAAGTGGCCCTTTATCGAACGAGCTTGCACGAGTTCGATAAACTGCCGTGTTGCATACAACATTTTTTCGACTACCACTCTAAGAAGTACATGATGACACATCCAAATTTGACCGGCGAACTGCGAACGTCTGATGATCAGTGATGTAGGGGAGACAGACAACAAATAAGCCCCAGTAAGGAGTGGTGAGATTACTGAATTTCGCGTGGCTGCTAGGCCACTGTACTGCAACCTCCCCTATAATTTTAAATCCGATGAAAACTCGTTGTGTACTCCTTACTGTAAAAGATCTCTACTAAAGTAAATCACTTGAAGTGTTCAGGACTTACAGATTTATATTTACGTTTATACTTTCATAAATTTTTGAAAAATGTATTTCATTTACCTTATAACACGTTATAAACGACACTGGCGTTTCCATGATACCAAAAGATGCGACGCGAGCGCAAACAATTATTTCATCAATGTCTCTTTGTTTAAGATAATAATGTAAATAAAAAAAAAACAATAAAATCAGATTGGATCGTCAGAAAAAGATAAATCCAGTGTTTGCAAAGCAAAAATAATCTTATCCCTGCTCACGATCTTAACAAACGAGATCCACGTATTTATTGTGGGCGAATTGTTATGAGACGTTTTCCTCACGAAATAACTCTCTTTAATGCAGGCGTCTTTCTTCAATAACTATTTATTTTAGCTTGCGCTGAAATGTACATACATACAACATGAAATACAAATTGCGTCACATTCGTTTTGGAGTTCTTGCGGACGCGTGCTTTATTTTTCGACAATTCTCAAAGTCCGTTCCTGTAAAAGCAACAGTTTCCTTCATACACGAAACTTTTATGCTAAACAAATTCGTCAGCTCGTCATCTCTCAAAAACGAGTTCACTGCTTCCTTTAAATTCGATGATAATAGTTTTCCAACGAATTGATTTGTTACAGGTTTCCTGGATAAGGACGAAGGATCTGCACATACTTACCTCCGGAACTGTAACGTTCTCGGCGGACAGTCGCTTCGAGGCCGTTTACAACGCGGACTTTTGGGGCTTAAGAATACGTGGAGTACGTATAACTGATACCGGTCAGTACGAGTGTCAGGTCAACACCGACCCCAAGATGAACATGGGCTTGAATTTGACGGTATCTGGTAAGTAAGTATACGCAGCATTCGAGCTTCGAGCAGCTTTTAATAACGAACCGGTTATACCTTAAAAGAAAATAAAGTTTTCCCACCGAAACTACCGAGAGTGCTGAAAGTAGCTGTTTTCTGCACACGTGCGGCAAAGAACTGCGTCTTCCCCAACAAAGTTTTTTTTTAACGCTCTTTATTCTCGTAGTAACAAGTTTTAATTCGCAGGGGAAATTGCGTTTAGCTTTAACAGCAAAAAGCGATCACAGAGAGAGAGAGAGTGAGAGCGAGCACTGGACACAACAGTTTTCAAGATTTGTTAACAACATTGCTATTAACAACATTATTAACAATGTTATCTCCGGTGTAAAGCCAGCTTTCGACCGCCTCGCAAAATAACTGCTGCTTACAAAGTTATGAATCATGTTATTGTTATTTTAATGAAAAAAAAATGTTGAGAGCAAATGTTATTAACAGAAATTATGTTAACAACATTTGTCCGGTATTTCTTCACATGTTAGTCGCAAATGTCGTTAACAATGTTGATAACAGACGTTTCCTAACATTTTTGTCACACGTTTGTTAACAACATTACTATTAACAACATTACTAACAATGTTGTCTCCGATGTAAAGCATGCTTTAGACCGCCCCAGACTGATCGCATATTATTCGCTACCAGCAAAGTTGTAAAGAATCTTATTGACACCTAATTAAAAAAATGTTAACAGCAAATGTTATTAACAGAATTTATGTTAAAAACATTTCTTCGGTATTTCTTCACATGTTAGTCGCGTGTCAACAATGTTGATAACAAAAGTATCCTAACATTTTTGTCTCAGTTTTTAAGATTTGTTAACAACATTGCCATTAGCAACATTATTAACAATGTTATCTCCAGTATCAAACCGGCTTTAGGCCGCCTCCAAACCGATCGCAAAATAATTGCTTCTAATACGTTATTTAAAAAAATGTTAACAATAAATGTTATCAACAGAAATTAAGTTAATAACATTTATCCGGCATTTCTTCGCGTATTAGTCGCAAATGTTGTTAACAATGTTGATAACAGACGTTCTCTAACATTTCTGTCGCACATTTGTTAACAACAATGCTATTAACAACGTTACTAACAATGTTATCTCCGGTATAAAGCCTGTGCTTTAGACCGCCCCAGACCGACCGCATAATATGTGTTACTAACAAAGTTATGAAGATTGTTATTAACACGTTAATAAAAAAAATGTTAACAACAAATGTTATTAACAAAAATTATGTTAACAACATTTGTCCGGCATTTCTTCACGTATTAGTCGCAAATGTTGTTAACAATGTTGATAACAGACTTTCCTAACATTTTTATCACACATTTGTTAACAACGTTGCTATTAATAACATTACTAACAATGTTGTCTCCGATGTAAAGCCTGCTTTGGACCGCCCCAGATCGATCGCAAATTATTTGCTACTAACAAAGTTATGATGAATGTTATTAACACGTTATTAAAAAAAATGTTAACAACAAGTGTTATTAACAGAAATTATGTTAATAATATATCTTCGGTATTTCTTCACATCTTAGTCGCAAGTGTCGTCAACAATGTTGATAACATTGAAACGTCGGCAGTAGAAGAAGTCAACGTGACGCGGTTCCAACCGGAAGCCAATTCAAAAATGTTGATAACAAAAGATCCTAACATTTTTGTCCCCGTTTTTAAGATTTGTTAACAACATTGCCATTAGCAACAATATTAACAATGTTATCTCCAGTATCAAGCCGGCTTTAGGCCGCCTCCAAACCGGTCGCAAAATGATTGCTACTAACAAAGTTGTGAAGAATATTATTAACACGTTATTTAAAAAAACGTTAACAACAAATGTTATTAACAGAAATTATGTTAATAACATTTCTTCGGTATTTCTTCACATGTTAGTTGCAAGTGTCGTCAACAATGTTGATAGCAGAATTATCTTAACATTTTTGTCCCAGTTTTCAAGATTTTTTAACAGCATTGCTATTAACAATGTTATCTCCGGTGTAAAGCTTATAAAGTTATGAATAATGTTATTGTTATGTTAATGAAAAATAATTAAATGTTAACAGCAAATGTTATTAACAGAAATTATGTAAATAACATTTGTCCGGCATTTCTTCACGTATTAGTGGCAAATGTTGTTAACAATGTTGATAACAGACGTTTCCTAACATTTTGTCACACATTTGTTAACAACATTGCTATTAACAATATTATCTCCGGTGTAAAACCTCTGCTTTATTACTGCCCCAGAGCGATCGCATAGCGTTTGCTACTAACAATGTTATGAAGAATGTTATTAACACGTTAATAAAAAAAATGTTAACTGCAAATGTTATTACCGGAAATTATGTTAATAACATTGTCCGGCATTTCTTCATATATTAGTCGAAAAATATCGTTAACAATGTTGATATGACACGTATCCTAACATTTTTGTCACAGATTTCTTAATAACATTGCTATTAACAACATTGCTAACAATGAAAAGTTTAAGTAGCGACATCCTTCGATCGCTTTTTGACCTGACATTGCATTAGGATTGACAAATTGAAGCTAGTTCGCTACGTAATAAGTCATCCCATACAAGGCGGCCATGCGTGCTGTCAAAGCATATTGAAAGTTTTAAAAATTTTGTTGCGAATCGGTACAGTCTTTAGATCTTTTTACAAAAAAAAAATTGAATTGAAAATGAACGTTCACCAACTGCTAGTTCTGTGAATTCAGTTTATACAATTTTATTTGCAGGCAAGTTAACATTTATTCATAATCGATGTCTTTTGATTACACATTGATAAACCTGCAAATAACCAACGAAACGTGAAATTCTTGAATAACATTATTCGGTTCGTTAACCAGAAAAGTGTTTTATTGTAATATTTCCGTCGGACGTGAATATTTCATCGTGCAGCGCGTTCCGTTCGTTGTCTCGACGAATCTATATCGCAATTCGTTTCGGTTTTCGGCATTTCCAGATTTTTTTTTCACGGGCGGTGTGCGTGCCTTGAACAAACTAATTTCCAAATAAATTCATTCTCTATTACGAATTCATACGTTCCGCTATTTATAGAACGAATTGCGTGCGTCAATTAGGAAAGCAATGCTCCAACTTTAAATAATTTCCATCGGCGTGTTATGTGTGATTCGCATGTCACGACATCTTGATAGAGGCGTATCGTGTCATTCTGATATATTTTCGCGGGGATTTGATTTAATTTCCCCCAAAAGAAATTCCGAGGTGACTTTAACAGCGTGATCGCACGCTTGTGCTATTATTTGTTTATTGGGTCACGAGTGAAGCGAGTTGATTCTTTAATGGTTCTTCGTCAACACCGCAAAATATTGACTCCCAACATCCTATACTGTTACGGTATTAATCGAAACAAATACAAAAAATGAATACAGTTAAACAATGTTACACTTACATGGTCTACCAGCCTCACACTACTACACCTTTACAAGAGATGAGCTTACATGCTCTGATAACAACTAGCTTATGATCTTCCGGATTTGGGAAATTACGGGGTTTATACACAGCTGTACGTTTATTGTTTCAAACAAGTTGGAATATGTTCTAGGTTTTTATTCACGCTGTCGGCGCTTTTGCTGGCGCCGTCCGGATGCATGTTTGCTTATCTTAACTTCGCTGGTCCTGTCACAATACCTGAAATGTTGTTTTTCTCTCTTTTAAAGATGCCATTATGAGAGATAAAGTGGATATAGATACAAAGTACGCCTACGTGGCTTCGATTAAAGGCCCCAAAGAAGTGTACGTCCGCGAAGGCTCGCCGATCACCTTCACGTGCGAGATCGTCTCACAGACCGGCGCCCACGACATCTTTTTCCCTAAACCCCGCGTCCGGTGGTTGTACGAGGGAAAGGAGATAACTCAAGAGGTGACTGACTCGCCGTGTAAGTTATCGATCGGGGTTAATTAACTAATTGCCTCGCTTGTTACAGTTGCATCGAGGTGGAATTTCCGTGGACACCGACTACAGAGACAGGAAGGTAACAAGTAGATTGAGGGTCGCCATGGTGACGTTACAAGACGGAGGCTTATACACGTGCAGCCAGGCGGTCACCCTCGGGGACTCGGTCCGGCTCTTTGTCGTCGAGGGTAAAGATTAATTTCCCGTTGTTGTTGCCGCTTTTGTTTTGTGATTTAGTTCTTTCTCTTTATTCAGCCGAGCACTCCGAAGCCATGCAACGAGATTCGCCGGCCTCAAGTTCCAACCACATCGAATCACCCCCACAAATTATACTAATCACAGTTATATTACTTGTGACAACCAATCACAATTAAAACAAATTTACAGATAGCGTTTTCCATTCACTACTCTAGAATACTCTCGAAGTATCTTCATCCCCTATTATTATTACTCAGTGATGTGCATTTACACGTAAAGAAATATTACTTTACGTTTCATGTAAAAAATACGTAAAAATGTAGACGATGTAAAGAATTAAAAGTGAGGTTAGTTTTTGAGTTGTGTTCTTAACTCAGTGGAATCTGTATTATTCTCGAGGAGTAAATTGAAAACGTTATTAAGAAAAAAAAAAGACAAATACACGTTGTACATATTACAGGCTGTAAATACACACTACATAGTACCTAATCTATTTTCCGCTGTATTCCATAAAAGACTGTCACAATGTACATATTAGATAGTGATAGCGTAGTGTTAAAAATAAATTAAGATTTCTAAAGCTTCGCGTGTTATTATTCCGTGTAGAACGAAGTCGCAATGAATAATTTTAAGAAGCCCTCTCAGATTTAATTATCGCGGAGCTGATGGCGTTATTCAGCCTGAAGATGTTGATGGAAAAACGCAATTAAATACAACTTTGCTTACATTATTTTTATCTCGCGCGAAAGTAAGACGTCTTCTCGCGGGCGAGGAGTAATTTATTATCGCGATGAAAGAAAATTATTAAGGCGGAATAGTTGGACGTGCATACCTTATCACTTCTTCGAGATAAACTTGTTAAATAAGCACTTCATATTCTGGAGAATGATGTATGGCTGGCTGGCGCTGAATTAATTATTATCGTCGTTTTTTTTCCCTCGGTTTATGCATTTTATGCTGATCCAGATTTGTTGAGATAAAACAAAAATACATAGAATGTAACTAAATTCACATTTAGTTTCGTTACTTATAAAAAACTGGAAGATTTATGTTACCTCATCATGCAAGTTGAATTCTAGCCAGTAAAAGTTAGAGTGACCTTGAGTTTATGCTGCCCTCTCTTATAGAAGCTTTCTATTTAAGTTTCTCCTTCCAGTTTAACTATCACCACTTCATCTTTGGTTAAAACCACGATGGAAGATATAGAGGTGCTCTGGCAATCGCTTCGGTACCGGCACACGAACGCGAGGAGTTAGTGTGCGAGTTTTATTTCGTAAAAAGAAAATATTTTGACGTATGACGTGAAACTGCCTTTTACAACGTGAAACTGTCCCGTACAACGTGAAACTGCCCTGTACAACGTGAAACTGCCCCGTACAACGCGCTAAAGGAAGAAACGTGACGGAAGAAACGGCCTATTAAAACTCGTGACACATCCGTTTGATTGTGTGATTGAAGTTGGAGTTCGTGACTGAGTTTTATCTGCTACTTAAGCCTTGGCAATATTCCAATCAACTTTCTTGAGTGTATAAAATTCGTATTGACTACTGGGTGGTCGAATTCGACACGAATCACATAAATTAGCTTCTACAGCAAACCAAAATGATCTACACTCAGGAATGTCACGAATATCAAGATGGACTCACCGTTAGAGGGACAATGGGTAGGACTCACCGTTAGATGGTGCTGTGGTTGTGCTGACTTGATCGGATGTACTAGACTGTTGCAGGACAATCTTGTTGAGCACTTTAATTTGCTCTCACAGGAACAATATATTCTCTTTCAGATCGTGAGGCTCAACAGAGCCTCTTGAATGCCAGGAGGAAGGTGGGGCAAGATGTGGCTGTATAAGTGAAGAATTAAAAAATAAATTTTATTTAGCAGTGGTAGTTAAGTTGGGAAGGACATTTTGGTAAACCAAAACAGCACTGAAAACCATTAGAAGAGGATCCATTAGAGATGGCTCACCACGCCGCGTGTCGCTAGAGGGCGCTCTCACCCCGAACGCAAGTGAATAGATAGAAGTGGTAACTTCTGGGCGTTCTTATCTCGAACGTCTTTCCTACCCCGAATCAGCTGATGTGCATTCACAGGTCGGATTTTATCTTATTATAGGTATTTCTTCCTTTTAATATTTTGAACGCATTGTGGTGCAGACTGTGTTGACAAGCGTCCTGTCGTTTTTTTGCTATTTAATTTAAACCTCAATTTGCACTTCCAACAATTTTACAACCAGGTAAGTTATAGGGAATCTAAAAAAAGTAGAAGATAAAACTGTATTGGATAGAGTGAGAAAGTTTGGGAGCTAAGCCCATCGGCGAGACGATAGAACAAGGACAACTAAAATGGTATGGCTATGTGAAAAGAATGAAAGGATTACAAGAAGGGTATACGAAGCGAGGACCAGGAAGAAAGAAACGAAGAGATAGGCCGAGAAGGGCATGGCAGGGAGAGGTACGGGAGGCGATGGAAAACCCTAGAAGGATGTTGGAGGAGGTGACACAACTTATACCAGAGAGAAAGAAAATGGAGCCTTGTGAAAAAATGAAAGAATTACAAGAAGAGTATACGAAGCTAGGACCAGGAAGAAAGAAACGAAGAGATAGGCCAAGGAGGGCATGGCAGGGAGAAGTACGGGAGGCGATGGAAAACCCTAGAAGGATGTTGGAGGAGGTGACACAACTTATACCAGAAAGAGAGAGAAAATGGAGCCTTGTGAAAAAATGAAAGAATTACAAGAAGAGTATACGAAGCTAGGATCAGGAGGAAAGAAACAAAGAGATAGGCCAAGGAGGGCATGGCAGGGAGAGGTACGGGAGGCGATGGAAAACCCTGGAAGGATGTGACACAACTTATACCACAGAGAAAGAAAACGGAGCCTTAACTTCCTTAGTCTTACATCAGTACTGGTAGAGTAGACGTAAGGATTAAGTAAATAAGTAAGTAAAATACTTCAATTATAAAAAATTAATAATCTCGCCTAGTAAACTTTGTTCGTTTCTTTTTTGGCCTTTCCCTTTTATCGCCACGCCACTTGTCAACTGGATTTAAAAATGATTCAACGATCGCTCTCAGATTTAAAAACGTCTCCCTAATCCAGTGTTAAACGAAAAAGATTATTTTTAAAATAATATGGATATGACCTTGAGGATGAGTTCTGTGTCTCAAGCTGTCTTCAACCAGTTTGATTTCCCCGAATTGTTTTCTACGCCGTCGATTCGATCGTATCCAAACGTAACTGGATTTTCGACATCTCCACCGATTTAGCACAAGCCTCTCAGAAAGGCCGGCCATCAGAATTCCTCTTTCATTTCGCGTGTAATTACCCGCGTTCTATTTCTAAGCATCCGTTTCCAGAAGGTAAGCATAAAAGATTAGCCGTTGAAAACGAGATTCTTGTCATTCTGATGTCTCATTGTACTTTTAAAAACTCGAGTGAGCGTTTCTCCCGATGGTTGAGGTCTATATATAGCCATGGATTACCGAGGAAACTGCGGCCTCGCCGGTAATGGTTTCTCCCGGATACAAGAATAACTCGCTGCATTCTCCCGTGTCCCTTACGTCGTGCGGGAATGACAATTATGTGTCAGGGCCGTAGCCAGAATCCTTTGAAGGCTTCGTTAAGGGGCGCCGAGGGCGAAAAGAGTTGCTCGTAATCATCTCTCGCCGGTGCATGAATAATGGAAACAAAGGTGTTCTAATATTCTGTTTACGGTGGCGGGTTCGATGTGTGCGGTATAATGTATGCGTGGCGTCCCGGAGGAACACTTGGTATCGACCCGCTTCGAACTCTTATGCTTGCCGCACATAAATTATAAACTTAGTCGCGCTTCAATCCTATTTATAGTTGCCGTTACGGTGAAACATTACCTGTCATAAAATTTCTACATTTCCCTCGTTGGTTATTACATATTTACATCGGCGCGTTATGGGATTTCATACGGGGACGTGTCAGGAGTGGGATTAACACGAACCATTTTCAAAGAGCTCGATGAATGCCATTCATTTAAGAAAGCGTGACATGCCTATTTGAGCTAGAACACCCATAGATATTCTTCTAATATTATTAGTAAATTACATTTATTTGAAAATCGTTTCGCTTTAGCTTATAATGTGGCATATTTGTGGCTCGTTATTTAAAGAGCGATTTCCGGGTTACAGGCGATTTTGAAATGTCATGCGTTATGAGGTGCAGCTATAATTTGACCGCAACAAACGGCGATTCTATTTGTTGAATAAGTGACCTGGAAATGGCATCGGCGAGGTTTTGCTAGCGCCTGTGAAATTAGTTCCGTTAGCTACTGTGCACATTCAAAAATATGCTGGCGAAAATCGCTGAAATTTCCAGGAATTATTGACTTATTCATCTACACATACAGTGTCCCATAAATAAGGGGCCACCATAATGCAAGGGCTAACACAATTACACATGTAGGGTGGCTATTGATTAACCCGACAAAATTAAACAACGATAAGAAGTCGGATGTCCGAGAGTATGGGAAAAGTGTTGCTTTAGATTTCGAGAAATAATTAATAAAAAATTAGCCCCAAAACAACGATGCGCCTCTGGTTAAAGAATAGAAGAGCAGATGAACGAAATAAATGCCCTCACAGAAGTTTTATGGTAGGCACGGCGGCGTAGCATCGTTCGTGAACTTGACCCTTAAGTAGAATTTCACATCAACTCCGTTTTTGGGTCAACGCCCAACGCCGTGAAATACGACCTATAAGATACTTACTTGACAAATGCATGCAAGTCACCGGAAGCAGATTATTCCATGCAAAGGATCACAACGGCGCCACTTTTAACACTTGCTTCGACAGGTAAACAAATAAATGCATGCTGTCTGTATGAAGTTTAACACGTCTGCTACGGAAGGTCAAGTTTTACAAGCTTTATTCAGATTAAATATCGTAAAACGTTTATGACATACGTATGCTGTGAATTTGGCGTTTTAGCCTAAAAATACCTACTCTATGGGTAAATTTATAATTGCTTACAGTTCCTTTAAGGGAAACCCTGACCAGCCATCTTGACGAGCCCTGCGAATCCAGATTGAACCAGATTGTCGATGCTGAACGCGATTGGCAGAAGGCGTCGTAACTACCCACCGGCCACCGCGCTTCGGTTGGTAATCTTGACCCGACATTACCGGTTGTTTGCTGTCAAAAGGCTAAGGTATTTCCAATTTAATTTATTTTGAACATACCTATCGTGAATCGGTTTGTTTAGCGAAGTTGGCGGTCACCACGCTTTCTACTGTTCCTGTCCAACGTCGCAAATCCGGATCGAACCGGTGGACAAAACTGCTAAGATGGCGGGGCGGCGTACCAGCTTAGGCGTAGGGAAAATACGCTCGGCCGCGAGGATTGAGTTGACTCGGCTTGAATCAGACTCCGGGAATCACGGCAAGACGTAAAGCGTGAGTTAGGAGTAGAGCCAAACGTAAAATAGAACCAAACGTAAAAGCCTGAATAGAAAGGAAAGAACAGACTCGTTAGCGTCCAAAATGGCGTCAGACAATTCACACAATTTTTACCTGAGATTTGTGGTTTTCTCTTGCAATGGGGCTAAAATACCCCAAAACTCAATCGGTGGTGCTCTAGGTGAATTCCGGCAGGGCCGTAGATAAGCACTTTTCAATTCTTTGAGCAAGACCACGATAAACTTTCTACGCGATAAAGCACGTCAGCACAGCACTACACACAACTCCAACGCGAAAGCGAAACGGAAGGACGCCGAAGATGCAAACACGCCAGTAGAATAATTATGACGCCAAGAATTTTGAATAAAAGAGCGAATGTGAAAGCGAGAATTCAAATAGACGTTTCCGGCTGTCGGATGTTCAGACAAGATATACATACAAGTGAAGTTTCCAGCTCGCTACAAATTGCGTCGCGAACTCGCTGCGATGAAATTAAACTGTAAGATAATTAGCAAACAAATTAATTTTCACGAATTTTCGTCACGAGACTATGACACTGGATACAGTAAGATTTAATCCGTGATCTGGGAAGAAGCACTCTACGTGTAATACGAGCATCTTCAATTGCTTTTCTAAGCCTGATTTCTACGAATAGTTCAGGTAAGTTCTGCAGGCGAAATGTGTGCGCAGTTCTATTCGTAACGTTGCTTTCGTTCTTTGTTATTTAGGCTTCGTCGTTAGAGTTCTTCTGTGCGAGGGAAGTTAATTGGTATCGGTACATCCCGTAACGTTGTTAATTCTTATAAAATTTGCTGCGAATTTAAGATTTTTTGTTAACTTTTTGGAATCTGCGTCGGAAGTCAGAAGAATAGGTGTGGGCCATTTAACTTAATTCTATTTCAAATATGTAAGTATGGTTGCCTAACTCATAGGAAGGCGAGCGGCGTGATGACGCCGGGCCAGGTTTAGAATAAAAAAAAATTCGTCATTTTATTCCAACAGGATCGAGCGCTTTTCCCTTGATATTTGATGTTTCGCTCAATTTGGAATGCACACGAACATATCAAAACTGATCGTAAATTAACAATACAATTAATGTCAAATTTAATAATAATTAATTCACTTTTCTGTTGCGTTTAATGAATGTGTAAAATCGCGTTATGAACGTGATGGAGTTTACTCTGTCCGTATTTTAATGAAATCCCTCATTTGCATATTCCAATTAATTAAAATGATCTGTTTTGTAGTTACCATGACGGCATTATTTTCAACGATTAAACATTTGCGGCGAATATTTTAATGAAAACTAAAACTATTTTTCTACGAAATAAAATTCCAATTATATATAATTAATAATAATAAATAGAGTTTGGAAAAAAGAATTTCTAATTACATTGTTGATCCAATCAGCTCGACCAAGATTCCCCGAAGTTACGCAACTTCGTATTCTAACAATTAATATGTATGTAAGCGGGGGGTAAGATACGTTAAATAGATGAGGCTTGAGGGGTAAGCCTTGAATTAATAATAAGACGCGTGCGGGAATATCAAAATACCACTCAGTTTAAGCAATTGAGTGTTAGCAAGTAGTTATACAACTGACAAGCGAACAGTACCTGCGGCATTAGAAAACTAACTTCGTTCGAGTTGTTAAATTTTAATGGTGCTCAGCCATTAAATCATTAATCATGCATGGACCCCCGCCCGGTATAAGTTGGGCAAATGCTAAATGCGAGTGTCTATGGTCAGATTAATAATTGAGGGCCGAAATCGCAGTCGGATTTGCGAATTCATGAGCTACAGTTGTCCCACTCATGTTTTATTCCCTGTACGCGCATTTTTGTAGCGGGGGGGGAGAGGGGCACTCATTTGATTACAGTTTTTAAATTTTATTTCGGGCTGCTGCCACTTCATTTACATGTAATCTGTTAAGCCCGTCTGCACAATGTTGCAGCATCCGGCGGATCTGTTTTAAATTTTGTAACGCGGACATTAAAAATTTACTCAATTTATTCGCTACATAAATAACGACGGTGAGGAGCTTACAAAGATTAAAATAGTATTTGTTAATTAAACATAATAGGACTTAACAAAATCTCGTTTTTATTACTCTAAAGACGTCTACATTTTGCCTCCTACCTGTGTAGATAAGCAGAAGTTTAACACTAGAGCGAAATTGATCCAGTGTCGCCGGCAGCTTCAGTGGGACGGGAATGGGTTCTTAAACCATAACGCGAAGGCCAATCCAAAATAGGCGCCACTTAATTTTTTTTGGTAGGGATCGCGGAGAAAAATTAAGAAAAACACGATACGTCCAAAGCATGAACACAAGTTTATTAAAAGATTGAACACAAGTAATCAATTAAATCAGATGGTGAACAACACAACTAACGTTAAACAGTAAATCCTAACAATTCGGATCCGAAATTAATACAAAGTTAAATAAAAAATATTCACATATTCTAACGCCGAAGTACTCGTTCGATGAATCACGTTTAGTAAGCGTAACGCAAGAGAAAAGATGAATTCTTCCGAATTGGAGTTTACTTCGCGGGTATACGCAAAATTTACGTGTGCGAAAGCGACAACATCAAAACCACCGTGACACAAGAATAAATAAACATAAATATCCGACCTGATTACGTAGCATTCATAGGTCTGTCGAGTCAGGGGCGTTCCACCGTTGCAAAGCGGTAAGCGGCGTCGCGGCACCTCGGAGTGTCGGTCTCCTTGCGGGGTTTAACGGTCCGCGCACTGGGGGGTCGGTACGGTACTACGGGCGGTATGATAATCCCAGTAAATGTCGCACGCACGGGATAGTCGTCCGAACGAAGAAAGGACAGCCAAACGAAAAGCCTAAGGGGAGCAAAATGACCGTGAACTGCAAGATAATGCAAAACGATGGAGTAAACCTTACCTAAGTCAGAATAGGACGTAGGCTGAACACGAGTTGGCACACAGTCAACTCTCTCGTACAGGTGAATTAATCAGAGTCGGCCAACAGCCGTAAGATCTATTCTCTTCCTCCAAGAGAAATTAGAGAGGGAACCCACAAAACTAACTACACGCAAATCATCTGACGGTCGACAACACACTGGCAATTCCGGCGTTTTGCAAAATCGAGAGGGGTAGAAAACGGTATAAAGTGAGATGAACGGTGGTCTGTTTGAATCGTACCAATAACATAAGAATGTGATATCAGCGGAAACCAATCAAAATAAAGGGCAAGGGTTACGGACATACGCACCGGTTTCAGGTGCGGATGTTTTTAAAACAAAAGAGTTCGACCATCCGCCGTCGTTCGCGTCACAAAGTAGTACTCTTTAAATTGGACAAATAAACACCGCGTAAACGCAATTCCAACCCTAAGCAAGGATGGGGCTAATTTTATATAATGAACTTATTCATCTGATCTGAAGCTTTTAGCGAAAAGCATGTTAAAAAGAAAGTTTTGGGTAAATTACACGCACGAGGAATTGTAAATTCCTACGCGTAATGTGGGAAATAAAACGAAGTGTGCTAAAAATAGATCGTAACGTTGAAATGTGTACTGTACAGGGTGTGTTCGTACACAGGCGGAAAATAAACTGTAACAATTTTCGTATATTTTTATATGGACGCGGACGTTCTAAATGTGTAGGTATGGTTGCCTAACTAGCTAACATGTGGCCCTGTTGACCCTCAAGGTGGAAGGGGTCGAACGCGAAATTCAAGACAGATAGCAGCTTTCTAACAGATAGATTCTTTAACTATTATTTAAAAACTGCTACCTGTTATTTGAAAATTGAAAATAAACTGCTACCTGTTTTTAATATCACGTTCGCCATCCCTACCATCTTGACGACCAACAGCCCTGCATACCAGTTAATTAGGCAACCATACCTACACATTTAGAAAGTCCAAATAAAACTCTATAGAGAAATTGCCCCTACGGTTGTAAAATTCATTATAATTATTATTAGTTTTCCATGTGGGAATCGAAAATACGTTACTGGCTTTCTTTAATTTCACAAGATTGCAAAATATTGCACAACTGTTCTATTTCACTGACGGCCGGTATTACCAACATTTTAAGGAAACCTTAAATTTAAGCCGTGTTTAGAATGTGACACTTTTTGTAGGTTCAACAAAAGTCAGTCACATTCTAACTGACATTTAAAATTGAAGTTTAAGTGGCAGTCAGAATGTGATTAATTTTATACAGAACCATGCAAAATGTCACAATCTAAACACGACTTAAATTTAAGGTTTCCTTAAAACGTTGGTAATAACAGCCGTGACTCTCCTGCGTAATGGCCTGCGTCTTCTCTTAACAACTTCCCTTGAAGTGTTTATCCGTCAACCCCCACTCGTGAACGACCGCGCTATTTTTGCTCAGTCTTTTTGCTCCTCGCTTAGTGTACGCCTCATGTTTTTGGGCTCTTCGCCATGTTGAAAAATTCACCAAACCGTTTCATTTAAAGTGAAGTTCGAACGGAGGATTTTACTTCGACTTTTGATAACAAAAGGCTTTCTTCTAGGCCTTTCGAAGCCTGGTTTCTGCAGACAATCAGGTAGGATTTACATAAGCAATCATCTTCATTTATCTAGGCTTTTTGTTCCGGACGTTTTACCGAAAGCTTTCAAACGGAGGTTCGCTCCGGGAGTTTTACCCAAATTTACTGAAGCTTTGACTTGGGATTACCTGGCTGTGTGATCCTTGAGCCGTAGTAGAAAATTTCGGTAGCTTCGTTGCGTCTATCTTCGGTCAGCCGAATTAGCGGAAGAGGGAACTGGTTCTCCGGAATCGCTTGGTGACATACTGGATGCTACCTCCCGAACGTTCGATATTCGAAAGACGTTGGTGCGGCTAATGCACTTGCACCTTTAGACGACTGAAGGTCGGAGCTTTTTTTATTTAATTTTAATTAAATGTTTGCGTTGCTCTGGTTCGAATTATGTTGACATCTAGGTGTTTAGTTTAACTTTGAATTGATATCGATAATTTTTGTGCCCGTTTGAAGCTATATGTGTGACCGAAGCGCAGATCTGTGGTACGGGTTAAACTTAACGTGTTATTTATTTAATTACTTTTCGTTTTTGTGTTGTCGTTATTCAATTTATGAGCAAGTTAAATATAAACAAGTGTGCTCAGCTGGTGCGTTTTATTTTAATCACTTTGCCCACCTTTTGCTTTGGGGTTTCGTCGAACCTCCCTTCTCCACGAGTTACGCCGAGCCGGTGCGGAGAAAAATGTTTCTCCGGTGCGGAGAAACATTTTTCTCCGCACCGGCTCGGCGTAACTAATGAGTCACTCGCACTAATTTGCAAACCTACAGGTAGGTAGCAACCCCGACCCATCCCATCGAGTTAGCCGGTCAATGGGATGACATCTCAATATTTGCAAAGCATCAGGTACGTAGCACTTCAAACCTTTAGAACAGAAAGGAAAAAAAAAGCTGCTGTGAAGCAATTACGAACGAATTACTTATTTCTCTCACTCACGATAAGACAAATAAAGTAAAAGGCGAAGAGACTTTTGCAGTTTTAAATCAATGTGTAATCGAATTTGAAATCACACGTTTAAATAAAATAAACTGCGCTGATTTATTTTCTGCAATGGCCCTGCAACGGTAATAGCGAGTCTTCTTTTCGTGCATTGTTCGCGCGATCGGATTGCATGCTGGGAAATATCGCCGGCCGTAAAACACGCTTTTCCTCAGGTCGCAACAACTGCAACAATCTTTTGTATGACGGATCGTTTACCAGTCACGCGGAAAACGTAAAACTAACCCGGATAGAAAGATAACACTCGAAAGTACCGAGCTCCTCGCCGCGCGGTTGGAAGTTAAGCTCCGCAAGCGCCATTAATCACATCGGCGCAGACCAGGCGGAATGCTTCGGGATTAGGGGGACACGGTGAGGATTTTATTGCATTCCTCCCTTAGACAAATTATTTTGCGATAGCATTCAAATTCTGCCGGCGGTGACCCAATTCTTGCGACGACATTGTTTCCGAACTGACACGACGCGGTTCTTCCTTTTTCTAAGAGTCGCAACTTTATTTCCCAGTTTGTCAGAGAGCAATGGCTGAGGCCTGAGGCCTTCAGTCGAACTTCTATTTCGCTTATCTATCTCGGATGGAATTGAGTGACGTTTGCAGATTGAATTTACCTCGTTTGTTGGCGACTTTATTTAATCATTTTACAGGTTTACAGGAAATACAAAGTTTTACTTACACCAACCTTGGAAGATGGTTTTTGAGAAGGAGTTTTCGAGTAAAGATTTCAAAATTATGCAAGACCCCTTACAGGATCTCCCTAGGTCCCCCATCTTTCGACAGATTTCAATGTTTTCTTCAATTAAGCTTTTTATGGCTAAACCCTTTTTCGTTTAACTAGTCGTTTTCAGGTTGAATTTTAGAAGACGGACGCAAAACTTTTCAATCTGATGTTAGGCATAAAAAATTAATAATGTGAATTCCCTTGAGATGACGTTTGCATTTATTCAATTTAACTTCATGCTGTTTGCATACTTAATTTCAAGAGGAACGCAAAGAAACACGAAGTCTCTTTAATAAGTTCGGTCCTCATTAAAATTGCGTAAAAGAAAAACGAAACCGGACCGTTAATACCTTTGACAAATTGCCTTAAAACGAGCAAGTCATCGGGCCGATAGGTTCGGCGCTTGGAAACCATAAAAGTCCCATCCGCTTCCTAGCACGTCGCCTGAATTAATAGGATATCGGCGGACGCCTGGCGTCTGCAGGCGACCGTTGAAAAGTTTCATTTAGATAGCGGTTCCAATCAGCGCGTTACATTGTTTTGCATGTGATATTGCGGGAATTGGATCTGTCACTCTGTGAAATAGATCGTTCTCGTTTAGAGAACGGCATCCGTCGTCTGCTGTCACAATAGTTTGACTCGTTATCGCACCGTTGATCTCGCCGCCGCTAATGGTCTGCGCGTTACGTACTTTTTCCTAATTCCATCTGGTGTTGATGCTTTGAAACAAAAAAACAGCTGATACTTTAGTTTCTACGATGAAACTTAGGTATGAACAACAACTTTTACAACGTGAGGCTTCTTTCCCCGAACACCTAAACACTGCACAAATTGGCGCCCAACGTGGGGCGTCACCCCGAGCGCTCTGCAATATGTCTATATATCTTGCCAGCCAGCGCAGTTTGTATTAAACAGATGTAAGGGATGGGGGTTAAAATATAAAAGGAAGTTGATAAACTATCCTTTACTTTCTAATTTATCAATTGACAAGGCCTCGTCAAGGCCTTTTCTTCTCTAGAGAGTAAGAGAGAGAGATTCTATTTTTACGCCCAAAATCTATGGCTTAATTCAAACTTTACGAAAAGAATTTGCACAGAAATAAACAACTATTTCCATCCCTTCTCACTATTTTACTAAAAATTTAGTCAAACCATAAAGAATGCAATTCCTTCGTTTGTACGTTTCTGGTTTTGTTACCTACCTGAAGGCTACAAATTATGGGAGGGCAGACTAAGGGCGTCCCAATTTCCGGCTAACTCAAGGGGACAGATCCCAAAATAATAAGAGTTTCCAGTTATTACACATTCGTTTCTATTTAAGGAGAGACATAAAGAAAAAGCCATTTCAAATCTAACGTAATTTAAACGCAGGTAAAAAATTAAATGTAGCAATCATCCAGTTAATCTAACAACGCAAAAGCTAAAGCACAAATGACAAGAATGTCATGCACGAAGTGCTGATCTGCTTTTCGTTCACATATAAAAAAAAACAATAGTAAACAGCTAAACTAAGTAAGTATATCGCTACGTGATACGGAATGCTTAAATCGAATTGACGTAAGTAGACCACAGGATCGAACCTTAAGACACCTTAAGGTGTGTTCGCACCAGTTGGTTTAGTGCTGAGGGAGTCGTCCGGGTTGCCAAGGTCTAGGGGCAGCGTCAATTTATCACCCAGCGTCCCCAGGTGTATGTCTCCCTCTTTCGACGGCAAGGCCAAACCTTAAATTGTCCGGGTCAGGTCCGAAAGTCCGAGATGGGGGAGCCACAAGGATTTCCTACAGCGGTATCAAAATAACTCGGCGAAGATTGGCCCCAAATAAGGCCACAGATGAAAGCTCCAATAAAAGCCTTAATAAACCAACGAAATACAACCCAAACCAGGCACAGAACTTTCTTACCAAAATTACCTGACGTACTGGTAGTGTTCAGGCTTCGAAAAGTAATAAAAAATATTTTGGATTGCCTAGAGTGCCACTCTCAGAGCACGGTTTAATATTCCGTTCACTTTTCAATCAAATATCTCAGTCTGATGAATTCACACAATGGCTGGGAGACACAACAAATGACTTGGGCGATCGTACTAGATTCGGCGTTGCAAAACACGCCCAGGTTCAATGGTTCACGGAGGAAGCAGGCAGCGCGGTACGCCGCGTCTTCGTTCGATGACTCTCTGGATTTCGTTAAGAAAGACAATGTCTCGTCGGGGGGGTCTGGTCCGGCACAAACGTTACGGGATATACCGACATCAATTAACTTCGCTCAGAAGAACTCCAACGACAAGGCCTAAATAACGAAAGAACGAAAACAATGTTACGAATAGAATTGCGCCTCCAGAAATTACCTAATTTATTTGCAGAAATCAGGCTTCGAAAAGCAATTGAAGATGTTTGTATTACACGTAGAGTGCTTCTTCCCAGATCACGGATTAAATCTCCGTTCGGTTTCCCTCACAAGTACACACTACTTAAGAGAACAGTAACAGAAACAAAGGAACGTGTCTGACAATATACTAACTCGATTTTGCGCAGATACTCGAAACATAGGCAAGCAGGGAGGTCACGTGCTCCGCATCTTCAATTGCTTTTCTAAGCCTGATTTCTGCGAATAAATCAGGCAATTTCTGCAGGCGAAATGTGTGCTCAATTTTATCCGCAACGTTGCTTTCGTTCGTTTGTTATGTAGGCTTTGTTACACCCCGTAAAAATTTGTCTTGAGTTGTAAATTTTGTTTAAGATTTTTTGTTAACTTTTGAGGTCTGCACCGGAAGCCAGCAGAATAGTTGTTACGGTTGAAAAATTCATTTAAGATATTCATAATAATATTTGGCAGTCGCCCTGTATTTAAGCGAGAAGTAAGAGTTCAGGGTGCCTACGTGCCGGTCGTCGTATTTCTCAATATTACGCCACAAAATTATACTCTGTTATTTAGTCCTAGTATCTCTCCATTTCACTCTGTCGCCCGGCTAAATCTGCGTTCATTCGTAACGCGTCCCCTCTCAGCGCATAGTTGGAGACAACACCGCCCTCGACGTCGCGGTCATTCTTGCAATAGCGCTTGTGCCGTGCTGACTTTTTGTTTGTGTTGGTGACTAAAATCTTTGTGTTTCTCTCACGTGGATTTTGTGATTGAAACTTAAAACGGAATCTTCTCCGAGATTTGTTGAAGCACGCCGAGTGAATTTCAAGCTCGTTAAAAAGCTTTTCTAAATCCTGCTCCTGGAATAAGGAACAGGTATGTCTTGTTGGCCATTTTGTGCGAATGTTCTGTGAGTAACTCTTTTATTAGGCTTCCAGTGGTAGTTTTAGCAATCAGAGAAAACCTTAGTCAAACCTTTTTGGGTGAAAAAAAAGGTCGAAATCGGTGTTTGAAACTAGTTGAACCCCCGGCAACACGGCTTACCCTCTGCCCGACGCCATTTGGTGACGTAACATCTGCGTCGAAGCACTTACCTCCGTTGGAGGGCCCTCCCTCACTGTTGACAGTTATCTGTCGTTACGTCGGATTCTAGTTACGAGGTCGGAATTACTCTATTGTGTTGACTCACCTTTCCGCGGCGTTGTTATTTTTATTCTCATTTAGTTGTTAATCAAGTGAATTTCTTTTGCCTTAAGCGTTAATTGTAAACGAAGAGCAGATCTGCTGTTAGTTTACTTAATTACATTTCGTGTTCTTTCCATTGGGACCCCTTCTGGGTCGCACTCGATACTTGTAAATTATTTTCTTATTCGTTAACTATTTTTGAGCGTTTTTAAATAAAAACAAGTGTGCTCAGCTGGTGATTTTTATTTTATTCGCTTTGCCCACCTTTTGCTTTGGGGTTTCGTCGAACCCTCCCTTCTCCAAGAGCTTAGCCGGGCGGTGCTGGAGAAACGTCAAAGTCACTCGCACAATTTGCTGGCCTTCAGGTAGCTATGGGCCATTTAACTTAATTCTATTTGAAATATGTATGTATGGTTGCCTAACTCGTAGGAAGGCGAGCGGCGTGATAGTGCCGAGCCAGGTTTATTTGATTTCAACAGGATTCCTGCCTGCATTTCCATAAACTGTTTCTCCCTTGATATTTGATGTTTCGCAAGTAAATTAACTTTCGCTCACGAGACCATGGTACTGGATACAGAGAGATTTAATCCGTGATCTGGGAAGAAGCACTCTACGTGTAATACAAGCATCTTCAATTGCTTTTCGAAGTCTGATTTCTGCGAGTAGCTTTCGTTCTTTTGTTATTTAGGCTTTGTCGTGCAACTAGTCCTGCGCATGTATAACGTCCAAATAAAACCATGTGGGGTAATTGACCTTAATTTCCACTACATACCAAATTCATTCCGAATGCGGAATACCGCTGGGGTCTACGCTTGGATCTCTTTTTTTTGTTTATTCGTAAACAATTTCATGCTCTTCATAAAATCAATTTTATTCCTTAGGGTGGATCGCCTTGCAGTACTCAACTCACTGCGTATTAAAATTAAAAAGAACTAAACTAACGGAAACATTTGAAAGCAAATGTCAAGGTATAAAACTTTTACGGTGATGTCTCTCCTACAAACTCCGCGGGCGCAATAAAACACATCATAAAACGCCAGACTGAATATAATAATTTTATTGGGCGAGAGAACGACTCGCCGAGGTGATAATTATTTGTCTGGCCGACGAAATTCGAACCGGCGGACGTCTTTATTTACTCAACCCCGGCAAACTTTTCAAAGTCACGTGACCGTGATCGTATCGTTTTTCCGTTCGTGCATCTCGGGCATCGTAAGTGCACCGAAGGGTACGCGCATGTCGCGGTCGTAAAAGTAATAGTTACGCTCGTTTAATGGCAAAAACCGTAAACTCAAACTATGTGTGTACGAAATTGCAGCATTAGATGACGAAGTAATTAATTCTCGAACTATTTTCGGTGCCCCCAAAGTAAGTGTATACGGCGGCGCTGCATAACTAAAACTACATTCAATTAAGGGCCACTCAAATTGTGTTTACGTTTGCGTTTCAACTTGCACATTTCGCTTTGACGAAGTAGAAATTTAATACCTACATGCACGATGGAAGTTTTGTTTGAAAAAAGAATTAGGTACTTCAAAATAGTTGTTGTTATAATACTCTCGTACTGAGGGCATTTCAGGATCTGCAAAGGGGTACGACTACAAGCTTAAATAGTAGAAAGAAAGAAACGTGTTACAAACCGAAGGACGCACAAAGTTGCCAAAAAAAAATCCTACCTGTTTTTTTCTCAGCAGCAACAGGCTTAGAGAAGCTTATAAGAAAGCTTGTGTTGCTTAGCGTGCACTTAAGCAAATCTCAGAATCCGTTTGGGCTTCGATCAAAAGATCTAACATGATCAAGGCACAAAATGGTGGGCACTTCACTGACAATACGTGTGCACACCAAGACACCAGCAACAAAAGTGGCGCGCTGATGAAGGAACACGCGCTGACTAATTAAATCGGGACGGCGGTGTTACGAGACAGCCACTATTTTAACCGGGCGAAAGAGTGAAATAGAACCTCTCCTTCGGGTGGAGATTATTGCAACAGTACAATATCACCTCACGTAGGTACAAACGACCGTTGAATTTCCCATGCAATATACAAGGTGATTCGCAGTACAGGAAACGATTTAAATAAATTTTTCACCCAAAACACGTGAATTAAACTTCGTTTCTAACACTCATTATTAACAGTCTTGATTTACAGTCTACTTGCATGATTATTAATTATAATTAAATATCATTCAACTAACATAATAGAAGCACAGAATATTGAAGGCGCTTTTGCGTTTTAAATTCTGAAACTGTACGCCTCCTTCTTCCCCATCGAGCAAAGCAATTAATGAGAGTCTCTTTTAATCTCGTTTGAATTATTTTCTCTCAGAAAAGGAGGGTGTTTTTTTTGGATTTATTTATTTAGTTTTTTTCCTGTTTCGTTCGTATCTGAAACAAACCGAATTGCTTACGGGGACTAAAGAAAACGGTATTGTTGTTGTTACATCGACTTGTTTCGTTGTTATTCTTCGTCTGGCTGAAAATATTTCAGCGTTTTATCCCGAAAGTCAAATAAGATATAAAATTATTATTACTGTACACATTTAAAAAATAAAATAAAATCCTATGTTTAGTTGAATGAATAGTCAAATATTTATTTGCAGATTATTTTATACGTACACGTTGCAAAATTTTATTTAAATGCCTGTTCAATTAAATCGATAGGTTGCTGCATCGTAAAAACCACCGCGATGAAACGTTTTCGTTCCGTTTTGTATTTTCATGTAAAATCAGTTGCAAGTAATAACACAAAACGTTCGCTTGAGTTGAAAATATTGATTCTTTTCAAACGGGAAATTATTCGGTGCATTATTTAAAATTGACCATTTTTCCCCGTTTAAAATTCATGTAACATATTTGTAGCATAAATAGTTCGCAGGGGCGGACGCTTCGAGGAAATTAAAGTCGAGGGAGCATGGCGTTGATTGTTTACTGTGAAAAGGTTCGGAAAGATATGCAAAACGTTTTTGCCTTTCGGTGAGTTCAACAAAAAAGAAGAAAGATGAAAAAGGAGAAGATACAGTTGTGCCTGAACACTTTATTCACTTTTAATAACACGAAACGTCATACATACTGTAACGACTCGGGGGTCACAAATTATAATCATTGTTTATTTTAAAAAAACACTCTAATGTCTACGATCATATGAGACAATGAAAGCACAAATAATATCGAGCTGTGCACTTGTCTAATAAATTACACTTCTTTAACTCAATCGTTCTACTAATTCGCTTGCTACACACATCGCTTTCTAAATAAAACCGGTTTAAATATACCGCCGTCCCTGGCTTATATACTAATTCCCTCTTTCGAGAATAGCGTGGAAAATGTGGCGAACGTTCCAGTAAATTCGACCGCCATCTACGGTGAGTCTGGAAATTTCTAGAACCTCTGACTGGCTCCATAGACGGCTTGGCTTAATCAGCCTAAAAATAGCACTTGCATCACGGAACGTAACAATACTTTTGCTCAATACAATTTTGTTTCCTTTTCCATGTTTTATTCATTGTAGAAAAAATGCAAACGACGTCCACCCTGTTCAAAAACCATGGAAAACTTTGAAGATGATTCGGTATTAATGGCATACAATAGAAGCAAGGGAGAGACCCTTACACAGTTGGAAAAATGGAAATTGGAACAAGTGGGTAAAATGGGCTTTTTAAATCACTCTGAAATCGACGTTTCGACGTCTTGACAATCTTAAAGAAAGAGCAGGGACGTGAAATTCTAACGTAATACTTACATTATTCATAATATTTTTCCGAACATCCTATATTAACGTGGGAATCTAACGGCCAAACGGCCTACGTGCCGATCGTCGCATTTCACAATGTTGTGCAATATTGCGTCAGTTAGATTATGCGTTGTTATTCAGGCATACAGTATGTCTCCATTTCACTCGGCTTACTAGATATATCTGTTTTCAATCCTAACGACTCCTGTCTGAACTTGTGGTAGAGGAAGAACGCGAAGGTCGCTCGCAGTCAGTCTCTCTTTAGAACTCCCAACGTACGGCTCGTGTATTTGTGATTGTTATCTTGGTGCTCCTTTTTCACGAGATTCTGTGAAGGAATTTCTCCGAGATATGCAAACGTACGTGAAGGAATTACAAGCTTGTTAAAATCAAAAGCTTCTCAAAAGCCTGTCCGGTCGTTGAAACGAGGAACAGGTATGTCTGTGGCCATTTTGGATCCGTGTCGAAGCATAACGCGTATATTTTCCTTCCATCAGGCTTCTAGCTCGAGTTCCTGTGGTAGTTTTACCTATCTGGTTGTTACGTTCAAATCTCCCGCCAAAGAAACGCGAACGCAACCGCATTTGGATACAGTTGGCTACCTTGCACCCCTCCTCTTTACTACTTGAAGCTCATTCGTGTGGCACACCACGTGACGG
Organism: Dorcus hopei; assembly: GCA_033060865.1. Lineage (NCBI taxonomy): Eukaryota > Metazoa > Arthropoda > Insecta > Coleoptera > Lucanidae > Dorcus > Dorcus hopei. The sequence continues at coordinate 45,019,970 of CM065423.1, read as the reverse complement.
CCTTCTGTTAACGCCGTTGGTTACCACTCGTATTTTAGCGGCCATCACCATTTTCGAGTCGTCTCTATCGTCCTTTCGTGTTCAGACCTTGGTTGAGTGTTAACGTGTTTTAGGTGTGTTGTGAAATTATCGGAGTTCTTGCTCTTTGGGAGGAGTAACTCAATTGCGGCTGTGCCGGAAGATCTCGTGACACCATCGAACACATTTGGGGCACTTTTAAGCTCCATACTAAGCCTGGAAATTTAGAAAATCCCAGGTAACGTAAAACGTGCAAGGGCGTGTACCTAACATGGCCGCTAACAAAAATCATTTCTTCTATGTAGGCTTTTCTGTTTGGGCGCAGTTTTCTGGCGCAGGCCTTTAGTTCAGGCTTCTAGGCCTAGTTCTCTGGTGGCGTTCCTGCCCTGTGAATGTACCGTAACCCGATCGTGGAAACCTGATCAGCCATCTTGACGATCCGTGCGGATCCAGTTTGATCCAGATTGTCGATCGCGGGGAGCGTCGTAACTACCGGCCATCGCGCTTCGGTTGGTAACGTTGGCCTTGGCACACGACTGGACGCGCTGTCAAAAGGTTAGGTATTATATTTTAGTCATTTCTCGCGAATAGTCTAATCGCGAGGGAGAATTCCGAATTACGAGTTGCGCTGCGTGTACCGTAGTTAATTTTAGTATAAATTAAGCAGCCACTCGTAATAGTGTAAAGAGTTGTTTTGACTTGTGTAATAAATTGTGTTAACTTTAACTTCGAGTTTAATTTCTGCGTTCACGCACACCAGTGAGTAAAGTCTCGCCTCTGTTTTGCTGTTGATTTATTTTCTGCCCGATTTGGTCGAGTGGAGACGTCGACTGGTCGACTACGTTTTTAGCTGAAGAATTGTCTTCTGGCGCCCTTAATAATTTTACCACCTCAATCAACCCGCCCCATTCTTCACTGTTGCTAGCCTGGGGAACAGCTGATACGTTTCGTCAGCAGAAAGCTTGTCATCTGTCGGTGGTAAGTAAGAGGCAAGTAATTTAAATTAAAAATTTGGTGACATGGTATAACCGGGATAACCCTTGAGGACGTAAGGAAAAGGCTGGCTTTCGGTTTTTGTACCAATCGAAGTTTCGCACCCGGCTTACCCCCCACCTGTAAAAGTGGATTCGTCCAGCAAGACGACGCTACTTTGGTGACGTTACTACACTGACTTACGGCGCTAAACACCGCGAGAAGGCGTTCCGACACTGTTGACAGAGTATCATTACGCCGGATCCTGATTACAGGTCGGATTTACTTCAATTATTTTTCTTAAGTGTATAGTTAAATTCGTTTAAGCTAATTGTAAACGAAGAACAAATCTGTTTGACGTAAGACTTATTATTTACTTTTCTGCGTGTTCGTATAACTGGACCCCGTTTGGGTCCCCTTTTTTTATTATATTATTTTTTCCAAATTTTTAAGCAATTTAAATAAAAGCAAGAGTGCTCAGCTGGTGCTTTTTATTTTGTTCACTTTGCCCACCTTTTGCTTTGGGGTTACGTCAAACCTCCCTTCTCCAAGAGCTTTGCCGAGCGATGCTGGAGAAACGTCAGTCCCTCGCACTAATTTGCTGGCCTACAGGTAGGTTGCAAATTGGTAAACTTTAGTGTAACATTCTTTTAGATAAAATTGGAAAAGAATCTTTTTGTCAAATTTTCGTAAATTATTTCAAATATTATTAATTTCTGAGTGAAGAGTTACGAAATTTATTTTATACTCCAACGAAGTCATCGAATTATTATTATACATAGTTGGGTCTATAAATTAAATTACGGAATTCATATACAGACGTAAACCTCATACTCATACATTTCACCATTTGGGTTACAACAAATCTGTATCACATAGTAAGCGATATACACCGGCGTCGTAAATATAATCGTATGCATAACATACAGCGTCGATTATTACATAGTCAAATCAATATTTCATCGAATATTACCCGTTAGCTGTTTGTTAATAAATATTTGTAGCCAAAGCAACCGCATTATGCAGAGAAACGTGCAGTTCGACGATTTCAACCCCATAAACTCCGCGCGTTTCAGGTATAGGGAGGCGTCCGTTCCTGGAACGTCTGTTTTCAGAATAAAACATGAACTCCGGGCGAAACGTGCAAAACAATAAATCCATAAACGCGTACTTATCGCCGTCCCACGTAAGCAATAAATACTTTTGCAGCCGCGTTATCCACGGCGGCGAAGCAAATAACGATTACGTCCCCCCGCCCCGGGGCGAAGCGGCGCGGCGCGGCGAGGGGGAACTTGAAGAAGTCGCCTCGGTAATGGGAATTTGTTTTACTTACAATTCTGAAGCCGCAATTTATTACACACTCGAGCAAGTGCTCCTTTTCGTTCCTCCGAATCCCATAAAATAATGAAAAATCTTATCCCCGGTGAATTAATCGTTAATATTTCACGGGGTTGCTCCGCGCGAAACAGGCAATAACCGGGGCACTTTTAAAAGCACCGCCGCAGACCCCCCCCCCTCTCCTCCCGGTCCTCCTTTAGTGAATCCATTTGTATTTGCTAAGATGAAGACTTACGCATGTAATTTTCTAAATGGATCAAGTAAGCGTAAATGAATTTGTCTTTTATTATTTTTTTTTCGCCGAGATTAATTTGTCATCTACAAAAAATAAACAAATCGTATTTGCAAAGGCTTTAAGTTTTAATTACTGTTTTAATTACTACTAAAAGCCGGAAACTTAATTATTGTGACGGAATAGCTAGGTGAAGTGACGTCACCGCCTAGACGACGCTAGACCACGTCATAGGAAACATCCGGGCACTTTCCAGATGTGTTCCAGAAGAACTGAAGGCTCGTCCCGTCAGACGGAAGGGCAGTGACGATTTACCGCGAGCGACGCCGCGCCGTGTAAATAAATTGCGTGCGGCATAAATTATTTAAGAATATAACTTTTATTTCAAACGAACTATTTTTAATCTATACTTTCATTTAAAACGTTACTGAGCAGTTCTCAAACTGTGAGGCGCGCCCCCTTGGGGAAGCCGTACAAGGGAGGCGTCGAATAAATAAATGCCAGAAGGTCACAAGAAACTTCGTAGTAATTTTCAGTTATATTTCGATCATCGGCACAGGAACTAAAGAATAGTGTTTCGGTAAAAAACCATTCTCAAATCTGTGGCTGTGGTTAAACCCGTTAGCCGGTGGCCATGTTAGCTTAAATTACAAAGACAGACCTTCTGGCACGTCGTGTTCTAAATTATAACAGACTATAAATTTTATGATTATTGTTTTATTGACTTCTTGTCTGCACTCAATGCAACCTTGACACGTATCTGCGCATTTCGTTTTATTGCACGTTTAACAGCAGGGAACGGAAGTCTGAGTCGTTTCTTTTACGCGACGTAATTATTAGTAATTTCTAAAATAACTGGAACTGCTGATGAAATAAGGGTAACAAATTCGCAAATAATTATGTAAATATAATTGTTTGTTAATTCGTGCAGATTATTTACTAGAGGCGGTGCTTCGTCGCATAATATACATACCGTGAGTCTTTTTATCTCTGAACATACATAAATATTCCTATGTTCAGTTTCAAAAAAAAAAAAAAACATGTCAATGCATTGCAGAATATGGAAGCAATCTCCTACTCGTCACCTAGCAATCTTCAACAAAATAAATGTTCTGTCAGTATCAATTATGAAATGTCATGATTTAAATTCCGAAATCTTAAGAAAATCTTTGTAGACACTTGTAAAGTTATAGAGAGGCTCAGGACGGTTTCAAAATGCGCCGAGTCTTTATCTGACAAGCTAATTGGGGTTTTCTTAATTTATGAATATGTACCGAAAATGGGCTGGGGGCGTGATTTTGGGGCTAAGGCAGCGATTGTTATTGGCCGAGCTTGTTTCAAAAAATTATCTTGCGGAGTTCGACGGAGGAGATTAATTTTTGACTTGGAAAGACAGAAGCTACGGAAACGGCAGACAGAATTCGATATCTCGAGCGAGCGGTTGAATTCCGATTTTTTTTTAGTGCTTGCAGTTATTTCTCATTTTCTAGCTAAATCATTTATTTCGGTACGGTTAAAATACAGTGTTAAGAGAAAGGGCAATTAAACAAACAAAACCACGAATACGTACGAATTCGAGCAGCGAGTGTATGTAAACAGGTGTGTGTGTGTGCGAGTGTTCATCTCGGGAGCGCGATAGACAATTTGCATTTATACTTGTATTCTTCGTCACATACTTGGTGGTATAAATCGATTAAGAATTATTCTAATTTGCATTAATCAGTGGCTAAAGAATCTGTAAAGTTACATTTGGATAATTTTTAGTCAAATTATTTTTATTTACATTAGAATCGAGGTTAAACCTCAACAAGTTGCAGTCACATTAGTAAAATTTGTTGGTCATTAATAATTAAATAAATTATTAGGCCAGTTCTATGATTTAATCAACCAGAGCAATTAACTATTCCCTCAAATCTATTTGGAAATTCAAATACAGTGTACTCTTGGAAATATTCTCTGCCAAGTTGGAAGCACGCTAACGGCTGTATTTCGAATTGCACAGGGATGTCGCCAGTTTGAATCACTAGGCTAGGGCAAGTTATATCCGCCGCCGGAACAATCTAAACCCAGAAATCAAGGCCAATTTATTGCTCGTTACGAATTTCGTATCATTACGAGGCCGAACAATTTGAACTACCTATTCATAGCCATCTTCTTAACAGAGTTTCTCTCACACCCAGTGTGTGGACCGAAGTGTAGTCTTTGCCGAGAGATTTGCAGGTTAATTAGAAGCGATTTGCCGAGAGACTAAAAGGCCATAACCACACGAAGCGGAGTACCGAAAACAGCGGAGTCACTTGGGTCCATTGCGCCAACAAATTAATTAGATAGGTTTAGCCGACGAAAAACCGAGTAGGCGTACACTGTACCACCCCCTTAAGGCGATTGGACTTAGTGAGAAAAGATCCTACCCATTCGATCTCAATTAATTAGTTTAGCTAGCGATAGGGTTTTCCATCACCTCCGAAAGGAGCCTCTGAAAAACTAGCGGCGATTGTCTTGCAAATCGATCGCCGAAGGCGTTCTCCACAACGTCTGATTAATTAATTAATTACTTCCATTAATTAAGTACACTGTAGACCCACTGTGTCACATTGTGCATTGGTTGATTAAGCACAACAAGAGTACGATCTTAAGTGACAAACAGTAGTACCAAGACCAATCTAAGTTGATCTTAAATTAATTGTTAATGTAAATGAGGAACAGAGTTTCCCAACAACTATTTGCGTGTGCACCAAGCCACCAGCTGTGTCGGTCGCCAGGATATTCGAAAGTGAAATCTGTTAAGCGAATTTTACTGTACTTCCTGATAACCGTAATTTTGTTATTTTTGTATTGGTTTAAAACGCAAGGGCTTTTACGCTCATTACATCAGATCCCGCAGTGGCTGGTATAAGGAGTTTTTACCTTCTTTTTTTGCAATAAATAGTTAATTAAATCTAACTTCCGCATTTTTATTTAAACGTATTTAGTTCCCTTAAATCTCTCAAGTTTATTCACCGACGCACCAAAAGAACTGAGCTACAACAACGTAAGTCCGGGGTTTGCACTGACGATAACGAGTCATATCATGAATGTTATCAATTTATTGCGGGGTTCCGCAAAGGTCGTTCAACCGTAAACAAATAAATAGGTCATATAGGGTAGTCCCTTAGCGCTGGCGGTAGAGTCGGGTAGCTGTAGCCGAGTTTAGACGGATAATTATTATTCGCCTCATTTTTCCACCCATCAGTAAGCAGAACTGATTGTGAGTCCGATTCGATTTGGCACAGTTTCTTTGTTAATTCACTTTGAACTTTATTCAAGACTTTGTCTCCAATGGCCTTTCGACTGGGGGGTTTATCCGCAGAACGTGGAACTTTATAAAAACCCTTAAAATGGATAGATTCCACCATAGTAAGTGGATTATTACACCCGTAGAAGGATTTGGCAACTGCGTGGTCAATGAGCCAAATGAATAAGACGAAGCAAATGTTTATACTTCTGTTAAAATTTCTTTTAAAGCTTAAAGACGTGGAAATCATTATACAATTCCTTTTATTAAAATTTTTACTATGTTACAGGTAGAGTTACAGGTAGAATTTAGAATTTCATTTTTCTTCAAATATTTGTAGTTTTCATTGAAAAATTTGAAGTAAAAGCGTATGCTTCGTTTTATTGATCTAGCTCAATATTTTCCTTCGTACTGGCATCCATTTTAGCAATGAAATGAGTTATTGACGATTCAGTGTGACTATGTTTAGAAGGTATTTCTGCTTCAGCGTCTTCAATTATGACTGTAGAAGTTGAAGCCGTATCCGAAGAGCTCGCAGTGAAAAAAATATTCTTGTTCTTTCTGTGAAGCGGTAACACACACACACCACTGCAGCTGCTTTGTTGAGATGGAGGATCATCAACATTAATATTTTCACTCTCCGAGGTTGCATTAAAACAAGAATTATTTTTGCTACATACTCATCTGTGGGCTTGAAAGCGCGCTGTAGCGGTATGTTTAAGTATTACGGTACAAAATGTACATTTTGCGCAGTTTTTATTTTCGTGTTTTATTGCAAGAAAATACTTGCTATGCTGAAGGACATACTAATTTTCTATACAAAATATTTGCTATAAAATGTCTGTAAACTAAATTTAACGTGTAACATTTCATCCTTTTTTATTACTAGGAATTCTTAACCGGGAATTTAAATTGTTTTTCGTTTCAGTGATTTATTTGTTTACCTGTCAAAGCAGATATTAATTGTGATCTCTCGCATTGAATAATCTGCTTCAGGTGATTTGCACGTATTTGTCAAGTAAATATTTTGTAGTTCGGATTTGACGGCGTTGGGTGTTGAACTAAAAACGAAGTTGACGTGAAATTCCACTTAAAGGTCAAGTTCACGATGGATGCTTCGCCGCGTGCCTACCATGAAACTTTTATGAGGGTATTTGTTCATCTACTCCTCTATTTTTTTAACCAGAGGCGCATCGTCGTCTTGGGGCCAATTTTTGATTAATTATTTCTCGAAAACTAAAGTAGAAAGAATTTTCCTAACATTTCCCCATACTCTCGGACATCGCTTCTTATCGCGTTTTTTTTGCCAGAACAATTGTCAGTCACCTTGTACGTAGTGTTTGTTTAATAGTTCTTAACTCGTCATTAAATATTCCTTTTATTTGATTAAAAGCGTTACGTTATTTAAAAAATTTTGTTTAATTTTCACACAATAAATCTTCTACACGGTCATTTGTTGTTGCTTCGGTTTTATGAAGTGATGGTAATTAAGCGACTTATTAAATATTGTAGTAAATTCATGGAGCATGAAAGCTGGCAAAGTTTGGTGTATTTTGGCTTGCGAAGTATAATTAAGGGTGTATTTATTACAAGCGCAATCTAATCCTGTGCCATCAAGCACCCTTCAGCAATATCTCAGCTGTTCTAAAACCGGAAGGAAGTCATGTCTTTGTGATAACTCACGAGGCATTCCTTTTTTTCGCGCGAGTCGTTTCTGGACGAAAGCCAGGTGCAGCGCGCGGTTTCTCCCCCTCCCCCCCCCTCGGACCCGCTCCGGGTTTCCGGCGCTCGTTATTAATATAAAACACAGTAACCGTAAACTAACCGTTCTCGGTCCCGGTCGAGATTTGATTTCCCCGTTGGCAAGTGTCCTTCTCTCATAATCTACCCCCGCGTACATATTTAATCTTGTTTGGTCTCGGAATGAGGTAGAATCAAGCACGTTTAATTTCGAGTCCGGAGGTCGACCCGGAAAAATTCGAGCGGAAAATAAGATTCATAAACGACATAATAGGAGCCGGCCCGAACTTTTAATCCGTTTTTGAAGAAAGGCGACCGCCCTAATCAAGGCTGGCGGGAACACCGCTTCTTTTCTTCCTTTCTTCATGCGCACTTAAAGTTAATGAGTTAGAATGAAATAGATTTTCCGTGCCGTCGTAAAACGGTTATAGGAAAGTACTTAGGGAGAACTGATCTTATCCTTTAATCCTTTTTATAGAATCGATAAGTAAATTGTGCTGAAGCTTCGATTACTTTAACGACGCGTTGCTGAGCTACTTTGTAAATAATAACAAACCTTGACTGACTCATCTTTTAAATTCATTTTATCATTGAAACAAAGAAAGGCGTTCCGTATGCCTCAAGACAGTATACTTGGTCCCATTCGGTTTTTAATTTTCTTAAATGTCCTCTTGTTTGTTCCTGTTTATAAGGTAAAATATTTTTGGTTATTCTCAATTTTAAGTATTTGGTAGAATTAAAAAGGGAAGGGGGGGGGGTGCGGATAGGAAAGGAATTGACAAGGGAACGCCGAAGGGTCTTGCATTAAATCAAATAAGTTATAAAATCGTTGCCATTAATAACGTCGACGGTCCGGGGGCCAGACCCGGGTTCGTTTATTTACGCCGGGCCGCCCGGAAAGTTTACCGGAGCTGCCGTCGTTACGCGCTCACGGGCCAACAAAATTATCTCAGAATGTGTTTTCTAATGATCTGCGTTGGCCTATTTAGGCTAATGCGCCCTCGCCCTAGCATAATATTATCTCGGCGAGGAGAAGACGAGCATTATCGATGGTACAGATAATTTTGAAGGTGAGCGTTTTGTGCTGCGGCGCTATTAATTCCGCCCGGTAAACAAGTCGTTTGTGGATGTGACACTTTCTTAAGTACAGATTTAGCCTGATTTATTTAGCAATGAGTGGGTGTACAGCTGGAGGATAAGTTTTGCTTGTTTTCGTTTTTAGAAACGAAATCGAAACCTTCCAGCCAGCTACATAATAGTATGTAAATGAAATTAATTTAGGTCATGGGGATTCGTTACTTTATTGACTTAGTTCGTTAAAGCCTCCGTCGATAAATTGTTTTAATACCGTAGGCACCTTTAATCAAGGACATCTCCTCCTCATCCGGCCCAAGTAGATTTATCTTCTCCGAGGCACCGTAAATCCCGGAGGAAAGAAATAATTAACTACGACCCACTTAATAAAACTCGCGCAAGGTAAACAGACACGCGTGGACCCGTCACGTGCCCCCGGATCGCTTCCGGGCAAATTGGATCGGCGATTCCGGGATTTCTGTTCCGTAAATTAATTAAGCGCGCCCCCGGATGAGTGCAGTAACGGCCGCTTAAGTGAGGAGTTCTCGAATAGTTCGGCGGATTTAAAGAAATTCGCAGGTCGAAATTAAAGCTCCGGAGGAACGATTGTTGGAGCTGCTGACCTGAAAGGCTAAGTGTCCTATAAATTTGAACGGCACCTTGATATCTCTACTGTGAAGTAAAGAGGAGAGTGAGTGGAATGGATGGCCGATTTCATTTAAAACTTGCTTTAATAATTATTAAATTACAATATAACCATTAATTGTAACGCAATTCAAATTCTAAATGGGGTACTTTCCCACACGTGCCTCGGGTTAGATGATTCTATTTTTGTTCTTTTTTCAGTCTTGTTTCTGTAGGTGGCCTATTCTTGAATGACGATTCCGTTTCGTTTTTCTTTCTGTTCATTTTTTGTCTTCTCTCGCTACAGCAGGCGGGGGAGATGGTCCTCGTACATCTTTAGGACGAACGGCAATGTTGTCGGCGGCAGTGGCAGATGATGGGCTGCAGCAATGCTGATGCTGGGGTGGCGACGACGATGATGCGGGGAGGCGGCGTCGGCGTTGTTGGGTGTCGGCGGCGGCAATGTTGCTGGACGGCGGTGTTGGGCGTCCCCTCGTGGGTTGGCACTAGGACCCACTGAGTTGGCCTGGTGGAGACGACTGGCTTCCCAATTTTGGCCCGCACTTTAAATACACGTTTTTCGCCTAGTCGCGCGTTGCATTTTTCATCACCTGCTTTGTATCCGTTTGCGTCATTCGTATACGCGCGTATAAACACGTGGCCCCGTTTGTAATAAATTGCGCTGATGTCTTATTATGAAATATGAACATTTACGTATCAGTTACCTCCTTATTGTGTTTACATTTCAATACGGTCGTAAACTGCCCTCAATTACATAAGTCCGCGTTCAAATACTTTTTATGATTTTTATCCGCGGAACATAGAAAATAAACCCCTTGTGGTTTTTAGAAAATTCCCCCTCGTGACAGTATCTTAAATTGGTTTAGTTGTATCCAATGTATCTGGGATTGCTTTAATGCCGTCCAGGTTATTTCGAATTCGTATTCCAAATGCTTTGGATAAGGTAAAATCCAAATCATCTCAGATTTGTTTAATGTAATAATCTAAAGAATCCGGAATTAGTTTAATGTCATTCGGAGTACCTCGATTTAGTTTAATATTATCCAGAGTATCTTAAATTGGTTTCGTTGTGTCCAAAGAATCTGGAATTGTTTTAATGCCATCCAGAGTACCTGGAATTTGTCAAATATCATCTGGAGTTGGTATAATGTAAATAAAATTATTGAGTTAAGCCGTAAATAATATCAAAACAAAGAAAACCTCCAGATATTTTAATTACTTATCTTTCAAAACGGAATTCCCAGAGCGTTTTTATTTTTAATACTTTATACTAATTAAACGCTTTTAATTATTAACGAAATTCTTGGGATGAATGAATTGAGGTGAGCTCCTTTGTACCCGATTACGTGTGGGTACATGAATGAATGCAACAGGGAACAGAAATGCTAGGAACTCTCTCGTAAATTAATTAGCCGGAGTGCACACAATATCACATATCTGTTTACCTAAAGAGAGCTCCGGTTTCCGGACGGGATTTCTCCCGCACGCAAAGCGCCAACAGTAAGTCACAAAGGCACCAGCCATTGATGATGAAAGCACTTCAGAATTTATTACGAAAATTTAAATAAAAAATTTCAAAATGATGAGTGAATTCGAGAACACAAATAAGAAATTTATGTGCTATTGATTCGGCGCGATCTTCCCCAGATGAGAAGAAGCAGATAGCAGGACGAGGAGGAAAAGAAAAAACATTTGCGCAAACTAAGACGTATATTGCGCCGTTCCAGATAACAAACTCGTTTTGATCCAATATTGTAATTGAGACGGAGCGATCGGAGACGAGGGCGGCGCATTCCCAAGGGGTCATTACGTTCGGGTACGTCTACGTTAACCGTATTTTGATAATTAAATTCCGGTAATGACATTATTACGCAGCGCAAGGAAATCGTCAGAGAAATATTCGGCGTCCCCGTTTCGACTTCCTCGGCAGAACTTCCGAGTTGATTTCAATCGGAATGCTTAATGCAAAAGCAAATGTTTTTTTTTTGCGAACAGCATCGATCTTTTAATCATATACTTATGTACTTACGGAATATACATTAATTTTAAATCGAGATTTTACGATAGGCAACCCATCATTCAAATCGGAAATAACTCGTGTTATTGTAATTTATAGAAGCACGGTAGTAGAATGGGTTGCCTATTTTCTAATTTTCAGGGGTCACGATTTAGTTTAAACTTTATTCTGCGTGGACTAAATGTTAATAAAAGCAATACGAAAGGCAAACAAAATCGTTCGGGCGTAATTCAATCAATAAATATAAATATATAAACAAACAACGTTCGCCATCGGAATGGAAATTAAATACGAATGCGAACATGTGATTTTTTTCCTCTTTATTATTTAAGTGATGAGGTAATTAATTTAAAATTGTTGAAGATCAAATACGTTCGTTTAAATTTTAATCATTGTTTGCCAATTCATCGATTTCATTAATGAAAATAAGACCGAAAACAAAATTATTTTGAAAATGATTAATTCAAATAAAAATCACTAGAGACCGCAACTAACACAAGAAAATAACCCGAATTGGAAACATGTATTTTTAAATAACTTCAGGAGAAATTTAAAAAAGAAAACAAAATATATATAGTAATAATTTAGACAAATCATTAACAATGAAAATTAATTCAAAACGATATCATACATAACAAATTCAAAATGTATTTATAACGAGAAGAAGCGGCATTCTGTACATAAAATAAAATAGTAATTAGCTTCTAATAACATAATTAATTGGCAAATAAATTAATTTTCACCTACCAACCATGGTGCTGGTTACAAAGAGAAAGAGAGGAACTTAGGGAACTTGATGACATTCTATGACTTTATTCGAATACCAATTACGTGTTCGAAAACCGAAAAATCACGATTAACTACAAACGAAACTCTGCATGTTGGATCAAGTTGTAACTTGATACACACGTGTTCCACGCAGGCGTTCACCAGTCATCACGACGCTCCCCAGATCGACTGCTTCTCGTCATGTTCTGTTTATAATTGCATTCTACATGTAGTGTTTTTTTTTTAAATATGGCGTCGAAGTTGGTCATGAAAGTTTCATTGTGAACCATTACCCTCATGACAGTTGACGTTTGAACTTGCAATTCCTAACCTTGCTTTTCAGGTTTCGAACTCAACAGTACGATAGGATAATGCAAGAATGTAATCTATTGTAATAAACGAAAAATGACAAGAAGAATGAGATCAGTTGGTAACAATGAAAACACACAATAAGAAAATAAGATTTACAACAAATAATCAAAATTGTGGTGCGTTCACAGTAAGTACCTTGTCACGGCCAACTTCGACGTCAAATTAAAAAAATACTTTTGTTATAAAATAAACAAACTTCTTTACAGAACACCGGCTTCTTGGGCCGAATGTAGGTTTTTATGAGTCACTTCAGCGACTGTTTGATGATGCAAAGCGCTGATATTCTTTTCGATTTCTTTTCTTTCCATAACAGTTCGGGATACTGTTAATTTTTTTAGGATTTAGAGCGGAAGGGGCGTGTCTTCGATATCCGGCATTCTCGTGTCCCGGGTTCTTCTCAGAAGCCATTTTTTGACGTGCACTTCACGAACTATGGTCACATTTTCGTTGGAGCTTATTTTGAAGCTTGTGTTTTGAGGCTGGCCACCCAAAGACTACTGGAGATCTTATCGACTTCTGGAAGTTTAATCCAGTGCGTTTATAGCAGATAAAGCCTGTATCGTTGAATTTTGTTTGAGGACGCCACGTGGTAACGAGCCAACGCGTCCCAGTTTCTTTCCGCTCTACAAGGGATAAGTTTTTTTGGTTCAATTTCAATTTCGTTTTTCTCTTTTACTTACTTTCGTGTTTCTTTCGTTAGCAATTACGTGAGGTTTAAGCTGTGGAAAATCTGCGTCACTTTTTCGTGACCTTGACGTAACCGTTTGGTCCTCCTCGAACGAGTTTTGCCGGGAATACCACCGTTTCCGAGAGCCTCTTCTACCATAACACCGTCGTTCACCGTTCTGGAATTTTAAGAGGAGCTGCCGATCTGCGTTAGACAAGTTTTTCGTGTGCCGCAGCCCTCCAGGCCGAACATAACGTAGAATTGGTGGGATTCGAGATTGGTATTGTATTAACCCTCTGTATCTTTTACGTTACGTTCCATTAGGATTAATTGCTGGGTACCTTTTGTGCCACCATAAACCGTCACTGCCTGCCGAAAGCTTTGGTTCCTTCAGAACCTACGTTTATGTGCATGATTTTGTAAATGTTTGTTCTTGGAGTTGCGTTTACTGTCCTTCCGACAGAGTTTATTGAACGTTATTTTGTGAGCCGTGCAGGATATCTTCGCCGGTGAATTCGCATTATTTGACGCTTTGTAATTACTAAATTATTTAACGTAACGATTTTTTATTCTCGAGCGTTTTGTTCAGCCGCCTTTCCACGAGGCTAGTAAATAGGCCAGTAACTGGAGTCCAGTCACAGGGCTGGCCTTGCCGGCCCAGTGAAGGCGCGTTTCCACGACGCCAGTAAAGAATCCAGTAGCTGGTTTCCTGTAACTAGACTCCAGTGACTGGCTCCGTGTAAACACCACTGGATGCCAGTGACGGTCCAGTCCAATTGAAAAATGGTCCTCCAGTCGACTTGCTTGAGGAGTAGCCAGTGCGTATTTTGTTTGCCCATGCGCACACATCTATGGTTGCCGCCCGAATGGACTGTCTAAGTGGCTCCAGTGAACTGGCCACGTTGAAATAGGAATTCACTGGACTGGCAAGGCCAGCTACTGGAGTCCTTTGACTGAACTCCAGCTACTGGCCTCGTGGAAACGCGCCTCACTGGACTGACAAGGCCAGCTACTGGAGTCCTGTGACTGGACTCCAACTACTGTCCTGTTTACTGGCCTCGTGGAAACGCGGGTTTAAGGCCGCTCCTGTATTCGATTGCTGAACGTTTCGCTCATATTTTTGGGCTACATTTCAGTTGCGTTTTAATAAACACCGTATCACTGTTTATCGTAGTTCGTATTTATTTCTCGTCAAAATACAGGATGACCGACAGTTGTACCTTACATAGGGTGTCTGACAAACACATTCGCTTGCGGCTTTAAGCCTGAGCGACTCTCGAGCGCTTTCGAAAACGTGTGCTGTCCTAGCAGTGCCGCGTCTTTCACCGTACTACTTGGAACCTATTCGCCAGGTGGCGCCCCTTTTTCTTTTATATCCACGTATCGAGCTGCCGACAATCTATTTGTAGCCCACTCCGTCTCCACTGAGTTGGACATAAGTCCAGGTAGTTTTTCTTTAACATCAACGATTTTCCCCCAGCGTTCGCATCCGCTCGCATCTTATACAGGATCAACTAGGTAGGTAATAAAGGTAGGTAGCAGCGCCTGCCCTCATACTTAGTTACTAGTTAGGCAATCTTTCCACATGTGTAACGTTCCAAATAAAACCATGTGGGGGGAATTTGACTTTAATTTCCACTACATACTGAATTTATTCCGAATAAGGAATACCATCGGTGTCTACACTTGGACCAGGAAGGGAATTCACTTGCACAGTCTTGCCATGAACGGAATCACCAGTATGAGTCATTGAAAAAACACGATTCGTCTTTTAGGACGATTTTCCGATGACTCATATGTCACTGCAGGATTGCATAAGCTCCTTCGGCAGACTTTCCAAAAGCCGTACTCTATATTTACTTGAAGAATGGGTTTGTAATTAATTAGAGTGTTATTCTAGTCAGGGGAAGTTTCCTCCTCGGGTAGTGTAGTGTAAACCATGCAAGTCAATTACTTACTATTACTGTTACGTTTTTAGGGTTCGATTAATTTTTATTTCAAAACAAAACACTAATTTATTTACAAACTTACATTATAATACTAATTTATTTTAATAGCCGAGCGAACAGTTTTAAAGTTTTAAAGTTTTTATATCCGGGGCTGATTTACTCGAAGCTCCTGGTACGCGACGGAATGTCTGGTGTTTATTCTAAGGTTTATTCTAAGGCGCGCCGGCTGTGATGCATGAGACTGACTGACGTCAAGAAGTGTTGGATCACTACATTACCTTTAGTAAATGCATTGTTTCATCACCCTTATTTTTGTTATGTAATATATTACGTAACATTTTTACTAAAAAAAAAGAAAACACATAATTTCTCTCTTAGTTAGTTAATTAAATTAATCCACCGTGTTTAATTTAATTATCGTGTAATTTTTATGAAAAAGTTGTTTTAGTTTATTCATAAAATTAATGTTATTTTATAGAGTTGCAGTATCAATTCCACTGTATATTAAAATTATAAAAAGAAAACTAATAGAAACGTTTGAAAGCAAATGTCAAGGTACGTATAAAACTTTTATGACGAAGTCTCCCACAACTTCGCGAGCGCAATAAAACACATCATAAAACAAGAAGCTGAATATAATAATTTTATTGAGTGAGATATGGACTGGCCAAGGTGATAATTATTTATCTGATCGACGAAATTCGAACTGGACATCTTTATTCACGAAATCCCAGCAAATTATTTAAAGTCATGTGACTGTGATCGTACCATTTTTCCATTCGTGGATTTCGAAAGTACCGAAGTGTACGCACAGGTCGAAGTCGGGTTCTTAGGCCGAATGCAACCTCCGCAACTATTTGATGATGCAATGTGCAGATGTTCTTTTCGGCCTTTTTTCATCCAACTTTGTTGCAGGGTCACTCTTAGCACTATGATGGCGAAGCCATCTTTGAAGATGCAAGTCGCTATATAACATTTATTTATATTAACTCTAGAATAGGGGAGACAGAACTCCCCCGATGGGACAGCACAGTCGTAATTTTATCGCATTCAAATAAAAAGATTGAAAATTACGCGTCTGGTAATCTACCAAAATATTTTTCTTTCTAAAGTCTAAGCAGTGCACTTTTTTTATAATATTTCAATAAAATTTAACTTCGATTACAACGCCGCCGCATCGAATATAGAAATGACGAGCAGCGTTTTTTATTTTAAATCAAATATTTATTTAGGTAGGACTGTCAGGATCAACACAAAACTGCTCGTCGCCACAAACGGCCGCGTGTTCGCCGCACAAAGGCTTCAAACGATTTTAATAATGACCCCCCTGAACGTGAGCCTTTGACCGCGAACGCAATTTACTCGAATTAAAAAATATACACACACACACACACAAACAAAACCAATTTTGTCCGATGGAGGGGGGGGAGCAGGGCATTCTCGCCATATTTTCACCTTCGCCCTTAATTTATTCGCCGGCGAAAGGAAACCTCCGTGGATTACCGGCGACGGGAACAAATGCCCCCTCTATTGTGGCAAATTGTAAAAAAGATGCGCGAATTAATCTTCGCGAGGTTTCAGCGAAACAAATTGAAAGCGATCCGGTGCTCGCGCCGCGTGAAACGTGAAGAGCTTTCGCCCCCCTGAAACACGTCAGGATAACTTTTTGTTTTGTACAAAGAAACGTCTACGTAAAACAACGCGAAGATAATTGCATACAATTTAACAATAATAATAATAATGTACGAGCTTCCTCTTACAGGATATCGCAATCTCAAGAAGCTTACTAAAATACTGTAAGAACGCCACCAATGCAAGAGATTACAGCTGCATGAAACAGTCCGCCAATGCTTCCAGGAAGGATAATTAAGATAAACAATTACATAAGACGGTCTTGCCATGAACGGAATCACCAGTATGAGTCATTGGAAAAACGGACGATTTTCCGATGACTCATATATCACGGCAGGATTCCGGCAGACTTTCTAACAACCTTACCCTATAATAGGGAAAAACGGATTTGTAATTAATTAGAGCGTCATTCTAGTCAGGGGAAAGTTTCCTCCTCATGTAATATAGTGTAAACCATGTAAGTTTATTGCTTATTATTACCTTTAATAAATGCATTGTTTAATCGAGCTGCGCCGCTTATTTTTGTTATGTAATTTGTTACGTAGGGATAGAGATACTCTGAGAGCGGTCTAGAGCAGTCAATCGAAAGCGCTGTAAGAATACAAAAACGGAAGACCGACAATTTTCTGGCGAAGTGTGAGAGTCAAATCGCCAACGGAGAGAAAAAACAAATCAAAAGAATAATCTGAATGTAATACGAAAGTGAATCGGATTTTTAAGTAACCAAAGAAAACTTGGAATGATGAAGGACGAAGAGAAGAACCATGTAATGTCTCTCTTAGTTAGTTAATTAAATTAATCAATTATCTTGTAACTTTTATGAAAACCTTGTTTTATACTTGTAAGGTGGGTATAATAAATTTCATCGGCGTTTACCGGACTTAACTCGGAAATAACAAAGTTAACTTACAACGGCGTTAATTAATTCCCAGTGTTTGCGTGCCCTAATTGATTAACTAAGAAGGAACATTCGTGCGCCCCTAAAGCGGCGCAAAATCGCGTCCAATTTGACTGCCTGCGAGCAGATTGATATCGTGCGTAGGCTACCGCTCCCTGCGTCGAAGGAGCAACAAGCCGCCCGGAGGAGGAGGTGGCGGTGGCGGAAGCCATAAGACGGGAAATAACCTAAACCCTTAAGTAATTAAATTTCGGATCGGTATCTTGCAACTTACTGTTATTGTTAATTAAAGACAACCGAGCCCAACACCAAGGGACTATTAATAACTCGTTAAACGGATATTCATAGTTCTTTATTGGAAGTTATTGGCGAGGGGGTTGTTTAAGAGAACGTCGGGGTAGTCTGGTAATTATCACCAATTGAACCAACAAATTAATAAAAACGTTCTTAGTTTAATTTTTGCCTGGGAATTAACTATTATCCGTTCTGCGGGCGCCATTAAATTTCCGGTTAAAAGCAAAGTTATCCCGCGTTTCGCTCCGGTCCACGTTAAATAAACGCGGACGCGTTGATGGACGGAACGAAAACGAAAATAAACCGGACAAATGGGAG
Organism: Dorcus hopei; assembly: GCA_033060865.1. Lineage (NCBI taxonomy): Eukaryota > Metazoa > Arthropoda > Insecta > Coleoptera > Lucanidae > Dorcus > Dorcus hopei. Next base: position 45,001,762 of record CM065423.1, on the reverse strand, counting down.
CGGGTCGCCTTCGGCGAGCGGAACGGGAGAGACTTTCGACAAAAAAAAAAATCGTTAAGGGACGTGAATAAATCGCGCACCGCGGTGAAAAAGCGGCTTTCACGGCTAATACGTAAATTTGGCGTAAGTAAACGGCCGTGACTTTCACCTCCATTGTACGGCTCATTATTTTCCATTAGTGCATTTTGCCTCACTAACTGCGGTCAATCACGGTGCATTGTTAGCGGCGAGCTTCCACTTTCGTGACTTTCGGGCGAATTTCTTCCAGCAGACTCGTCCTTGTCGGCTAATCTCCCCCCGAAAAGACTTTTAATTCCCGTCTAATTCGCTAAGGGAAGATTCGTACAATCGATGATGAATGCAGGCACACAATTGATCTATTAATTAGGGGCGTCGGAAGTGAACATTCGAAAAAGTTGAGTTACCATTTTGCAGAGACATTAAACTTTCATTCCGTGTTAAGTATTCTTGAAAGCGTCTTTCCTGAAGCACTTTATGATGTGGTGTGCAACTGTGCAGTGGTCGCAATTGCAATATGGCACCATGGAAGGGAATCATGGAAGATTTGTGCAGGTATAAAATCAAGCCATACATTGTTAAAATGATAAAGGTCATGCCTTAAAATAAATTATAAAATTTCCTTAAAATCCAGTTTTATTTCCAGTGTCAAAGGCAAAATTGTCGCAAAGAAAAAAAATAATTTCAGTCAGTTCGAAAACTCGCGGAATTAAATTCAAATTTCCAGTTCGCGGATTTAATTTACATGTTGCTCGGTTGAAATCTAAACGAAGAATGCTTTTACACGTTGCTTGTTCGAAATCTAAACGAAGAACGCCCTGAAACGACGCGCGCACCCTTTTATAGCCGTTGGTATGTGGACAGTCACCGTTACTATGGCAACCATCAACAATCCTGCCTGTTAATCTCGACCCCGGTGCGCATTTTGCTTTTGACAGTTGGTTTGTTTACAAAATTCGAAAATACACAAATTTTTCCATAAAATACAATAAAATGGTTTAAATTAATATTTAGAACGCTTGGTCCAACGCTTGGAACGACTCTATAATGAAATCCTGGAAACAGACATGGGTCGCGACATCACCCTGGTCGCATACGCAGATGACCTCGCGGTGGTCGTGAGTGCAAATACACCTAGCCCACTAGAACAGAGATGCCGTTGCCAGAGTGGCAGGACATCTGGACCCGATGAGCCTAAAGCTTGCGACAAAGAAGACGGAAACGGTCATTTTGGCTGGCAAGAGGAGCCTTCGACATCTGACCCTGAATCTGAAGGACACTAGCGTCACCAGTCAACCAGAGATAAAATACTTTGGAGTATACCTGGATAGGGGTATGAGGATGACCACGCATGTTAAAAAAAGAATGCGAGAAGGCGTATAAGGCATATACGACTTTGGCAAGGCTTATGCCGGACGTGGGAGGCGCAAGGCCCAAGAAGAGAAGACTACTGGCAACGGTAATTTCCTCGATTATGCTCTATGCAGCCCCGGTATAGGCACAGGCTAGCTGCCATCAGGATCAACTCCGCGTATCACACGGTTCCTAAGGAAGTAATCGCTGAAACACCTCCCATCAAATTGAAGGTAGAGGAAAGAGGGACATCACTTTAAAATGGAGGCTCGGAAGGAGCTCCTCCATATATGGCAGGCTAGATGGGATACCTACAATGGTTGGGCCATGGACATTGAAGAACATTGAAGAATGGTGTAATAGAGGATGGGGGATCACCGATTATTACATGACCCAAACCTTAACAGGGCATGATGTATTTGGAGCATACCTAAAGGAGATAAAAAAGCTGAAACCGCGCAGAAGAAGAGGACACCCCGGAACTTACAATCTTCCAGTGTCCGGAGTGGGATGATCTAAGACGCGGAGTGCGGCAAACGAATTGGTAAAGATAATATTGCTGAGGTCATACTGCACTGGAAAGCGACGATGCGTGGACCAGTGTTGCGCAGATGCTGAAGGGAATCATGAACGCGAAGTGTAAAGAGGAGAACTGGGACTAGAAACAACTAGATTCCATAAGACAGGGAATGAAGACATACGTAGAGACGACATACACATCTGAAGAAATGCCGAAAGGCTGATACCGGTTGTGTATAATGTGCGAGAAAGGACAGCAGCTTAGTTGGTAGACGTGCCGTGCCGGTGGTTGGATGGGTTGGGTTGCCGTGAACTCGGTGGCCTGGCCTGGACAGCCGTCGGTATGAATCCAACACACCCCCTGGCATTGAACCATAGCCTTGGGGCGTCTTAGGAAGATTCAGTAAACCTTTATAAAAAAAAGGGAGTAACTTAATGAATGCAGAAAAATGAACTCACTAAAAATATTGATACGAATTCCGAGTTCGAACAAATAAATAATTCTTTATTAAATTAAACATACTTTAATTGTCCACACTCGCGTAACACAATAAAACACCTTGCTACAACCCTAAACTCTAGTATGAATTACTTCTGACTTACTTACTTTTAAAGTAGGTGGCTTGCCTTAGGAAAGCTCAATGGAGATGGGCGTGTTTTAAACACAATATTATAGGCGCCAGGGTGAACAATTACCCATCCGAAGAAGGTAATGTGAAATAGTGTTCCCAAGCTATCTCGCTTTCGCAATAGTTTTACAATAAACCTAGGAAATTTTTACTTTACTCACTTGTACGTTAAAAGTGAAGGTACAAATATACAACCAGCTACAATAAACAGTTACTTTAATTACTCATTCGAAGTAATTACAAATGTCACATAGGTCAAACATATACGACAGCTGATCGCTGAATAGCTGACTTTGTCCATAAATAATTTTGAATTTGAATTTTATAAAACAAAAATATGTAGTTTTAAGCTAACTTCTTACACTAGATGGCGCTTTACATGTATCGCAGTAAGTATTTTTCTTTTCTTTTCTCGTCATTTTTATGAGTGGCAGTTAAAAATAGTGGCGTCATCTATTGAAGAAAAACGACATTCAGTTTTTTAATTTTTTTTGGTCATTTCCATATTTTAAATCGATTTATCTATATTCGAATTTATCTTCTGTTAAATATCGGAAGTGATTTTCAAATTGTCGTAGTATGTTAGTCAACGTTTGTAGCGCCATCTGTTGAAGAGTAACGAAATTCCCTCGCCACAATTATCTTTCCTTTTATTACATTCCTCCACGCTGTGATCAAGAATGATTGAATGTGCCGCTCTACAATAATTATTTATTGTCCGCACGGCGTTTTGTAGAAATCATTATTGATATTCTTGTAGATAGTGAAAAGCTGTTTCGGAATGAAATGCATATATTCATTCATTTTTGATCACAGTGTATTTACATCGAAAGAGGAAAGATTTCATCGATTTGAAACAATTTTTTTTACTTTCATTCTTATCTTCGCGTCGCGTCGGTTATATTTGTATTTCATTTAATCACGGAGCTATAGGCTGAAACTAGTGGCGCCATCTGTTCCAGAGCAACGAAACTGTACCGCCATCTATTGTAATTCACAAGAAATATTCATCACAGACCTTTTTTTGTTTATTTTTTCGTTTCAATAATATTTCAAAACAACTTTTTATGATTTTCCCTCGCTTGAATTTCGAAGTTCTTTTTTTTTGTTTTAGTGTCATGTTTAGTTGCATAATTTGCATTATTTGTTGAATAGTAACAAAATTGATTAACGATTTCGATTTTCTTTTGTGGCCGCCTTCGTTCTTCAATTTCAAAAGAAAGAAAAAATTAACACAGATTAAATCCAATTTAATCCTGGGGAGATTGCTCGGAAAAGCTTTCACTCAACTTATTAGCAGCTACTTGTCCCTATAGATTCCTTCTGGTCTGGTTCACAAATCTAATTGGCCCGCCAAGTTCCGTCAAACAAAACAGAAAACGGCAACATTTGCGCATTTTAATTACCCGCACCGACAAAAGAAAGAGTCCCGTTAATTTTCTCTGTGAAGTGGTTCTGCATAAGTCAAAAAGAGTAATCCCGGCGTAAAATCCCCAGATGACAGAAGGGTTCAATTTAAGCTAAGCCACAGGCGGACACAGACGAGCGTGGAATTAGGAAATGAAAATCATATTTTTGTGTAATGCGCTCGCGGCAATCGCCCCCCTTTACGAGCTCGCGTTTGCTTTAAACGCATACGAAGTCCCACCCCCCCCCCCATTCGCCCCCCGTGAAACATTTCGAATAATGCCTGTCGTATAGTAATTAGATTTTGCGCGGCGTCCTGCGACGCGACGGGGCGAAGCAGGCGTCATCCCCCGTTGATCTTTTTCGTCCAACCTGAGAATCAATTAATATTCGATCCGGCTTTGAAGTTTCAACATCTACTTGGCGTTATAATTGAAAATTATCGTTGGATACTTTCTCTTTTTTTGATACTTTTAAAAATTCATTATTCGGAATTTGCCCGAACATCCGGGCGTTATTTAATTTTATCAAAATTCGATTTAAGCCCGAGCCTAAAAGGGTGGCGCAGATTAAAAGTTGAAAACCTCTTCGCGACCCTGTATCCGTTCGCCCTTATAAGTTAACGAGCAACTTACTCCGACTCGCTCCTTACATAACACAAACTCGAACGTTTGTTTGTTTGCGGCCGTGACGCCCCTTCGCGGAATAATGCGGATACAACTGGGATGGGCTCGCGAAACTTTAATCACCAGTCCCAAGATGTTCGGCGAGCAACTTCGCCGAAGTAAATTTCAAAATCGAAGCTGCTCGCTGGTTGTTTCCAGACGGCTTATTGAATTTAGCGTGAATTACTAACCAGAGAGTGAAAAGGGGATGACTGTTTCCTGTCGTCTGCGGGGACCATCGAAGCAAATAACAAAATCCATCTTCTGCTTCCATGGGTTTCGCTTACTTTGCTTAGAAATGGGCAGGGCAAAGAAATTAGTTATGTTGCTCATTTTAAATCGTAACGCCTCAAAAATTGTAAGTAGGCAACCCATCTTACTTTAATACATTTTGAAAACACGAAGTTATTTATGATGTGATTGATGGATTGACTACTCAAAAGTCTAGAGGTGCACAGGAGCTTTAAGAATTTCGTTCATGTTTTAAAATTTTCGTCCTCAAAGACCTAATACCAATAAAAATAGATCCGATATGAACTTAGACACTTTGTGGCGGCAGCTAACAAGATGCTACCTACCTCAAGGTGCTAAACGGTATACTGATTAATTAAAACTTTAACCGAGAAGCAGATCTGCTTTTCGTTTACAAAATTATTCAGTTAAAATTAAATGAACGCAACACGACGTTTAGAAGAACACTAAATAAACAATAAAGCAAAATAAGTCCGACGATGTGATGAATCTTCTCTGACACTCCGCTAGCTGTCAAGATGAGGTTGGAAAAAAAAAACCAACGAGGTACAATCCGGCGGAGAAGGTCGGTGTCGAAAAGTCCGTCTCTAAACAGGACGGCGTCAAGGTGTCACGTCACGGTCCCTCCCGTTAACTCGTATCATCGACGGTCGAGTTCAACTCCAACGGAAGGAAGAGGGAGGATAGTGATGCTTTGACCTTTAGCTGCTAGGGCGTCTCTTACGGTTTTTCCATTCAAGGGTCGATCTCAAATGGCGTTAAAAAAAAAAACGAATAGTCCGAAAGGAGTATGACTACAAGCCTAAAAGCAAAAAGCAAAACAGCAAAAAGAAAGAAACGTGTTACACATCGAAGTTCGCACCTGTTCTTTTCTCAGCAGCAACAGGCTTACAGAAGCTTATAAGAAAGCTTGTGTTGCTTAGCGTGCACTTGAGCAAATCTCGGAATAGATAACTACCGTTTAGGTTTCGATCAAAAGATCCAACATGATCAAGGCACAAAATGGTGGACACTTCACTGACAATAGGTGTGCACGCGAAGACACCAGCAACAAGAGTGGCGCAGTGAAGGAAGAAAGAAAGAACACGCGCAGACTAATTAGACCGGGACGGGAGTGCTACGAAATAGCCTCTATTTTAACCGGGTGAAAGAGTGAAATAGAACGTCTTCTGGGGGTGGAGGGTATTGCAATGTCATCTCATGTTGAAACATGCCAGAAGACACATAGGCACAAACGACCGTTAAATTTCCCATGCAATATACAGGGTGATTCTAGATTCTACCTACATACATATTCCAAATTGTTAATGTCGTTACAAAACCGTAACTGACGTATAGTCGTGGCTATTAAAATCGTTACCCTTGCATGCTAACTTCGGTCTTGTTGACCTGCAATTGAAACAACGGCTGTCGCCTCCCCCGTACCCACTCATTGCCATTAAGGATTACGTCTCCTTCAAATCGTAACAATTTATTGGGACACGAGTGTAAATACTATGACGTCTGACGAGTGACCGATTTTATTGCGATTGCATTGTAAAAATCAAAGCTTTCTTAACTTTATAATAAATGAAATGTAAAATGCTGGGAAGCAAAACATACATTTGGCAACGTGATTACTGTAAACGCCCGAAAATCTTAGACTGTAAATATTATTAAATTAAAATAAGGATCGCCTTTTGCTGCATGCATGAAAGAATATTTTAAATTAAACCTTAACGTAATTACTCTCAGGCGATACGGAGTCCAAGCGACGAACTTTACCCAAAATATTGACTCTCCTTCAGATGGGTGACCATTAAGATACGTTAAAGTAAATAAAGACCTTGAACGCGTGAGAACTTCACCCACGCAAGCTAGCGAGGCTGGTCCAAAAACACTTGGCAATCCCTTGAGAGTAGGCAACTTAACTCGTTCCAGTGGCCTAACTGAACCGAATCAAGAGAGGGTTCCATACCTCTCGGTAATATAAACAACGATGTGTAACGGAGACTGCTACGTACCTGGTTGCAAATTTGTTGAGCGAGCAAATTAAGTTACGTTCCTAACTGCCGGCTAATCTCTGCCGGACAGGTTGGGATCATACGTAACTCCAAAAAGAGGGCAGAACTTAAACCAGTGTTGCTTGCACACTTTTGCCTTTATTTGTGTCAGAATTTTAATCTTGTAAACAATACGAAACCGCGCAAGTTTAATTAAACGTGCGATAGATCACACCGAGTTAAGTAAAAATGAACCCACGAAGCGCGGATCCGCTTTTCGTTCACAAACAAAAGAAAAATAAGTTAACGAATATAAATTAAAGTAACTCCACAGCGTCAACATTTCTTGGTTTAATTCGACACCAAAAATATGATTAAAAGTAATATTAAAAAAAAAAAAATGTGTCCGAGCTTCCGTCTTCCAAAGATGTATGCGCATCAACTGTACAAGAGACGTCCGGGTAACCAGTGTTCCGGAGAACTAATTCCCTCTAACGGCGATGAAGCCAAGCAACGGGCGTATCGGTCTCTAGTTCATATGTCTGGTGTTCCAAATTTTCTACCACGGCTCTACGAGGAAAGCTCTGGTGAAACAAAAGCCCGATGAAAGCACTTAGTTGCTTGTATAAATCCTACCTGATTATCTACAGAAATCAGGCTTCGAAAGGCCTAGAAGAAAGCTTTTTGTTGCTCAGCATGCACCTAATCAAATCTTGGAGAAATATCTTTCATTTAAGCTTTGATCAACATAGACCAGCATGACCAAAGGAAGGGGGGGGGTTGTTAAGAGAAAACAGCAAAATTACGCAGATGAGTGAGTGAAATAGAACAACACAGGAATGCGTGGGTTATTGCATTTGTCTAATTGTGCAATATTTTGCAATGTTGTGAAATGAAAGAAGCCAGTAATGTAGTTTCGATTCCCACAATATACAGGGTGAGCTGGAACACTTATATTACTTAATCGTTCTATTAATCGTTGTAAATCGCTCTTTAAATAAGAACTGAATCAAATTGCGCGTAGAGTTCTGTTTTTATAATAGAAGTCCTTCTACTCTGGAACATTCTAGCCACGGTATAAGATAAGACAGGTATCCGCATGAGCCTAGGCTATGCGCTCAGATGGATATTTCGAGTGCGAGCAATGCGACAAAGAGAACGGTATAAAGGAAGGAAAATCAGAGGATCGTGCGAGCGTGCAGATCAGAAGCGCGTCAACTAAACGTGTACCCGCATACCAGGCCTAAAGTGATACCTATTTCACTCGTACACTGACTTCTCGCGCTCGTGTGTCGGCACCGAAGCGATTGCCAGAGCACCTCTATATCTTTCACCGTGATTCTAGCCCAATGTAGTACCATCTAGCGTTCGATTCAAACGTTCTCGGATCATCGGGAAGGTAAATGGTGTAACGATTCTAAAAATAGACCTGTCGGTAACAATACGAACGTCGACTGCCTCTAGAAATTTTTTGTATGTCGCCGCAGTTACGTTAAGCTTAACTCATTATTTACAAGAACACGTTCTTGAGACTGGTTTGTATGATTCAGACGGTCGATGTAATGAAACAGAGCTTTTCAGGCTATTGCGGCTATTGCAAAAACAAACTCTTTGAAAAGTTATATAAAATAAATCAATGTGAGTCGCAATTTATAATCTGCCAGGCCAGCGGAAAGAGGCAAAGTGGATTTATTTAATCCGTTAATGCAATGGGCCGCCAAAATACAAAAAAAAACGTAATACTGTTATTTGCAAATGTATATGAAAAGCTATACAATTAAAAATCACAACAAATTTCAGCTTTGACTAATAATTTTTTTTTGTAGAGAGGATAATTTACAAATGAAAACCAGGGTTGAAAATTGAACCTTGTGGTAACATCCAGTCAGTAATTGTTTAGAGTTAGGCTTGTTTTCGTAAAGAACATTGAAAATTCCCGAAAAGAATTTAATGACTTCGCCTTTTTTCATCGTTTGCATTTTTAGAGATCTATTGCGTCTAAAGTAAAAGAGTCGGCCTCAAATCCGTATTCCTCGACTCAGAAAACATTAAATATAACAAAATATTATTTATTTGCGTATCAAAAGAACGGCTCTTCCTTGAATAGATGACGCCCCTGTATATTTTAGATGGCGTCCAAACCCTTCCCGAGAAATTTCCGAAGCTGTCATTAAGAATATGGAAGGGGACTCACGATTTAATCATTTTTCTTTCCGCTCTGTATACACAAATGTAATTTACACTTGGCGCCCAACATAATTTTTATTTGGCGCCCAACATGAAACTGGCCTTTCATGAGTGTTACAAAACCTAATATGCAACGGGGAAAGAATGCGATACTAGGCGTTACGAGATAGTGTCTGTTTCAACTGGGCGAAAGAGTGAAATAGAACATCTGCTAGGGGTGGAGGTTATTGCAACAGTACAGTATCACCTCATGTTGAAACATGCCGGGAGTCACCTAGGCACAAACGACCACTGAATTTCCCATGCAATATACAGGGTGGTTCGCAGTACTGAAAATGATTTAAATAAATTTTTCATCCGTAACAAGTTTAGCAAATAAAGTCCTAAATAAGTGCACAGTTTCCAGCAATTAAATCATGACATATGGGGCGCTTACAAACGTTTCAGAACAATAAAAGTCAACTCAAAGCACAATAATTCAATGCATAGGTCGGCAGGTAATAAGAAAAATCATAAGAAAACCTCCAACCTTAAGTTGTGCAATCTTACGTCAAAGTTTGCTACGGTCCCGAAATAGACAACCGGGCGTAACGGTCGAGGGGGCGGGCATCAGTACGTCGGTCGTCCAATGTCCCTGTGTGAAGTCTCCTTAGCTTGCCTACGATGTCATGGAACTGGGTGGCGGAATCGAGTCCGACCGGCCCATAAAGAACTTTGCCGATACTTTGCGGCACCAAAGTATACCAGCAAAGTGGTCCCAAGTGAAACCAATGTTACAACCTAATTCGAGCACTGAATTCGCTCGCTATAAATACCTGATTAATTGAAAGTTGTCAGGCTTCGAAAAGCATAAAACAATGCTTCGATTCGTGTAGAGTGCCTCTTTCATAACACGTTCAGAATTTCAGCAAACATTCCAGTTTAATGAACCGACAATGATGAAACGATGTGCACTCTATGCGTGTGGCAAAACAACTGGCGCGATTGTACTTGATTCTGCGCTGATATTGTAACGACGCCACCAACACAAAGGATTCGAAGCTGCAAAAATCAGTCAGCCAAAGCTCTCCGCAAACAATTACATAAGTATGAATCTTTCGGAAATGTCGCAAATTCCGAGTAACACGCTTTCAATTCCCCATGAGTCATATGCCAAGGCATAATTAAATAACTTCCCTGGAAAAACGTCATCGGACAAAAACCCTTTAAATAGTCGACGAGTTGATCATTAAATCATTAGTGTAATGCTAGGCAGGAGTCTTGTATTATTGTGTAAGTGACCAAGCCATGTAAGTCTCCCTCAAATGTATATAAATAAATGTTTCGTTATGCTGAGCTACGACCCCTATTTCAGTTGCATAAATTATTTCCGTAACAGTATCTAGATCACAGGCAGGAGGGGGGTTACCTGATCTATACTGACCAATTGCAAAATCGTGTCATCCAAGTTTAAATTATATTTACTTGCCTCTGCTTACCACGCTTCAGGACGACAAGCTTCTGCTGATGCTTCGATCAGCTGGGCCCCAGCTAGCAACAGTGGAAATGGGGCAGGTTAACTTAAGGTGGTAAACTTACAAAGGGCGCCAGAAGACGATTTAAATCAACTGAACGTAATTCGCCTGGCCGACGTCTCCAATCGACCAGATCGTGCAGAAAGTGAAACTCTAATAAATCAGAGACGAGAATCTTACTCACTGTGTGTATGAAAGTAGAAATTAAACTAGAAGCTAAAGTTAACACAATTTATTGCACAAGTAAAAATGCCGTTACAAAAGAGAACTTATTCTCTAGTAAAACGTTCTACAAATTCAATCCGCATGAAGAGGCCTTAATTCGCTCTTAAAAATGCATGCGCAATAAAAGTCAAAAGGTTACCTTGCGACCGATATCTGACATGTACCGTCTTTGCTGTGAAGTTGGCTGTCACTATGCCATCTAGAGGTCCTGTCCGAGTCGATGACCGGTAGGTTTCAAAATGGCGTACCCACGCTACTCGGGGAACGGCAGACGTACAACAAGAATTTGTCGGGGCACCAACACTCGATAAACGGAGAAATCCCTCGCGTGTAAGCTTGCGGGGATTATCTAAGCCTGCGCTGTAACTTGTGCTCAAACGGAAAAGCCTACATAAAAGAGATGATTTTCGTTAGCGGCCCGTCTGTCGGTATGCGTCGTCGTATTTTACCTGAGAGAACTGGGGCCTCAGACTTAGTAAGGAGATTAAAACAGTCTCCAATCGCTTCTCGGCGGTGTCAAATGATATTCCAGCAAAGCTGCTATCGATTTACTTCTCCAAACGAGCAAGAAATACGTTAAATTCAACACACACGAAAAACACGACACACCGGCACAAAGCTCGAACAAGAAAGAGGACGCGTCCAAGTTGGAGATGAAGCAGGTCGTTTCGACGCGTAGGAATTACCGACGATAACCAATGACAGGCGGCCTGAGAGTCACATGGGGCCTTCATGAACTCAACGATCACAGTACGCAGGTTTTCCCCCATGGCGGTGTAGAGAAGGGGCATCAGGGTAGCCAATGATGTTAAAACGAAATTACCAGGCGGTATATCGCCGCTGCATTTTAGCAGGAAATTTAACTGTAACAATCGTTTAGAAAAATTGATACTAATGAACGACGCGGCTGAAAGCGGCCATCTTGTGAACCTATTCCATTTAATAGAAATAAAACTGTAACAGTATAGCTCATCTAAAATCCTTTTCCCCGATCTTAAGGGCGGCCAAAAATTAGGTTATTTTGCTGGCTCATCAGATAATTAAATAAAAAAATCTGGAAAATCTCGACGGTTTTATTAATGTTATCAAAGAGGATTGCTTTCATTTTGTATTGGAGTACGTTAATGAAGTCAATGAAGGAATTGGGGGATTTGGTAACATATGCACGCGCATTGATAAGCGGATTCGTATCTAACCGCATATTGCCAACGAGCGACGTTACGTATGACAATAGACATGGGGGAAGCTTTATCGCCACCATTAACAAGTGTTAAATTACGAGTCGAATGAGAATCCACACCTGAGCGCCGACATTGTTTCGCTATCTGATCGCACGCGAAAGTGCCTGGAACACATCGAGAATGTGTTCCGAATGTGAACCGCCTCACGACGACACCGGATCGATGACGGGGGGGGCTCCAGCTAATAACTTCAGCGTGGAACAAAAGACTCTTCTCAGTCGTCCAAATTAAATTATTTGATTAGTCGGGTGAATAAAAGCTTTCCACTCCTTGGGCTGATTGCGAAGCGCTCTCTCTATAGATAACATTTTGGATTCCGGGCGCCGGATTCAACCGAGGAATACATATTCCAATAAGTATCTAATGAACTTGATCACGTACGAGTGCTCTTTGCTCATTAAAACAGCGTAGTGGAAGTTTTCTGACCTTTGTTGCTTTTAGTGTCTCGAAGGAACGTTGGTTAGGAGCAAATGAGGCCGCATGATGCACACGGCGCTTTGGAGTGAATCCTGCAAATTAGCTGTGGACGCGATGTTAACTATTGTAGTGCAACTTCCGACCGGTTTATTTAGTTCACAAATTGCACAGTTTGTGAAATGAAGTTTGAAATTGCGAGTTCGCAGAGTTTCGAACTAAACCTCCTTCCCTTTTTTTTGTTGGCGGGGAATTGAAACGGCGGCGAGGTATGAACTATTTCGTATTTATTTATGAATATTTACATCATGATAGTTACAAGATCAAAAACTCGTCGTCCTGATTGCGAGACTTGACAAAATCACTACAAAAATAGCATAATTTAAGTACAGTTTTTTTTTGTTTTTTTTTTGATATAGTGACTCGAAAGGAAGTATATATAAAAATATAATGAATGAAGAGGAGGGAAGGAAATATGTATATCAACGTAGGTACTTAACCGATTAATTAATAACAATAGATTAGACCTAAGTAATGTCAACATGTAATAATTACAATGAATATTTTCTATAACATTATGCTAAAGTGCCATTTTTCACGTCTATAGAAATCATCAATTTTTATCAAACATTATTTACAAATAGTACAGCGTCTATCACATCACACGTCGCGTCGTCACTTTCGCTCGCTCGCTCGCATCAGCGCAGTAAAGTTCTCAGTTCGTAGCACCAAATAATAACGATCTCTACTACGTAGGTAGGCCAGAACCTCCGCTCGTTAAACGGCAAACTGAGAGACAGAGTTTTTGATATAAGTACGTGCACGTCTCACATGTATGTATTGTACACTGAAGTCCTGAAAATTATCGCTAGTTCGTTACTTGTGAAGAGAGATGTCGTTGAGTGGACGATTACGTGCGCTGATGTGATCATCTCACTGCGGTGACCAGGAGGAGGGAGAGGGAGACGAGCAGGGCCATCTGTCGACTTAAATCCGCCCTGCTAGTCTGCATCGCTGCCGGGTGCTCGCCTGTAACAAATTACGCCAATTCATTACCAGACAAGATAATAAATAAGTCAGATATGGCGGAGTTTATGGGGGAAGACGGATGGCTCATCAGGCTCAGGCAACTTCGAACGTGCGGAACTTACGTTTTGTTTCCATTAAATTTTTACTTTGGGTTCGGATTTTCAGGAAATTAAAATACTGCGGCGGTTCAATCAATAAAGAGGTCAAATTTGGTGGCAGCGGTAGGAAAAAAATCATAATAAAAAGGGGGTGAATTATCTTTTACTTTCAACTTTATCAAGTTTACAAGGCCTCGTCGAGACACCCTGCTCCTCTAGATATCACGACGAGAGTGAGACAGAAGTTCTATTACCACTCAAAATAATCAACTCCTCACTCTTTTACCAAAATTTTAATCAGACTATCAAGGACCTAAGTAGCAATTTCTTTGTTCGTAGGTATCTGCTTTGAGCTTTTCAGCCAGAGATTGCCATTACGCCCTCTTTATATGGAATGAGTTGTTAGTTAGCCCAGCCACTACGAAATTGACGAAATTCTTGCTTCTTATAAATGAAATTTAATTAAACATAAAATTACACTTATACAAGCAAGTGTAAGTTCAGAATAAGTAAAACAATTATAAATTGATTTAGGCAGTTTTCAAATTGATTACATACATGTAACACTCAAATTATTAAAGAAAACAATTTAGACAAATGCAAACTTTAAATGTAATTACGGATTACTTCAGAACGATATGCGAGACAACGCATATAACGACAAAAGCAGCATTTCATTTTAATAACATAACTAATTAGCAAACAAACTAATGCTTTCTCACCCAAACCGTGGTACTAGATGCAGAGAGACGGACGGACATTCGGTCTTTCTTCTGTTACGGGTGCAAAGTTCATTTAAATTATTTCGGGTCTCCCTGTATTGCGTGGGAACACGAAAAGCCAACGTTCATTTCATCACGTTTCAACATATTGCTTCAGAAAATAAAAGCTTCACGGTAATGTTTTACCTCTCTCATTCCCCGCCGTAAGTCGACCGTCTTCTTTTACCAACCCCGTTCTTTAACTTGTCCGTCGATCCCGAGGCGCGACGGAAATCTGAGGAATCCGCCAGTACTTAGAGACCATCTGCTCATACGCTTGTATAATACCCGGCTTTTTCGATGAGTCACCTATCCAGCTGAAATTCTTGCAATTTACAGAGGTCAGTCGTGACTCTTGGTAAAGCGAGCCGCCGTAACGTTTGCTCACATAATTTTTTAGGTGAGCACATTCTCCGCAATCGCGTAGGCGACGTTGTCCCGAATTTAATTTACGTCTTGGGCTTAATGATTTATGAGATGCTGGATTCTTACACATATTTTTTTCCAAGAGTCTCCCTCTCGGTCTCCAATCGAAGAAGAGCCTTGTTGCAGAAAAAAAATTAAGAAGAGATTTCCATAAATGCAAGAAAATCACAAGGGTAATGAAGGGGAAGGAATAGGGCACTTCGTTAAGCATCCACTGCAGTAGTTGAAGGCAAACCCTTTCTCTCTTATTGTTAGTCCAAGAGTTTTCTCCTTTTTATTGTGCTTTTCATTTTCTTAACAAAATCAACTCTATCCATTCTAAACTCCCCCCCTTTGAGATCCCCATTTTCTGCATCAATGAAAGCAAAGATCTTTGATACTCCCAATGCTTCGTGTAACTTATGGCCTAACATTCTCACAACGTCTAAAAGTTAGAATTTATTAAGAGGGGTGCAACTATCTACTAACAAAGTAAGCGCAAGAAAATAAACCCTGTCATCCTTTCGTAGTACTTGTGGTGAAATGAATCGCGTGCTTTCCTAACTGGCAGGACGAGTTCTGTGAGTTCTCCACGATTTGTTCTGTGGCTGCTCGCTCGGTTACCTTCTGTGTGACAGCTTCTCGACTCCACCATGATTGGTCAGCCACAACAGGCTTCAACTTCACTCTCAAGAAATTATCAGATTCTGGGAAATTTATTAAGAGGAGTGCAGCTGCCTACCCGCAAAGGGACTTTAAGGGAAATCGTTGAGAAAGCAACCTCAAGCTTCTCCAACTGACGGGGTGAGTTCGAGGTAAGGTCTTCTGGATTTGAATTTGGCAAAGAAAGAACAAGAACTTAGGATCTTTCCTTGGCTGTTGTTTTAGTTATCTCGAAGATACTCGCCCCGTATCAGTTTCGATTCCGCAGCGATTGGTCAGCCACAACAGGATTAACAACAGCACTTTTGCTTCACTATCGACAAACACGGATACCTCCAACTTGTTCGATTGGATTCGTTTAAATCATCTGCTCGCGGTGCTTTTAGCTTCAAACTTACAAAACTTCCTCGTTCAAGATTTTTTCTGTATTTACAACAACTTCCATTACCGTCCAGACCTAATTTGTTCCATTCCAAGTTAAATGGCTGTCCAATCGACGCGACGGTTATGCAGTAATTCCGCGGGTTTTGGCCTCGCATCTGTTCTTGGGGGACGTAAATTTCAATCTGATGAACATACGCAATGGCCCGCCGTAAATCTTTCGGCCGACGTCAAAATTCGTACGCGCCTCGTCCTCATTATTGCCAGCTGAAACTAGTCGGTCCGCATTTGGCCCAAGTTACTTCCTCACATCCGGGGGCGTGGGGGGGGCAAATATGCTGCTGTATTACAACTGAAATTCGCAATCTAAACTTCGAAACGGTACGCGCCGTTGTAAATGCAAATGTTCCGGAGCAGTCCCTTGTTACGCAAGCATATACATACATACGTACGTACGTACGTGTAAGTGGAAAATTACGTAATTAGTTCCCTGATTTTCCCTCCAGACCGTGCCCGCTTCTAATTTCTGGCAATTCAGTTTATTATACAAACACCGGCTTACAACACACACGCCAAATTAATATTGTATTTCGAGTAAATATGTAGTCGCTTCCTATCGGTGCCGAAGGACGAATTTGACGACGTCGGGAATTGAGGAGGTATCGATTTGCAAGGGGGGAAACAGCATGTGTGGAAGATCTCACGACTCAGCAGGCAGGTGGAAACACACAGTTCTCTAGTATTCAAATTATCTTCTCGGTGCAGGGAGCTATTTCGTAGAATTTGGTTATTTTTGTGATTGCGCAAATAGACAAAATCAATAGCGGTACAAACGAGAATAAATAGGATTGTTTAACGCTCAAATATATAAAGCCATTTCATGTGTGCTCTTCGCTTTATTTACTTAGAAGGAAATTATGATAATATCCGCTTTGTTGGGATTGATTTTAGGTGGGGGGGGAGCCAACTGTGAAGGCAAATTATCGTCTTCTTCATCCGTACGAATCCTCTTTCGTCTATTTAATTAATAAGTGTGGTTGCTGTATTATTTCTCGGCTTTCTGATGGCCCCAAAGAAACATTTTTGATTGTTTTCTTGACTAGGCTTTTAACCACTTCCTTTCCTCTATTTTTCATAGTCTCTCCGTTTCTTTGTATCTACCTTCTTCGTTGTTTTCATTTTCCCCTTTCGCCACCGCTAGGAAGAGATCACTGTCATTTTTCAGGTCATTTTCCTCCAGATGCTTTTACTGACTAAAAAGTAATCTAATACGGATTTATTTTACGAAGGGGGGGAATAACTTTGAAGGCAAATTGTCGTCGTTTGTCAATTGTCCCATTTCATCACCGCTAGAAAGAGATCACTGTCATTTTTCAGGTCATTTTCCTCCAGATGCTTTTACTGACTAAAAAAGTAATCTAATACGGATTTATTTTACGAAGGGGGGGGGATAACTTTGAGGGCAAATTGTCGTCGTTTGTCAACTGTCCCATTTCATCAGTGCTAGGAAGAGATCACTGTCATTTTTCAGGTCATTTTCCTCCAGATGCTTTTACTGACTAAAAAAGTAATCTAATACGGATTTATTTTACAAGGGGGGGAGGGGGGTAATAACTTTGAGGGCAAATTGTCGTCGTTTGTCAACTGTCCCATTTCATCACCGCTAGGAAGAGATCACTGTCATTTTTCAGGTCATTTTCCTCCAGATGCTTTTACTGACTAAAAAAGTAATCTAATACGGATTTATTTTACAAGGGGGGGGATAACTTTGAGGGCAAATTGTCGTCGTTTGTCAACTGTCCCATTTCATCAGCGCTAGGAAGAGATCACTGTCATTTTTCAGGCCATTTTCCTCCAGATGCTTTTACCGACCAAAAGGTAATCTAATACGGATTTTTCATTTCTATTTCTTACCTCCCCCATACATAAATTCTAAATTACTTTAAGTGTACCAATGTACGGGGGCGCAATTGTCCCGACACACACACACACAAAAACTGAAGTTATTACCGTTGAGGACGTGAACAATGGCTGACGCAGGACTGGCATTGGACGGCATACACGTGTAATTCCCAGAATCTGTAAGCAGGGCCTTCGTCACCAGCAACTTGCTCGTCGTGCCTGTTTCCGTCTTCTCCGTCTCCAGACTAATTCCGCCCCGTGGAGAATCAAAGTCCACCACGGAATGGCCGTGATACCACAAGACCGACGACGGCGGGGTCGAATGCACGTTAACCGAGCACGTCAATGATATCGTACTACCCTTCTTTACGAACACCTCCCCAGGACCTGAGATCATAGCTTGAGCATCTGAAAAAACGAAAAACTCATTAAGCTAACTCAATAACATTGACGCTTGCAAATGGGGTGGGTGTATGAGCACATTAAATAAGGTTCAACACTTTCCAGTCATAAATCGTGTGAAGATATAAATTTTCTACTTGGTTATTGTGTCACTACAAGGTGTATCTATCTGATGCTTAATAAATCTCATGCAGTTCTACGTAAGTAACTACGATAAAGATGTGAACGCCGGTGAAAGTGTAGTAGTAAATCAAAGAGATAAAGTTATGCGTGAGGGATGAAGGTACCTTTGGATCGCGGTCCGGGGTGCGTTGCGGCAAGAGAGGACGCGTCTGGAACAAAGGAACAAAGACACTAATATGTTCAGGATCTCTAAATGCTCACCTCTACAACAGCCGCATGCCTTAAAAACATCCAACGCGCAGCACGAAACATGCCCTACTTACTCATCCATCCCTTAAATTGAATTTGTTAGGCGCTGGGTGATATAATATAATCAATCGGCGGAGGACCGACCGGGCGCATTCAAGCGAGCGCACCTTATGAGAATATTTACGAATTAGTAGCGTCGTAAGGTGGAGGCTTTGAAACCTGAAGCCGTTGTGAAACTCGAGCGATCTCGTTTAGTTGAAAGACAACCTCGTGTGTACTTTGGGAACTGGGAAACTTTTCGGGGCGACCTTGCCCGACGATATAGGTTTCGGATGGGGCGAAGTTTACAAAACAAAAAGCGGCTCGTTGTACAATAATAACATGTGCATTCCCATTTGAGACCCTTTCGGAGTTACTTTTGGATCATGTTATGGCGAAAGTTTGCAGATGGGTTTCAGGATTTATTGAATAGTATCTACAATTTCAAAACGTCGGCGTTTTTCCAAACACGAAAGTGTACATGCAAGCGAAAGCTGTGAACACATCGATTCCATCAATTTAATCCTTACGAACCTTCGACGTTGAGCATTATGGCCATGTGGATTTTGGGCTCAGTGTTGACCTGGCACTCGTAGATCCCGGCGTCCCGTTTCTGCACGTACTCGACGCGCAGGTCCCAGTCGTCGCTGTGCTCCGGATGCCGCACGCTGAACCTGGCGTCGCCCGTGTACGTGACGACGCCGGACGTCAGGATATGCAAATCTCGTTTGCGCATCCACGACACCTATAATGAGAAAACGAACGGAAATACATAACAGGAAGGTGAGCGTGGTATCTTCTGGGGGAGATGGAGAATGAAGATGCATGTTGATGACGAAGCAGGTTCGAAATTTGTTCGAAACGTTAAATTAACTATTATAAACTATTTTAAATCGTGACCCAAGAAGACTTTAGAATAGGCAACCCATCAATCAAATCGGAAATAACTCCGTGTTTTCTGAACGTACTAAAAGCACGGACGCAGAGTGTGTTGCCTATTTTTTTAATTTCAAGGGGTCACGATTTAAAACGGGCGTCTTCTAGAGGCCTATTCATTTTATGTTACACAGAGCAAATTCGAGCGTTGCCCCCCCCTCTAATTCGGTGCGTTGTAGGTGGGCGTGTATTTAATTTCGAGTTTAATTTTGCTGCGGCGTTATTATTTCCGCGTCAGCGAAGTGGACAAAAACGCAGTATTTCACGCGAAACAAATTTTAACCCGCTGCAGACTTCGCCAATTAAATATTAAAATCCCTTGCAGCGGATGTGCCCTTTGTGCGCAAAATACGTTGACAAATTTATCTGTCATTTGAATGCAAACGCACATTAAAATTAACACAAAAATAATCATATTCTGGTACACACGTATGTATGTATACCGTGGCAAGCCCAGTTTAAAGAAATCTTTTCAATAGAAAGATTGTAAATGTAAAAATCGTCCTGAACTCTTTCAGGACGATTGTGAAGACTTGGAATGACACCAAACAAGGCAATGCCTAAAACGTCCGAAGCTTTTAACTTTCAAGAAAATATTATTCCGGATAAAAGTGGAATAGATATTAGAAGATATGTTAATGCAAATTCTATTAAGATTTCGTGAAAAGCGAACTCGTATAGAAACATGTCAGCCCGTGCTTTTAAAATCGAGGAATTCCTCGTAGTAAATCCGCCTCATTAATTGGACGGCGCGGCTTGGCGCGGCGCGCGGTTCTGAAACAAACGGCAGAAAAATTATTAAGCTTTTAGTTCTTCTCCTTTTTCCGGGGCCGTGCTTTCGTAATTGCGTTCGCCCGGTAAGTCGGCCGCAGGTTGAAATATTATTACCGTAACTCATTTCGTTTGCGCACTTTTATTTACCTTGTTCGTGGCCTTATCGCGACGCGCCCATAAATGTAAATTGCTTCTAATAAAAGTCACTTTTATTTTTAATTTTTTAAGAAGATAAGAATCCTTTAGCGTACGCCGCAAGAGGAATTTTCACGTTCCCTGTGATTAAAAGTTTAAATCCGCACATCGTCTATTTACAAAATATCTTCTGATGTATACATAATTCTTTAACAAAAAATCATATTGTTAGGACTCGGGGTTCACGAATTGCAATCGTTGCTTGTTTTAAAAATACATTAATCTCTACGATCATTTAACACAATGAAAGTACGCGTACACTTGTCCAACAAAACAAAATAACACTTCTCTAACTTCATCGTTATATTAATTCGTAGCTACACACATCGCTTTCTAAGTAAAACTGATTTAAATATCCCGCTGCCTCGGGGGGGTTACATAGCAAGTCACGCTATTCTAGAATAGCGGCGAACAAAGATAGAACACTCCAGCAATTTCTACCACCATTCGGCGCAAGTCTGGAATACACTAGAATCTTGTCTGCATCATAGGTGGCGCGACCAGTCTAATAATAGAATTTACTTCACGGACTGTAACAATACTGGCTACATAATAATTATATCGCCCCCCGTAATTACTTAATAAGAAAACCATCAAAATGTGCTCGTCTCATTTAATATTTATCCGTAATTTGAAAGTAGGAAAAGTTTTCTTTAGGACGAGTACCCTTTTAAGACCTGCTAAACGGACGGACCTGAGCTCGTTAGTTTAACGAGTTGTAGTAGCTGCGATTATTCTGTTTATAACTTTGCATCGCTTTACTTAAAGTTGTTTCATAAAGTTTGCGTAATGGGGGGGGGAGGGCATTTAATTCATTACACCTATTATACTTGCTGGTGTAATAATGCCGTAGCATGTGACCGTATCCAGCTTGTTACGGCTGAAATTTCTCTCATCATAACTATTTGTCTATTTTCGATTTCGGCTGATAGCTCTTTAGTTTTATACTCTAGGATTTCTACTCTTTTATTTTTGTCTAAGTTGGTAACTTTTTATAACAGTTGGGAGCACTGTTTTTCCCAAAAGTTCTTCGCGCTTGAACTCCGAGAACGAAAAAGAAGCCGGGGGGGGGGGGGGCTAGTCACTTTTCCGGCTTGGTATTTTTGGCGTCCATTTCACGCTTTCTGCGCTGTTGCTTTGGAGTTAAGGCCGCCTTGAGTTTACTGTCGATTGTGAAGAGTACCTGGAAGATTCCGTTTCCAACGCTTTCGCTAGCGGATAAATTACGCGTTTCTCGTGGAGCCCATTGATCTGTGGGGTAAGTCTTCTTCAAATCAGCTTCTTTCTCTTTATCGAATTTTTTTTATGTTTGCGTTAGCACGTTGTGTGAGCACGTTTCGAGGGCTACGACACCCCCCTTGTTCGAGTTCTTGGAGCCAGACGAGCTTGGCTGTAGATACCGATGATTCTCGGTTCATCGTGTTCGCAGAGGAGGACTCCCCTCTGGTTGTAACTGCCGAACCATATAGGGCACGTTCAAAGTATTGCACCCCTTCCGTGGATGAACACGCCTGTTTATGTCGTTAAAATGTCATGTTCTGCGTTGTTTTTCGCACACGTTAGGTAACACTTTAGGCCCGGTGTGCGGGGCATCATTTCGAGTAAAACGTTTTGTTGACGCGCTTCTGGTCTGCACGCCCGTACACGATCTTACCACATGGACATGGCACGCGTTCGTGCGAATACCTGCCTTAACTTCTACCGTGGTCATTATACAGGCTAACCGTCAATCGTTTAGGTCAGGCGGGTGTAAACTGTTACGGTGAGAAATTTCATTGCAAATAAATTCTAGCTTTCGAGTCATCCTGTTATTGACGAAAGTGTAATTACGCAGAAGTTTGACCTTTGGAACTTAGACTGTTCCAAAAAGTCCGCTTTAGAACGCTAAACAAACCTGGCCAACCCTATTCTTTGATAATGAGACTGTCCCATGTCGAAAGTGAGATGTATTAGAGGCCTGTCATTGGACAATAGACTTCTCCCGCGAACCGTTTGCGTTGCACGTCGTCGCGCCAGACGTTGTGGCTACTCGCTTGCATTCAGATCGATCGTTTTGTTTAAATTTTTCATTAAACGGTGATTGTTTCGGAGTGAAAAAGGAAACGGGTATGAAACCCGGATTTTAATTTGGTTGCGGTGAGCCCAGGCCTTCTTCGAGGCTTCTCCAAGCTTATTCCGCCGTACTAAACGGCAGAGTCATATTGGGCGGCGCGGCGGTCAGTTCGTAATCCGTGTTTTCTTTTATCTAGTTTTTTTTTTTGAGATTACTATTTGGTGTTACGTTTTCTTTCCAAATTTCGCATTTCGGGACCCTTGCGGACGTGTCATGTTCTTTTAAAACCTGCATTTTGGCCGCCTACCTTTGTTGTCGTCGTTTTCCGCACGGCGCTCTGCTTTTACGGTCACTGTCCCTCGCTTGTACTTTCCTCGCAGCGACAATCCTGTTGGGGCCCTAGGTTCCGACGTGACGCTGTTTGTTTACATTCGCACGATGACAATGCGAGGTTATGTAGTGTTGCCAACTTGTTACTGCGACAGAGGATTTTTCCATCGATTTCCGATGTGATCGCTTTGATCCTGTTTCTCTTGACTCGGAGTTTGGGTTTATTGCGTTGTTAACATTTTACGGTTTTAGTTTCGAATTTCCTTGACGAGTGTCTGGTCAATCCACAGGGATTGCAGTTGGCTTGCCTGATTTTTCTAACTTCCGGCCGGCGTGGACGGGCGTTGGTCGCTTGGCGCACCCGCACGCATTCATTCTCCATTTTGCGTCGTGAGAAATCACACCTGTTTTGGTCATCCTACTTTTGGTTTTTGGGAATTCATCGCTAGAAGGCCTGTGAAAGGATCTGTGACCGCAGGTGAACGTTTGGGTGGTGCGGATGTGTTTCTGATTTCTCAACCACCAGCGCGTGGAGATTTTCTTTTTCGGTGCTCGTAACCCCGTTACGAAGTAAGTTTTCATTTAATTCTTTTTATAGCGTTCGTGGATTCTGTACCGTGAATTTGTGTTTATCGTTTCCATCTTCTTTTACCCAGCAGGCAGTACGGGATCATACCCGGACTTGCATACGGAAGTCACGGCTTTACCATCGTACAAATCGCTTAAGGCCCGCTGTTCGGCCCCCTTTTCTTCTCCATTTTGCGAGCCATTCTGAACCTCGACACCACCAAACGAGCCGGAACTCCTGCAGGGGTTTGAAACGCCGAATACTCCCCTCGACATTCATACAAGCGTCCAGCCCTAGACGCCCTCCGAGCAGCTGCGAAATTTGTGGTATCGTGCAATATCTTTTAAAATTTTTATATGCCTGTTCGCCTTTCCGAGTTCCGTTACTCGCGACTGGGTTATCAAGTTATGCGACCCGAACATAAAGTTTCGTATAATTTAATTAAATTCTTCTGCCTTGGCAGATCTTAGTTTACTTGTTTCGTATCAAATTATCCTTTTAGATATTTAATTTATTTACTCAATTTAACTTCTTCATTTATTTGAAACGTTCAGTTTCATTTCGGCAAAGTTTATTTAATGCATTTATTTTGTGAACGTCGTGCGCGGTTTGTACTTGCCAATTACGTGTATTTTTACATTTTTGTCGGAACGTTTTCTAGCGTTCGTATTTATTTAATTTACCGTATTTTAATGCATTGTCGACTTTGTTAAGTGCACCATGAACCGGTTTTCCAAAAATTTAACTTGAGGCTTCCGCGGCTGTCGTCCATGTTTGAATTGGCTTCCGGTTGGAACCGCGTCACGTTGACTTCTTCTACTGCCGACGTTTCGTTCTCCATTGCAGAAGAACTTCCTCAGAGCTGCTGCTGCAGTCTCAACGACTAACGCAGCAGCAGCAGCAGCCCTGAGGAAGGTCTTACGCTTACGCTAGGTGACGCCCTCTTTACATCCAAGTTTAAGCTACCGACAATCTATTGGTAGCCCACCCCGTCTCCACTGAGCCGGGCATATTTCCGACGATTTTCCCCCAGCGTTCGCAACTTTATACAGGCTCAAACAAGTAAGACGAAAGAGTATGTAGCAAGCTTGAAATGAAGGGTTGAAATTGTACTTGTTACGTTGTTTTAAAAAAAGTTTATAATCTCATAAATCCTCATTCAGAATGTAAAGTTATAACCCCTTTAAGCCCCAGAAATGATCGAAGTTAATTCTCTAATTATTTAACCCACATTACACGCACAAATGTTCTGCGAGCACCTGGCGCACACGTAACAAGACCAGGACCCTAATACGTACATTCCCCGAAATAATTTTCGCTAAGCTAATTTATTCGGCGGGGCCTTCCGCAGGCAATAATTAGCGTGTGTTCGAGGTTCGACTTTGAACCGCTGCAACAATTTACCTGTCCCGACATGAAAGGAAACAAGCCGATTGTGTACGTGCACAATGCTTTGGTAACGACGTACTAACCGCTGAAATTTTACGGGGTTAATTGTTTTAATTACGAAAAAATGCAAAGCGCAGCGAGTTCGTTAAGTTTTTAATTGCATTCATGCCCCCGAAGTTTCGACGTATTGCACCGAAATGCAAAGCAACGGACATTTTACATTGCACACGGTTTGTTTACGTTAATCACCAACAAAATAGATATGATTTTTTTTTAGGGTGTCGGAGTGATTTACAATTTAAACCAACAGGCACTTTCTGGAAGGATGTAAGGCCGCAGAAAATTACAAAACAAATTGACGTACGAGGCAGAATCGCGTTAGCATTCATAATGCGACGTGCGTGTCGACACATGCACCCATAACTCGGGTTTAAACCACGACGGTTCCTGGGGGACATGTTTTTTTAAATTCGCACGTCTTGCCAGGAAAGCTTCGAAGAGGGGGGGGGGAGGCGGCGCGTTTTATCGAAAGCAATTTACCCAAAGTACCATGCGCAACTTAAAACCACTCCGGAGAATAATCCGGATAAAGATCGCCGAAACCTTCCGATGAAAATATTATTCCGGGGGACGAAAAAGAACGTCTCGTTAGCATGTAGCGAGTAATCCCCCCCCCCACCCCCGAAATAAGCGGATCCTGTTTGCGATGCTAAGATGGATTCCGTGTCTAATTGAGTTAGCGAATTCGATTTCATGAGCGAATGGGCGTATGCAACGCTAAATTTAAGCACACTCTAATAAATATGATGAGAGAGAGGGAGGTTTCGGTCGAAGGGCGGTGGTGCACTCCGGAACTAAATTCCGTGATCAAAACTACTTCACTCACTTCGGCGGAGGTGCTCTGTTGGTTCACTGTGAAATTGTGCTGCATCAACAATGATGTAATTCGGTACGAAATTAGAAACTGTTGCTTAACTTATCAGCGTAATAGTTTCGCTGCTTAAGATAAACAAGAAACGAAATTCAGAAAATCACTTACATATTTCAATACGAATACAAAACGAAAATTTCGCCATACAATTTATAGACTTATTCTGACGTCTTGTTTGACTTTAACTTTTACTGTTTTGTTACCTAACTGTAGAACATTGAATGTGAAGGCTCGCGAGTGCCATCTACATCCAAAATGTATCACACGACAAATACACCACGAGCAAGAATTAACCGACGAGATACACTGTAAAATACATCATCGGAGCAGGAGCCGTCGCAGCATCAACGAAATAAGAAAGCAATACTAATAATAATAAACAAATAAGAGATAAACAAAATGAAGATTTAGAAAAGAATTGACAAATTACCCTAAGAAACATAATACTACAATAAAACTGGCTTCACCAACGTGCAGGGATTTTACGCAGCATAAAATTGGCGCCCAACGTGGGGCCAGAAACAGAAAATTTGCAACAAATGCCAAAATCTGGAAGGGTCCAGATAACACAGCCATATGATACTCGTATGTATACAGGACGCGATGATTACATTTACAAAGAATCGCTTAAATAAAACCAACAACGAAATAACGAGGAATAAGATTAATGAAAAACAATAGAAAGCTGACGGTACTCCTTTTAATAATAATAGTGATAGCCTTTATTTACGTCAACGCAATAACAAAAGAATAAGAAAAAAAAATGACGTCATGAAACACACTGATCACTTGGGCACTTGCTATAAACCGCGTGAACTCGACATTAATTAAAAAGGACTGTATAATTCGCTTTCGATTTTTTGTTTTGGTAAGCGGCGCGAGCGGAGAAACACTTGAACTGATAAATTGCGCAGGCCGGATAAGACACACCGTCTCGTGAAATCTAGTAGGTCGCGGTCATAGTAAAAAAAAAAGGGTCCTCGATAAGAAGGCACAGGGGTCAAGTACCGCCCTCAAAAGCATTAATTACGCTCAGGTGACGGAGTAGAAGAAGGTTTTGGCTCACTACACGCACCTTTATTAATCAGGTGAGCTAGAGATAGGGTTAAACCTAACATCTCCCAAGGGAGTCCCTGAAAAACAGGTGATTGTTACTGATTTACTTGCAAATTGATCGCTGAAGGCGGCATTTGTATTACATGCTTCGCCCAAAACATCTGATCAATTCATTAATTAACTCCATTAATTAAGTACACTGTAGTCCCACTGAGACACTTTGGCTTTGAGTACAATCAGAGTGACGAACACTGTACCAAGACTCGAACTCAGTTGAAACTCAATTAATTATTAATCTAATTAAGGAGCAGAGCTCTCCAACAAACATCTGTGTAAACATTATACCACCAACGGTGTGAATCGAGAGAAAATAGATCGCGCCGATATTCGAAGGTGAAATCTGTTAAACGATTTATACTGTACTTTCTGAGAATCGTAAATTGTGCTTATTTGTATTGATTTCAACGCAAGGGTTTTTCGCTCAAGATCTCCGATCCCACAGAGGCGGAGATCAGGAGTTTTACCCATTTTTTTTTCAATAAATAATTACTTAAATTTAATTGTTGCGTTTCATTATTAAATTATCGAATTCCTTGTCCTGGAGAATTAATTACACTGCTACACCAAAGAGAACCCGGTTAACACAACGTACTTGCGGGGTTACATTGACGATCGGGCCATAGTTAAATAATATTAAAATTATTCTCAGCACTGAACGAGTTCCACAAAAGTCATTCAACCTTAACCCAATTCGTAGGATTAACCGTTAGTATGTCCGACAACCCCAGTAAGCAGGTAGTGTCGTTTAGTGCATGCACAGCTGTACTCGGAACTCTAGGT
This sequence comes from Dorcus hopei, assembly GCA_033060865.1. Taxonomy (NCBI): domain Eukaryota; kingdom Metazoa; phylum Arthropoda; class Insecta; order Coleoptera; family Lucanidae; genus Dorcus; species Dorcus hopei. The sequence goes on along the minus strand of CM065423.1, from coordinate 44,974,232 downwards.
AAACGGTCTAGGCAGGCATTCCCTTAGCAATAAATCTTAAGTGGGTTTTGTTGGTACATATTTATTATTTGTTTATACAATTTTATTGTCTGTTTACTTGTCAGTAATAATGAATAAACAAGTAATTGGGACGGCGCATTACAGGGTGGAGATATGAATCTCTTAATAGACTGGCGAATAGCTATTAGACGAATCACTACTATGGAAACAATTCATAAGAAATCAATCAACAATTCAGAAAAATCAAGTTATTCGTCGAATAAGTTTATTAGGAGATGGATATCTCGACCATAAGTCTAAAATAATTTATTAGTGCTATATCGAAATCGAGTTCATCATAAACACGATGTACAATATGCAACACAGATTCGTGCAAAGCACAAGCAAATAATTAACTTGCTTGTTCTGTGCCATTATTTGCTTCCTACTCGATTAGTCGCGCTATTTTGAAACTGCATATTAATAACTGCGCTGCACTTCCCTTTGTAAGCGCGCAACAACGGCGATGTTTGTTATTATTAAAAAGTAATTGCGTTCGCTGTCGGCTGTTAGTTGATTAAACGATCATGCAGCGCACTCGCTCGGGTTGAACATTAAAAGGCGCGTCGGCAGTTTTATTCCATGAAAATAATAGAAAAAACGAATTTAAATAGCTCGTGGCGTTTTGTTAATGCCGACAGTTTTTTTAAATGAAGACAAAAAACAACGTGTTTGATTTTCAATTTTAGTTCTGTTTTTTTCTAAAGTAACAAAAATTGATCAATCAAATTTCATTTGTTTCAGATATATTCAGATATACTTCCTGTTTTTATTCTTTTGCAATCAGTCATCACCAGTCGGGGCTCTAGCCAATATTTAGGTATTATGTTATTATAACGACTGATCAAATGAAAAACGAATTAGAGTTGGCGTTGCAACCAAACACGCATGTGTGCATTTAGTTCATCGGACGTTCCTTCAATCACCTTTTCAACGTTTCTATTCGAACTTTTATAATTTATAATTTATATCATAATTAATTGACAATAAATGTTAGTATGTCGTTATGCAAGACCCACTTTTAAATTCCAGCGCCTGCTCTAATTCGTTTTTATTTTGATCACCTCTTACGTATAATGAAGGTTTTAGAATAGGCAACCCATCAATCAAATCAGAAGTAACCTCGTGCTTTCATAACGTACTCAAAGCACGGAAGTAAAGTGTGTTGCCTATCTTGTAATTTTAAGGGGTCAAGATTTAAAATGGGCGCCCTCTAATGGCTAATCAAAAATGTAACGTTTTAACTTAGCTGGAGTGACGTTTTTAATTTTTATTAACAGAATAACGTAGGATTTACGTACTTGTTTCAATCGATGTGTTTACAAGCTCGAAATTGTAGCGACGACGTCACAATTATTTTTGCCTGCATGTGGAAAATGCACACCAACGACCGCATTTCATTTGATATTTGTCATGCACGTCAATTTTAATAATTCTTTTTTTACTGTCCATTTTGGTTAAAATTTGTTTAATCCATAAATCCATGTTTACCAACACGAAAAATTTCCGCACCGCAAAATAACATAAAGGCCCACGTTTACAAGGAGGAAACTTTTAATGCGGCGATCAACATTCATAGCCTGGGCTCTTCAATTTGGGCGCGAGCAAAAACGGCCGAAAAATTGCCTCACGTCTAAATGGCTCCGCACGCTGTGAACTGGAAACGGCCTGTGAATAAGACGTCGCGACGCAGGAGGAACGGCGTATACGCCGTCGTAAGGCGTGCGATATACATAGAACATCTTCGCCTGATGAAAATTAAGTACGGACTTCCCCCACACATACACATTTTATTCAGCGAGGGTTGTTTTATGTTGTGAGGAGAGAGCTCCGTCGTGTGTTGGGGTTTGTTCTCATAAAACAAAAACATGAGATATTGTTATTACTTAACGTTGCAAGTCTAAAACGTACATCGATCTTAAGAGAATACATTTCAATCGAGAGGAAGCGGATAAAGTGAAAAGTGAAAGAGAAAAGGGGGAAGAAATCTGGGCCACCTCTTACGCACACTTAACACAAAATTACTTCATCGGTTTAGGGATGTCAGAATCGTTAAGGAAGGAAGCTCGGCGAAGTTACGAACTTGTAGCGATTGACCCCGAAACTTTTCAATCAGACGCCAACTTTTATTTTGCAAAAATATTTTTTCCGTCGAGGGTGAAACTTTTCAGTCGTTAATAACATCGCCGTGCGCGCTTAGCGAGATAATGCGAAAGGAGGCGGAAGATTGATTTCGTGCAAAACAGAATCGGGTTAGGTAGGCACGAAACATATGCGGCAAGCAAATTAAAAATATCTCCTCCTCGAGGATTTGGAGGTGCACGAGAAAAATGTTTATAAAATGAAAAGGGTCTGTGTTCTGACTAAATTCCTCGGAGTGTTAATTTGAAAGACTTTGCATCGGATGAAAATTCTCTTTCACATTGCTGGGCGATGTATCAAATACCCGGGGGCCTTTCGTACGGTCCAACGGATTAAGCTTCCTTCATGCCGCACATAATTCAGATATCTACGGCTTGATGTGGTTGAAACAAGAAAAGGGGGTCATTAAATTATTGTATCCTTGCGAAATCATCAGCGAAAGAATTCCCTCAAACTCCATCACATTATTAACAAAGTTTTATAGGTACATACTTAATGAATATCTAAGCGCAAAAGTTTTAATTGTGTTATTTTTAAAATGTATTCATCAGTGTAACCAAAGCGTATTCTTTTTTTTATACAGTTCAATTCAGTTTATTTATTTTCGCTCTAACAAATAATTAAAAGTTGCAACTAAACATACCTCGACACGAGGTAATGTTAGCTCAGTTTTAATGAACGCTTAATTAGTAGGTTTGGCCGTAAAAATATTAATTAAGATAATTCCTTTTATAAACTTTGCTCTAACAGTTCAATAATCCAGCAAAATACCCATAAATTCCGAAGTGTCTGTCTTTATTTGCGTGATTCCCAATAAACGTTAAAACAAAGATAGTCGCTTATTCTTTGTCTTCTCTTCCCTTTCTTGTTTCTTATCTTCAACTACTTTAGGTAGTTGTTAGCCGAGTTGCTTGAGTCCGCTGGCAACGGACTTGTCGCTCGGCCAAGCAACTATTAGGTGTGGGTTCGAATCCCGTTCTGGTGCGAGATAGAGTATGTGTCGGATTGTGTTTCGGATTCATGCCCGGCTCCTTCGAACTGGGTTTTCTGCGTTTCCCCAGTTTGTAAGGCGAATGCCGAAGGAGAAATTAACATCTAAGACGGTCGCAGCCGCCAACACCCCCTCCTCGATGAGCTCTGTGAGCTTGGCGAATTAGTTGGAAAAAAAAAACTTCAGTCTCTTCATCAAACCGCTCTTTTTACCCTTCTTCACCGACCTGCGTAACAACTGTAATGAAACGACACTCGTTACTTATTATTTAGAATTTTTATCTGTTGATTTTTGTATATATTTAGTTAGGTATCGTATATAATAGTTAAGAATCCGTTTGACTCTGCGCAGAATAATGCATAATTTAGGAGGGAGTCACAGCAGAGTGGGGCTCCCTTCCACGCGCAAGCCTTTATAAGCGCGCAGTCATTCGCCGAATCATCCGTCCGTCGCGCTAAGCGACCTGTGCTACGTTTGCATTACCTGCAACCGCTCCTCCTGTTTGTTACCTGATCCAGAGTGGGAGTTTCACTCTTACATACCTGACACGGATGTTTCGTGTATCCTGATCCACAGTGGAAGTTTCACTCTTTCGTACTAGAGTCGTATAGTTCGTGAACGAACCTAGTTTATCGAACCTATTCCCTGCGATGAGCTGAATTTTTATTTAACTCGCGAGTATTTTAGTTCGTTCACTCGCGAACTAACTTCCTTCCATTCCCGATTTGCGAACCCACGGCTAGTCGGGCATGAAAGGAAATTAGTTCACCAGCGTACGAACTCCTTCGCACTCTGCTTGAGACTTAAGTCGTCCTTTCGCACTCTGCTTGAGATTTAAATCGTCGAACTAGTAGCGAGTAGCGATTCCGAGTAGCGATTCCGCGAGGCACCACGTAATCGAGATTCGACGGTGGACGGTTGTAAAAGCTGCAACAGTCTTTAAGTACTAACACTCTACGAGGCTAATTCGAAGCAACGGCGCTTATGCGGAAATGGAGTGAGGTATGGAATCATTTTAAATTAGACGAAAGGAACTCTGAAAAAGCTAACTGCTTGTATTTCACCTCGCTTATATGACTTTCAACCGCCAGAACCTGCACGGTTGCCTATTCAAAGCACCAATTGCATCATTCGACGCACGAACTAAATGAGCTATACGAACAAGGTTCGCAAAGTAGTTCGCAACTGGGAATAAGAACAAGGGAATCAGTTCGTGAAAACGAGCTAAGTTTACCACCTCTATTTCATACCTGACACGGGCGTTTCAGAATGAAACTCCCACTCTGGGTCAGGATACACGAAACACCTGTGTTAGGTAAGTATCAGTGAAACGCCCACTCAAGGTGTATCCCGACCTTGAGTGGGCGTTTCACTGATACTTACCTAACACAGGTGTTTCGTGTATCCTGTTACTCCCCCCCCCCCTCTGTAATTCGTTTCTTAACCGCGCGCAGACTCGCTCGATTACGCTAGATTCGTTGTATTATTAGCTGGAAGCCATTTTCCTGTTTCATCAAACTGTGTTGTTTGCCTGAATGCCGAACGGAAATATTTAATTCGTGCTCTGGAAAGAAGCACTCCACGTGTAATAAAAGCATCTTGTTTTTCGAAGTTTGACGACTGTGAAGTAGATGGGATCCCGAGAAGTTATTGGGTACCGATTGTTCGGACTTGACTTCTCTACCGACACAAGACCAACGAGTCGTTAGACGATAGAGGCCTCAAGCGGGTGTCCCACCCCCAGACCTGTAGTACCTGTAGTTGGACAACGCAAGGTCGGATTTTTCTTTATAACTTATAACGTTTGATGATTTATCGCGACTTACTGAATTGCTCGTTGACTCGGTAATTAATTTCTTTATTATTCGTAGCGGTGCCCGCGCTTCGCGGCAACGTAATTTATACTTTAACGTTGTGCGTCCTTTATTTCCAACATTTTCTAATTCGCCGTCGAATTTTCTATTTAAATAAAGTAAGTGTGACTCTTTTATTTAAGTGCGCCCTTTTGTGTGAACCTACCCCGTCCCATTGACTAGCCGGCGTGGTACGTAAGTTAATTTTCCCATCCCTTATCTTACTGCTGGAAGTAGGTAGGCAAGGGATCTAGTCATTTGCAATTGAAGGACGTTGTTGACCGCCTACTTGCGAACAAAAATAATTTTAAAATGATCATGTATAACATGATTTTATTTCGGATACCAAATAATTGTGAAGGTCAACTGAAATATAGGAGCCAAAACAAAAAAAAAAGGTGAGTTCAATCCGATTTGAAACAAATCGCATTGCCTAGGCCCAACACTCGCGTTCAATTAATGCTGTATAGGGTGTCCATCGAGCGATCGATTATTCGTAATTAGTTTTATTTTGGGGATCGCGCAATTCGCCGTAATTGACAACCTGTACTGTTATAACGACGGACAATAATAAAATCCAATTAATCGAATCTGGCTCGGAAATAATTGTTTTGTGTTATTATACTAATTAGATTCGTTCGAACGCTTCTAAATGACAGTATTTCACGCACGAGGCCCGTCACTTTTATTTAGAAACGATTACGGTGCGTTAATAGTAAATAATACTGATAGTACTCACACAAAAAATGATATTTTAGTATTATTGACGAATTCTATTGATTTAAGGCCTTTCTATTCCTCGTCCAAACTGATGTTTCCGACTACCAACAAACGATGAAACAAATATCACTCCTACTTTGCGCACTCGTTGCTTATTCCTTGTCTAGTTTTTACTTCTTTTCTGTACTTATTTTGATTGCTGCTTTTAATCAACGCCTGAACGGTCCAGTGAACAGTCCAGTGGTAAGGGACCGGCCTTGCAATCGCATAGTCATCGGTTTGAACCGCACTAGGGATTTTTCTCGGGGGTGGTCGGTATCGACTTCAGGCACCCTTCAGTGTTGGGGATAAAATTCGACACTGCTTCCCCTTAAACGGCGATTAGATTGGAAGTAACAAAGCCATGGAACACTTTACACACACTCAAATACACTCCCGCTCCTGAGATCCTGACAAGTCTTTGAATTAGGACCCCATTGGGCAACCACTACAGATTAAAAGAAAAATCTAATATGCTTCTGTTGTTAGGTAATTTTTTCTCAACCCATCCAGTCTCGAGCTTTCATGCAGGGTGAAGTTGCCAGGCAAATGAATAACTGATTATGAACTTAGTGAAACGCCGTGGGCTATGGCTGCTTGCTATTATCGGCGCTTAACATAATTCCAGTAACTCGTTCGTTAAGTTGCGCAAAATGGAACATTCTGGACTCTAAAATATCCCATTGGCTCGCCCCAGTTCGAGAGACGTGCCCGTAACTCCACGTACGTGCCGATGCACGGGCGCAATTATGGCGGAAACGTTTCCTTGAGGTATTCCAATTAACGTGTTATGAAGGCGCCTTCTTGGATCGTCCCGGCCGGGTCATTATTTGGGCGTCTCCCACCATAATTAAAGTTGGCGAAATTAATGCAATCGTGATGTCCCTTTAGGTTTCGGACATTTGGGATTTGGATCAATAATTTCCTTTTTCGAATTAGTTAGTATAACCATTGCAGGAGTAATCCCTCTTGCACAAACATCAATCCCGGTACCCTAATAAAGGAATCAGATAGCGCGCAATAAATTAGGATTCCAGTCCACGAGACAGAACTAAGTCTCGATAATCCCGCAAAGTTATATTGACCCGAGCTAATCCCACTTTACGTAAATCCTTAGTGTGTCGCCCTGTTCCCTTACTAACACGCTTCTTATTTTATGCCGGCGCAAAATCGAAGCGAAAGGGGCCCGCTCCATTGCCCCGGTTTAATTTCGGCGTTCCAACTCTGCTCAACCGTAACGCGCCTGCATTCGTTTCGTTTCGGAACGAAGACACATAGGCAACGCACGTAAGACGCAATTTGTTATAGCTGGGATTTATGGCAGTGCGGAATTACCTATTACAATTATCTAACCTTCCTCAACAATTACCAACTTTGCCAATTTATTTCAAAATAAAACCTGTACGGTCAAGCTATGTCACCGTGTAAGAGTTAGGGGTACCCAATAAAAAGTTTATGAATTTTTCCTTGCGAATTATCCGACAATTGAAGGGAGATGTTCAAATTTAATAAATTTGGACATGCTGTGACACTTCGGAGGTAGAGATTTCGGGAAATTTCATTTGGAAAAATCTTCAATGTTATCATCAACAGTTTGTGCTTTTTTCTATCGTTTCTATTTGTATATTATAATTAGTACACGTAGTATAAATCCCCGTTGAGCGTATCTTTGCGTATTATAAGTCTCTACGTTGTATGAATCTTTGCGCTGAAGAACTTAAATGGTTGTAACAAAGTTGAAAATAAAACCTGTATGGTTGTGCTATGTCGCGATGTTGGTAATTATTGAAAATAATTTTAGGGGATTTTTGTTTGGCCTGCGTTTCGCTTTTCTCATCGTTTAACCTTCCTCTAGGTCTCGCTCCTCGTAATTACATCAATAATCTGTATGGTCGTGCTATGTCGCGGCCCGAATTCCAGTTGCGCAGTTGCGTAAAAACATCTCTTATGTATACTGTGTCCAGGGGTTCGATTGCGGGCACAAAAAATTATTTAGTTTTCAATTAGTGCCTTTTAAATCTTACTCTGTGAAGTAGAAGGACCACCACATGGATGCGCTTTAAACTCTCGTTATATCTTTCTGCTTTCCAACGTAACGTGTTTTCCTAAGAGGAAGTAAGTTACCACTTTCCTGAGTCAACGGAATTCGCCATTGTTTTCGTCTTTTATTCCAAAACAATGTTTGCGCGGTGTTCTCTAAGCGTCGCGTCGCTCTGGTATACAGGGGTTCCCTCTCTCAAGATCTGCATGCTGAACGTCGGAAAATAAGTTCGTACCGCTTGCAGTTACTTATATTTGCCTAAGTAGTTTAGTTTGAATAACAATGAACTTCGGATTATTATAAACAGGGATTATGCAGTCACTTCCGGCGGCCGGAATATTTATAGAATGTGCGAAGTTACCTTTCCGCGCGAAAGTTCACTTCTAGGTGAGCTGAGGCTTTAATTAATATGGTAATGGTGGCGGCGAGGAAATGGACTTTTTAATGCGGCGAGTTTGATCAAAATAGTTTTTATCACGCAAGTTCCAATGTTTTAATTAATGAACTACCCCGGCCAACATTATTGTTTTCTTTTTTTTTGGGTGGGGGGGCAAATTTGTTGATTGGCAATTTTGTAATGTAGGGGGCCTTGTTTGGGAGATTTGTGCCCGGCGATAAAATTTGCGGGGCCGCAGGCGGCTTTCGAATTCTTTCCGATTTGCATAAATGTAATCTACTAATAGTGGCCCGGGAACTTAACGTAATTAATTCTCCCTACGTAAACCAAGATAAACTGCGAGTAATTGAAACAAAACAATGTCGGGCGAAGCCGGGGAGGAATATGGGAGCAACCGATCGAGACGTTCGGATACTCTCATTTTCATCCGGGGCAACATAAAGCAGAGCTTTTAACGGCGCGCAAATTAGAGGCGAACGTGAAAGGTCGCCGTTAGCGTTGCCGTCGCTTGCTTTATTTGATTTTTGCCGTAGACTGTGGAAGAGGAAAAGAATTTTCAATTTGTTTAATACAAGCGCTCTTTGATTCGTACACGAGCGACGTGGAACGTGAATGCAAAATTGAAACTTATCAAAAAAGAATTACATTTGTCTTCTTTTTTCTTCTGTGGTGGTTGCCCAACGGGGTCCTAAGTCAAAGACTTGTCAGGACCTCAGGAGCGGGAGTGTATTTGAGTGTGTGTAAAGTGTTCTATGGCTTTGTTACTTCCAACCTTCTCGCCGTTTAAGAGGAGTGTCGAATTTTATCCCCAACACTGAAGGGTGCCTGAAGTCGATACCGACGACCCCCGAGAAAAATCCCGAGTGCGGTTCGAACCGACGACCATGCGATTGCAAGGCCGGTCCTCTTACCGCTGGACCGTTCAGGCGTTAAATACATAATAAATCAATAATTTTGTAAGTTATTAATTTTGCTGTTAGCATTGACTAATTCGAACCTCCACTCTCGTCCTGCGCCGACTAGGAAAATTTGGTCTTTAGTTATCATCCAGTGGTGGATTGGGTCTCAAAAATATTGGTTGAGAGAAGAGAGTGGGGGGCTCACCCACAACTATTAGGCAATCAATTATTATTCATGAATAAAATGGAATGAACTACAGATGTTCTAATCGAGTTATTAAAGCATCTCCACTTACCGTTCTATCTCCGGGGTGTTTCACCCTGCAACTGAGCAGGGCGGTTTGACCAACGACCGCCGTTACATTCCGTGGTCCGACGTCGTCGAAATAAGGTCGCTCAGCAGATGCGGCGGCGGCGGGTTTTGCATTTTCGATGAACTTCGCCCTCGATCCGTCCGACACACCTACCAAGCCGGCAGATGCTGCAACAATAAAAGCTCGCTGTACTTAATTGAGATCCGAACAAGCGAAGCCGTAAAATCTCGTCAATTTAATCGCCCTCGCGATTTTCTTTGTTCCGAACGGGGGCGAAGGTGCGGCAGGGCTTTAGCTGAATTTATACATCGACGGTGTACACTTAATTGCGTCTCCGCAGTGGCGCCCGCACACTTTGCCAAATTAAATTTTTATTTTAAACGAGTTCGATAATTTACGTTTTAAGGCGGGGTGCACAGAGATAAAACGCAATCGCCTTACCTGTTTGACCCTGTATAATTGAGAGTCAGTCTGTATCGTAAGCTAAAAACAGACAAAAATAAACGGTAAACGGTTGTACGGATCGTAATCCCCAAACACCCCAATAACCTGAACCGTGGTACTGGCTTTTACTTCCACAATACTTGGAAACATCTCATTAACGATTTGTCACGCCCTAACGGACCAATCCCCACTCACCGTCGACCTACCCCTCACCGACCACTATAAACAGACATACCCACTCAGTCTCAACGACTAATGAGGAGCAGCAGCAACACCACCACCAGCAGCAGCCCTGAGGAAGTTCTTCTGCAATGAATTCATTTAATAACGATGTTAAATATCCATTATTTGTTAACTATTTAAATATCCTGTAAGTGAAAAGTTGGCAGCTGGTAATTCCGAGGCAGTGGCAGCAGCAGCAACACATTTTACGAGCGAGTTATTCGCATGAAGCCAGGCTAACCGTGACATTCGAGACGTGGAATATTATTTCATTAAACGCGGAAATCCGTCAAAAGCAGCAACGTGTAATACGCGCGCGTGTTCAGTTCAGAAAACGAAAGAGAGCTCGAAGAAATGGCTCCCTGAAAGCATTTTAAAGTTAGCCGTAAACGTACTCTTACAAGATAAGAAAAATAATAAAGTGGCGTTATAGTTAGAATAAGCGAGGGCATTGTGAGCGACATTAATATTTCTCACTCCTCCTGGTAATGGAAGTTTCTCAGAGAGACGCGAACTAAACTTTTATCAGGGCGCCGTAACAATAATGTACAAGAACTACTTCCTCGCGCGCAATATGCTGTTCTTTTCATGCACCTAACAAAAGATTCTTTCAGCGCAGCTCCCCGAACGAATGAATGTAGAGATCACAGATGCGGTCGCGATGTGCCCTCCATCCCCCGTGCTTGCCTACCCTAGCCGGCCGAACACGTTCAGGTAAGAATATGGGGGTGCGAGTTCGAATTAAGTACGAGCTCACACACGTTTAATAATGAACGAGACGAGGATTTACTGTGAGTACTTACATAGTACTTCATAAATAAATTACAACGGTTTAAGCATGTGGTTGTGAATAATTAAAAGGGAGCTACATCTACGCGCGCATTCACAATACCCTGCGGTTTCAACAACTCTAAATATGAAGCGTGTGAATCATGCATACAAAACGTCTTCTTTAATCACACCGTATTATTATTAGAATAAGGGACGTAGCCAGAACAAATAATACTGTCGCGTTAAAAGAGAATAAAATTTAAGTTTAAGATTACGTGAATTAAAGTTACGAGAAATAAGATACGGCAATGTCTTAGTCCTTTTAAATTATTTATTAATTTATCCTTACGTTAATCACTTAACTTTAACTTAACGAACTTATTTAATCTAGATTTCTTTTAAAGTTTAATTTAACTTTACATTACTTGCCCGGCCAGCCCTTGCTGGTAGAGTCCACTCGCTTGGCTTTGTTTACGCGCACTTGGTTTCACACTAATTACTTCATGACTGTCACCTAACTAATAATAGCTTCCATCTACTACTTAATTACTTAATGCCCTCTAATACCTGCGAGTCGATCTCTTATACATTTCTTAAATCTACGTCACAATTGGTTCCTTCGCTCTGGTGGTTGGGGGTTCGGTCCAAAGTACAAAGTTCTAAAGGTGTCAGCATCAATTGCCTCGATCTTAATTGGCACATGTAAACAACATGCTTACATTCCGCAGAGCTTGTATTTTTACGTAAGTGAAATGCGAGCATGTGTACCGCGGCTTGTCCTACTAATCGTCAATTAGAAATGGTGACGACGTGTTTTTATGCAATCTGCGAATCAAACAATTCCTATTATTGACGAAGACAAGTTTCGATAAGTTGGGGTTTCACAATGCACCTGCTAGTTGGACGTGTTTACCGGAACTACATTGTATACAACTCCTTTTCAATAAAAGGGTTAGGGGTGTATAGGTCTAAGCCGTATACAATCGATTCTTTAATTGAATTAAAATTTAATGACTACAAAACGATGTCGATATGAATTCGACCCGAATCTGATTTTGGGGAGCGGGCTCTTTATGACGCGCACGGAGCTTTGGATATTGTGAACCCTTTGAATAGCGAGGGATGTCACAGGGCCATTTCAATTTGTCAGGATCTCGATTTCACGAACCGACTGAAATACACCCGCAGGAGTTACCTTGTAAACCCATAAGTATAAAACTCAACCCCCGGGAGCCGGGACTATTCGGCGTGGCGTACTAAAGGCATTGAAGCTACGTGCGGCAAGATTTACTCGACAAGCTTCCAAGAACGTCCCTGGGTAATATCCCAGGTCCGGTCTCGAACCGATACACATCGGCCACTTTGCTCCTAATGAAATTTTATTTTATTGCGCTAATGCAGATTTGTTTTGTGAAAGGGAAAACACCGTCGACGACAAATTAAATTAATGCTCCTCCTTTTTTTTTTTCTTTTTGAAGTGATCGTGGAAAGGAAGTTTTAATCATTTTCATTCTCTGAATTCGATTTGAACACGCGGTGGCTTTTACAATATCGTACAATTTACGCTGATTAAAAATTACACATGCGAGCGCAGCCTCGGCGAATTTATACTATACTCCACATAATAATCCCTAATAACTTCGGCAATTCGTTCCGTGCAAAAGTTGCGCGGAAGTTTGGAGCACGTCAACGACAGTTTCACGTCGAGTTTTAAACAGACGTTTTTTTTTTTTTTTTCAGGAAATAACGCTGAAAGTCCAATTAGGATCAGTCGTCATGACAGCCATATTGCGGAACGTTTTAATAACTGGCGGAACATGAAGATTTTAATCAGAGCGATATTTTGTCAAAGCCGTCCGAAAATTGAAGCTTTCCAGTCGTTTTAAATTTACGTATTTTTTTCTAATTGCGAACGGGGCATATTTTTCGAAGGTTTTAATATCCCCGCCGAGCGCACCGAACAAATCCGGTCCAGGAACGTTGTTACAAACGGATTTAAACCGAACGATTTTTCTTAATTAACTGCCGGGGGAAAGAATCTAATAGGCAAGTGCTTAAAGCCATCTCCCTCGAGAGAGAGACATCGCCGCCCCGGAAAGATTTAATTTGCCAACGTGACTTTTTTCTCTCGAATCAAAGTAAACACGCCGTCTTTGAAAGGGAAAGAAAATTAAGCGACAGAAAAATCATAATTTCAAACGGGAACGATGTGCCCGGCGTCTCCTCGAGCCTCACATCAAAGTGGGCGCGCGGGGGTAGGTAGCAAAAAGCTTCGAAAAATAATTACTTAACGAAAAACGAGATGTCCGTTCGTCCTGTTTTTTCCGCTCTCAACGTTAATTACGCCGTGTCCATTCATTCATTTAAGAAAGTGCTACGCAGCTTGGGAACCCGGGGACTCGCCCTCCCGTTGAATTATTAATTTTCAAAATTGCTTGTATCGCAGAGGAAAAACGCTTCCGTTTAATGGAGATGAAGAAAAAAGAAATAAACGAAACGGGTTTCACCAAAAGCATAAATAAATTACTTAAAAAAATTAGAAGGGGTGAAGTCGGTCGACAAATATATATTTATTATGAAGAATGTACTTTATTATAAGGTACAAGTTCTCAACCCTCTCCAAAGTTTCAAAAATAAAATCAATACGTCGTCGTGATCCCTCCCCCCCGCAACCCATATCTACGCTATTAAAAGTAAACGTACTTTTTCTCTTTTACCTGTTTGAAGCGACTATATTTTTTTGTTCGGCGAAATGACCTCGCAAAACAACTTGTAAATTAAAGCAGACCGAAGCGAACTGAAAAGAAAAATAAATTCTCTCCGAGAGAAAAGAATGCCTGTGTTTATGTTTTTGCTCGGACTTAATTAAGCGGCGCTTATACAAAGTAAGCAAGTTTAATTAGAGTTTCATTAGATGTTTTGCTTGATGTTCTCACGAAAAAAAGCAACGATTTCAAATAAATAGCGCTTGCGATTTATTTGGAAATTGCATCGCTTAAAATCTACAGTGTCTTTTAATCGAAGCTAAAAGCGTTAACGTGAGAGATTAGGAGAAGCAAACTTAAAAGAATTAACTCTTCGTACCTAAGTATTTAAATAATCTGTGCGGGCGGCGTCTCTAAGAGGGGTAAAATGACATCACCCATAACATTGAAATTTAAAATATTTTTAACACGCGCAGAGCTTCCAAACGAAATGTATTTATCATTAGTGGGCGCGCAATTGTCCATTACGTTTGTGTTTTTCTTAGTACGCCCACTCGAATGCACACTTGTCGACATCAGCACTTTCCTCAAGATCTGTAGGTTGTGACGCGCCCGCCCCAATTAGACTTGGTTATTGACTATTACTGACAAGTAAACAAATAATAAATATGTACCAAACAAGCCCCACTTAAGATTTATGTCCGATTTTAAATAACTGGGCCGATCGCACTTTACTACGCCACGTGCCTGCACTCTTAGCCGTACTTGCCAGACGGCCGCTACCTACTGCGTACCTAACAGTCTACCGCCTGTGTTACAGCCAAAAGAGTTAGTACTTCTGTTTATAGTTGAACGACTCTCCGGAGGACCCGACATACAGAATAATACCTTTAACTTGGGCTTACGTGATCTTGTTAATAGAAAACTACGTCGTGAAAACCTGGTTCTTTTCGGCGGAGCAGCGTATAACTCTTTATAACAAGGAATTTGGCACTTTAAATAAAACGCAACAATTAACTTTAAGCAATTATTTATTGAAAAAAAAAAAGAAAAAAAAATGGGAAAAACTCCTGATATCCGCCTCTGTGGGATCGGAGATCGTGAGTGAGAAGCCCTTGTGTTGAAGTCAATACAAATAAACAAAATTTACGATTCTCAGAAAGTACAGTATAACTCGTTTAACAGATTTCACTTTCGAATATCGACGCGATCTATTTTCTTTCGATTCACACCGCTGGTGGTTTAATGTCTACACAGATGTTTGTTGGAGAGCACTGCTCCTCACGTAGATTAATAATGAATTGAGTTTCAACTGAGTTCGAGTCTTGGTACAGTGTTCGTCACTCTGATAATACTCAAACCAACGTACAAAGTGCCTCAGTGTACTTAATTAATTAAGGGAGTTAATTAATGAATTAGTCAGATGGTTTAGAGAAGTATGTGATGTCAATTTGCAAGTAAATCAGTAGCGATCACCTGTTTTTCAGGGACTCCCCGTGGGAGGTGTTGGTTTAACCCTATCTCTAGCTAACCTGATTAATATGGTGCGTATAGTGAGCCGATACTACTACTACTACGTCACCTGAGCGTTATGAATGGCTTGGAGGGCGGTGCTCTACCCACTTGCCTGGTTTTCCAGGACCTTCTGTACATCGCTCTTCCGCCGCCTAACCTAGCTAATTAATTTAAAGCGCAAGGAATTAGTTGGCTGTGTTTGCACTCCACTATGGGTGGTTTTGGCTTACAGTCTCTAGGCAATCGTTCCTAATTAACCGACAAATCTCTCGGCAAAGACCATAGTTTGACCCTCCCCCATATACAGGGTGTGAAGGAAACTTTGTTAAGGAAATGGCTAGGAATGTAGTTCGAATTGTTTGGTTTCCAATTTGCCTGAGAGAATCCCCAAGGGTAGAATGATTTCTGAAAGTACACTGTATTGAAAGCCCAGGTAGATGTGGGAAATAAGTAATTGCTGTTGGTTGATTAAATTACAGAATTTGTCTACTAATTAAGAAACACTGTCCCATCAATTTTTCTCAGATGACAGTCACTAGTGAGTTTTAATACTCGCGGTAAAATAACTAGAAATAGTTGATTAAATTTATCTCAATGTAATGGCACTATGAAACGTACTGACTCTTTAGTTTAATTAATGCAAATCAAATTATCTCTGCGCAGTTATTACCACCAAAGGTGCGCTGAAGGAAATAAATAAAAAAATGTCAAATACCTAAGGCGTATAGTCCGTGTGCCACTTCCGCACTGTCCACTTTGATTTAAGAACACTCGCGTCGCAACGCCTACGGGTTTAATTTAATTGCCTTTCTTGTCACACTGTATTTAAACCGGACCGAAATAAATGATTTAACAAAAAAAATGAATAAAGACTACAAGCGCCTAAGGAAAAACACAATTAAGCCAAATTAGAATCAACTCAACCGTTCTCGCTAGAGCTTCAATGCTATCTGTCGTTCATTCGCGTTCCCGATTCCCACGAAAACAATTAAAAATCACCCCCTCGGACTTGCAGCAAAATTCTGAAATCTCTTCGACCAATGGTAACCGTTGATTTGAATTCTAGCACACGCCCTTGACTGCATTTTTCTCGCAAATAAGTATATATTATGATCTCCAAACTGTCATACGGAATGCGTCTGTCTCACGATGTCTGCGATTTGTTTCCTCACCAACTAAGTTTCAAGGGCCTGAATTGATAGAAAATTATGACGCTGGACTGGGGACAGCAACAGACAAAACAAAACACTTCAACTCGAGCGTAATTCGATCTGACTTTTCCGTTACTGTACATGTTACCGTGCTTTTAGAGCGAGAATTTTTGTGCAGAAATTCGAAACACAACGACAAGGCTACTTCACATGGCAGAATTACGGCTCTCTGTGTGGTCTATCATTAACCGAAGGGACTGTAAGTCGCATAGCTGCTTATCGCTTGAGAAAAAAGAAATACCCAGAATACCTACAGACCATGCAACCATCGCATTTGTTTTGAAAACAAATTTAGCGGACCTTTCAAGGTTATGTCGCGAGGTTAATCGCGAAATATAAAGCTCTAATTGTTTGAGTTAAATGCAAGTTATTTTCTTTGATTTGTAATATACACCTGCACATTGAAGAACGTCTATCGATGTGGCGAAGAACGTTTTCTGAAGAACGGTTGGGCAACTACGAGAAAAATTAATCGGTAATCCGATCACGTGTGCGTCGTTGTTAACTTCCACGGAAAGCATTTTAAAGCGTCTTTAGTTTGACACGATGAGTTATGGACTTGGGAAGTACTAGTGCGACTTCAACTTTCGCAGAAACTTTTAAATGCTTCCTTCGGTAATACCTCCGCGAGTGTGGGGAGTTTCGGCGACCCATAGAAAAACCACGGGGGGGGGGGAACGGAAAATTAAATAAAATTCGGGGGCGTGATACTATTTCATCGAATATATATTTTTTTTGCGACGGGGAATGGCAGTAAAAAAACGGGCTAGACGCTCGTACAGAACGCACGGTCGTTTGGCGGGGGAGGAGCACCGTTTTTATCTGAGCTGAGGAATCTGGAAATTACGGCATCTCTCATCCGTGACCCCGGCTTTATGTCCGTTTTATGGCTGACAATTATTATATCCGAATAAGTCGCGTCCGCACTGATAATGGGGCGCTCGTACGTCTCTGTTTCGACGCCGATAATAAAATTTACAGGGAGCATTAAAAATCCTAGAGACGCTTTCTTCCCCCACCATACTTTTTGCGTTGCACAAAAACGAAACGGGAGAAATTTCTGGCTTACCTGCTCCTATCGAATGGATGTAATGTAATAATAAAGTATCTCGTCTCCATTAGCTTAGAACTTTAATAAATCTGCATCGAAGGCGTCACGTTCGCAATGGAAGCTTTGCGGTCTCCACCGTAAGTAACATTCCATGTGTGTGCCATAGGGCTTACGTACGAGTCGGTCACGAACGTCAGAAATCCGCATTCCCTCGTCTTCCGCTCGCTGAATAAACATAACAGGTATCTCAATTTCCATAAGCGTGGAGCAGGTGACGCCTCCGCTCGGAGACGTCTAAAGTGCCGTACAAATGGCAGAGGAGTGGCTCGTCGATTCGCAATTTCGTTCGCGATATATCCTTGAGATTGTCTTTTAATCTGTTTCTGTTCTATTCCCGAGTGGAAATTGTAATCCAAATTTGCCTAGTTTCATAGAGCACAGACTAGGCCATTTAGATTATCGATTACAGGAATGTATTTCGCGTAAATAATTCCAAGAAAATTGTATTTCTTAATGGCACTGGCATCGGCAAATCAAGAGAAAAGTGTTAGCAACTGGAGGCTCGGCCCTTGGGTGTGCCAAAAAACAAAGCGATTGGACATTAAAAAGAAAATAGTAACGGGAATAGATAACGATAAAAGTTTTTTGAAGAGCCTTTTTTTCCAATATGGATCTGCGCAGGCTTCCCCCGGGCACCCCAGTCGAAAACGGCGAACGCCATCGGATTCCCCGGTCCTTTTTACTTGTGTTGTTGGAACAATTCGAGCACTCCGATGAAGTTCAGATGCCGAAAAAAATTCGTGAAAAAAGTCTGCAAGGTGCAACCCACTCACATTTCCGCCTCCGCCGCCACCGCGCTACGGGCGATCGCTTCGGGACCACCACCAAAAGTCGTCCGAAGGATGTGTCTGGAAAGCGTTTTTCCGGATTTCAGATATACCTCCTCTGGATATCACAATTTCGAAAAAACTGCAAAAAACGCCGTTTTCGGGAGTTTTTGAGAGGGGAACCGCCTCCGCCGCCGCTGCGCTACGGGCGATCTCTTCGGGACCACCACCAAAAGTCGTCCGAAGGAGGTATCCGGAAAGCGTTTTTCCGGATTTCCGATATACCTCCTCTGGATCCCACAATTTCGAAAAAACTTCAAAAAACGCCGTTTTCGGGAGTTTTTGAGGGGGGAAACCGCCCCCGAGCAAAAATTCAAGAATCGGCCAAGCGTAAGTTGTGCGCGTTAAATTTCGCCAGTTAAATTTCGCCACCAAACGCCGGAAGCCGAATCTCGATAAGTTATTTTTCTAGAAAACTAGAAAGGTATTGCCGTGTTTTTTTTGTAATTTCTTTGTTTTTTCTATGTTTGCCAATTTATTGCTGTGTATGCCGCTCACGTTGGGTGGCAATTTTTTTTATGCTGTGACCTCAAGGTATTTTGTATTTTTGAAAATTACTTTGTTGATAATGGACTCCTACATCCTGGACCACGGTTGCCTTCACCGTCACTCTCCTGCCATCTTCGAGGTACACAAGCCTCCTCTTCTTTCTACTCGTGGCAGCAGTAGAGATGGGCCAAAATCGTGCTGTACGCGGTTGTTTTGGCTTCTTCATGTACTTGGTCAGATAATTCGCAGCTATCCTCTGGCTTGGTGATGTTATTATTTAACTATTCTTTCACCCACACACATTGGAGTAGATCGTTATAACTTCGCGCTCACGTCTACTTTTACATTTGGATCACTTCGCCCAAAAATGTTAGAACGTTGTGGCAATTCTGTTTTGTTGGCGGCCTATCCAGCAGGACGTAACAACATATTATTTCGACCGTAATAAATCTCAACATTCCGGATGTTTGTTATAAATATTACGGAGCTAAGTTCGCTTGGTTTAACTTAAACGCGCTTAAATACTTTCCGCCGAGTTTAATAACTCTAAACGTGACCGGCTAACTAAGGTGGTGGTTTCCGGTTAGTGACAACGACGACACGGACGTAAATTCTCTGCACACAAAAGTGTTAATGTGTGTAAGTTGGAAGGCCGAGCGTCTCTTAATGTTTATGTTACTGCCCGGATCGTCTCGTGCTGCACCCGAGTCCCTCGGTTAATTTTCCGGTCCAAGGAGTCGCTCGGTGCTTAGGGCCATCGCGTAAGGTGCTTCCTTATGGTTGTCTCGTCCTGGTAACGACCACCCCGAGTTCGAGTGTGGCTTACGTATACGCCCGGCGCTTCCAGGATAATTCCCCGCCCGCAGCCGCACGCACGCGAGTAACTACTAAGCATTCCCGGATAAGGGTGGGAATGCTTTGCTCGCAATTGTGATCACCATGTGGAATTCTGCGATGCAAATTAAGTCGGCTGAGCGTACGCGTAATTTGATAAGTTATTACTAATTGTTACGTAAATATTTGGCCTGTGAATATGTTCTTCTGTGGTTAATTTCGCTCAATTACGCTCAGCTTCTTGTTTGATGATGTTTGAGTGCGTTAAGATAATAATACCGATGTTGATAAAGCGTGAAATAACCAAGGGCAAAGGAAATCGATGGAAAATTTAACTTGAAATTAGAAACTTATGGAGGTTATGAACCAATTTTCCCATATAGTTTTATACGGACGGTCTAAACGTGTAGGTATGATTGCCTATTTAACTGCATTCATTTCAAATCTGCCCATTGAAAAGGCTGTTGAAAATAAAACCTGTACGGTCAAACTATGTCGTTGTGTGGAAGTTAGAGGTACCCAATAAAAATTTCATGGATTTTTCGTTACGAATTGAAGCGAGACTTTCAGATATAATAAATATGGTCGTCCTGTGACGCTTCGGAGCTAGAGATTTCGGGAAATTTCATTTGGAAGAATAATCTCTTATTTGTCCAATGTTATCAACAACAGTTTGTGCTTTTTTCCGCCATGAAACCTTTACTTTTTTATAAGATAATTAGTACATGTAGTATAAATCCCCGTAGAGCATATCTTTGTGTATTGTAAGTCTCCACGTTATATGAATCTTTGTACTCAACAATTTAAATGACTGTAACAAAGTTGAAAGTAAAACCTATACGGTTGTGCTATGTCGCGATGTTCGTATTCGAGGTATTTATTGAAAATAATTTTAGGGAATTTTTGTTTGGCCCGCGTTTCACTTTTTTCATCGTTTAACCTTCCTCTAGGTCTCGTTCCTCGTAATTACGTCAATAATCTGTATGGTCGTGCTATGTCGCGGTCCGAATTCCAGTTGGAAAAAATCTCTTGCGCATTTCTTCATATAGTTTTATATGGACGGTCTAAACGTGTGGGTATGGTTGCCTGTTTAACTGACTTGCTGGTCTGTTGATCAGCGAGGGAGAGGGGTGATGCGCGCGAAATCCAGTCTATAAAAGCAGGTAACTTTTTTTTACGAAAATAAGGATTGAACTATCTATTGTTTCGAAAAAATGTAGTTAATTGGCCCATTTCAGAATTCAATTTCGGAAAGCAGAGGCTAATAAAAGTAAAATAAAAGATAAACACGTCTATTGTGACTAGCGTTCATTCTTAGGCGCGAACGCCGAAAGAATTTCAGTTGCCAACGGAATTACGACGTGTCACTACAAGATATTGGCACAGTATCTCGCCATCTAACAATCCAAAGAAATCTCCTTTGTGTATTCACTCACATAATCTGGGAGGCTCGAACCTCAGATTAAATTTCTTTTTCGTGAATAAATGCGCAAGCCCATTTTTTATTGAAAGTAGAATGGTTGTTGAAAGTCGTTTGTGACGAATGCGAGAGATATTTTTTTTATTATTATTGCACTCAAGAGTTCCTCCTTTCTTTTATTCGGTCTACATCAAAGAATAATGATACGTAGGCTCGTTTCTGTATAGGCAAGTGTATTAAAGGGCTTTCTTCGTTTGTAAAGAATTTATAAGTATTTTTGTTAGTAAAGCAAAAAAAAAAAAAAAAACATATTCTAATCCGGTCACGTCGTCTCCGCTAGATTTCTCCGGTGCAGAGGACAGTGATTGAACTCCAGGTCCGAAGTGGCCTGATATTTTATTCACCGAAGGACATTCGTTTGAAATTTACTCAGACGCCAGGACGAATCAAGTGGTCCAATTTATCGGCTTCGGGATGTTCCCGATGGTCCGTGACTCCGGCCTCGAGTGTCCTTATTACCTGATTCTCGTAATTAAGTTATTTGGCCCGTTTGTTGGGATAAACAAATACTCGTGCAGATAAGAGGCGCGCGCGCCCGAATTATTTCAATTTGCCCCTGCGTTCCCCGGGGGCTCGATAATTTCTGTGACTTCGTGCTCGTTTTGGGGCCGGACGAGAGTTTTATCTGTAATTTTATGCGCCTCCGGAAACTTTTTAATTTAATGAATTGGACTCTTGCGTATGTACATTGCGATTTTTGTTTTCTTATTTTCATAAAACTTCGTGCTACTGTAAAAAAAAATCTTTCTCGTTAACCAAGCACTCGAAAAGAATTATAATTTCAGAAAACGACTGGAACCCTGTATGAAATCGTTAATCAATGTACAATTCTGATTAAGCCACTCCCTCCACCACGTTAGTTCAATTTCTTTTTTCGTAAAAAAGACAGCTACCTGTTTTTGTAAACTGGATTTCGCGCGCGTCACCCCTCCTCCTCGCTGATCAACAGACCAGCAACTCAGTTAAATAGGCAACTATACCCACACGTTTAGAGCGTCCATATAAAACTATATGAAGAAATTGGCTCACAACTCCCAGAAGAAAGATATAACGAGTTTAAAGCGCATCAAAGCTATTCATGTGGTGGTTCTTCTACTTTACAAATTTAAAATACTTAATAATTAATTGAAAAGTGTGTCGTCAATAGAATCCGGGGACACAGTATACTTATACAAGAAATGTTCTTCGCAACTGGAATTCGGATCGAGACATAGCACATCCATACAGATTATTGATGTAATTACGAGGAACAAGAACTAGAGGTAGATTAAACGATGAGAAGAGTGAAATGCAGGCCAAACAAAAAACCCTTAAAATTACTTTCAATAATTACCTCTAATACCAACATCGCGACATAGCACAACCGTACAGGTTTTATTTTCAATCCTGTGACGACTACAAAAATTTGGTCTGTAGTAATCATAGTCGGAGATAAAAAAAATTAACTAATAATTTTCTCTGTTTATAGTAAAGTGTTCATTATTGTTAGGCATTAGCGTGCATGAAATTTTGCGGTGTTTCGCTGTGTAACAAAATAAATTATCTTCGCAGAGTTAACTGCCACATAAATAATTTCGCGCGCGACTTGTGCAACGCGTTATTTAATTTATGCACCGTGCAATTTCAGCTCAAAATTTACATCGCCGACTAATGCGTCGAACAGCTAATTGATAGGTAAACCTAGAGAAGGCAGTCGCGATGCGATCCGCGTAATTACGCCCCGTAAAATTTCACATTACGAAAATGGCGGCGTAATTACGCCCGATCCGGCTAATAAACTAATTATTGCAAAAGTTAAATGCGCTGACGAATCGGTTATGAAATCGGATATTTTGAATCAATTTTCGCGTTACGGAATATTTTTAATTAATTAAATAAAATTCAGCAAAAATTAAATACATAATTTAATGCAGCTCATTACTGTACAGTAAATATTTATTCTAAAAATTTGATTGACTCTGCATTTTTTGGCGTGCAATACAACGCGCTGCTTTTTCGTTACGAACTTATGAAGCGATTTTAATTAAATTTCAAAATTGCAAGCGCCGGTAAAATTCAGTTTGAAAGTTCGAGTTTCGGTGAATGTAAAATGTGAAACGCATACGAGGCGTATTGATCGGATAATAGAGGAAAATTGCTTTTAGCTAGTTTTTGTTTCGCTTTATTTTAAAATTCTTCATTTACGTCACAGGTTATTTGCATTTGGCATTTGGAGAATAACCTATTTACAATTAGAGAAGAACCTATTACAATTATCTAAAATTCCTCAACAATTTTTATCTTTGCCAATTTATTTTAAATCTGCCCATTGAAAATATAACCTGTACGGTCAAGCTATGTCGTCGTGTAAAAGTTAGAGGTACCCAATGAAATTATTATGGAGTTTTCGTTGCGAATTATCCGACAATTGAAGCGAGATTTTCAGATTTAACAAATATAGGCGTCCTATGACGCTTTAGAGATAAAGATATCGAGAAATTTCATTTGGAAAAGTAACCTCTTATTTATTATGCTCTATGTAATCATGAACAGTTTGTGCTTTTTTCTCTCATGAAATCTTCACCTTTTTTTTATAATATAATTAGTACATGTAGTATAAATCCCCGTAAAGCGTATCTTTGTGTATTATAAGTCTCTATGTTGTATGAATCTTTGCACTGAACAACTTGAATGGTTATAACAAAGTTGAAAATAAAATCTGTACGGTCGTGCTATGTCGCGATGTTGGCATTAGAGGTAATTATTGAAACTAATTTCAAGGGCTTTCTTGTTTGACCTGCATTTCACTTTTCTCATTGTTTAACCTTCCTCTAGGTCTCGTTCCTCGTAATTACATCAATAACCTGTACGGTCGTGGTATGTCACAATCCGAATTCCAGTCCAGAAAAAAAATCTCTTGTGTATACTGCGTCCGCGGATTCGATTGAGAACACAAGAAATTATTTAGTTTTCAATTTATAATTAAACCTTTGTGAAAGTAGAAGAAATACCATACGAATAGCTAATAGAGATGTCGGGAAATTTCATTTGGAAAAATGTTCAATGTTATCGTCAACAGTTTGTGCTTTTTTCTATCGTGAAACCTTCCCCTATTTTTTATATTATAATTAGTACACGCAGTATAAATCCCCGTTGAGCGTATCTTTGCGTATTATAAGTCTCTACGTTGTATGAATCTTTGCGCTGAAGAACTTAAATGGTTGTAACAAAGTTGAAAATAAAACCTGTACGGTTGTGCTATGTCGCGATGTTGGTAATTATTGAAAATAATTTTAGGGGATTTTTGTTTGGCCTGCGTTTCGCTTTTCTCATCGTTTAACCTTCCTCTAGGTCTCGCTCCTCGTAATTACATCAATAATCTGTACGGTCGTGCTATGTCACAATCCGAATTCCAGTCCAGAAAAAAATCTCTTGTGTATACTGCGTCCGCGGATTCGATTGAGAACACAAGAAATCATTTAGTTTTCAATTAATAATTAAACCTTTGTGAAAATAGAAGAAATACCATACGAATAGCTAATAGAGATTTCGGGAAATTTCATTTGGAAAAATGTTCAATGTTATCGTCAAATAGTTTGTGCTTTTTTCTATCGTGAAACCTTCCCCTATTTTTTATATTATAATTAGTACACGCAGTATAAATCCCCGTTGAGCATATCTTTGCGTATTATAAGTCTCTACGTTGTATTAATCTTTGCGTTGAAGAACTTAAATGGTTGTAACAAAGTTGAAAATAAAACCTGTACGGTTGTGCTATGTCGCGATGTTGGTAATTATTGAAAATAATTTTAGGGGATTTTTGTTCGGCCTGCGTTTCGCTTTTCTCATCGTTTAACCTTCCTCTAGGTCTCGCTCCTCGTAATTACATCAATAATCTGTATGGTCGTGCTATGTCGCTGCCCGAATTCCAGTTGCGCAGTTGCGTAAAAACATCTCTTATGTATGTATACTGTGTCCGGGGGTTGGATTGAGGGCACAAAAAATTATTTAGTTTTCAATTAGTGCCTTTTAAATCTTACTTTGTGAAGTAGAAGGACCACCACATGAATGCGCTTTAAACTCTCGTTATATCTTTGTGCTTTTCGACGTAACGTGTTTTCATAAGAGGAAATACGTTACTACTTTCCTAAGTCAATGGAATTCACCATTGTTTTCGTCTTTTATTCCAAAACAATGTTTGCGCAGTGTTCTCTAAGCGTCGCTCTAGTGTATAGGAGTTCCCTCTCTCAAGATCTGCATGCTGAACGTCGGAAAATAAGTTCGTACCGCTTGCAGTTACTTATATTTGTCTAAGTAGTTTAGTTTGAATAACAATGAGCTTCGAATTATTATAAACAGTCACATCCGCCGGCCGGAATTTTTATTGAAAATAAAACCTGTACGGTCAAGCTATGTCGTCGTGTAGAAGTCAGAGGTACCCAATAACATTTTTATGGATTTTTCGTTGCAAATTATCCGAGCAGTTGAAGCGAGATTTTCAGATTTAATAAATATGGTCGTCCCGTGACTCTTTGGAGATAGAGAATTCGGGAAATTTCGCTTGGAAAAAGAATCTCTTATTTGTTCAATGTTATCATCAACAGTTTGTTCTTTTTTCTGTCATGAAACCTTTACCATTTTTTAATAATATAGTATTAATCCCCGTAGAGTGTATCTTTGTATATTATAAGCCTCCACGTTGTATGAATCTTTGTACTGATCAACTTAAATGGTTGTAATAAAGTTGAATATAAAACCTGCACCATGCTATGAGCGATGATGATACATGACACTAGAGCCAATTATTGAAGATAACTTTAGGGGTGTTTTGTTTGGCCTACGTTTAACCTTCCTCTACATCTCGTTTCTCGTAATTACATCAATAATCTGTATGGACGTGCTATGTCGCTGTCCGAATTCTAGTTGCGAACAAATCTCTTACGTCCGCGGATTCGATTGACTACACAAAATGCAATGGTTGTAATAAAGTTGAATATAAAACCTGCACGGTTATGCTATGAGCGATGATGATACATGATACTAGAGCTAATTATTGAAGATAACTTTAAGGGTGTTTTGTTTGGCCTACGTTTAACCTTCCTCTAGATCTCGTTTTGCGTAATTATATCAATAATCTGTATGGACGTGCTATGTCGTCGTCCGAATTCTAGTTGCGAAAAAAATCTCTTGCGTCCGCTTGACTACACAAAATGCAAACTTTAAAATTACATTTAATTGTCTATGAAACTTCATGACAAAAATTGATTAATTCATATAATTTTTAATGAGATTACTAGTTTTAAATAAGAGATTTCACGTTGTGCGCAAACCACCCAAGAACCGGTTCCAAATCTTAAGTATCTTCTTGTACAAAGTTAGAAGTTATGATAAAATATTTGTATACTCATGTATTTTAGACTTTCTACCTACCTTGCAATACTCTTGTTAATTGTGCCACGCATCCTTTTCACTTTGAATTAAATTCCTAATTAATTACAAACTGTTCCACAGAATTTCTTAAATGTGATCCCGTAATCTGCTACATTCATTCACGTACGCGATTTGATTAAAAACTGTACGCATATCACCAACGACGTTTAAAACAGCTGTACGTAAGCTTTTATGGCCTAATAAACAAAAAACTTGTCGCCGGTGAATTTCAAGTTTAAATTGTCGCTTGTGCTGATATCTTACGCAGATATTTCTCTGTTCGATGCTTTGTTTGTTCGTACAGGCAATTTTAATTCGGATGCCACAAACCCGTTCCTTACATCCATCCCCTGATTTGTAGCTTCGGGTCGCATGTAAATCATGGGGCGCTAATGAACGGTGAAAGAAACAAGGGGGGGCCGGCGCAAAATTTACGGCGGCGACCTTTCGCGTTGCAAACAATAAAGCAACAAAATTCCGGCTCGAAGAGTGTTGGCACATTTCGCGGCCGAAAGGAGGTTAAATTCGGCACATAAATCATTCGCCGGAGGAGTTGCGCCGGGGCTAAAAACTGATGGCCTTATTGGGCGGGACGCAGTCATCTATCTGCTGCCAGGAGGGCGAAGATACGTTTCTAATGGAATTATGTATGGGGATGGTATTGATTATTTTAAAACGTTCGAGCCGAACGCTCCTGTAATGAAAAGAAAATTTGATTGATAATTTTAATCAAGCCTTTACCTACAAGGGTACACATGTTTTAGATTACAAACAACGTGAACAATCTTTCTAATTATAAATTGACGTTTGATTTATATGGTTTATGGTTTATCATCACGAAGGGTAGAGTGGGCAGGGGGGTAATAGTAGAAAAGCCTAAGTAGGAAGAGAAGAGCATGCGTTACGGTCTGAATCACGCCAAAAGTACTTCCCATATTTACCTAAACGAATTTGGTCGGGATTAGACTTCGAGAAGCATTACCAATGCTTGTAACAAGCAGGGGGTGACAATTTCAGAATCCGGCATCTTGTTTACCATACATAATTCACTTAGGCGATTTCAGTCTGAAGAATTCTTCAAAGCAGACACAACACAAACAAAACGAAGTGCACCCAAAGCGTTATGTCTAAGTTCTGGCGGGTTTCACAGATTTCCGTCGCGCAACGAGATCGACGGACAAGTTAAAGACGGGGGTTGGTAAAAGAAGACAGTCGACTTACGGCGGGGTATGAGGGAGATAAAAATATTACCGTGAGGCGTAGGTAATTGCCTTTGTTCTCTGATACAATATGTTGAAACGTGAAGAAGAGCACTTAGGCACAATGGACCTTTCGTGTTCCCACGCAGTACAGAGTGACCCGCAATACTGAGAATGATTTAAATAAGTTTTTCAACAGTTACAGTTTAACTGTGTATAATTAATTAACTTACTTCAGCATTATTCTGTTTTTTTCTTTTGCCTGGAAGCTACGTAACAGAAACTTGTGTAATTAAGAACCGTTAGCTACATTTATTTACGTACATTGAATTAAAAGGCGACTGATAACTCGTAGGAACTCGATTAATTAAGCAACAGCATCTTAGAGTATAAACAGTTTAATTGCAGGCGTTTAAAACCGGGAACCGTGTTAACGACTTGAAGTTAATTGTCGCCCCCCAAAGTTTTTTTTTCTCTCTTCACTTCTTCACTTCGTCGTAAGCTCGAACCGAAAGAAATATTAATTATTTCTTTCCGCGTGCGCATGAAAAAGTTCGCGTCCGTTCTTTCCCTCCCCCCCCCGCCTCCAACATTCGAGATATAGAAAATGTTTTCCTGCCTAAAAGAAAAACACGTATAAATAAATCCGAGCGCGGAAATTACTTATTGGAGTTTTTTCATCGAACTCGAATAAATTTTTCTTATGAACGGGCCCGCGCGCATCCAGACGACAAATAAAACTTTATTTGTATTCCCGGGTCGAATCAAATATCTCGTGGCATTATTGCAGACGGAAATAAGACGTAATGCGTACGACTTCGCGAGCGAGAAGAAAAATATTTCGTTAAAGCGCGAGCGAAAAAGAGATTTGCCAAAAAAAAAAGAAACTTTCAGATTTCTGTTTGTATGTAGCACGGTGGAAGGTAGAGAGGTGCTCTGGCAATCGCGTCGGTGCCAGCACACGAACACGACGAATCAGTGTGCGAGTGAGGTAGGTAATAGTTTGGGGGTACGGTAGGCGGGGGGCATCGTTTACCGACTGATGAAAGAAATCACAGTTTTAAATAAGAGACTGCTGCAAATTTATCTGAAAAGCGAAAATTCATAAACTCACGTCGACTTACTACCTACCTGTAGGCCAGCAAATTAGTGCGAGGGACTGACGTTTCTCCAGCACCGCTTGGCAAAGCTCTTGGAGAAGGGAGGTTCGACGTAAGCCCAAAGCAAAAGATGGGCAAAGTGAGTAAAATAAAAAGCACCGCAAAATGAGAATAAAAATTGCAACGCCGCGGAAATTGAGCCAACCCAAATGGATAATTAAAAAAAGAATAATTGAAGTAAATCCGACCTGTAATCAGGATCCGGCGTAATGACACTCGGCTGTCAACAGCGTCGGAGCGCCCCCTCGCGGTGGTTAGCGCCGTAAATCGGTGTGTCAACGTCACCAAAGTAGCGTCGTCTTGCAGGACGAATCCGCTTTCACAGGTGGAGGGTTGCGAAACTTCGATCGGTACAAAAGTCGGAAACCAGCCTTTTCTTAGGTCCTCAAAGGTTATCCCCGTTATACCAGATAGGTAAAACTACCACAGGAACTCGAGCTAGAAGATACGCGTTATGCTTCGACACGGACCCAAGATGACCACAGACATACCTGTTCCTCGTTTCAACGACCGGACAGGTTTTCGAGAAGCTTTTTGTTTTAACAAGCTTGTAATTCCCTCACGTACGTTTGCAAATCTCGGAGAAATTCCGATTCCGTCTTCCTTCACAGAATCTCGTGAAAAGGGAGCACAAAGATAAAAATCACAAATACACGAGCCGTACGTTGGGAGTTCTGAAGAGAGACTGACCGCAAGCGACCACCGCGTTTTTTCCCCTACCACAAGTTCAGACAGGAGTCGTTAGGATTGAAAACAGATTTACCCAGGAAACAAAGTGAAATGGAGATATACTGTATGACTAAATAAAAACGCATAATCTTATCTGAAGCAATATTGCACAACATTGTGAAATATGACGACCGGCGTTAAATTCCCACGTAATATAGGGTGTTCCGAAACACTCTTTCTCGCATTGTTCGGACTCGAAATAGCGATCTCAGAGTATAGCCCGGGTTCGTCTTATCTTCTACCGTGGTACGTGGTAATAATATATTCCAAACAATTCCAAACAAGAAATAAGTACTAGTATCTTTTAGTCTATCATATAACAATCAGAAAGCGAACGCAAACGTTTCGTACAATAACGTGCCACCGTCAAAATAAAACTTATTAAGAACGAGGGAATTTGACTGCTGCCGTTTGCTTTTTTCAATTCGACTTCCCGATTGTTTTTCAACTTAAATTAAAGGGCCCCCCTTCATCTTGAAATTCGGGCACGTTCGAATTCCTGGACGCGTCTAATTTATGCGCTCAATAAAAATTATAATTGCTTTCCACCTTAAGCCGCCGCGCCTCCGCCATGCGTTTTTTTTTTCAAGTCGGATCGGGGAGTGAAGCTCGCAGGGGCCGTAAGTACTAACAGGCAATTATTAACCCTTCCCAACTCCCAATTCAACGCCGCTACGTATAATTCTGCAATTACGACAGTTGCGGTTATCTGCGAAGTAACGTTTAATGTGTATTTTAACGAGGAACTAATTAAACAAAACGGGCTCGTACGCATCGTAAATTCATCATTTATATTGTTTGTGCTGTTGCCGCTTGCTTGAAAGATAATAATCTAACAATTGCCTTCCAGAATTAAGTGCTTCCCTTTTGTGCTCCTTTTAACTCAAGGTTTATGGAAGTACGTACATGCATGCATTTGAAGAGCGAAAGAAAAGTTGAAATTGGGGGCAAGTGGAACCCACGTTCATTCTGCTAAAACTTATGTTTGATGTGAGGCGTCTTCTGTGTTACTTATCTAATATGTTCTATGATGAATCCCGCCAGTAGCGAACAGAATAAAAGTTGTTGGCCATAGTTGTTGCACATAGGGCAACAAACGGATAGGAAAAGAAAAACATCACTGTGTTAATGGGGGGGTAACGTTGCTGGTGAAAAATTACCCCCACACATAGTTTATATTATAAGGGGAAAAATGTGTGGGTTGCAAGTTGGGAAGAGGAGTATGCGGCTACCAAAAACGGCTGCAACTTTTGAAAATTACTTCAAAATAATTTTCTTGAAAACATACCCCAAGAGAGCCCCGTTATTCTAATCTCTAATGGACACAGTTCCCACGTCGGTGTCTCACTTGTACAAATGGCAAGACAAGAAAACATAGTAATTTTGAAACTTCCTCCACACACCAGTCAAATTCTTCAACCAATGAATCTCAGCGTCTTCCGGCTTTTAAAACTCAAATGGGAGGAACAACTGGAAAATGGCAGAGGAAGAACTATGGATGTAAACTGCCCAAATCTGTTTTTGCTTCAAACATATCCACCATTTGGAAAAAATTAGATGCGGTGATCATCAAACATGGATTTCGAAAAGCAGGAATTTTTCCATTTTGTAAGACTGTAAAAGAACCACAAGCTTATAAACGGTGGTGCAGTTTTAAAGAAAATCAAACAAAAATGTAAGCTGCATCTGCCATAGCAACTGATGATAGGACTGCCGCAGCCACCATCGCGGAGGAAAATCCACCAGTACCATCAACATCCAGAGTAAGTGTGTCGGAAGATGGGGTTGTGCCAACATCTCCAAGCTTGCAGAAAAAAAGCCCATCGAAAAGTTGCTTTTGGAACAAATAAAGCAAATGCCAAGAACTACCACTGGAAGAAGAAAAATATGCGGGAGAGCTGAGGTTATCTCTTTAGTAGACGCCAGTGCTAAGCTTAAGGGAATAGAAATGCGAAGGTTGCAAAAGAAAGTCAAAATAACAAAAACTAGAAAAATAACCGAAGATAATAGGCACGAAGGTGGCGAATTACACAAAGAGAAGAAAGTTGGAAGCAAAGAATAAGAGAAAATCAAAGAAAAGGTCACATCTATTTGAAGAAGACAGCAGCAATGGCAATACCCTTGAAGATGTACAAAACCATTCAAACGAGTCTAATTCAAAAATGAAGTAGAGGACAGATTTTTGAGGTGAGATTTTTATGCGTTTACCTTCACCCACATTAGACAAAAAAGGAAAAATATTGTTTAGTATTTGACTCTTATAATGTGGGTAAAATGATGATTTTATTTTTTCAAATAAATATGATTCGCAGTTTCACAGCAAGACCACTTCTTTACACTTGCCCCCGCAAATTGTCTTACATTGTAAGTGATGAGAAGTCCCATAATTTATACTCGGGGCAAGTATAACCCAAAGACACCAAAAATTTTAAACATCATAGGAACAAATGAAAAACCACGATATGCTTGCATGTTCGTACATCCTTAAAGCAATACCTCTGCAATCAGCATGACATATACCGTTTGTCCATCTGACAATGAGACATGGGAAAACAAAAATTGCTTTATATTATCTACCTGAGTACATATGTATATATGAAATTCTGGGTTATAATCGGAAAGATTATTGCATTCAAAGTGTTTTGATACTAAATTTGTGCAATTTTAGTTCTTAATTATTTAGAAATTAATAAAAAAAAGTTATAATTTTTTTCCGGACAAGATTAGTAAGTATTTAACGAAGAGTTTACAAACGGATGTCGTGGTCAAGTTAGTTTGTTCATGTTTCACAACCGTAAGGACACGAGTTCAAATCCGAATGAGGACACTTTTTTTCTTTTTTTTTAATATTTTTTCAGATTTGAAATCACTTAAACTCTTAAACTACTTTATTATTTTATTTATAAGTTTCCTTTTAATATTAATTATGTAACATAATAAATAAAGTTATAACTTTAACATAATAAAATTTTGCAAACGAAAAAATACACATAAATGGAACATAATTAATATTAAAATGAAACTTATAAATACAATAATAAACTAGTTTAAGAGTGATTTCAAATCTGAAAAAAATATTTAAAAAAAAAGAAAAAAAAGTGTCTTCATTCGGATTTGTACTCGTGACCTTATGGTTGTGAAACATGAACAAACTAACTTGACCACGACGTCCGTTTGGAAAGACTTCGTTAAATACCTACTAATCTTGTCCAGAAAAAAATAATAACTTTTTTTCTTAATTTCTAAATAATTAACAACTAAAATTGTACAAATTTAGTATCAAAACACTTTGAATGCAATAATCTTTCCGATTATAACCCGGAATTTCATATATATGTACTCAGGTAGATAATATAAGGCAATTTCTGTTTTCCCATGTTAAATCCCTATGTCTCATTGTCAGATGGACATACGGTATGAAAAAGGTTAAAAAATACTTTTTGTGTTAACTCAAAGTACCCCGGTGTACCTTAAAAAGTTAACGCCCGATCTCACCCCGTGTGCGTTATTAATTTATTGTTCTTCGTCAAGGAAACTTGATCACAGACATTTTACTGTCGATGTGTCTTCTGACTATGTGATGCCACTTTTCGATAACAGCCGTTTTTTATTCGTTTTTTCGGTGAGAAATTTTGTTGCCAATAGCTTTCGGATCACCCTGTATCTTAGCGAAAGAGTAATTACGCCGCAGTTTGACCTTTGCAACTTAGACTGGTCCAAAAGCGACGCTTGGAACGCTAAACAAACCTTCTTTTATAATGAGACTCTCCCATGTTGAAAGTGGGATATATTAAAGGCCTGTCATTGGCCAATGGTCCTCTCTCCCGCCCGCGAACCGTTCACGTCGAATGCCGACCTGAAAATTCCGCCAGTCGTGTGACTGCTCGCTTGCCGAACAGACCGCATTGAGAATTAATCTCGCCTTGTGTACATTTTTCATTGAACGGTATTTGTTTTGGAGTGAAAAAGGAGACGGGTATGTTGCCCGGATGTTAATTGGTTGCGGCTTTCTTTTAAGCTGCTCCAAGCTTGTTCGTCGAATTTGCGGCAGGTATGTTTTTAGAGTCACATTGGGCGGTTCGTAATACGTGTTTTCTTTTTATTGAGGCTTTGCTACTATTATTACTATTATTTTTATTTGGTTCTTCTCCCCCCTCCCCCATTTATTCCGGACGTTTCACCGGAGGTCCGCTAACTGGGAGCTGTCTAGCGAGAATTATTCTTGCCTTGAGTAAATTTTTCATTAAACGGTGTTTGTTTGAGAGTGAAAAAGGAGATGGGTATGTTGCCCGGATGTTAACTGGTTGCGGCTTTCTTTTAAGCTGCTCCAAGCTTGTTCGTCGAATTTGCGGCAGGTATGTTTTTAGAGTCACATTGGGCGGCTCGTAATCCGTGTTTTCTTTTTATCTGGGCTTTGCTACTATTACTATTACTTTTATTTGGTTCTTCTTCTCTCCACATTTATTCTGGACGTTTCACCGGAGTTCCGCTAACTGGGGGCTGCCTAGCGATCTTCCTCGTGTGTCCTTGGTGAAAGGTTTGACGGAGTCGTTATAAATCGACTTGGTGTTTGGTATTAGGACAGTTCATCACGCCGCACATTTGCTCCTTGGATTTACGGTAAGAAAGAGTCTAAAGCTTTAGAAAAACAAATTAAAACAACAAAGGAGGAGAAGGAACTGTGAAAAACGTATCAAAACAGTTCAATCATCGTGCGTGGCACGGTACCTTCTGCGTCTTTAAGATGATTGGCGATTTGCCACTACAGGGAGGAGCTTAAAGTCAAATTCGTTTTTATTAACTTTTATACAAGGCGCCCTCAATAATCCCAAACGCCTAAGCAAATTTTTTTTTAATGATTCAGTGACCTGTGGTTCATTGTAATTTGAAATGATTGGAGGTTTACGGTAAGGAGGAAGAGCCCAAAGCTTTAGGAAAAGAAAAACGAAGGAGGAGGAGCTATGGAAAACGAGCTATGGAAAACGGTTGATACTATTCGTCAATTTTAAACTACGTGGCGTAATATCAAACTACGTATGATTGGGCGTTTGCGACAAAAGGGAGGATCTAAAGTCGCTCATTCGTTTTGTATTCATTTTTCTGGCTCTGTGGTTTAATAACCGCAGAAAGGACAAGTCTCCTAAGAGGGCGTCACTACGACTAATTATAAATTGAAAGAGACTTAAAGTTGTGGAAAATAAAAATGAAAGCAAAAGCGGAGGAGCTACGAAAAATAGATTGAGATAATTACACTGTCAGATTAACTAGCTGCATTTTGGTCTCATTTACTTAAGAGATTTTTGTGTGTGAACTTAGTTCACCCCTTTTATGTCTTAAATAAAAAGAAGTGTGTATTACTGGTGATTTTTATTTCTTTCCGCATTTAAATTCAAGCCTTTGTATTGGATTACGTTTCACCCAGCCCATCTCCACGAGTTAGCTTAATTTGCACATTTCAAAAAAAAAACATAACATTAAAAAATTATTATAAAAACAAAAGCAAATATAAAAATCAGTAGCGTACATACATGTAACTTGGATGTTGATAAATAATTTATGAAACACCACATGAAACATAAACGGATATCCTGAGTGAAAAATGGGATTAAAAACAAAACATAATACTTGAATAAAGATTTGCTAGATTGCTAATGTAAATCAATGGCACAAAAGAAACTACGCGATGCATTAACCTAAATCCACACGACGTCGCATGACCGGGCACCGGCGGCGACATGCAAGCAGTTCCCGACCTTGCCGTTTTCTACATAGAAAAAGCAATCGCCGACGAAACACGTGAAACGACTTTCCGAACGAATTAACGCCCCCCCGAATTCCGCACCAGGGCAATTCCGCGGCGTCGGCGTCGCCGTACGTTCGCCCATTTGACTTTCAAATCGACAGCTGCGGAACAGGATTCGGCTGGATACACGCACTCGCTTGTAAAAGCCCCATAAAATATTTACGTTGCACTCGACACAGCCGATTTAAAAAATAAAATCAAGTTCGTGTTCGATTTTGCCTTGGCTTATTGAGTTGCCTGCGGATTTGGGATAAGGAAGTGTCGAGGTGACGCTTTACATTTTAGACAACCACGTTCCACACAAGAAACTGTGAATAACAGGTTTCTGATAAGGAGAAAAAAAAATTATGCGCAGCATCTATTTAGTTTCTTTAAAGTTCTAAGTTCTATCGCATGAAAATAGAAAATTTCTGAGGCACTGTTATTTCAATTAACCCCCCCCCTCATATTTAATTGCGTTCCAAACTCCTTTGCCTTGTGCACATCACCCAGAGTCCGAAGCTGAAAGTAGCATTCACCGAATGTCATAGTGTGTGGTTAAACTCCGATAATCCGACCGTCTCTCTGTATCCAGTACAATGGTTTGGGTGAGAAAACATTAATTTATTTTCTAATTAAACTTTTTGAAGATAGTGTACATATATTTCTGAAGTACTTAAGTAAGTAATGAAGGGAACCTCTTTAAATTAGGTAGTCAAATTGGCCGACGAGTAAATCGTCGAACGGAATGTTAAAGACGCAATTCAATTGTTCGAAATAATTAACCGCTCCGTCGATAAACACCACCGACGGACTAATTGCGAAATCGGCGATTGAAAACGAGCGCCGATCCTTCATTTTCCTTGCCGGCGGGAGGCCCGGCGTTTCCGAACGCGCCCGGCGCTCTTAATTACCGCCTTGTTTATCCAATTCGTTTACGTCTTCGTTTTATTTTCTCACTCCACGACGCAATTCGGTACCGGAGGAACTCTGCTCCGTAAATATTAGCACCGGTCTTTTCGAGCCGCGAATTTTGGTTACCCGGCAAATTAAAGTTCGTCGGCCGCAAAAGTTTTGCGCACCGCCTTTAACAACTTCTGTAACTTTTGCTTTTCCTTTTTTTTTAGAAGTTGTAATTAGCATAGATAAAGAAAAGGAGGAAGAGACCTCGTGTTTTTTGGGGGGGCGTGACTTGCTTTAACATACAATGTGGAAACTGATTTTATTCTTTATCTTAATCATTATATGACACAAATCGGCGGCTATGTGACACAAATCGGTTACTATGTGACACAAATCGGCTGCTATGTGACACAAATCGGCCACTATGTGACACAAATCGACTGCTATGTGACACACCCGGCTGGGGGGTTACCCTGCTTACTAAAGCGTGGATCCAACGGCTTCGGCCGTAGGTGACCATTGTGGACGTATGATAGAGTTCCTATGGGTGTGACGAGCCCACCGTCCCGAGTTGGCGTACCAGTGTCTGGGTTGCACGTAACCTAATCTGTAGGACTCGGCCGACTTGTTCGGTCGTGGCCGAACTTCCCACCAGTGAAGCAAACTGGTACCGTGGGGACCGGTTAGCCCGGAGGATAGCGAGCAGAGGGGACCTCCACTGGTCGACTGGGTTGGACTCACGGGGGCAGTGGTTGATGGCCCGCATGCTAGGGCTAGGGATGATGCCCACCCCATCCCGAGGTGTGAACTGTGGATCTCAGTTCCGGCACTAGCCTGGATAGCTAGTAGAGATTAGATAGGTCTCCCTTGACCAGAAGGAGCGAGGGGCGTGCAACCCCGAACCAGTCTGGTAGCAGGACGACACTTTATAGTGTCAGCCACCGAAAGGTGGGCTGCCCTGCGCGTTGATTGGGCGTATCTCAATCCGATGGCTCTGGTCGGGGCCCGTGACGGATAAGGGCTAACTTGCTCAGGTACCGCTCGTAGCGTTTTAAGGTAGATTAGGGAGCACTGTCTGTCTGCTATGTGACACAAATCGGCTATGTGACATGAGGCACAAATGGGTTTCCAAGTTGTACGTATGAGGGAGAAAAAAAAAGAGGAATCTTGTCTTAAACTTGTAATGATTCCTCTCGAAAAGATAAATGAAACAATTTGGAAGTCAAAAAGGAAACGATTAATTATGTTCGCCGCGGTTAGAATCGGGCACGTCGGTCCGTAAACATTGTCATTAATTTCTGCGGAACGTATCCCTCTAGCTAAGTGGGGGGGGGCTTATCGGAAGAATATCGGACTTACGTACACGCCGCGCCCGTCGACGGGCATTGATAAATCGGGCGAAATTATGGCGCGGAGGTCAGGTGAGGGCGGAACCGAAACTGACTTAACGCCTTCGCTAATGAATACAAACGGCTTCCGAGAGAACGACCTTTATTAGGATAAGAAAAAGGATCCGCCACAAGGATTTAATCTCTAGTTTTAATGGCACTCATTGATAAAGTGAAAGTAATTACACGACAGTGCATTTTTGGTCCGAATAGAATCCTTTTATAATGTATGTCAACAATTTGTTGCGTTGATGTTACGAGAGCAGGCGACGCCGCGCGCCGTAGGCGCTTCATTATTTGAAGATGCGCGAAGAGTTATTTAATTACGTGCACAATATCGTTATGAATGCGGGGCTCATATAAATTAGCGGGGCGTTTTAATGAAGTTTTGCACGCACACGATATTAGGCCGACGACTAATAATTCTTCACGGCGAATTTACGGTCCCCAAACAGGTTGGCAGTGCATATTAATTATTTCTAATTACGTTCCAGTTCGGTTCATTATGGGGGCTCACGAGCGCCGGCCACTCACTCACTCGTTAGCAAGATGGTGCGGTGCTCACCTAGTGTGCCGCTGACGTCATCAACGTCATTGTCTTTGCTGTTGTTGTCGTCGTCGTTGTTGTTCGTAACGGTCCGTCATTAGCACGGAACCAGAAGTGCCTTGGTGTTTCTATGCTTCTGTCTCATGAGTAATTTAATTGAGGGAGGGAGAGGGGAGGATGGTTAAAGCAACGTGAAATTATTACAAGATTATGTTACTTTAGATCTCATATTAACTGTACTTCTTGCCTTTTAAGTATGTTCACTTAAAATGGTGCAGCTTGTTATGATTGTAATTATCAATTACTGTTACCTAGAGAAATTCTATGACCACCTATTAAATAATGAAATTGGAAGATGATATTGTAGTCAAGAATCGCTCTCCGCACAACGTAAAACAAATTCAATATAATTTTATAAAGAGATGAAATAGCATTTTGTAAATCAAATAAAGCAATTGTTAGTTTCTAGTAACGCCGCTAATTGGAAAATAAATTCATGTTTTCTCACCCAAACCATGGTACTGGGTACAGAGAGACGGACGAATCTTTCGGACTTTGATCACACTGTGACACTCGGTGAATACTACTTTCGGCTTCGGACTCTGGGTCAGTATTGGATAACATACTTTATTTTTGGATCTAATATACATTGTTACGTCTGTTTTGGTCATTTCACTTTCAATGTAACTTTTTTAATTTTTGTAAGTTGGTAATCTTTTGCGTCATTGTGTTCTAGGCTTTTATTGTTGGATTTTACCGTTACCTTTTGTCAACAACCTTTTCACCCTCGTTTAGTCATCGTCCGGGGCCTTGCTGACTCCCGGTGAAATGTACCTGTGATCGTTGGGCATTCTTCCCCGCTCGGAACGTTCAAGCGGAGCTGCGGAACTTGAAGTCGCTGCGCACTTTCCCATAACAACTTGTGCGGCTCCAACAGCGCTTTGACAGAGGCACCGATTGCTCACTAGATGGATGAACGCATCTCGCTATAGTTCTGGCATTCGTCTAACCACACTTCGGTCAAGATATTTGTGGACGTTTTTAATTTTCTCCGTCGAGTTGCGGCACTTCGATTAGTTAAATTAACTAAATTAATTTCATAGTAATTTTAGGAAGGCATATTTAAGCCTTTCCTTTGCCTTTCTCCAATTTGATTTATTATACTTTATTTATTATTTAAGTCCTTCAGACGTATTACTGAGTAAATTTTGTTAATTGTTACTTTGTGCGCGTTGTGCATATTTGTTACGATATTGTGAAGTTTATTGAAATTCTAGAAACTAACGTTACGGAATCAATTTTGTCATTGACTTGGCTTGAAGTCGTTACGTACCATAGTTTGTTTATGATTTGGCCATCCAACTTTCAGGGTGACAGAAATTATTTACATTTAATTAATCTTTGCTTGTCAATTTAATTAATCTTTGCTTGTCACTTTTATTGTCCTTCTTGGTACATTTTACTGTGATAATAAACCGAAGCGTATATAACTCCTGCGTCTCTCTTTGGGGAATGAGTATTGGGGACGGCCCTTCTGGTCTTGTCAAGGGGTCATAGGGTGTATCAAGCTCTTGGTTTGGGGTTACTTGACTGGCGCCCCCGGAATGTTTTTGTTGTGTGCTCGATTGTCGTTTCACCTTCGACATCGCTTTCCGCTGATATGTATTTCGAGCTGGCCGAGCTGGTACATTTTATTGTGATAATAAACCGAAGCGTATATTTACTCCTGTGTCTCTCCTTGGGGTAGGAGTATTGGGGACGGCCCTTCTGGTCTTGTCAAGGGGTCATAGGGTGTATCAAGCTCTTGGTTTGGGGTTACTTGACTGGCGCCCCCGGAATATTTTTGTCGTATGCTCGATTGACGTTTCACCTTCGACATCGCTCTTCGCTGATCTGTATTTCGAGCTGGCCGAGCCAAGAGACTGTCTGTCCCGATTAAGACTCTTCACCGCTCCCCTTTTCGGGAACAGACGCTGTAGACCACCAAAAGGTAAATCTGTTCCTGCAGGTGAGTTATTGCCTACCTTTATCGTCTTAATTATCGTTTCCTATCGTTCGATAACTCAAATCAAATTGGTACCACCGGATAAATTGTGAATAAAGTGGCTCTCCAACGAGCGGTGGTATCAACATATACAAAATACTTGGGAAAAATGGATATCTGGTACATATTTTGCATTATCTTTGACAACAGATTATACCATCCGTAAAGAAATTTTGCAACATAGTCGTTTGCACGATGGTCAGTACAAAGGAGCGTAAAAATCGAGCATAAAAATGTATACGTATTTATAATATACGTCAAACTGCATTTTTTGTGGCCCGATTTGTGAAAGTATCTAATATACAATATACATATTCGTCGTAAAAACTTGAAGACATATACAATAT
Source organism: Dorcus hopei (assembly GCA_033060865.1). Classification (NCBI taxonomy): domain Eukaryota; kingdom Metazoa; phylum Arthropoda; class Insecta; order Coleoptera; family Lucanidae; genus Dorcus; species Dorcus hopei. The sequence continues at coordinate 44,933,680 of CM065423.1, read as the reverse complement.
AACTACCTTTAAAGTATATTCTGTATAGTATATAATATACATCGTAGATGGTTCATCAAAATGACGTAGGTAACACTTTTCAAATGCTATAATTACAATATAAACTGTAGTAAAAGTTGACAGATCTAGCAGGATAGCAGTCGAAAGGGGGCAATTATTTGATTGCCAAGCTTTCGGAAAGTATTTATTTTCTTCATCAGGGCGGCTATAATATTAATATGAAAATGTTACACAATTGAAAAGATGAGTTTTAAAATTCACTTACATCTAAGTGAGGTTGAAGAAGCTAAAGTTGCACATTTTGAACAAGCCAGGATTAATTTCTTACGTAGTAACCATGTGCAACTTTAGCTTTCTCAACCTCACTTAGACGTAAGTAGAATTTTAAAACTCTTCTTTTTAATTGTGTAACATTTTTATATTAATATTATAGCCGCCCTGATGAAGGAAATAAATGCTTTATGAAAGCTTAGCGATCAAACAAAAGTTAACTTTTAATTGCTCCCTTTTGACTGCTATCCTGCTAGATCTCTCAACTTTTCCTTAAGTTCGCAGTCGCGATCAGAAGTCGTTTTATTAAACTATAGTATATCAATTATCTTTTATTAATGTTATAGTAGACATTATGCCATTTATTAAAATATTAACGGGTTATCCATGATATTTGTGACTAATTAAAATAATTTGGAAAACGAAGTGCCATTTATTTGTGAAAAATTACATCTTTCAAGTGACGACCTTGGACTTCTAGACATTTATTTAACAGATTATCTTACTCTTTACACGTTTTCTGGAATGCGAGCTGTTACAAGTCTTCCGCGTGGTTTTCGCTTCAGCGCCGATGCAGTTTATCGAAAACTCGAAATCAACTTTTTTTAATTGGATTTCGACATGACACAGCATCGTAACGCCTTGGATTAAAATGACGTCTAAGTAAGCGTTGAACCGTAATTATGGACTCGTTCTTGAAAAATGCCTCAGCGGTGTTCGCCTGACTGAAAATATCAACAACTACTATATTGTAGCATTCTGAAAAGTGTCACGTTATTTTGGCGAACCCGGTATATCTATACCCCCAACACTGCTCTGGGTGATGTTCTCGACCACACTGTTTGTAGTTATGTGATTCATCTGCGTGTAACCCAGTCGTCTTTTATATGGTTTATACCGGAAATTCCGATTACGAAGAACTTTGCACGTGGGACACTTGCCCTATGAGTCGTGGTGGTTTTCCCAAATCGTCAACTCTTAGTCGTGTTCGATTGTGCTTGCATAATAGCGGTTTCTTTGATGAGTCACCTCAATACTTTAACTGATCTTCAAATTATTGTGCGTGAGCTGAGTTAAGTAACTCGATTCACCAAGCACTTTAAATGAGTAAAGGCAGGTAGATCATTTTCTAGTGTAACAAACTAATAACCGTTTTTATTTGGGACCTGGCGCTTTTTCTGAATCGGCTGAAATATTTACTAGCGTAGGATATAATTCCATTAAATATGCAGCGCCCAAATAAAAAATTTGTTCGGCTCTGCAAGGGAACATCTACCCTCCTTCGGGGCGCGTTGGTCAAAGCTTTAAATTTTATATTTGGTTTTCTTTGTTACTTATAACAACACGCCGATTTCAGAAATCGTAATCTTTATTTAGATTTTAGAATAGGTAACCCATCAATCAAATCAGAAATAACGCCGTATCTCCTTAACGTTACTTACTAAGAGCACGGAAGTAGAATGGGTTGCCTATTTTACCTGATTTTAAGGGGTCACGATATGACTCTTTGATTTTTAAGAAATGTATGGTTTTTAAAAGTCAGCTCCATGCACTGTTCGATAGACACTGTTAAAATGAAATAATTAGTCGATGTAAGAAATCTTAACAAATTGGGGGGGGCTCAGCAGGTGCTAGTAGCGAAATGATTGTCCAAAGAGAGCTCGAGGTATTTATTTGATTTTATTTATAACAAATGTGTTCTGCATAACTGAAAATTATTTTTCCGAAACAAGTCTAAACAAAACCACTTAAGAATCCATTTACGTTTCATGCTATGGAAACACCTTTAACGCGCAAGCATCAAGCCAAACTGCATCATAAATTTATAACTTTATTCCGAGATAAAATTGAAGTTCTCTTCTTGCTCCCCGTCTCTTTGAGAACCGTTATTTCGCATCTTAGACTATTTTAACTCTTGCATCCGAGGCCGCAAACTAGTTTGTCGGAAAGAAGATCTCTCTCTGCAAACTTTTACGCGTTAGGTACATCGTGCGCCGGTGCTTCTTGCATTCCCTCTCAAGATTAAAATCCCGAGAGGAAAAATTTCTCGTCGATTCTTTCGATTGTCTTTCATAATTAAGGGAAATACCGCAGAATTTCTGGGAGGGACATTTTAATTTGCTTGAAAATTCACGGTGATGAGGAGAGAAACTTTGCTAAATAGTTTGAATACAGTTTATTTCCGAGCATTCCGCTAACGATCTTGTTAGTCAACCTGTGGACAACGTCGGACTAATTAACGCCCCGGGCAGAAACCCCGCGTGACGATTATACGCCGAGATTTATCAGGGAAATCAATCTGTTCTCATGTGTATACCGCTATTTACATTTCTGCGGTATCCCGGCACACACATCACATCAGTTTAAACAGGTTCTCAGTTGTGATGATAAATTGCCAACAGACTTGAATACCCGATCGCTCGTTCGCTCATATAAATGCCATATCTCGTTTATTTTATATATTTTTTTTGGCCTTAACAAAAGCTGTCACGAGGTAGCTTTTTTTTAATATTTAAGAATTAATTGAATTGTGATCCTTAAAGTAGAGATTTATGACTACGAGTATGAGCTAAAGAAATAAGTTCGGACTGGATATCAGCTAATGCACGCTGATGATCAAGCAAGTGAAAGGAATGATACAGTTGTGTACCATCAGCATACGTATGAAAGTTACATGATTTAATGTACTTATGGAATGAAGAAGTATATACGATGTATAACAGAGGCCCAAGTATGGATCCCTGTGGAACTCCTCTACTTACCAGTCTTCGATCAGAGACTTCAGATAACAACCGGACCTGAAATTCTTAAAGCATCTATACGTCTTAAAAATAGGAATCATTTGTGGAAGATTTAATAAGAGATCACAATATATAAGTTCATAATCAGATACACGCAGATCACCAACACCAAGGTGGTTATTCTCGAAGAGGAGAGAAGCGATTGCTCCTGAAAATGACGTCAAAATGACGCATCTCTCGAAAGGTTTGTATAGGTTTATACGAGAGCCTACGTAATTTTGACGTCACTCCCACAAAACGAACCCTCTCCCTCGTTTCGAGAATTCACACCCTGATCTACTAACACAAGTGGGATCCGAAACACAAATCGAATCGGTTGATTCACCGATTCATGCCTAACTCCGGGCCTGGTAGTTATGAAGTACTTGGTATGAGTTTCAGGGACGATTTTAATAAAATAAATTCGGTTGAAAAAACAACCTGACTTTAAACCGTGTCGCAATTTATGTTAAATGCGCTCAAAAGCCACCGGCCAAGTTACGTAACAAACGATGTTATTTTAAATCATCCGCCGCCTTGCGCGCACAAAAAACTTTTCAAATTAAAACGAAAGTAAAGCTGGGGCGGCAGCAATCAAAATCAAATTTATGAAAGCACACTCTCATTAGCCTAATTGAAGAATAAAACACCTCGCCGGCGAAGCCAGCGCCGCGACGCGACGCGTCGCGTCATCCCGGGGACAGTACACAGTTTGTCTCCTTCGGCCCCGACCTGCCAGCGACAGCAGGGCGAAATCCTCCTCTAACGAGAAAAAAGTTTCGCCATCAGGATAAAAAGACAAATGCGGAAGGAATAATCGTGACGCGCCGAGACGAGCGCATTAATCATGCGCCAGATTATAAATAGTTTAGCATTTAGTGCGGAGATAATGATAGTTTTCGCCGTAAATGAAATGCGGCCGGAATTAATTCGGAGCCGGGAGACGTATCTTACGCTTCAGCTTCCGGGGGATTAAATTCAGAACTCCGGAGTTCTATCTCCACCATTGAAATTCACCGACCGCCATCGCCGCTTTCTAATTCCGAATAATTACATCCACACAAAAAATTACTGACCTGTACACATCCAAAAGAACCTATTTGTAGGAAAGACAATTTAACATCGTTGCTTTATCAATTTTGATAATGACGAGCACGTAAGTTTGAATTACATCGAAAGTTTCCCCCGGAAATTAGGTGCTTGTTTAGGAGAAGAGGAAACTTCGTTGGGACGGGAAACTTTTTCGATCGTTAACGAAGTAACGAATATGCAAGGAGACCCCTTCATTTAATTTCTTTTTTTGTTCCGAATGAAAGTGAAAAGTTTGAATTTGCGGAAACAAAGAGAAAAACTCGGAGCTGTTTTTAGTTGGGTTCGGAAACGTGACGAGAACGTAAAGATTTGCGACTAATTCTAAGTACCATAATGAAAATCAATTATCAATTTTTGTTACGAATATTCATCGCGTGCACTAATTATGTACAGAGTGTAATCGAGTAAGTTTCACTTAGTTCTTCATCACATAAGAGAATTAACGCTGCGAATAACATTAAATTAAAAACTGACCTACCGCAAGAGCGCATCGTTTTTTGTTTGAAAACCTCTACTCGTTCGTGAGATATACATGCGATTTTTATAAACGCAGCGTAAATCAATTTCTCGTAAAATTCACTCGGTCAATGTCGCTCATCTGCATTTTGCTACGCACCTGTACACAAATTGTTGGGCGAACAAATTAAGATACAGTCCCAACTGCCTGCTAACCAGTGGAGTGGGTCTGGGTCGTAACGTAACCCCAAAACAAAAGGGTGAATTTAACGTTAAAATAAAATAAAAAGCACCAGTGATGCACACTTGTCTTGATTCGACGCTCAAAACAATGAACTGTTGTTACGGTTGAAAAATTCATTTAAGTTATTCATAATAATATTTGGCAATCGCCCTGTGTTTAAGCGGGAAGTAAGAGTTCAGGGTGCCTACGTGCCAGTCGTCACATTTCTCAACGTTTCACCACCAGACCATATGCTGTTATTTAATCCTACAGTATCTCTCCATTTCACTCTGTCGCCCGGCTAAATCTGAGTTCATTCGTAACGACTCCCGAGAGAAGCCGCACTCGTCTCTGCGGTCACCGTTATGGTACCTTGGCCATGTTGAGGCCATGCGAGGGTGCGTTTCGTTGCGTGAGCCTGTTGGTCATTTGGTATATTTCACCAAACTGTGATGTTTTGTGAGAGCTGAACGGAGAAATTAATTCGTGTTTTGGCAATAAGCACCCTGCGGTGTACTATGAGTTGTAACGTCATTTTCGTTTTTTTGTTATTTAGGCTTTTCCCATTGGGATAGTTTTGGTATAGTTTCTTGATAAATTATTTGGCACCGGTGATTCCCGCACCGTTTGGAAGGGCTAGACTCCACTACCGACACAAGTACCACTGTTCGTATGCTACCTACCTGAAGGCCAGCAAATTGTGCGACTGACGTTTTTCCAGCATCGCTCGGCTGAGCTCTTGGAGATGGGAGGGTTCGACGAAACCCCAAAGCAAATGCTCAAAAATAAATGACGAATAAGAAACATAATTTACAAGTATCGAGTGCGACCCAAAAGGGGTCCAATGACACGAACACGAAACGTAAATAAGTAAACTAACAAGTTAGATTTGATCCGAGCAGCAGATCTGCTCTTCATTTACAATAATTAACGCTTAAGGTGATTAAAGAAATTCACTTGATTACCAAATAAAAGAAAAATAACAACGCCGCGGTAAGGTGAGTCAACAAATAAGTCAATAAAAATAATTAAAATATTTCCGACCTGGTATCCAAAATGACAAACGGCTGTCAGTAGTAAGAGAGCGCCCTCCAACGGAGGTAAATGCAGTCAATGACGTACGTCGACGCAGGTGTTACGTCACCAAGTGGCGTCGCGTTTGCAGGTCGGTCGAATCCACTTTCACAGACGAAGGGTGGGCCGGGATGCCGGGGGTTTTATGCGTTTCAAACTCCGATTTCGACTTTTTCTTCCACCCAAGGCATGACGACATTCTCAACCAAGGTAAACTGAATAGCCGGTGTGTGGGACGTAAGTTAATTTCCCGATTCCACATTTCGCTGCTAAAAGAGGGTAGCGCAATTTTTACGTGTTGTTAATACAGTTCTTAGCTGTTGCTCATGAAAGTGTAGCAATTTACATCAATAAAGCAAAGTGTTGTAATCGTCGACAGTCTGTTTCATGAGATAATCGGCACTAATACTTCACCTTCCGGCTAGAACCGCGTCACTTAGTAGAGTAACTTCTTCCACTGCCGACGTTTCGTTCTTGTTCTCCATTGCAGAAGAACTTCCTCAGGGCTGCTGCTGCTGGTGATATTGCTGCTGCTTCTCGTTAATCGTTGAGACTGAGTGGGTAGTATTTATAGTGGTCGGTGGGGGTAGTAGATCGATGAACGGGGATTCGTCGGTTGGGGCGTGACGGATTTTTTAATTTAAATTGTTAAATGATTGAATGTTATTATACGTTAAAACACTGACCTGCATATTAGCAAAAGAAAATGCATTAAATAGCTTTCGGAAATTTGCTTGTGTAGTCTGAACGTAATAAAGTAATAAAATCATAAGGTAAGGGATGTGAAGTGAAAACTTAACATAAACATAAACTGGAATTGGAGGATTTTCTTGATGTTTAACTCAATGGATCTCATACATCTTCCACTCTTTTACAGACCGTCGAAAATCTCGTAGAATTCGTCGAAGAATTGAGAGCAGAGAAATAATAGTGTACGTATCACTTGCAAGGGTTTATTACTTGGCGGTTGTTTTCTGTTCAAAGTGAAGAGCTAATGTCTTTTCAGGAGGAGAGCGCTTCCTTTGAGACGCCTCCGGTGTAAGCCGGTTTACGTCGCGCAGGATGTAATCTTATCAACTTATAACGTAACTAATAAGCGAAATCACTTGACGTCCCCGGCAGATCTGTTTCTTTCGCTCCGCCGAGAAGTAATGATCAAAGAAAGTGATGAATTTCGACAGCGCTGCAGGAAAACGCAGGCAGGTAACTTAATTAAACTCGCTCCACGTAACGGAACAAAACACTGCACTAGTCGGCGCGGCGGGGCGCCTTCAAAGGAAACGTTAGATCAAACGTTTGAAATAAATAAGAGGAGGACACTTTAATTTTACTGTGTAAAGGTGTTTGCGAATAATTTGAGATGCTCACGGTTAAACAATGTTACACTTACATGGTCTGCCAGCCTCACACTACACTTTTACAAGAGAAGAGCTTACATGCTCTGATAACAACTAGCTTATGATCTCCCGGATTTGGGAAATTACGTGGTTCATATACAGTTTGGATCTCGAACAATTCCGAGTATTAACGAGCGAAAGCTGGACGTTTATTGTTTCAAACAAGTTGGAATATGTCCTAGGTTTTTATCCACGCTGTCGGCGCTTTTGTTGGCGCCGTCCATCCGGATGAATCGTCTTGTCACAATATTATCGTTTCTTACTGTAATGAAAAAGTGTAGGTACATACAAAAAAGTGTCTTTTTGTTAGAGGCTTTCTATTTAAGTGTCGATTCTGACGGTAGTGAAGCTCGATTTTTCTTTTCTAATAGTTTTTTACCTCAATTTTATTAAGACACATACTAAGGGAAAATAACTTGGCGTAATTTATTACAAAACGTCGAGTTTTTATGCCCCCACCTAAATCTTCCACGGGGAAAATAATTTTTCACTCAACGACAGGCGCACAAAAAGAATTTCATCGGCATCGAAAGATTTCGCCTCGCGTGGCGGCGGCGGCGGCGGCGGCGTTATTTATGCTGCGGACAGATGTTTTCCCGGCGAAACAATGCTCAACTCCAAATACAAAGCACTCCAACCCATGTCAGCAAATGACACGTTAAGTCGGTGACACATTTGTTTAGTCGGGAGTTTAACACGCAACCAAATATTTGCGACGCGGATTAACAGCGCGCGACGACGAGCGCCCGTTTTGCCGGAGCCATTGTCGAGATCGCTTTCAAATTTAATACGTTTCGATGAATGTCGTCGGGTAAGCCCCCCCCCCTTGGGCAAAAAGTGAACGCGTTTTTTACTCAGTACTGCTAAAAGGAAAGCTGTGTCGGCCTATGTATAATGCGGAAGTAGCAGGAAATGCTTATTAAAGGGCTTGAGCTGGAGGGTATTAATGTTGAATGAATATTTCTAATATAATGGAAAGACATAAAAGAAAATAATTATATTATATTTTCCCAAGAAAAAGTACGATAATGTAACGTTGCCTTTTTGGTAATCAAGTTTGTACCAAGAAGTAACGTATACTTAAGGGGTTGTAGGGCGTAGTCAGAATTAAACACATAAGGTACATTTATTGGGGTTACAAATATTCTTACATGATCAACTGTAGCGGCACTTTACTTAGATGACAGGAGTTCGGGCACTTCGATGAGGATCTTGTCGAAATAACTTCTAAACGGAAAATCGATCTATTTATATGAATTGACTTGACCTATTTTCCACTGACGTAGTTTGTGCAGGTGTTTTCTTTGTTCTTGGTAGTTCTGATGACTCATTTTTCTCTGCTGCCTGCTGCCACGATGATGCAATCCACGCAGAGCGGATGAACTAGATTTTACATGTTTTTGTCTTCTGTTACAACATCGAAGATATTTCTTCAAACTTCTTCTTGAATCACTCTGTCAGTCATGATTTATCCAATAGGTCTACCTCTTCCTCTTCTTCCATTTCCTGACATAGATTTGCATATTTTTGATCTACCTTTCGTCTTCCGTCCTTATCACATGACCATATAACAACAACCTTCTCTTTACTCCTTCCTCAATTTTCTCATCGAGCAATCAATACCCCCTTCATCATTAATTAGCTTATAAACTTATCAGTCTCAGTCAATAGGTCTACCTCTTCCCCTTTTTCCATTTCCTGGCATGGATTTCCATATTTTAGATCTATCTTTCGTCTTCCATCGTTATCACATGACCATATCACAACAATTTTCTTTTCACTTCTTCCTCAATTTTCTCGTCAAGCAATCAATACCTCCTTCATCATTAATTAGCTTATAAACTTATCAGTCTCAGTTAATAGGTCTACCTCTTCCTCTTCTTCCATTTCCTGACATAGATTTCCACATTTTTGATCTACCTTTCGTCTTCCGTCCTTATCACATGACCATATCACAACAATCTCCTTTTCACTTCTTCCTCAATTTTCTCATCAAGCAACCAATACCTCCTTCAACATTCATCGCCATTCATTATCTTATAAGCTTATCAGTTTCAAAGGAAGGAAATAAAATTTAAGTCTATGGATTATAGATTACGAATTACGATTACGGAAGTGTCTTTCAATCTAATTTTATTTAACTAAATTATTTTAAACATAATGTCTTTTAAAATTATATTTTCATTTAATCTTAACGTTACTCACTTATCCTTAAACTTTATAAACTTATTTAATCTAACCTTAATCTTAGCTTTACTTTACTTTTACGTTAGGGGGAAGGGCCTGGCCCGGCGGCCAGCCCTGCGCTCGTAGAGTCCACTCGCTTGGCTTCGCGCACTTGGTTTCACAACACTGACTAATAATAATAAATTATAATAATAATCTCTAATACCTCACTATCTACCCACATGACTACTACTCAATTACTAATTATAATTATATTGATTGATACCTGTCTACCTGCGGGTCGATCTTTTATACATTTCTTAAATCTACGTCACAATTGGTTCCTTCGTTCTGGTGGCTGGGGGTTCGGTCCAAAGTACAAAGTTCTAAAACGCGTCAGCATCAATTGACCCTTGCCAAATTTGTTTTCTTAAAACGTTCTAATTGCCTCGATCTTAATTGGCACATGTAAACAACACACTAACAGTATGTGTAACGCGGCTTGTCCTACTAAACTTCAATGTGTGCTGATCCCGCATAATTTTGAAATGCACATAATTGCAATGATTACGAAACGAATTTAAATTTACTTGTTTTCCCAGATAATGACATCGTGACAATATCTTACAGATTGCAAGTTTTGCAGGAAAGATTCTCAGTTTTAAATTTATTTGGAAAAATTTGAGATAACTCCATAAGAAAAAAAAAGAGATCCCAATTTATCTACACAAAGGGATTCCGACTTGGTAATCGGCCAAAAGTTTTAATTAAAATGAGGAAAATTACAAACTCGGCCGCGTCGTGATCCTAATACAAAAGTCGTTATCGCCCAGCGTAATCTTTATCAGAGGGGGGGGGGGCTCTATACGCCTCTGCGTGCCCACCGGAAGCGAGCAGATCGATCGCCACTGCGGTCATACGTCCATTAGCTGACCTCCCTCGCAGCCGGACCCGCTCCACGGCGCACACCACGCCACGAGATTCGGAGACCCTCTTGACCGCAAGAGCTTTTAAGCTCGGCATTACAATATGTATCTTATACGGAGCTCCGTATCTCGCCTAATCATAGTCAGTACATTAATTGGCTATCTCTTTAATTACATGTTCGTTTTATCCGCGGTAATTTATACCTCCGGCTTCTTTCTGCCCGCTCTCTCTCTCTCGGTGACCAAAGTAAGGCTGATTTAATGAACTCGCAAAGTACGCCGCCATTAAAACGACCGGATAAAGTAACCGAACGAAGGCGAGGGTCTTTATACAACGATAAAAGCCGGACCTGACCGGAATAATACAAAAGATTGCTTTGATATTCAAAGGAGGGAACTACATTAACTATTCTCTAAGAAACAACTGAATTCGTAAGCCATTTTTAGAAAATTAAATGTGACGGCGTGCTTCAATAATAATTAAAGTAGTCATTCATCCTTTTCACATATCGTTGTGGTATCACCTATGTATGTAAATTGAAGTGAAGTCCAATGGGGATTTGACGCCCAACGTGGGGCACTGCTCTCTCCCTCAACATACCACTACGTAAAATGGCGCCCAACGTGGGGCTAGCTAATTGAAATAATACTACAGTATGTACGTAATGTATATGAGAGAGCGTGTTAAGTGATTTTAAATAATTTTAATTTTTATTTTCCATGCACCTTTTCACTGCAAGATAATAAATAAATTTATAGTCTTCGCGCAACAACTGTTTTAATTACGGGCGTCCGCCGAACCGGCTAGCAATTTGCATAATAAACATTTTACTCCGCGGCGGCCTCCGGACCTCCGAAAGTGGGACGTTCCAAAGCGAAACGAACCCGGCTCTCGCCAGGAAACAAAGGATTTAATTGTTTCTAATGCATTTCTCGTCGCGCGCCGACGATAATCCGCGAACCTGCAGCGTTGCTAAATCTTATTTGTGTTGACTTTTGCGAGCTGCTGTTGCTAAAAAGACGACCGCGGCGTCGAAAAAAGAGCTTGAATAGGTTCGGAGTGTTTACAGTGCTCTGAACGGGATTTTAAGTGAATTGTATTCTGGACGGTTTAGTTCAGTTAACGAATTGCTGCAGACATACGGAAAGCTGGATTTTCACTTGTTCAAAACAATAGACACACAAGTTCTAGCAACCTTATTATGAAAGCAAGAAGAAAAAAATATGCTGACCGGATTTAAAAAGAAAATTATTCAAAGCGCCAAAAGTCATCTTAGGGCCGGGAATCATCGGCCTTAAGGACCCCGATTAAGCATTATAATCTGGGTTAAGACGACTTCGTAATAATAATTTCATTCCTAATAAACTATAATGGAATAGATCCAAAAAGAATTGAACTCTTATACAATCTTTGAAAGAAAACTAATAGCTTCAACATAACATCTACTTCAACGCTAGCAATTTCCTCTAAATGAGATATTGGATTAAGTAAACTGCAATTTGTGATGCGCTCATACCGCTGCATCGCAGCCGTATACAGACGATACAAAGGATAACATAACAGTAATCATTATTTAAAAAAGAAAAAAGAAGCAGATCTCGAAATAGTTTTCACATCCCCAAGTATCTCACGCGAGCACAGATAAATCCATTTAAGCGTCATATTTTTCTTCAATATCACGTTCTCTGCTATAAAATCGTTGCACCGTCGCTCTCGATTTTTCACATAAAAGAGTATTACGCCTTGGAAATCGTGCCAGGCGATCTATTAACACGGTTATTATTTATTTGCGCGGAATAAAAACATTTTGTAAGGTCTGCCTTATTCAAAATGTATTCGCCAGAAACTGTACGTAATACGTCTGGTCGTGATATTTAGCACGACATAATCCTGAATGGGTTATTAAGAGACCTATTAAATCTGGGATATAATGCAGCGAGCATCTCATCTAAAATTAATATCTGTCAGCGGGAGTTATCCCGACGCGCTCGAAATCCGGAGATGCATTCCGCATCCCCCTTTTTAACTTAACGGATTTGTTCTGGAGGGACACTTGTGTATTACATGTGCGTTAATTTGAAGTGGAAAATCCGGAACGTCCCGGAGTTTCTGAACGTCAGATTGAAATTTATTGCACGAGTTTAATGGCAGCGACTGAATACCCACGAACATCCCCTGTCTACGCCAGAGAGAAGGCATCACCTTATTGAATTCTAATTTTTCCTTTAGTTTGTTTCTTAGTTGAAATATGGTTGTTTGTGTTACAAGTAACAAACCTTTTTCATGGCTGTAGTTGCAAATATCGAATGTTCCAATTTGAAGTCCCCAATCCCCAAGGTATGTAGGTTAGTAAAAGTCAAAAAATATTCGAATGTAAATTGACTTCTCTGTGGAAATCCAGAAATCTTTAGGCTCCTCCATTTCGAAGATCCTATCACAATTCACGACACCACTAAGCTGACCATGTTTTGTGTCGGCTCGTCCTCGTCGTCTCATAAATTCCCCCGAATATCTCTCTCTTCGCCTCGAAGTCTATAAACAATTACGTAGCGAGTCGGTTAAGGGAAAGTCACGCGATTTTCTCCGCAGAAACGGCGGAAGTTCCCCGCCGGAGACAACGTAACGGCTTACAGGCAGCAGCCTGCGGGGGTAGTTCCTCTGAATCCTCGCCGAACGCTAGACTTGCCTTGCGACAAACAGCTCGGAAAGTTCGGGGGGGAATTACGTGAATTTGCGGCGAAGGAAACCCTAGTGAGGTACGTTTCGGGAAGATGGTTAATTATTTTCGCATCCCATTTAGTACAAAAGAAAATGTGACGAAGTGGTTTCCAGGAAAATTTATTCGAACTGTAAGGGACGTGTGGTTAAAAGATGAAAGAAAGAAAGGGGGTGAAATCAATTTACAAAGCCTCGTGGAGATTGTTACGGGTGAAAAATTTATTTAAATCCTTTTCAGTATTGCGGGTCACCCTGTATTGCGTGGGAACACGAAAGGTCCATTAACGCTAGGCAGGTCTGATATCTGAGATCGCGTGCTTGTTACGGTTGAAAAATTCATTTAAGTTATTCATAATAATATTTGGCAATCGCCCTGTATTTAAGTGGGAAGTAAGAATTCAGGGTGCCTTCGTGCCGGTCGTCACATTTCTCAACGTTGCACAATATTGCATCAGGAAAACCATACGCTGTTATTTAGTCCTACAATATCTTTCCATTTCACTCTGTCGCCCGGTTGAAAAGTGAGTTCATTCGTAACCACCCCTGTCTGAACTTATGGCTCCAAACGTGACTGCTCCGTAAAAATCACCGTGACAGACACCAGTGATTTTGTCACAGGGGTGACTGCAGTCAGGTCTATCCGTAGTGTCCGTACCTATCAATGAAAGCGTCACGTATTCGAGGTGAATCAGCGAAACGTACAGAAAACCTTCGTCTCCTCTGCGAAATATAAAATTTATTGTAAACGCAAGTCGCGTCATTTTCACATGTCATTAAAAACGGTCGAAAACTGTACAAATTAATTTATTCTTTGTTTGGTACGCCGTACCCATGTGTGATAATTATAGTTTTGCACGAGAGTGTATTTTACATCGTCTACAACACGGTACTTCCGTTCGAAATTTTGCATTCGAATATTTTCGAACGAAGTGGAGAATCGAGGTAATGATCTACTTGTTGCGAACGCGAAATAGCTCCAGCTCAAACTCCGAACACTGCGTGATTTCGGCGAACCGAACAACGGGCCTTGCGCAAACGCAAATCACGGTCACCCGAATATTGCCAATTCCGTCACAGTTCCGAACCGTGACGGCTTCGTCACGGTGACAAAGTCGTGAAATCACGACCCATCCCTAGTTCGCTCGCCTTCAGTTTGTCTCCAGAGCTCTTAGCGTACGGCTCGTTTATTTGTGACTTTTATCTGTGTGCTCCCTTTCACGTGATTCTGTGAAGGAAGACGGAACCGGAATTACTCCGAGATTTGTGTCGAGAGAATTTCAAGCTCTCGTTAAACAGGTTTTCGAAAGCCTGTCTCTGAAACAAGGAGCAGGTATGTTTTGTGGCCACTTTGTGTTCGTCCTGATTCGTAACGCGTATCTTTCTTCCATTAAGCCTTGAATACATATGTATATGCGATCGCGACCACGATCACGATAGCGATGGCGATCAAACGCTCCCTAGTAAAGAAATGAGTTCGCACATACTGTTGCGACTTGGCGATACATTGTAATTTTGATCGCCATCGCTATCGCTATCATGATCGTGGTCGCGATCGCGTATATGTGTCCAAGGCTTTAGGCTTCCAGTGGCAGTTTTACCCATTTGACAAACCTGAACAACCCTTGTGGGTGAAATAAAAGGCCGGAATTGGCGTTTTGAAACGATTTAAGCCCCACAACACGGCTCCCCCCCTCCGCCTGTGAAAGTGGACTCGACCTGCAAGACGATGCTACTTGGCGACTTACGGCGTTAACCACCGTGAGAAGGCGCTCCAACACTACTGACGGCTGTCTGCCATTACGCCGCATTTTGGTTACAAGGTCGGAGTTACTGGAATTATTTTTAATTCCTCTATTGTTTTGACTCACTTTAAGGCGGCGTTGTTATTAATTTTATCTGGTTATTTATTTTAAAGCGTAGTGTAAACGAGGGGCAGATCTGCTTACCGGTTTGTTTCCAATTTGATTGTTCGCCTGATAACAAAGTGGAACAACGTTGAGTTAAATTACTTTCGTGGACCCCGCAACACCCCCTCCCCCGCCTGTGAAAGTGGACTCGACCTGCAAGACGACTCTACTTGGTGACATAACCGCTTCACCGAATTACTCGCGACGTTCTGCCAGGTATTTTGTTACCGTTGCAAAATTCACCCGGATCACCCAGTATATTGTGGGTTTACTGGTTCCCTGTCATTTCACAGGATTGTAAAATATTGCACAACAAAACAAATACAATGGCCCACGCATTACTGTATTGTTTTATTTCACTAACTCTCCTGCGTAATTCTGCTGTCTTCTCTTAACAACTCCCCTTGCAGTGTTTATCCGTCAACCCCCATTCGTGAACGACCGCGCTATTTCTGCTCAGTCTTGTTGCTCCTCGCGTAGCGTACGCCTCTTGTTTCTAAGCTCTTCGCCATGTTGATATGTTTAATGTGAAGTTTGAACGAAGAATTTTACTCCGACTTTTGATAAGTGCGTTATAGGCAGCAAAAGGCTTTCTTCTAGGCCTTTCAAAGCCTGATTTATATAAGCAACTTTGTGCGCAGTTCAGTTTTTTACCGGAGGCTTCACTCTGGGTCTTTTATTGGAGCCTTGACTTGGGATTACGTGGCTGTTTTATCTTTGGGTCGTTGACGATTTACTTCGGTACAAAATTTCTTACAGAACGAAAACGGTCGATTTGAAATTGGTCGGCCGAAGTAAAAATCGCGGATTTTCCGGCGAAAAATTCATCGAATCTCGCCGGATTATCCTTGCGAGTTGTAAAACTTGAATTAAATCCGGTAATTTGTCACTGATAGCGGCGCGAAACGAAATGGACTCGTATCGGGGAAGTTATTGCGGCGTAAAGTTTCGCACGGACGTAAAAACTCGGCGATCGATTCCTAAAATTGAGATCCTTATCCGAAACTATAAATACCATGCTCCGGAACTCGATCTATTATGCTTTAAAATGATTATTTATTGTCGCGATTGCGATCTTCAATTTCCGCCACGAAATTTCAAATCGCAAACGCGAACGACGGCGGCGACGGCGGTGGCGGCGGTATGACGCATTGTATTTTTCCATTGTGGTGAACTGTGCTTAATTTAATCAAAAAAGTCGAAATATTTGAAACTCATGCTAGGATGGGCATAAACAGATCGGTTTTATGAGTTTCTGAAACGCGCTTTACGAAGGCCATCTCCTTAAAGCAATTTATCTTCGTTCGCATTTACGTGGATGTTAAAATTAGTTTTTTTTTTCTGTCGTAATGATTCGTTGAGTTCTGCTTCCTGTATTAAAATGTAGTATCGGCAAATTGAAGACCCTTTCTATTTTCGTTGGGGAAAAAATCTTAAAAGCGACGATCCCGTGAAGTGCGCACCCCGAATTAAAATCCAGAAAGGAATTCGGCCTTATTTCGACTTCCATTAATCCAATTTTCGTGCCGGGCGAATCTGAAGCGTTTTCCCGGAGCGGCCAACCCCCCATAAAAAGCCGCCTCGTTGTTAAGCACTTGACCTGTTTTGTCCGCGTTTCAAATTAATAAACCACACCGGCAACTGGCTCTCTGCCGTTGCTGCGGTACCACCGCCGCGAATATCTTAAAATTCCCCCGTAATTGCTTTGTGGTTAATTAATGGCGTGTTTTGTTGGCTGCTTGCGATTCTCTATTTCGAACGCTGCTCCCAACGATGTTAAATTGGAAGAGGACCTCTCTTCATCACACAACACACATCGGAGTTTATAAATTAATTAATCGGTTTTATTCGTGAACGAAAGCAAAAGACATTTGAATGTTTTCGTTTGTTGTAGGCGATCATTTTTAAATTCGCTCAACCCCCCCCCCTCCCTAAAAAAAAATTACGTGCTATAAAGGCGACACCGTCGTCGTAAACTCGTAGTTAATTTAAACTTCATTCCCGCGCCATAAAAACAAAATATATAAGAAAGTCTGGAAACTTTGTAAAACCGGTGTTGTACATACTACGTGGAACTTCGCGTGCACTCCCCCCCCTCCCCCCCGACGTTAAAAACGTTTTATAACTTCCCACTGCGAAAGAAAAATCCCCCCAAACACGTAACCCGGTATTAATTATAAAGTATTCAAAAGTTTCCGCCCCAATCACGTCAGGTATTTACGCATCGATTGATGGGGGACGTCCCCCTCCCCGTTTTTTTTTTTTTTTTTTTGGCGGCCGCCGAATAAATTACGTCGCTTAAGAGATGAACCTCCGCCCGGTGAGTTATTGAAATTGATTCGGAGTTTGAGACCCGGAATTCAATTACCAAATTTTCTGAATAACTGAATAATTTCGGGGGCGAGTTTTTTAATTTTTTTTTACGAGGGCGAGGGAAGCCGAGGTGATTCGCGCTATCTTTGATTCGGATCTGCTCTCGCTAAAGGTGGAGTTATTGGAACGGAAAATTCATATTGGTCACAATTTCACGATTTCAACGCGGGAAATATTCTCCTCTGATAATAATTTCATTGAGTGGTTTTCTTATCTTTTCCGTTCATTTTTTTTTCTTCTTATTATATAATTTAATGTGGTTTTTATGTGCCAATAGATTCTATTTCAAATTTCAAATGATTTTAGTACACCAAACTTGATAGGCTTGTCCGAATTAGGAAGTTAAAAAAACGAACAACTCTGTCGCTCTCTTTCTCTTCTTCAATATTATACAAATTGGCGCCCAACATGGGGCACTGCTCTCTCCCTCAACATATTACTATATAATGGCGCCCAACGTGGGGCCAGCTAAATAAAATAATGTTAAAATATATAAATGTGAGAGAGTGTTACATTCATTCAGTCATTCATCTCTTGCTTGACGGTTCCTAGACTGTTGGCCCATATCCGTCTTATACCATCCCCTTTGGCCCCGACACCAAAGCCGAGTTACCGTCCTTAGCCACGTGGAGACAGGAGACCCACTACCCAGATCGGTATTATGGGGCAGTTTGGGGTATGTGACTTCCCTTTCCGCCTAGATTGCTCGTTGCGCGCAGGACTTCGTCAGTATTCTGTTGCACGAACCGGAGTGCGTTTGCATTATTTTTGGCTCCGGTCATTTTTGCGCTGTTTCCTTAAGCGTGTATGTGTACTTGAAAGGGAAACGAACGGAGATTTACTCCGCGATTTGATGAGAAGCACTCTACGTGAAAGGCAAGCATCTTTTATCGCTTTTCGAAGCCTGATCACCACTAATAAATCAGGTATTTATGGCAAACGAATTCTGTGCGTGGTACGGGTTGTAATCAGGACTGGCGGAAGCGCGCATTCAGAGGATGCGGGCGCTGTTACAAAGGGGGCACCGAGGCTGGGGTTATGTTGGTCTCATAAGTTCATTTCTAAGAACTTAGAGCGACTACTAAATTTTTCGCCTGAGAAATCGTTTTTGCAGAAACAAAATTTTCTGTTTCATGATCAAATGTGGTAAAAGCTAAAATTGAAATGGTTCGGAATCTTAATGGCGCCATCTATCAATCAGAAGCTAAAAGTACTAGCATTTTACAGTTTCTGTAAGGTCATCCCCGGGGGACCTTCCCTCCCCCTCACTATTTTCATTATTAAAAGAATATCAAACTAAAACTTTAATATTGTAACAAAGAAAGCTTCCAGTGCAGAACTTTCCAGATTATACTTGCATGGAGCGATTCATCAGGGTTCCGCGAAAAACATAAATAAATATAGAACGGCAGCGTTGACGTGACCAAATAAGCGCAATGTGTTAGCGATTATTTGGTCACGTCAACGCTGCCTAGCACTTAACGTGTCGCTATCGTTTGACACACTATGACATTCTGTAAATGTCGATTACGTCCTCGGGCTTGAGGAGTTACACTCGACAAGATGGGCACTGGCTGTCTGCGCCGTCGTGCTACGCCATGGCCTTTTATATTGTTTTAAACCGGAAATTAAATTAAATTCCAATCCTTGGATCGTTCGCTTTTAGTTATGTGGACAGCTAATTCTTTCAGCTTTGGAGCAGCCTATGGGGTTTACGCCCAATTTCACCATGGCATGTTTGTGTATTAGCTTCTCTCTTTCAGCTTAGTAGTTTATGTCGTACTATGTAAAAATTGTATTTATTTAACATTCCTTAGCTGGTTTATGCTGCTTACTTTCAAGCTTTTCCCTGTAATTAGTTTATGTATGACTGTTGGGAAATAAACATTATTATTATTATTATTTACATAATGCGATTTTTTGATGAGTCAACTCGGCGAGTGCAATACGCAGCTGAAAATTTCTGCGAACGCAGCCTCATTTCAAAGGTCAGCCCTGACTTATATTGGCGGAGCTTAAGGGGTTTGTTTACATGATTTTTAGGTGGTACGCGAACTAAGGAGGATTCACAAGGAGGCGCCGCCCCTTGACCGTGACACTCGGACGTCTACTTGTGAACTGAAGTAAAGTTTGACGTATGCGTAGCCAACATCTATTTTCCTTGTAAGAATTTATAATTGCGTCGCGATGTACCGAATGGTTGATTGAGGCGTTGATGTGACTAGTTAGCAAATTTATTTGGTAATTTTTGTAAACGAAAAGCGGATCCGTGCTTTGTGTTTTAACATTACTTAAAGTTCTACGTCGTTTATGTTCATCGTTCATTTAATTTAGTCCTGCGGTGTTTCGGTTTTGTTACATGCATAACCGTTACACTAATGAAGACAAGTGTGTAATCACTTTGATTTATTTTATTTTTCATTTACTCCATTTTTACTTTATGGTTACGTAAGACCTCGCCCGCCCCTTTGAGTTAGCCGGCGTTTGGGACGATCTTAGTTTGCCCTCCCATAATTTGCAGCGCATAGGTAGGTAGCAAGAGCACGTGATTTCACTTGTATTTTCAGTGTGAAAAGGGAAATTGGTCTCGAACCCCATGCCATCACATCACTTTGTAAGTTATTGGATTATAAAACTCCAACTATAAAGCTAGTTCAACTTGTGGACCTTTGTTATTAAATAATGATTTAAATGACTTTAATAAATTCAAAACATACTCGATCGACGTGTTAGTTACGCAACGCGATTGCAGAGTTTACCTTGATTACGTCGAGCGTCGATGAAGTTTGTCAAACAATAATTGACAGTTAACCGGTTTTATTCCCGAACTAGAGCTTTGCAAACACACTCATGTAATTGGCGCTGATTGGGTTCATTTCGGAATTACGAGATTGATCAAAAATCCGATTTCGAACGGGCGCTAATTACGCACTCGTCTCGAGGATCTGCACACGGGCTAATTCATGGGCGGCGTTCGATGCGGTTTAATCCTTCATTATTCCACGAATATTATTATTATTAATGCACGAAATTATACGTTCCTGTAGGTGTCAGTTTTAATGCTGCGGTTAAAGCAATCCGTTGATTAAACCAAAGGCCCCATCACTGAACAAAGTCGAGTGGAACAATGACTATTCCTTTTAATGGAAAATGGGACGTGAAATTACTATTTGGGAACGTCAAAGTCGAAGCTAATAGTAATTTAAAGCGATAATATTGTCACATAAGAGTCGCAGATAATATTTATTAAATAGAGAGAGTAATCGGCGCCTCCGCCAATTTCGATTCGACGCTCAAGCTTCTTTCTCTCATTTATCATCGCTGAAATCATAAAAAGCTCTCCCGCTTTGTGCTTGCGAGCTGCTAATATAAAACTTCGTTCGGAACAACGCATAAAAATAAATTCGCCGTTCGCCTAATAAAGTTAGAGAATACCTGACTGGATTTGCTCTTAGTAGCCGAGTAAATTTTAATTTAAATGAGAAACGTCCCATGAACGTACACAAGCTCGCGCTTCAGCGCTAAACTCGAGCCGTCGTAACTCGATTACCGTGCAACGAAAAAGAAACAAGCAAAGAACGAACGAGGGAACGCAATTTTATTTCCGAGCCCGCGGATAACCCGTTTAGGGATCATTTAGCGTTTTGCTGCAGAAATATCGTGCCGAATTGAACGCTGGCTGCACCGTTACGTGCAAGCTCCGCGGAGTTTCAGTTATGTTTTTAATTTATAGCGAAATCCTGGACTCGATTGGTTGATTATAAGAAAATCTCTCGTAAATAACTGCAAGTAAATCTATAACGGAAACGAATTGTGAGTTTCTTAAAGTCGAAAAAATCTTAAAAGGATACGTAATAAATTACATAACTAAAATAAGGGACGCAGCTCACTTAAACAATACATTTATCAAAGGTAATAGTAAGTAATAAACTTACATGGTCTACACTACACTACATGAGGAGGAAACTTTCCTCTGACTAGAATAACACTCTAATGAATTACGAATCAATTTGTCAAGTATATAAAGGGTTCAATTTTTGGAAAGTCTGCCGGATGAATCATGCTTTTCCAATGACTCATACTGGTGATTCCACTTATTTGTCCCTCCTGGAAGCATGGGCAGGCCGTTTCATGCAACTGTAATCGCTTGCGTTGGGGGCGTTCTAATTTCCTTAATACAATATTGTAACTAGGACTAGAAGACCACCAATGAATGTACAGTCGAGCGTAACATAAACATTAGAATTATGTAACGTATGACTCACCCGCGATGCACCTGCAGGTCTCAATGCAAATGTCAAAGCGTATGATTCATTCGTGTGCCGTGTGCAAAATCTTAAGACTCATCTACGTGCATAGATCTAAAGCCGAGCCGTGTGCAAAAATGTCAAGGCAACAATTATTACCCGGAAACTAAACCACTATAAAAAGGCGGCACGCCGAACGTTAGCGGCATAATTAGAATAAATCTAGTCAGAATGTCATCTAGTCTAATTGTCAGTAAGTGCCCCAAATAGTATGTGAGTATTAGTTGTAATTAACTGTTAATACATGTTTGTTATACTGAGCTACGACCCTTATTTCATGTTACTTAAATTATTACAGTAACAATATGAATATGCCATACACATAAGGGGGTACTGAGTATCATAGCGGTGTAAGTCATGTTTCCTTGAGTTCATCTCTATAGAAAATTCGCACCATAAGGTAACTATAACTTTCTGGATTAATTGCTTTATTAGATCGAGACAAAAATATAAACAAAAAATCGTAAACAAGAAAATTTTGCCTATGATAGCACTCCACATGAGAAATACGATTCATACGGGGGTGGAAAAAATCGCTCGTTGGTAATTTGCTAATGAAGACTTAACGAGAGAGATACGGGCTGTAATCTGGTGGCAACCTTTCGGATTTATTAGGTTCAGGCAGTTTCACAGGTGAAGCTAACTGCGATCATTATCTCGTACATAAAGGGGTTGATTAATTAATGTGAAGTAAGTCCTTATACTGTGTCTGAAATTAGAGATTCATGTTACTTCATGTAACTTTAGATATTATTAAGGCCTAAATTTCGCAGCAATTTTGAATTTCCCTCTCATTCGGGTTCGTTTGGCTTTCCCCTAATCGGAAGTTTTGAAACTACCAGAAAATCTAGAGAATTTTGAGATTACATCCCTTCAAATGTAGACTGTGCTGACTCGATGAGGCCTCAAACTCATATTCATTCGGTGGTAACGGTTTTGGTAATGCATCAAGGATAAAAAAAGAAATTGAAAATTCAATAAAGGAGAAGGAAGCCTGAAATATCTAAACAGAGCTTCGCAAACCAAGGTAAAGTCGAAATTTCTATAGGATAGTAAAAAGAGAGAAGAAACTATTTTAAAAACTCTAAGTTATCGAATGAAAATGAAAGAGGGAGATGGTCCTCGTTCTCTTAGGACGGGTTCAGCAATGTTGTCGGCGGCAGTGGCAGATGATGTGGCTGCAGCAACGCTGATGCTGGGGTGGCGACGACGGCGATGCTGGGCGGCGGCGACGGCGTGGTTGGGGCGTCGGCGACGGCAATGTTGCTGGACGGCGATGTTGGGCGTCCCCTCGTAGAGTGGCACTTAGTGCCCACTGAGTCGGTCCGGTGGCAACGACTACATGACTGCATCACTACATCACTCCCCCGACTGGCTTCCCGATTTTGGCTCGCACTTTAAATACACGTTTTTTGCCTAGTCGCGCGTAGCATTTTTCGTCACCTGCTTTGTGTTCGTTTGCGTCATTCGTATACGCGCGTGGCCCCGTTTGTAATAAATTCCGCTGATGTGTTATTATGAAATATGAACCTTTACGTTACGTTGTATTAGTTACCTCCTTATTGTGTTTACATTTCGACACGGTCGCAATTTGCCCTCAATTACACAAATTCGCGTTTAAATACTTTTTATGTTTTTTATTCGCGGAACACAGAAAAAAACCCTTCGTGGTTTTTAGAATATTCCCACTCGTGACAATACTCTGACAAATTAAACGACCAAAGCGTGACAAAAGTAGATTCTACACGAGTTATTATTGACCTTCGCCCCCCATATGTACGTCATAACTTGGTTCCTTTTCTTGTGTAGAGGAGAGGAGGGTATTATGGAATATTCGGGAAATATGGAATACCGAGGTTTCGGCTCTATTTGGTGCTGCTATCAGGTGGGAATACCATGAACTACTCAAGAAAGACTCCCATGACGCAGTGCAGTGAGAGTTGACCGCTTGTTGTTGTCGTACCACTCGCTACAGAGCAAAGTGTGTCTTGTGATTTTCAAGAGTTTTTACAGGTAAGTTTTCAAACATTTTAACCTACTAGTATACAGGTGACTTGATCATTAACGTTAAGCGTAATGTCCACTAAAAGAATTGTAGTTTATTATACTGTGGTCGTTTCTTACCTGACAATGTTTTGACCATCAGTTTAAAGATCCATTAAAGTCTCACTGTAGTGAGAAAGTGAGATCTTTTTTAAGACATAGCTCAAGGCCCTTGAGTATTTTTGATATGATAGAATTGTTTGGCGGGGCCTACCTTAAAGTACAACGTGGAGATATAGCAGTAAACGGCTTCATCCTGACAATAGAAATGTTTTTAGCATTGAAGATTTTATTGCTTCTACACTCACTGTTCCTAGGCCTCAGACTATGAGACAACAAATTCTACAAGCTCTGATTCACCTCAACCCTGTTCTTCCAAGAGTTCCGATGTGGTTGTCCCTGATACGTCTAAGTCAACAAATTTTGTCCTACCCATAGAGATATCACCACCACCACCACCTCCAAAAAAGCAGAAATCAAATAGAGGCACGAAAGCTAATACCCTCCTCTCCTCTACTCATAGATAGTGGTTTAGTAAGTGAAACTTTTTCTATTAGACACTGTATAATAACTTTCACATATTTTTTTTATTTCGTTTATGTTCTTAAGCTTTTGGTCTGCGGTGTATTCTTACGTAATTTATTAACATCCTGACACTCAAACTCGTGATACTTTCGTAACAATAATTTCGAGAGTGTACGCCTTGCGTCGTTCTAAGCGTACACTGATTAATGCGTACCGTCCCCATAAAAAATTCAACTTCGCCGGTAAAACAGGCCGAGTTTATCGGCCGCCATCTATAAAACTGGATTCGCAATGGCGGGCTTAATTCGCGAGCGTCGGAGTTTTACGACCATCCACCTGCTTCCCCGCGGTGCTGATAAGTTTATTGCGGCGGACACTTGGCGGTGAGTGCCGCCGAATCTGCGGCTCGAATTTACGCACTTCGAGTTTGTTAACGAATTTTGCGAAGTTGTCTCTTAATTTCGTAGTTTAGTTTGTTCGAAGGATGGAGGAGGAAGTTTTTATCATTGTCATTTTGACGATTAAGTGAAGGGGAAGTCCTCTCCAAAGTAAATCATTTTTGTGTCTGAGAAAAAGGAAAACGCTTTTAACCAGAATATATTCGTTATTAGATACATAATTCTTTTTGTGTTCTTTTGTTGTGTAGGTACATCGCAAATTCACCATGTGTAGTGTTACAGTCGCTTCCGCTCCGTCCTCGCTATTTTGTGGTCTAGCGGTGCTCGTGGTTGAATGCTTTGATTGTTCCGGTTGGTGGTGGATAACTTCGCGCTGAGTCGGTTTTAAGTCTGAAAACGCGTGGAATTCTGGGGGACAGGCGCATTGAAAAATTTTCAAACAAGCAGCTCCGACATTTTTCTGGTCTGGTTTTTGGCGTGTGCGTGCGTGTGTTTCCTTGGGTCTCTCTGCGGATTTTGATATTTCCGCGCCCTGTTGGGTTTTGTGAGTTGCACCCAAGAAATCACGGTTTGGTAGAGGTGTTTGACCAGATTTTCACCGGCATTTTTGGATCTTCTTCTTGGACCACCGCACGCGCCGCGTGGCGTTACTTTCATCGGGCGCTCGGCTTTCCCAGGCCGAGGTAAGTCGTTCATATGTCCCCTCTTCATTTTTCGTTGATTTTAATTCGTTTGTGTGTGTCGTTTTTGAAATTGTAGCGAGCAGTTACGGGTGGCATCCGGGTCTTGAGGGTAGTTAATCCCCCCCCTCCCTCCGACTGGAAGTTGAATGAGCGTGTGAAATCGGATTGCTCCCGGAGGCGAATTTTCTTCGGACTCTCGTCACCTATTCTTGAGGACAACTTAACCGTAACCTCGTTGGGGCGAATTTTTGCAGCGGAAAATTCCGCAAACGTGAGGTGGACTTATGGACTCCGCCCATTGGTCCAAGGTGCTGCGAGCCGGGGTGCTTTGGAAGTCTCCTGGAAATCGTATTTTTTTTAAACTCTCATTTTTGTGTTGTACGCCGTTCGACACGCTCATTGCCGCAATTGCGCGGACGCCCTTTGCGTAGTGGCGAACGCTTGACGTTAATTTGTTCTCGGATTTCTCTCGGCGTTTAGATTTAAGTGTTGGTTTTGATTGCCTTTTTGTAATGTTAGTTTACTTTAAATGTTTTTTTTTTAATTACGCATTTTTGACTGCTTCACAGTCTTGTCCTGTAAACGGACGTGTGGGATCCCTAGCGTTTGGGTTTGTTTATCGCGCTTTTTGCGTGATTAATGTTGCCCATTTTGTTATTTGTTAATTGTTATTTTGTGTCGTACTGACCCTTATTAAAGCCTGTTTAACGTGGCGATTGTGTTTTTTTTTGCTGTTCCCTTCTGGGACGGATAATATTTTCGGAGCTGAATCGACTTGGTGAGTGGGGATTTCTCTCCTGTTGGGGGAATCCCAGGGTTGCGTTGTATGCTTGTGTGCGGGTGTGTAGAACGGTTTCGACGGATGCGATGCAGGTGCTGAATGGGGATTTGCCGTGGGATCTTCAAGCGTTAAGAAGAGGTGTAATGTGGAGAGTGAAAAAAGGTGCAAGTCTTGGAAGTGTGAGTGAAGAGCTGATTAGTGAAGAAGAAGCGAATGTGTTCGGTCTACTTGAATGTAAGAAACTGTTGTGTGAAAGGTTGTATGATAAATGGCAGATGAGATGGGATGAGAGCATAAAAGGGAGAGTCACGTACGGTTTTATTAGAGACGTAAGGTTTGCAGGGAGGAATGATTGGTTTGATCCGGGTTTGTGTCTGTGTTTTTTGTTGACTGGTCATGGTAGTTTGAATGCGTTCTTATCTGATAGGGGGTTAAGTGAGACTGATCGGTGTGAGTGTGGTGAGCGGGAGGATTGGAAACATGTGCTATGTGATTGTATGAAGATGTACGTGATTTAGATGGCTGGGGTGTGCGGGTGAGTGATAGCGGTGAGATTGATGTGAATCAGGTGTGTATGGAGAAAATGAGATACGAAAGGGTGACTGATTTTGCAAAGAAGGTGTTTGAAAGAAGAAGAGGTGTGTGAATGCAAACGTTGAGTGTGAGAACGAGATAGGTGTGTAAGGTGGCGTGAAAGGACACTGTTGCGGAGGTCTAAGCTGCCGTACGTGGGATAGTGAGTAAGACAGGGGGGTCTCCTGTCGGTGGAAGGCTGGGATCGTGTGGGTTCTATGCCTTGGCATAGTTTCCCTCCGTGACCTGGTTGGAATCCGGAAAGGGGCCTTTGGGTGTGACGATCCCACCTACCTGAGTTGTCCTAGCAGAGTCTGGGTTTGCAAGGACCCTATCTGTAGGGCCTTGGCTTCGGCCTGGCCCGAAACGTCCCACCGAGACGTTAATCGGTACTATGGGGACCGGTGAAGCCCCGGGAGTGCGCTGGCTTGCCAGTGTGTTCCCGACCGGTCGAGCTGGGTTGGACTCGTAGTGGCAGTGGTTGAAAGCCCGCATGCTGGGTTAGGGATGGTTCAAAATCATCCCGACGGGTGAGCTACGTCTTTAGCTCGGGTACTAGCCTGCAGAGTTAGTAGAGAGTGGATAGTCTCTCGCCTTCACCAGAGGGGGTGCGGGGCTTGCAACCCAATCCGTTCTGGGAGTCCATGTGTCCTTAAGACATGTGGGCGCGTTGATTGGGCGTATCTCAATCCCGACGCCATAAGTGGCCGTGTCCTAAAGCCCTTTGGGCAGGCGGGGCACGTAAAATCACCAGGGCTTATGTTGGGGGAATCCCGCGATTGCAAGTTGTTGCGATCTTCAACACGTGGCGCCCTTTCTCGATCTACAGTTACCTGTGCAAAACTGTTTGCCCACGACCTTCTCCACTGACACGGGATTTTGGTCGCAAGAACAGCCCAACCAACGGGTAATTCAGGTAGGTTCGTTTGTATCCGTCTTGTGATTGTATTTTCTTATTATTCGCTATCAGGTAACCTGCCTTCACACTCGATTGTGCGATTCGGGGCGTATCGACGGCCTTTTTTTGTTTGATGTTTAGTTTACCTTTTTGGGGAAGAGTGTGCGTGACAGTAGGTTTACTAGATTTTTTTTAAAATTGTTTTGTTTTGCCAAGTGACTTACTGTTTAAAAAAATGATTATCTCAGAGAATTTTTTATTTATTGAAAACGTTCGAAACCATTCATGCTCGTCGTAGTTAACGTAGCCAAGCTAGTTTGGCGCGCGTTATAAATTTTATTAATTATCGAAAAAGGAGAAAAACGCGCGCGTGGGGCAAACTGAAAGACTAAACTTGGGAACTTTCGCCGTAAATTTTCCGCGCTCGTTCTCCTTTTATTGCGCCAAGTTTTGAAACACTAAATAACAAATACTGAAATTAGCGGGGGCACCGTTTGCTTCGTAATTACCTCTGCGCTATTAGAAGAGTTACGGCAGGACGAAGTTTGCTTTCGCCCCGAAAAAAAAAACTCTCCCCGGGCGGCAAAATACATCATCCGAATTTGGGGGGTGGATGGGCCACTAAGCTAATAATTGCCCGCCTTAATACTGAACGAATTAATAGAGATTTTGGCTGCAATTTACAGTTATAAAGTTTCAAATTTATTACTCGAATAAATTTTGAGTTAACGATAGAATTAAAGCTTCTTTAAAAAAAAAAGATTTCCCGTATTTGTAATCGGAATCTGGCATTCAAAAAGTCGAAACAATTCCATTTGAAATCAAGGAAGGCACAAAACGACGAAATACTGAAACGGAAATAAATCCTGTCAAGCGCCGTGCTGAAAAATAATACGGCTTATTCAATTTACTAAGAAACAGCAGCACGCGATGATAATATAATACTTCCGTCGCTTGAAATTTTATCCCCATCATTTGTTATTTTAAATAATAAATTCACCCCTTTTAGGGCCGGCCATTACGCATTACGAAACGGAATTTTTAACGCTAAATTGCCTTCGCCGAACGTGGGGCAGTTTTTTCTCGCCCGACTTTTGAAAAGAAAACGACGAGAATTAACGTTATAAAAAATATCGCGTCATTTTTGCCTGAACGCGCCATTTGTTTCCGGGGGCATTCTTCGCCGAAACAGTACATTTATCCCCCGGGCTCGTTGCTCGAAGAATTAACGTGAATATTTATACGTCCTTATCGCGACAACATTTTAAACAGAATTTAGTACGTGGTGTCTCCGCCCCGGGAGCAATCAGAGCGCTGTTATCGCTACTGACACCGAATTTACAAAAGTCGCGCTTCCATTAGATTAAGCTCCGCTTAATGCGGTCTTGTTTAATACACTTTTACGGGGGCATTATCTCACGCTAAGATACGAAGCTAATTCGTTGCCAGATAAGAAAGTTTCAATAATCCCAAAGACTTCCCTTTTTTTTCCTTTAATATGAAACGTAATTAACGCTTCCCTCATTTTCCAACTTAATACCATCGCTTCGATATTTAATAACTTTAATAGCTTAGAATACACTACATGATATAAAAAAAGCAATGCAAAATTCAATAATGAAATCGAAGAGAGAAGGAACGGTATTCTGTACCACATTTAAACGTTGTCTGTTAAGTCTTCTCGCAATCTAAAACTTGGGACACTTCAGTAACGACTCGTATACGATATACTTTGTAACTCGCCGACGTGTCACCTTGTTTGTTGACTTTCTCGGACAACTAAAATAACCAATAAAACTGTCCAAACAAAACCAAATTAAATAACTGGACCGAACGGAACAGGCAGTTTACCTGCGACGAAATTCCCAAGAAGAGTCACCCAACGGTTTATCACTACAATTCGTCATGCACTATCCTATCCGTCTGGGTCGGCTACACTACAGCTGCCACTTAAGATTTATGGTCGGCGCTAAGATACTATTCTGCCCTATTTACTTGTCTACGGTTGAACGACCCTTTTTGGAACTCGCGATAAAACTTTAATGTGGCTCGTGATCGCTGCAAATCTGGACTTACGTTGTTGTAGCTCAGTTCTTTTTGGTGCGTCTGTGAATACTTGAGAGATCAAAGCAACTTAACCACGTTTGAATAAAAATACGGAAGTTAGATGTAATTAATTATTTATTGCAAAAAAAAGGTAAAAACTCCTTGTACCAGCCACTGAGGAATTTGATATAATGAGCCTTGCGTTAAACCAATACAAAGCAACAAATTTACGGTTATCAAGAAGTACGGTAGAATTCGCTTAACAGATTTCACTTTCGAATATCGGAGCGACCTGACTGACTTCAATCACACAGCCGGTGGTTTCGCGCACACGCAAATAGTGGTTAGGGAACTCTGCTCCTCAATTAGATTAACAATTAATTTAAGTTCACTCTAGATTGGTCTTGGTACTAGTGTTTGCCACTTCAGATCGTACTTTAAGACTTGTTCTGCTCAATCAACCAACGCACAGTGTGACACAGTCGGTCTACGGTGTAATTAATTAATGGAATTAATTAATTAGTTAATCAGACGTTCTGGCGACGTATGTGATACAAAATGCCGCCCTCAATTTGCAGGACAATCAATAGCAATCACCAGTTTTTCAGGGACTCCTTTCGGAGGTGATGGGAAACCCTATCTAAACTAATTGAGGTCGAATGGGTAGAATCTTTTTCTCGCTACGTCCAATCGTCTTAAGAGAGTGGTACTATGTACTGTGCAAATTAAATTATTCTTAATCAATTGATACCACCAAATGTGTGACGAAGAAATACAAATAAATTCAAATTATCTCTCCGCGTAACCGCGATCGGCACACAAGCACTTCGAGCATTCTGATTTAGAAACACTGGCGACGCGGAACGTACGTATTCGTGGATTTGTTTAATTGCCCTTTCTTAACACACTGTATCTTAACCGTACCGAAATAAATGATTTATCTAGAAAATGAGTGAATGACTGCAAGCACTAAGAAAATCGCTAAGTCAAAATTAAAGTTGAATTCGGCCGTTCGCTCGAGAAATCGAGGCCTGTCTGATTGTTTTCGCGCTTCGTCCTTTCCAAGTAAAAATCAAACCCAACCTCTCGGACTTCGCAAGATAATTTTTTGAAATCACCTCGATCAATGATAACCACTGCTTCGAATTTCAACCCACGCCACTGCATGCATTTTCCCGTACACATCCATAAATTACGACACCCCAATTAGCTTATCCCACGGCTCCGTGGTGGCCTCCCAACAGGCGCAAACGCTTGATGCTACAAGTGAACAGGCTGAAATTTTGAATACATGCTGCGCTCGTTGAAAGAAACCAGACTGAAGCGAAACACTTTAACTGGCGACGCAATTTGATCTCCCTCTCATAACAGCCATTTAGCGCGACCAAAATGCATACAGAATCTAAACGAAAACACGCCAAAATGTCAAGTAGATTTGTTTTATGATGTCTGTGCGACTGCAGTGCCATTTGCATTGTGCCCTAAGTAATAGACTTATAAAGACTCGATGGGTGGCATAGCCTCTTGAGAAAGGACAGAGCGGCGCCCCTAATCATCCGGCCGAATTTTACTGCCGTCAGGTCCGAACGTCTGAAATTAAACAATAATAAGCAATAATCGATTTTGTTTTGACAACAACTTTCGCGACCGTT
Source organism: Dorcus hopei (assembly GCA_033060865.1). Classification (NCBI taxonomy): domain Eukaryota; kingdom Metazoa; phylum Arthropoda; class Insecta; order Coleoptera; family Lucanidae; genus Dorcus; species Dorcus hopei. The sequence continues at coordinate 44,902,391 of CM065423.1, read as the reverse complement.
TCAAATTAAACTAATTAAAACAAAAAGATTCGGGAAGCCGAACTTCGCGACGACAAATAAACACGCAGATAGAAGATGGAAACTCTTCATGACACGAACTGACTTTCCTTCGAGATCACAGTATTTAAATAATCTGTCCGGCGTCTCCAAGTGGGGTAAAATGGCATCGCCCGTAACGTTCAAGTTCAAAACATTTTCCATGCATCGATAGATGTCGTGTAATTGTCCAATACCAATATTTTGCTTACGTAAAAGTTGAAAGTACAACGATTACAGTGAACTATCTTCATCATGATTTCCTAACTGGAAACATAAATCGTAACGTAATTATACGACAATGCTTACGCGGTAAACTAAAAAAGTATCTAAATTTTTGTCTCCAACAACAATTATTCCATTTCGCTGTTCTTAGTTCAAGTCAGCCCAAAGGTATCCTAGCCGAATTACAATAATCCAAGCAAACTGTCTGAATATCAAATTGCGTGAGGGATTTGCTCTCAGTCGAAGCAAAAGGGGCAACTAGTTACATACTCCGCCGTAATTGGCCGAAACGGATCCCCGTAAGGCGAATCGCTATCTGTCCGTTTCTGGAACGTTCGGGGCGCACTCCCGCCATCGAACGTAACCGTACGGTTTCCTGTGTCTAAAAGGCAGGAAGATGAAAGACTCCTCGCTCGCAGGGGCCGGGAGGATTTAATGATCTAATAACAGCAGTCAGGTGAACGCCCCGGAACCGGCAACGAGGTGCCATTCTCCGGCATTGCCAACCTGAGATTTCACGCCCCGACGTCATAGAACAAATTTACTGGTGTTTTACGCTTCCCTCGAATGAGCGGGGGATTAGTTTTATAGCTCGGGGAAACAATCACGTTAACCTATTTTTTATGGAGCCGGCCACATAAAAAGGAATAAGATCTGTTTACTTCGACCCCATCAATTCTTTCGTTTACGAAATCAGAACGGACCATTTCGTCTTTTAAAATCTAGTAGGTACGTTGCGGTACGGTTTCCGGGAAATTAATTCAAATGTAGCCGCCTCCATCCACGCATCCCTCATCAAACGAACGACTGCTCGACTGCCGCCGCCTCATCGGCCCTCGTCAAAGACAGTCTCTCCCATACTCAGTAAGTAATAATGGCCCAATTAAACGCACCTTTGTTCCGAACGGTATCCGTAACACGAACTCCTTTGAGAATAATTAGGCCGTGTACGCGCCGTAACTAGTTAGATCGCAAAACGTTATTTGTTCCGCTAAAATCAAAGGTGTGTATCACCTGGGGGCTCGAACCGGCGTCAATTTGGGGCGCGGGGGCGGCCGTGTTAGTTTGTGCAACCCGAAATTTCCCGGTCGAATGAGCACTTATAATGGCAGAGGACCGCGCAGACGTTCCTCGGATCCAATTAGGAGCAATTTGCCAACACATTCGAATAATTGTCGTCGTCTATGTATGGAGCGAACGACCCCCCAAATTAGGTAAATCAAACTTAGACCGACGCGACGTAATATCTATTTATAAACGCTTGCCATGTACAACGTGCTGCGCAAATTTCAGAGCATCTCGATAAGGAATGCGAGACACGAGCAGATTCTTTTCGAATTCTGTCGGAAGTGGAAAAATTGTGACCACTTGACTTCAGTGATCCCTTTCGTTCCAAGGAGCGTGCCCTCTTGCGATGTGCGGCGTGATGAACCGGCGTATTACCAAACACCAAGATGGACGGCGAAGGTCGGTTTACAACGATGCCATAAAATTTTTCAGCAAGGTTACCACGAAGAAGATCGCCAGGCAGCTCCCAGTTAGCGGAACTCCGGTGAAACGTCCGCAATAAACGGGGGGGGGGAAGAAGAACCAAATAAAAATGAAGCCTAGATAAAAGGAAAACACGGATTACGAACCGACCGACGCCCGGCTTGACTCTAAAAACATACCTGCCGTAAATTCGACGGACAAGCTTGTAAAGGCCTAGGACTCGCGGCAAACAATTAACAACCAGGCAATATACCCGTTTACTTTCGCACTTCAAAACAAATACCGTTTAATAAAAAATTACACAGAAGCGAGAATAATTGTGGGTGGGAGAGACGTCCATTACGTTTAGCGTTCTAAGCGTCGTTTATTGGATCGCGACGTGATTGCAATTACACTTTCGCGCAGATACAGGGTGACCCGAAAGCTAGAAATTATTTGCAACGAATTTTCTCACCGTAACAAAATCCTTTATCTCTCAAACTCAAGTTAGAAAAATAGCTCGGGTGTCCCTTCGTCGCGTTCAAAACGACTCGTCCTCATCACACACACACAGGAACACGGAAACGTCGCGGGATAAATTATTAATCGGAACTGGAATGTCTCCGGGAGCTTTAAACTTTAGGATGCCATAAATTAGCGTTCCCGTTAATACCGGGGCGCGGCGGAAAACGTTACGACTCTCCAGTAATTCGTCGTTAAAAGTTTCACCTACATATCTGACTTAAAACTCCGGGGCCCCGCGTACATTTTAATTCAGCGGGCGCCGCTAACGAAGTTCATTTTTGTGATATATGACGTCATTCTTCGTCGTTACGAAGGGGATCCCCCACGAACGCGAATGTGAACACGGTGTTGTGTTAAATCTGGGGGCCGGCCGGGATTATAATTTATAGTTTCGAATGTTGCAACGATTTCGGCGACGGTATTTGGTGCGGGGGCGAGGGTGGGGGGGAATTAAAACTTCGGAGCATCCCCTGACGAATTTTAGTTTCGTGATCCACAGTGATGTCGGAGATTGCTTTTAACGTAAATAACAGCTTTAATTAATTTCGAAGCGCGTCTTGTTTTAATCTGAGAGCTCAACCATTTCATTTAAGTTGGGGGGGGGCTCTGAGTAGTTGTAGTCTACTCGTCTATGTTTTTTGGAAACCCTCAGATCTCCCGACAGTAATTTAACTACGTGAAACCCCGAGCTCCGCAATCTGTTCTGAATGAAACCCCTTTTTTTTCTTCTAGCAGCAGAATTAAATTTTTTTTACAATTTGTTTTATCTCATAAAAATCTGTGAGAAGCTAAAAAAATAAACATGCAGTTGGCTACGAAAACAATAAGAATTTAAAAAAAAAGGAGCAGATTATATTGATGATATTCCAACTAGTTTAAAATGAAGTACATATAATAATAAAAAAGTTAATCGAGTATAAAGGTTGCCTGTGCTCATGCTTAGTAAATATAACAGCTACAAGATTTATTAATTTCGTAAGTTAGTGGAGCAGCAGGAAGCGGGCGTGCAGGCAATAAATTCTCGCCTTCCGGAAACTGCAGCCACCTCATCAACATAAACCCAATATAAAACCAATATCGCAAGGATTCACAATAAATTTCGTCATGAAGCACGAAATTGAAATTTATACGTACACTTGACGAGTGGGGGGGAGGGGGGCTTGAATGAATCATTACGTGCCCGACATGAATACTTAAAAATTCGCGGCCAGAAAACTCGGATTTGAATTTCGTCGTCTAATTGCTTCCCGAAATTCATTAGCATTTTTTTTTTGGGTCGCCGCGTCTCGCGCCCCGACTTTATCTTATTTTGCTTTTCAAATTAACCGTCTTAGTTACTTTGTGTTTTAAATTAATGCGGAAGCTAATTTCGTAATTGCCTACCGAAACATTCCGGGAAATGAACGCAACGACCAAAAATGCTGTTTAATTATTTCTTTTTTTTTTGTTCATTTTAGGAATTTAATTTTCTTAAAAGGTTGTGCTGTGCCTAATTCACTCTTCACAATTCAGTTTCGAGGACGAAAATTCCTCTTTGACCTAAGGACGCGTCAGTAAAATAATATTTCAAATACAAATACGCCGTATTCAATTAAATTCCTTATTAAAATAGGCTATGATTTCGATATCTTTTCTCCTAAAGGTTTGTTTGTAGCACTGGGCTATCTATCTTTCCCGGAAGCAATTTTGCACTTTTATTTAAAAATTCGCCATTCGGTTATTTATTGTGCAATCGGATCGAAACCGGTGGCGTCGCTTAGAGGAAGGGGTGGGCTACAGTTTAGCCCACTGCGTGGCAGCCGACTTAAGAATGTGTTTATTCCACCCTAGTGGATATTCTACAGGAGTTGCATGGCCGAATCGAAAACGCCGCTGCAATGATTCGCGACAACCCTCGTGTGTGCGAAAAAGGAGTAAACAGCAGTGATTGCACCAGTATGTGTGCGATGGTTCCGCCAACATTTATTGACTCGTTAATTAAAGCCAGCAGACTGCATGGAGGCGCGGGGGTTTCTTGATGAAAGCACACTTTGAAGTGCAAAGCGCAAACCGAATTCAAAAGCAGCGAAGTGAATAGAAAACAACCGCAAAGTTAAGCAAATAGAGGCGGGCGCAAATTGAAGTGGCGATGATCTGCGACGTTCCACCGCAATGCCGGCCGCGATTGTGAGGACCCACTTTGCAAAATCACCGGCTCCCTCATAAAAGTTAAGTAAGTGGCGGTCGAGGATGCACGGGACACATAACGAGGCCGAGTTTGCGGTCGGCCGTTGTCCGGCCCGGAATGGACGTAAGACCAAATTAATTGCGTCGTGGTCGCCCGCCTCCGAGAAGAACGGTTTTTGCTCTGCTAAGCCTTCGCCGGCTACAAGGATTTGGAGACTACACATCGATCGATTTGTTACTGCAAGGCTTTACTTTAAGGACATCGTTCGCCTTTTATACAGAACAAAACGAACTGCAAAGTTAATCGATCGAGAACAAAAAGCGACAACCACCAATACTTATTTCTTTCTTAATAATATCGTAACAAGGAAATTAGAACGCAACCAACCCAAGAATTTGCAGTTGAAAAATCAGTCGGCCAAAGCTTTCCGCAAACAATTACATAAGTAATTCAGTTCCCCATAAGTCATATGCCAAGGCATAACTTCTCGGAACGAAACCCCTTTAAATAGTCGACGAGCTGATAATTACATAGGTCATGAGAGTGATAGCTAGTCAAAAGGGTAGAACTCCCTATTGTTTTATTGTGTATTATTTAAGTGACCAAATCATGTAAGTTTCATAAATTATTTCCGCAACAACATTAACAACGTTTTTGTAAGAAGGGAAGCGATTCTATTTCGTATTAGAATCATGCGGTTAAACACACACATCAGCGCCAGCAGGGGTTGAAATCACTTAATTACTGGTCAACAAAAGATCCAGTCTGCACGAACGATCACAGCAGGTAATACAACAGCTAAATAGAGCCGGTGCAATCGGTGCGCTCGTTACTTTAATGAATGAATTAGTTTGTATTAGGGGTTGCACACCACCCCGGCGCGGCGTTGCGATGAAACTGCACGAAATAGAATGTGCAAGCGTGTTCGTATGTGTATGCACCGGCACGTACAACATTTTACCAAGGATCAAAGGCCACCCTTGTAATGTGATGCGCGAAATATAAACCTTTATATTTCATGTCCGAATTGATCCTCTACGCGCCGTTATTGCTTTGATTTCGTGCCCGGGGAAATTATATTTGTAAAGGGCCTTGATGTTTTTAGTTTCGGTTGTAGGTACAGATTACTTGCGACAGGCAGAATACAACACGAGAATTCCTAATTCTATTCAGTGCATACAGACGACTTTGATACAGGCATGTCGCCGGAGTTTACTGTGTAATCAAGCATGACGATGCGGAAAGTTTGCGTTGCATCACTCGAGGGTGTTTCTCATTGTGATCGAATGCACTCAATATCAAATAGAAAGCAGAAGTTGCATGTGTCGGTTTCCATCCCTTCTCAAAAATATTCGGGTGGCTTATTCGATAAATAATAATTTAAAATAAATAAATTCTTAAACTACTTCTTATGAAAGTAAGAAAGAATTGAAAGCAGCACCCAATGGGTGCACCTAATCAAGTCTATTAATTAAAGTCACAATGACCAGAGTATCTGGAATTAGTTTAATGTCATCTAAAATAACTGGAATTGGTTTAATGTTATCTGGAGTATTTGGAATTTGTCTAGTATCATCCAGAATATCTGGAGTTAGTATAATGTGGTAATCGAAAGTATCTGGAGTTAGTTTAATGGCATCCAGAATATCTGAAATTGGTTTAAGGTCACCAGGAGTACGAGGATTTCGTTTAGTTCATCCAAAGTATCTGGAATTTGTTGAGTGTAATCATCTAAAGAATCTGGAATTAGATTAATGTCTCATCCAGAGTACCTAGATTTGGTTTAATATTATCCAGGATGTCTGAAATGGGTTTAATTGTGTCCAAAGTATCCGGAGTTGATTTAATGTCATCTAGAGTATCTGGAATTTGTCTAATGTCATCTAGAATATCCGGAGTTGGTATAATGTAGTAATCGAAAGTATCTAGAGTTAGTTTAATGCCATTCAGAATATCTAAAATTTGTTTAATGTCATCAGGAGTATCTGGATTTCATGAATTTGGAATTAGTTTAATGTCATCCATATTATATAAATTTGGTTTAATATTATCCAAAGTATCTGAAATTGGTTTAACGCCAATTGTCTAAAGTATCTGCAATCGGTTGAAGGCGGAAGAAGCCAAAATCTTATATTATTTTTTCAGGGAAACGCTATATCAGGGGCTCCCAATATCAGGGTGTGGTTTCATCCTGAGTACCTGGAAATTATTTATTATTCAACTTCGTTTTGTTTCTCAAACTTCACAGTCGCAAGACATTGAGCGTTTTCGACGAGCAACGAAAGTAATTTATCGCCAGGGCTGTTAGTGCAACCTTATGGCTAATGTGTCTTCGTAAGACTATATCTTATTCTTAAAATTAAAAGGGAGCTCCATGCTTTTTTGTAGGTTATGAAACAGAAGAACAAGGCTGAGTCTCACTACAAATACTTTAATACTGAGAAAGCGACCGCGGTTTCGTCAATTAAGACATTGTCAAGCTGAGTTCTTAGAAAAGCAACAGGGAACGCCAATCATGGAGGATGGAGTGTGAAAGAACGAAGTACGGAAGAAGTGTTGCCAAGATTTTTTCAAATCCATATCTTGGCAACACTGCAGTTGATTCCACTTACCTCTCACTTCTTCCGTACTTCGTTCTTTCACACTCCATCCTCCATGATTGGCGTTCCCTGTTGCTTTTCTAAGAACTCAGCTTGACAATGTCTTAATTGACGAAACCGCGGTCGCTTTCTCAGTATTAAAGTATTTGTAGTGAGACTCAGCCTTGTTCTTCTGTTATATCTTATTCTTTTGAATAAAAGAAGAACCAACACTCGTGTACATCGAATTCATTAGGTTTCTATAAAAAATAAGTAAGCAAGGCGAAAGATCGATTACGTTTGGACTAAAATGAACTTATTTAGTTTCAAATGAACTAATTAATACGGGGAGGTCAAGAAGTGAATAAAAGAAATTCTAAGGGAAAGGCTTGCTCTAAATTGGGTATTAAACATCCTCAAGGGAAAAACTGAAATTCTCAGAGTACCAAGGAACAATAGTTACAAATAAATCTAAAAACTGGAAGGGAGAGAAAAGCGATGAAGAGTTGCGTGTCTTCCCTTCCCCACGTTCAAGTTCTTTTGGGCCTCGCCTTGTTCAAGATAAAAAGACTTTTTTTTATTATTATTACAGATAATAATACTTGCTTTTAAGAGCTAAGACTAGTCTGGGAGAAATTCGGGACAAATGCGAAATATGAACTGTGAATGTGAAAAGCGCCGCTGCATCTTAATTGTTTTCCATGGGCTTAAAGTGCAGACGACCATGAAAACCCCCGACAATAGACTAATTCCGAGCCGCTGCTAATTTTCATTATGCAATTTAAAGTCGATTCTCGGAGTTCAAGTGCCAGAAAATAATAGACTCGTTGATATCTCCTCGTTCGGGCTATTACCTCGCGCGAGTACTCCGCGCCTCTTGGAGTTATAAATAACAATGAGGGTGTTAGGGCGCATTATACACCTTGAGTCTTAGCCGGATTACGTGTGAGGTCGTTGCGTGCGGGATAATCCTGCCCCCCATTGTACGAAGGACAATGAAAACTCCTTTCAATCCCCGGGTCACGCCACACACGTCAATAACCGACCGGATTCGTATTCCCAATTCGATTGGCACATGTAGTACGATCGACAATGCTAATCAGACCTCTTGCGTTTTGGGGTCGAGAGGGTCTAATTTTATGTCACCCTGAGATACCGTCAGACATTTTTATTTTAGGGCATTATTAATAAACTTTCTTTTCATTCGTTCATTCCACAGATGCTGCTACGAATGAGGATTTCTGAATAATTTAAAGTAATAGTATTCATTTGAAATCACGGCCCCTACAGCTTTTGGAGTAGGCAACCCATCAATCAAATCAATACGTCGTAGCAAGATTTCGGAAGTAGAATGGGTTGCCTATTTTAAGGCGTTTTTTTTTTAAAGTATGTAATTTTAGAAAGCTGTGATGTACTGACGTTACGTGTAGTGCCTGTCACTTCATTTTACTACTGTCAAAATTTCCGTGTTACTTTCCAAAAATGTCCACCACTCTCACCGAACTTACGAAGCTGTGTGTGGCTTGTGTCGTCATACTGTTCGTTGTAAGGTTGGTTCGAGGAGATACGATAGAACCGATCATAACGAATTGCTCGCCCTTCCTGCAGGAGTTCTTCAACAGTTTCTGTACACCCAAAGCCATCATCTTCCCTGATTGAATGAACCACGACACTTGGCAACTTTTACACCGGATTGGTTGTTTGGTATTCTAGAAGAAGTTAATAAATTATCAAACACATTTGATTTTTTCTTTTTTGAACAAATATTGAAGGTTGTTCCGAATCCTTATACCGCCGGGGCTGATTTTCATCTCGATGGTCCCAAGAGGGTTCGCCGCGTACACACAAATCTTTGCATAAACGATATCAGGACCAAATAAAGTTGGAAACAATCACCTCAACATCCCCCCCACATAAATTCTGGCGCGCATCATAAGCGATTGTGTTCCGTAATATATTACTTATTAAAACAATATTTCGATTTATAAGATAAATAGGGGGGGCCCCGGTCCGTTCGCTCGGGGTTATCACTGCACGCCCGCCCGCCCGCCCGCCCCGCGTCCGTGGCAGGGAAAACGTTATTTTCATTTTGATGGCAGCAATTTTTCACCGACGAAAAAATAAATTTTTATTAGAATTTGATAGACCGCGTTCTCTTTCACTTCTTTCTCGATATAAACAAGATAAAGCGCATTTTACCGATGGGGAATTATGGGAAATTGAGTGGAATACGTCCACGAGTTTTCAACCAACAAATAATAGGATCAACATTGATCATTGAACGTGCCACATATTTCTTGGGAACTAGGTTAGGCGTTTACCCAATTTAAACATGAACACGAAACTGGTGTCTTCAATTAAATGAATAGGAAGCAAGAAAAGATCGAGAACGATGGAAGTATAGGCGCCGTAAAAACGAAAAATGAGTTTCAAATTTGGCGCCAAAAGAAAAAACATTTACTATAAGATTTACATAGATGGAGCCACTAAAGTTCATTCGTATTATGTTTGTTTTGATGAGGAAGTTAATACGATGGCAGAAAGAAATTATTTTGGTCTCGGTAAATAAACGATGAGATCAAACCTGTTCGTAACATAAGAGCTTGCGTGTTCGAGTTTCATTTTCACATGGAAATTAATTCGTAGTTAGCCTTGATGACATAACGATCTAATCTAACATTAGTTTAATAAAAAAAAGTGCCATTAATATAAATCTGCTTTGGCATTGTGATACTGGAGATATCGATTATGTAATTATCATTATCGTTTAACTTCAATTTACGAAGATATTACGTTAGAGTGTAGCAAATGGTGCACGCAATATATCAGAGGGGAATTATTTGAGAAAAGCAGCCGAAATTGCCCCTTTTTACAGAGTGTATAGAGAAGGGGCATTGTCTAGAGATGATTCGCAATGCTCACTCACTCAACGGACGGATCACCGAGGTTGAGATTGGGAATTATATGAAACGAAAGAGAGAGAGAGAGAGAAGAGAGACGTGTCATAAATCACGGGCGAAGGCTTAGAGGCGTCCACATTTCGACAGCTATCTCATATTTTCTTTACTCTTCAGCCGTTTGTTATACAGATAAAAATATAAATATGACTTGTCTTAGGCGAAGGCGGGCGACTTCGTAAACTTATAAATCCGGCGGTATAAATCTCCGCGGGGATTGCCTGACGTCTTGCTTGCCCTTTTGAATGTTTCATGTTTAATTCAGGCGAAATATTCGCCATAAAAAACGAATATAACCGCCCGCCGGTCGTGACTTGAACATTCATTGATTATCACCGCGCAAACTTCGATCAAAAATACATAAAAGTTTTTCTGCCTCCGCAGAACTTCGTACATAAAAGTTCCGACTCGAGCTGCATTCAACTACAAAGAGGATAATAAGGAATATTCAACCTTCGGTATAAATAAAGTTCGGGTGACGGTTAAGGGAAAAACTTAGCCCGATTTACATGAATTGTAGGGCACCGAACAAACCCATATATAATTTTCTTTCTTCTTCTTCCCTTACAAGTCGTCAAACATCTCAGTTTTAATCCAAAAATTTTGTCATCTCTTTAATAGAAAAAAAAAAAAATACTAAAATGAAACGAATTTCAATTTTTGTTCTTAAGTCACTTCAGCGAAGGGAGAATGTTACACATAAGCTGAATTCTTCAAAAAGTTCGTTTTCGTTGAGTGTATAAAAAAACATTTAACGCAATTCGAACGTATTCTGAAAAATACAGGGTGTCTCAGCTTGTCAGAACGCTATCTATCATCGTTATTTCAAATGGAATACTTTGTATTGTCACGAGTGGGAATTTTCTAAAAACCACGAGGGGTTTTTTTCTGTGTTCCGCGAATAAAAAACATAAAAAGTATTTAAACGCGAACTTGTGTAATTGAGGGCAAATTGCGACCGTGTCGAAATGTAAGCACAATAAGGAGGTAACTAATGCAACGTAACGTACAGATTCATATTTCATAATAAGACATCAGCGGAATTTATTACAAACGGGGCCACGCGCGTATACGAATGACGCAAACGGAAAATATTTTTCACTTCTGACGAAGCTGTCGAACGACTGCGAAACGTTAAGTGTTTGTGCGCCATTTAGTGTCCGTTTGTGATACAATTTTCATCGGACAAGAACCAGCTTTAATTAGATTGAAAGGAACCATTACCCCATCTGTGCATAAAACTACACAAACCCACACCTAAAACTTGCCCGGCCAAGCGTCAAGCCTGTTGCCAGTGGATTCAAATAACTCGGGTAACAACCACCTACTATTAGGTCAGTTTTAAGAAAGAAACACAATTTGTCAATCGTAATGCATTGTTAGGTCAAAAAGCGATCGCAGGATGTCGCGATTAAAGCGTAAAACTTAAACTAATTGAAGATTACTTCAGTACGATATCGTACGGCATGATGTAAAACAAATCCAGAATAACCTTAAAACGAGAAGAATCAGCGTTCCGTTAATCAAATAAAGCAGTTGTTAATTTCTAATAACACACCTAATTTGGCAAATAAATTATTGTTTTCTCACCCAAACCATGATACTAGATCCAGAGAGACGGACGGATTTTCGGACTTTGATCACTCACTATGACGTTCTTCGAATGCTAATTACACCTTCGGACTCGGGCAGGTGTTCACGATCATACGGCTTGTAGCTGTATGATATCTCCGATCTCCGTGAAACCCGGTCGCCTTTTTATAGAGTTTATTCCGGAAATTCCGATTACGTAAAACTTTACAGGTGGGCCACTTGATTCGTCGTGATTTTCCGAGACCGTTATATGCTTACATAGTGCCCAGCTTTTTCGATAAGTCACCTATGCAGTGTAATTTGCAAAGGCCCTCATGAGTCATGATTGATCTTTGCAAATTGCTTACAATAAAGCGAGTCGCTGTAACGTTTGCTTACATAATGTTTAGATGGGCAAATTTTCCGCGGTCGCGTAGTCGACGGCGCCGTATCGAATTTAACTTATGAAATGAGCTTAATGATTTACGAAACTGCCGATTTCTTACGTAACCATGGCAACACTCCGAAATGTTCGAAGTCTACTAATAACTAATAACTGGACTGAACTAAATAAATGAAACTGAAGTTAAAATTGAATTAATAATAAAGGAAAGTTGATGAGAAATTTTAAGCTACACCTGTCTTTAGATCTTTGAAATGAATCGTCAATGTAATCCATAGCTAATTCACTCAGCCAGTTTCTTTAAAAAGCTCGTGGAACACTTGTTAGAGCTATTGCAGAGTTATTTGTAGTTAATTTAAAGTAGAATTAACCATCGTAAACACATTCGAATTAATTTCAGCATAACTAAATGAATGAATATAAAACGGCGCCGGGATTGTTCAGTGTTCATTTGCGTTCCAACAATAATTACGAAACATGTGGTCGTATAATACAGCGACCATGCGCGCAATCCTCGTGATGTATGAAACAAATGCGTAGATAATGGCGGCCCGACCCAACAGAATGTAATATGCATGGCGGCCCGGATTTATTGCTATTCATTTATCCAGTCGCGATCGCTAATATTTCTCTATTGTTATTTTATACTTGGGAACTCGTAAAAAAAAAGACCGTGACAGGTGATGTGCGATTCGAAATTTTATTTTTTGGGGCAAAAACACGCTCGGCCGCGCGATATTAAAAATGCAAACGAGGTTTTCCTATTAAGAATACAGGCCCGATATTAAAACCACCGCCGGGTGCGCTTCACCCTCCTCATCCACCTGTTATGATATTCCGTTTGTTTTGAATTCGCCGCGCCGGTGACATCGCCCGGAACGGGGGGGGCCTAATCAGTTCTCTTTAATTTTTAACACGCATTATGCAAAGCCACCGACGGACCTTATCGCGAGCCCCGTAAAATGTAAATTATTTCCGCATCAAGTACAGATAAAAGCTTCATATTTTATTCTTCTTATATTACGACGAGATGCGTTGCGGGAGAGTAAATTAATTTAACCTTTCAAAAATCCACAGCAAGCGAAAATCTCTTTAGTATCCATTGTAAATTTTCATTAAAGCTAAGCGGTGATCACTTCCCAACACGGCGACTTGAAATTAAATTCGTACACGGAAAATAATCGGAATTAATAGCGGCTTCGAGTTTTGCCTCGTCCGGGGGGGGGTTGAGGAGCAATCCCTCGCGGAATTACAGTTGTAGGGTAAATATGGATGTTGAGCGCGATTAAACTGAAACATGCACCGGGAGCTTAAGCGGGCGATACTTTGTAATGTCGTTTGCATTAGTGTTGTTCGAGATAATAACATTATCGTGTTCGCGGTTGTGAAACGAATTTTCTCAAAGTAAATTACACAATTTAATAATAATTCACCGCCGCGGCCCCGCCCGTCAGATTGGGAATTTGCATTCGTTCTCGCACACATGAGAGTTCGTTATAAACCCCCTCGTTTTAATTATTACATTCCATTGTCGTTATTAACAATTAAGTTAGTACCTACGCATTTCTCTGTCGCAAGTTTCTTTCATATCGAAAATCGTTTTCCCCAAAAATAAAATATCGATGTTATGAACATGTCTTTGCTCCGGCAGCATCGGGGATGGCGTTTTCTTTATCTATCGCTAATGGTTTCTGATATTGACTGGGTGTGAAATATGTTCCGCCTCTTCACTTGACGACGTGACTTTCGTTATCTGCTGCTCAATGGCATTCAATAAAGCACCTTACATTAAAGCCGCTGTATCCGCTATCTAATCTCTCCTGCTAGCGAATAGCTCGCCTTGGACTGCACAATAGGCCCAGGATCGCATACGTGGAATGTTTGGGGAAATGCTCCTTTTAAAACGGGACAAAAGGATTTCATCATAATTGACTCGGCTTCCCGTGTTTCCGGTAATAAACCTGATTCTTTTTTTTTTGTTCAAAAGAAATCGATACCTAAAACATATTTTTTCGGCAGGCTCTGAGCTCGCTCGCCATTCAACGTTCACGAAAAGCACGACGCAGCTTAAATTAAATTTTATTTGCTGCCTTTTTAATAAATCTCTTAATAACGGCTTTCAGATTTCTTTTGCTGAAATAAAGCAAATGAATTTCAGGGCTCATTATTAATTGGAGCGTTTCTAAACAAAAATAGGTCGTGAATGGAATTGTCTAAAACGTAGATACGAAAAAGTTTTTTAGTTAAATTTGTTAGGGCGGTTTCTCTTACTAATTAGTTCACGGAACTTCACTGCGTCGGGGACGTCTTGCATTCGAGAATGGATTCAACTTTTCTTATTAAAGAAACTGCTTCTTCCGCGTCTAATATAGTTGATGGAGTCTAATATATCAAACGTCGAGTTAAATTAAACATTGCATCGCCGTTGTTAAGCGGAATATCATTTGAAATTAAAGTTCTTGTAGGGAGTACCCGAGACACGAATGGACTGATTTTAATTTCGAAATGGCTACATTTGTTCATAATTAAAAAAAAAAATAGAAAGAAAAGCTTTAACGAAACATCAATTTAATTGGATAGTTAGTTTTGATACGTGTCTGAAAACTGTGAATCATCGTGCTCCTGAGATTATACAGGGTGTAATCGATTAAGTTTCACGTAAGTTCTCCATCACATAAAAGAATTAATTCCGAATATCAATGGTCTAGCTCAAAAATAAAAGAAAAAACTGACCTACTACAAGAAAGCATCATCTTTTGCTCGTGTAAGTTGTAAGCGATAACGCGTCCACAAAGGTGTCATAAACTTATTTAGTGACGTTCGGCTTCCGTTGCCAAGCAAAAAGGTTAACTTACAAAAGTTTAGAACGACCCAGACGGGGTCCAATGAATCGAACACGAAAAGTAATTAAATAAACTTTGCTATCAGGCGAACAATCAAATTAGAATTTTACCGATAAGCAGATCTGCTCCTCGTTCACAGTACGCCTTAAAGTAAATCACGAAAAGCACTTAGATATCAAAGAAATAAAATAAAATAAACAACAACGCCGCGTTAAAATGAGTCAACAAATGTCACAGAAAATGATTAAAATGTTTCCGAGCTGGTAACCAGCGTGATGACAGACAGCTGTCAACAGTGAGAGAGCGCCCTCCTACGGGGGTTAACACCGTCTATGCCGTAATTCGGTGAAACGGTTACGTCACCAAGTAGGCGTCGTGTCCACTTTCACAGGCGGAGGGTGGGTCGTGTTGCTGGGGCTTAAATCTTTTTAAGCTTTTTCTTTCACCCACAAGGGTTGTTTAGGTTTTGTCAGATAGGTAAAACTACCACTGGAAGCCTAATAGAAGAAAGATACGCGTTACGAAACAGCACGTACACACAAAATGGCCAGTAGGAGCTACCTGTTCTTTGTTCCA
Source organism: Dorcus hopei (assembly GCA_033060865.1). NCBI lineage: Eukaryota > Metazoa > Arthropoda > Insecta > Coleoptera > Lucanidae > Dorcus > Dorcus hopei. The sequence continues at coordinate 44,887,038 of CM065423.1, read as the reverse complement.
AATACAGGCTTTCGAAAAGCTTAATAATGAGCTTGAATTCACTCGGCGTGCTTTTAACAAATCTCGGAGTAGATTCCGTTTCAGGCTTCAATCACAAAACTCACATGAACGAAGCACAAAGATTGTAATCATCAATAAGCAAAAGGTCAGCACGCCAGGAGCGCTGTTGAAATAAGGAGCGCGAAGCCGAAGGCTGCGTTCTCTTCCACTATGCGCTGAGACGCGGTCGTTACGGGATGAAATCAGTTTTAGCCGGGCGACAGAGTGAAATGGAGAGATGCTATAGGACTAAATAACAGCGTATGGTTTGGTGGCGTAATATTGAGAAGTATGAGGAAAGTCACGTAGGCACACTGAAGTTTGGCTTCCCGCACGAATACAGGGCGACTGCCAATTATTATGAAAAACTTAAATGAATTTTTCAACCGTAACGGCTGGTTTCAGGATAAGTTCGAAGAAGTCATGAAAGAAGCTGAATGCAACTGGAACTCTAAACGTCTTCTTCCAAAGTTAAGGTTTGTCGACCAGCACCAGCAGCTTTAGTCGAAACCACTAGATTTGTCTATAGTTTATCTTTTTTAGGAATGCAGTAGTGTAGGCGAAGCATAGCGAGACCGTTTTACACAGAGAAATCTAAGCTATCGATAAATGTTAAATCTTGATTGGAAGACTAACGTTGCCTTGAAGTTTACGTTGGCGTAAACCTCAAAATTCTTTTATTGCAGAAAAATCATAGGGCTCATAGGGAGCAGTTAATAAATGAAGTAACGAATTATTAGCAAACTAAATAAAAATCGTTTATGTTGGAGGCTTCAGAATCTTCAAGAAATTCATCCGAAGACCTCTGTATTAACCATAAATCTTAATTCCATATTTTCCACTATGTTATCCAATCCGTACATTTTCTGTTCTTCTTCAATTAAATGGCGTACACAAGCTGCCCAGTGTTCTGTCAAAACTTCATTGAGGGCTTCTTCAAACAATATTTTAACATAAGATAATTTAAAAGTCTTATCGTTAATTGCCACATAGTTTGTAAGCTGGGCCCATACCAACTCTGTAGGATCCAGCTGGCAATGGTAAGGCGGTAATCGTAATGCTTCTCTTCCTGTTTCTGTCACAATGTTATCAATTTGTTACGGTTGAAAAATTCATTTAAGTTATCCATAATAAATAAATAAAGCCAAACTTCTATATGCGTACGTGACTTTTTCCATGTTTCTCAATATTACGCCACAAAATTATAGGCTGTTATTTAGTGCCATAGTATCTCTCCATTTCACTCTGTCACCTGGCTAAAACTGAGTTCATTCGTAACGACTCCCAGTAGGCTTCAGGAATCTAATCACTTAAACTTAATAAGTTAGCATTCCCCGGCCTGTAGGCCTGGTATAGGTTGTGCAATGAGAACTAAGGGAAAACGCACGAAGCCCTCGCCTCACAGTCTACGGCGGGAAAACGCACGCCGTACTTTTCGGGAATGATTCGACTGTGTAACTGTTCGAGTGTAGGTTGTGCAATGAGAACTAAGATAAAACGCACGAAGTTCTCGCCTCACAGTTCACTGGCGGAAAACACACCCAGTACATATCATTCATTAATCATGTTAGCATTCCCCTGCTAGGATAACCATAGCCCGCTGGAGGTGGTGCAATGGGAACCAAGGGAAAACGCACGAGGTTCCCTCCTCACAGTCTACTGGGGGAAAACACACCCAGTAGGTTTCAGCAATCTAATCACTTAAACTTGAAAAGTTAGCATTCCCCGGCCTGTAGGCCTGCTGTAGGTTGTGCAATGAGAACTAAGGGAAAACGCACGAAGCCCTCGCCTCACAGTCTACGGCGGGAAAACGCATTCCTAACTAAACTTTCCGTTATTATTAATCACCGAAGCGCACAAAATTACTAAAAAAAAATAACCATCCTACACGTTTCCTCTTGGATTTTTTAAGCCGGTTGGGAGGCCTTCATTAAAAACTTACCTGGACGTTGAAATACCTAAATCGTTCCAAACTTTGGAAGTTACGTGACCGGCGTTTATCCAAGTTTCGTCCAGGTAATAAAGTTTTCGTCCTTCCTCTCGAAACTTATGCATTTTATCTAAATATCGACGACGCCATAATATTATATCAGGCCATTCAACAAGCATCGGATTCCTACCTCGTTTATTCCATTGGAAGCCCAATACATTCAATAGCTTCCACGACGAATTTCGGGACTTGGAAGGTATTATTAGTTGCTTGTAAGACCTTGTTGAGGGTAGGTGGCTCATTTTTTAAGAAAAATTCATGGACAATACTTCGCACAGTTTTCTGTTGTGCTTTATCCAACTCGTCCTGTAACTTCTTAAGTTGGGCGGTGACGACAGCCTCCCTGTTTGTTGTTTTTCTGCTATGATCTTTCAAAGACTTCTTTCAGAAATTCCAATTTGTCTGGCTGCCATCACCTTTGCCATTTTGTTTGATAGCTTCCGATTTGCAAATTACATTACATCTCCGTAAGGGTATCAAACAGAATGGCCGCTTTTTCTGACACTGACGTTTAAGTGACGCTACTGGGTATTACTTATACTGTGTACAGTGTGTACCCATTTAGAATTAAAATTGTTGTTTAAAAATAAGAATAAAATTAAATTTTTTCAGAAACATAGCAGTATGTACGTTTCGATCAACGCACAGGACAAATTGAATAAAACCTAATCTACAAAAGTATAATAAAATCGCTTGCGTCATCCGCGCGGAATAAATTCGCGCAGTTATGCGGTTGCACAACGGATATAAAACAAATTTATTCGAAAATATCGCGCGTTAAATTTTATGACTTGTAAACGATCCGCATAATACATTCGGTGCAGCGTGCGACTTCGTTCCCGATGATGAACGCGCGGGGGGTCGAAACGCGAATTGATCCGCCCGCGCGACACAGGAAACGTTAACGGGAATCTATTGTTTGCAAGAGGGGGGCGGGGGGCGGGGGGGTTAAGGGCGACCTTATTTTCTCATCTGCTGCACTCGAACATAAATATCAGCGAAAGTGTCATATTTATAGAGTTCATCTTACTTCCGCTGGTAGGAATTTACGGCCGCGTCTAAGATAATTCCATATATCAGCTGGAAGTTTGAAATAGTGGAGTTTGCGACAGGCGAGGAAATTTTATAACGTCCCCGGCATTAGATTAATTACGCGACATAAAGCGTACCTGCCCCCGCGGCGTGCCCTTTTTTCCTTCGATATTTCAACTCGACGGATTTTCCTGCAGTAAGAAGCGCGGGTAGGTTCGCTTTTACGGCACGCCCGAAATGAAGCTTTAGGGTCTCATGAAATTTAAATGGCGTTAACTTACTTTGTTTATTATTATATTTGCGCCCCGGGATAATGTTTACGTTAAAATCTGGAGCAGCACACCATCAGATTCTTGGATCTTCTTGTTTGAACCGAATGAAAACTTCTTGTGCGTAACAGAGGCCTTAACATCCGTTAGCGAATCCAAAGCGAATAGAGAGGACCTCGTTATATTCGACGAGGTATTCACATCGAGAACGCAATTGTTCCATTGTAGTGTTAACTCGGGATGGTTACGTTCCACGGTATTGCCAGTAAATTAATTTGCACTGTCCCTTCAATCAGCACAGCTCGAAACTATTGAACGCCGAATATCCCAACCGGTTACGAGCTAATTCAAATTGATTACGCCCTAAATTTGGATCGCATAAAAATATCTCCGTGCGCAAAATATGTGTAAAAAAAAGCGACGTCGAATTTGATTAAATTTTTGCCAGCTGAGCGTACGTTATTGCAACGCTAACGAATTACGGAGAGGATCACATCAAAGCCCTTTAATCAGGGCTGTGAAAATATTTATCGAAGTCCTGCACTAAATAGTTATTTCGCCTTGGCATAATATAATTTAGTTTGGATTGCAGAGCGTGTGGAATGCACCCTTCCCCGAGAATGGCGGCGGTGATTTGCCCTGACGTTCCACCCTAATGTGCGGGGTTCGATACATTTCACTTCGAAATGTATTCTGAAGATCGAAATTACCGTGCTTTTATTGCCGGCGCGTTTCTTTATGCATTCGACATGCAGAAAATATATATTTTAGTTGTAAGGCGAATGGATTTCCATTCTGCAACTGCTTCGGGTTCTCAATTGATATCCTAGTAAGCAATACAATCGAAGATCCAAGGATGCGACTATTAGCATAGAATCATACAATCTCTTTCAGAACTTCCATTAATTTTTTGATGTCCGAAAGATGTCCAACTTGCCCACCTCCTTTAAAATAATTAGTTTCTGACCTTTGCAATAACCCCACCAACTTTTTTCGATACAATGCGCTATGTTAGATTCAAAATCAGACTTGTATAAGAAACCATGAGCTCAAGAAACTGTTGCTTCGATTTTATTTAAAAAGAAGTTTACAAAAGAAACTTGATTTCAATATTAAGAGAGAGAGAAATCGTTGTTTATTGTTTTCTAGGAATAAACAAACCGACTTGCAAAGTTTTCAAAATTTTCTGCGCGCTTATCCTAACTCCATCGCAAGGTAAATACAAAAGCTCGACTTTTTCCTCACTTTCCTTTCCTTACATTCGTGTTTTGCAAGTCCAATAAATTCGTCTCTTTCTAGAAACTGTCATAAATAATCATGAAAGTGTTGCTGATCGCGACTACGCACTTGTAACTTGCTGCCTTTCTCCGGTCGCGTCCTTCGTTCGCTCAGCCACGAACGGAAAGATGTCAAGATGTAAACTCACCGGTCGCGGTGTCCAGGTTGGACCAAAATGAAACGCGGCGCTCGTGTCAGGCTTGAGAAGGGCACTTGCCCAGGGACGGAGTACACGAGACGCTCGTGTCGGGCCGGTAAGAGTAAGACGCTCACTCAAGGGACGGAATGCACGAGACACTCGAGACTACGAGACGCTCGTAGTGGGTGAGGGTCGGACGGGGTACACTAGACGCTTGCGTCGGGCTAGCAGGACACGAGTACACGAGACGCTCGTGTCGGGCCGGTAAGAGTGAGACGCTTACTCAAGGGACGGAATGCACGAGACACTCGTGGCGGGTAAGAGTGAGTCACTCACTCAAAGGACGGAGACTACGAGATGCTCGTAGTGGGTGAGGCTCGGACGGGGTACACTAGACGTTTGCGTCGGACTAGCAGGACATCTGCTAACGGTTTACAGGTAATGAACGGAGGCGGAACACGAGCGCGCTTAAACCACGAACTGTCTGAGCTCTGCCCGGAACTCGCTTATACAGGCTGTTACAAATTCGAGGCTCACCATTGGGATCTCGGAAACGGTAAGAGATACGAAGTCGGTTAAATTGGGGCAAAGTTGCGTATTTTGGTGCTGAATAATAATCCGTTCTGAAAAATCTTCTACGTTTTGTAGTTTTTGAAATATTTCAAAAAAATCAGAAAACGTAATTTTCTTTTTTATTTTTTCCTGAAGTTATTATTGCAGGGATCATAACAAAATTAATACATTCTACAGGCACTTTTTTAAGCTCTTTATGATGATATCATTAGATTTTACTTAAAACGTTTCGTCTCGTTCTGACCATCATCAACTTCATTTTTTCTTATGGGCGCTACATTGGATTTTAATACCATTGAATAGATCTATTTTTTCTGATGCTTTTCCATGTATCACACATCCCTATTTAATAATCTGAAACAGCTGGAAATGCAAGAAATTGTTGAAAATAACACTGCAAAGAAAAACATGGTATGCAGTGAAAACAAAAACCAAAAAAGTTTGATATACCTTCGGAGTTTTATTTCGTGTATCACAAGAGCTGATTTTAGTAAAATTTTTAGATCTAAAAATGAATGTTTTGAATCCAAGAATGACGTAAATTTAAAAATTTATTGTGGTCTTAACAACAACAATTCAGTAATAACGAGCGAAATTTCCTTCCAACAATATCCAGAAAGACAACTACAAAACAATAGTTGATTAGATTTGTAATTAAATTATACATTATTATTATTAAAGCAAGAAAATATCAAATTAAATTATGTATGTCTTTAGAAAACTCGTATCTTAAAAGATATTGCTGCTCGAGGAAACATTCTTTCTTGTAGTCTCATAATTTTATACATTTTATAAGTAACTATTTTTATGTAATCTACCTGGCCATGAAAACAATGACAAATGACGATTTTTAAACGTCGAGTACAAACTACCTCTACTAATAATTCTTCATTCTCATCATCATTAAGGCTATCTCGATACGTCCTTCGAGCTTTACGAAAATATCCATAAAGTGCAATGTTTCTATCTAACTTAATAACATTGTTCTGTGTGGATGGCATCTTTCTGGGTATTATTGGAAGTAAATTTCTCTTGCTATTACTAGATTGTTGTTAGCACAATACATTCTTAAATTTATAAGAATAAGAGATTTTTAAAGATATAATTTCTTGTGATACTTTCTTGCTTTAATCATAAAAATGTATAATTTAATTACGAAACTAATTAAATACTGCGTCATCGTCATTGTTGGAAGTAAATTTCTCTTGCTATTACTAAATTGTTGTTGTTAGCACAATACGTTTTAAAAGTCTACGTCTTTCTTGGATTCACATCATTCATTTTTATATCTAAAAATTTTTCAAAAATCTGCTTTTGTGATATCAGGTATCAGGTTTTGTTTTCACTGCATACCATGTTTTTCTTTGCAGTGTTATTTTTCAACAATTTCTTGCATTTCCAGCTGTTTCAGATTAATAAATAGGGATGTGTGATATATGGAAAAGCATCAGAAAAAATAGATCTATTCATTGGTATTAAAACCTAATGTAGCGCCCATAAGAAAAAATGAAGTTGATGATGGTCAGGACGAGACGAAACGTTTTAAGTAAAGTCTAATGATATCATCGTAAAGAGCTTAAAAAAGTGCCTGTAGAATGTATTAATTTTGTTATGATCCCTGCAACAATAACTTCAGGAAAAAATAAAAAAGAAAATTACGTTTTCTTGTTTTTTTGAAATATTTCAAAAACTACAAAACGTAGAAGATTTTTCAGAACGGATTATTGTTCAGCACCAAAATTCGCAACTTTGCCCCAATTTAACCGACTTCGTATCTCTTACCGTTTCCAAGATCTCAATGGTGAGCCTCGAATTTGTAACAGCCTGTATAGCCGCAAGAGTGGAAGAGAGCCCCACTCTATAACTCCCTCTTAAACGTAACATGCTTGTTATTGTTATTAACCCAAACTAGAACTTTATTCTGCGCATAATTACAACATGTACGAACTTCTATCTATCCGTTTGCTTTGCGCAGCAATGCTGCTTGTCTTACGGCAGTAAACTATTCCAGACAATTACGAAGTATGTTTAAGCTGGGTCTTAACCTTTAAACAGCACAAACATCCATGGCTAATGGTAGGATTCGAACCTACGCCGCCGAGCGACACGACTTTCAAAGTCGGCTAGGCTAGACCGCTAAGCTAATCGGCGACCCATATACGAACTTAAATATAATACAAAAGAGATAAGCAAAATAAAAACAGAATTACTTTGTTACACACTTACAAGTAATTATAATTTATTAATGATTAGGTACATGAAGTTATAAAAGGCCGAAAACTTAACGATTTTTGCAACAATATTAAAAAGTAATCCCCCCCCCCCGAGCTTCCTAATCATTCGTATGGAGCGGCTATGCAGATAGCGAACGTGTTAAGTTTAAACAGCTCTTTTCACGAACAATAACAACTATTTTCGAAGCTCAATTATTATTAATCAATAACTCTTACAATAGCCAATAGTTTTTTGGCCGATCAAATAAAAATTAACTAATTGAACGTCAGTAGACGAAAGAAAGTAATTTCGCAGCCAATCGAACAGCTCGGCGAAATAGGTAAACGCATTCTGGCCAATGTCATAGTCTAGTGGGCGGAGCGACAGATTCAAACGAACTGCAACATCCAGTAATAATTTTAGGCGTAATAAATAACACAAACAAATTTGAACGTGTATCATCAATGATCGTAAGTAATTTGCAATCTTCTTTAACGGTCTTAGCGGCTACCGATTGATAAGCCAATCATGCTTTTAATGGGCGGTGTTAAATGAATAAACACGCCCCTTCTCTCATAATCGTTGTTACGTTTTGAAAAGCGGCAACAGAGCATCGTCAGGCTGCGTCCTGTTCTCCCTCGCTTATCAAGCAAAAGGGGAAAAACTCGCGTGAGTCGTTTATGCGATATTCATTGGTTATGGGGTACCACGTGTTAGTATCTTCGACGATCATTGGTTACCGCTCCCAAAATGCCGCGACATTAGCGCCTTTGTTTAGTCCGCGCTACGCTTTCTTGGTGTGCAGTTACGTGGTTATGCAATATCGAAATTCTTGCTCTTAAGGTGAGGAGAATTTAATAACGGCCGTTCCGGAATAGAATTCACACCAACGAACGAGCTTCGGGTTATTTTCAGCCCCATTCCAAGCTTGGGATTCCTAGAAATCTCAGGTAAAATATTGAGCAAATTGTCTAACGCCATTTTGGACGCTAACGGTTTTTCTTTGACTTCACATAGGCTCCTACTTCTAACTTATATTTTCACTTCGGGATTTTACATCTCGGTTGCTGTTTTGCGTTGTCGTTTTGGGGTTGACGCAAGCCGAGTCGACCCTACCTTTTCATTTTCAGGCGTTTTGCTAGTACGCCACTTCGAGCCTCCGAGGGACCTGTTTCCGCCATCTTTGCGGGCTTTTCGTGTCCGGTTCAATCCAGAACACCGCCGTTGGGAAAATATCCGACAGGTGGCGTGGTGACCGTCAACTACCATATACATCGCCCATAATTAATTTGTTTCCTTTTAAAAACTGTTATTAAAAAACTACAGTCGAATTTTCAAACAATTTTCAGAGCATTAGAATGAAACCCTCCGCTTCCTAATCAGTCGTATGGCGGCAAGTTTGCAGAGTTAAGTAAAAAAAAAGGAAAAAGTAACTTTTTGGTCAAAGTAAGCTTGCTCAAAGCAATCGAGCTAAGTGATTGGCAACGACGAATGGTGGCGAAATTAATTAGTAACTTTTGCATTAGGTTTGTCCGCAGAGTACTTTCGAAACCGTCAAAAACATGCGATTATGAAAGTTGCATACTTGATTGCGCTGTTAAAATCGATCATTACTTCTTTGGGCAACTAATTCTGGCGGTTCCGGACTAGAGTCAGAAACTGCTCTATTAGCAGTCGAAAGCAACCAGTTTTGTAGCCAATCAAATTAAAATCAAGCAATTAAATAACTTTTACTTTGACAGAGAAAAGAAACAGCCAATCGAACAGCTCGGCGAAAGCGGAAAACACTTTCCGGCCAATCCTATGGTGGGCGGAGCGACAGACGTAAATGGACTGCAACAGCCAATAATAATCTTAGGCGTGCCTCTAAATGTTAGGTAAACTTTGTGTTAATCTGCAATCTTTTTTAACGACTTTAACGATTGGCAGTTCCGTTAGGACACAAAATGTCTTCAAGATGGCCGCTAAAAACGTTCGCAACGCCACCGGCCACGTCGTTCGTTACTATCGATTTTCACAAGAATTTTGCTATTGGCCAGTTTGGGGCCTCTCCTTCCTCGCTCGTTGCGCGCAGGACTTCGTCAGTATTCAGTCACATGTACTGAGTGCATTTGCGTTATTTCTGGCCCCGGCCATTATTTTTGTGCTGTTCCCTTAAGTGGGTGTGCTTGAAAGGAAAACGAACGGAGATCTATTCTGTGATTTGATAAGAAGCACTCTACGTGAAAGACAAGCATCTTTTATTGCTCTTCGAAGCCTGATCACCAGCAATAAATCAGGCATTTACGGCAAACGAAGGATGTGCGTGGTTTGGGTTGCAACGTTGTTTTTCGGTTTTTTAATTAGGGGTTTACCCTGCTGGCGTACTTCGGTGCCGCATCATAGAGTTATTTTGGTTTCGTCAATACTTTTATTGGCGGACCAGACGCCGCCACAACAGGCGTTCTTTTCACACCCTACTTAAATGTGGGATGTGAAAGATCGGCTGTTGTCATGAAAATACTATAAACACAAGATTCTTTTAAACGGATGAGCGAGATACAAGATAGGTTAAAAATCGCGATTGAGAAAGATACGCTCCGGATGCATCCGACGTATAATTTTCGAACGCAACTATGCATCGTTTTACTTAAGGTGTGTCTAGATTAACTTACTGCAAAGTCCACTACTCGTATTCACAGATTTATCAAGTAGCAGATTCCCTGTAGAGAAAGAGGAATTGATATTAACTTAAGAGTGAGATGGTATATACACCCGTTTCAAAAGCATTGTTCATTCTAAGTCACGTGATCTAGGCTTTGAGTGGCATCCTTGTCGCATACACGAGCTAAAATTACTCACAGGTATTCGCTATTTCACTCACATGCTGATATCAATCGAGAATGCAGGAAACATAAGGCACTGTGTATCTATGTCTTACCAGATCATTGCCACTAGTCTTATACAGGATTGCCAACTTTATTAATGTAAATGTATTATATTTTAACAAATTTGGATAATTTACTCGCAGAGCCTTTAATTGGTGACATGTCATTATCCTGATACTTAAAACTGACCAATTATAACTAACTATTCGGCGCGGCTATGCAGATTAATGAACAGTAAACAGGAAAAATATTTTGCCAGGTGATCATGTGGTTGCGAAATAGTATTTTTTAAATGCTATACACCAGCTGTGTTATGTAAAGAAAGTTACCCAAATGTACTTTTTAAAACAATTTCAGTATGAAAAATATTTTTGGATTCCTCCAAAGTGCAAATCGCCTTGCTTCTGGAAATGAATAGGGTTCAATAAATAAATTAACTAGTTAATTATCGTTGTAACATTAAATCGGCGTAATTTACTCGTTGCCCTGCAACATATCAGATTACATTATAACAATTTAGACGGGCGCAACTTTCAGAGGAAACTTTCAGGTGTAAATAGAACGAATCCACCCGGCATCGCTGACAACCAGCAAGTTTAATTACGAGTTCTTGCAGAGAGCATTGTCACCGAAACTGAAGTGTTAATTGCAGGGTAGGTGTTGTCGTCTTGTCTCTTACGTAATTTAAATACATAGTTGCAAGTCGACGGGACAATAAATTAACTCAACTTGAGCACGAAAGGGAAGACCATTAAATTTGCAACTGGGCGTGCATAAAACAGAACGTGTTCGCCGAAATTATAATAATAAAGTATTTCAAACAGTTTGTTGCAATATTTAACCAATTCACACTAATAAAATGATGATTGTGAACAAGTCCACCCTAAAGCTGCTTAATATGTATGCATACATCGAGATACTTATCGTAATATTTTCCTTCCTGTCGGGGGTCGTTATCGTTGAGGGGCATGTAAACATGTATTATTAATAGAGTAATTTAGTCTGTGCACATCGTCATTAAAAATGCCACCCCGGCTCGTATTTCAAGCGCAGACTGATATTAATGAATCCATTCTATTTTGCATACGCGATGGTAATTGTCCGCATTCGTACATCGTCACACGGGGGCGCACAAATCCGGAAATAATATTCCGGCGAGGCTCGCGAGGGCACATGTTGAACGTTACCTGCACACCCCTAAGCCGCCTTCGCCCGGAATTACCGTCCGGATTAGTCCTCTCTCCGTCGTTTATTACTTCCATTCATCCGCACTTCCGGCGGTCATGATTTCGCTTAGCGCCGGTTTTTATTCCGCAGCGTCGTTTGCCCCCGATTTGAAAGTTTAATGAATCGTCTGGCCAAAAAAAAAAAAATGAATCGAACGCCTCCGAAATTTAATTCCCCCCCGGCGGAAAATAATTAATTACCTCGGTCGAAAAACATTAATTAATAGCGAGGTGAGAGAGAGTGTCTTTGTGACTTAAAGGGGTTTAGAGCCCCCCCCTCCTCGTTTAATTATATTGCGAAATAAAATTCCTAAAAAAAAAGTTAATCTAGTTGGCAAAATTGGGTATGGAATTCGAATAGCTGGGGGCGCACGAACGAGCTTTTTTAATCCTTTCAAAAACTATGTAAATTAAACTTTCAACGGCTGAAGTGCGATTCGTTTTTAATTAGTTCTCACCCCCCGCGCACTAAAATTAAACGGATTAAAGCTCAAGTCATGTATTTTATTATATTTAATCTATCCCCTCATTTACACCTCACACTTTCACCTGTTGACCCTAGTTCTAACTTCTACGTCTTTCTCTTTATAATCAGATTTAATTAGCACGCTAGGGTGTCCCCTTTTCAGTGTTGATAACCCTTGTAATTATTTTATGCAAAAGTCCTAATAAATAGATTCAGTCCTTTCCTATGTATACAATATACATAGATGAAACGAAATTATTTATAAGTATCTGAAATGAAAACACCGGCGCGGCGGCGGCACTGCAAAGAAAATATTTAATGGCGGACGCTCGCCGTCGTTTCCGCAGGCAACGGAGGACCAACCAGCATTTGCATGTTGAGCTACACGACTTTCTGCTTCGACTGCTTCCTATTACATCAGATAAGGGCTTTGAAGTCGTGCTTGCACTATATTAAAAATTGATAGAATTTCTTTAACTCGGTATTGCCTTCAATAAAAACACCGCCTTGGGAAAACGGGTCCGCCGCCGCTCCTCTCTCCGTTCGAACGGAGGAGAAACTTACGGCGCGGCGCAAAGTTCGTGCATCATTAAAACTGCTTAAAAATTGTCTCGCGTGAGCCGGAGGAGGTATTATACCTAATGGAAACGAAAACTAAATTCTAAACTTGCTCCCAGAAACTCGGATTAAATAAGTCTCCGACAGAGCAAGTCCGACGGAATCAGCTACATTGATCTTCAACCCATGAAATATGACGTTAAAGCCGCACATTAAAATGTCAGTATGTTACGAATCGGGGGTTTTAAAGAAGTTAAGAAATTAAAAACACAGTGAAGGACGGGTGGTCAAAAATAGTGAAAGAAAGGGGATGAATTACCCTTGCAACTTTAGCAATTTTGCAAGGCCTCGTCGAGACACTAGGCTCCTCTAGAACGTGTCGTTCTCCACTCCAGCCAAAGAACGTTGTCACCGAGGACCGACCTTGACCAACCACTCCAGTCACGGACCGGCCTCGAGCTCCGCAGTCTTCCCCCCGCTAAGAAAACGACGCACGCTGTCCCGTCTTAGACGAATCAACAACCCCAGTCGCCGCGAACGACCCAGGACCGCATCCCCGATTATCGGACAAACCACCCTCAACTAAATTAATTATTAACGTAATAAAGAGGTATTAATTTTTTTAAATCATTGTCTTAAAGCTCTACCCTCTGATAAACCTACGCACCCCAATCAACCCCGAAGGCCTCAGGACCACCTTCGTGACATGGTGGAGGCCCTTCGCGACATAGTGAAGCCGCGGCTTCGTGACAATAGAAATTGACTTAAATCACAGGTTTCATCTTGAATCTTCCAGTACAATTCCCACATCACCTACAGATCATTGTTTTTTACTATACGCCGGTCGTATAAATCTGAGTCAAGAAAATATACGACGAAGTGATGGGACAAGACAAAAGCCGCAAGGCTGTTTCACGAAACTTAAAAGGAGATAACTACATAAAAGTACTTTGACTTATCGATCGATCGGTATTTGGTAAAAAAATAAACTGTAGAGTTCGTGTCGCGAAACTTCCAGAATTATCGAGATGCCAGAAGATGGCATGACAGTTATAAAAAGTCCGTTCATCGGTGGCGCAGTATTGATGATGAGTCCAATGTTTACGAAATTTGTATTGAGAGCCGGCCGCGGACTTTCGGGAAGCAAATGCGGACTTAAAACCGAAAAGAAAATCCTCAACTTCACGAAATATCTCAAGAGAAAGATTTGAAACTGTTGAAATTTCGCCTGAATAGAATTATGAAGCAACCGGTGCAACCTGATTTTTTTAAGCAATTCAATAGTAGGCTATGATTTCAATTTTGATTGTTTTTTAAAGCGTTCTAGCGCTGCTGTCTGAACATCAAGCGGGTATTAGAGAAGTTTGTACTGACATAACCCCTCAACGCTCGGCTAACGCGTTTGAAAACATGAAGCGCAGGCCCTTTATAGCTTTATAGATATGTGGACAGTCACCGTCACTATGGCAACCCTCAACATTCTGGCTTGGAAGCCTCGAACCCGGTGCGCATTTTGCCTATGACAGTTTGTTTGTTTACAAAATTTGAAAATATACAAATTTTTACATAATATACAATAAAATGGTTGAAATTAATATTTACAACATTGTTTGGATTATACCTCATCTGGTAAGTAACATTTCATTTGACTAAATAATGATAATTACAAGATAAACACATAAACTGAAATCTAACCTCAAATGACATAATCTCCTTTTGAAAAAACTCAAATAGTTAAACAAAATAAACGAAAAACAACACAAAATGGAAAAGTCTAGCACTGGTTCACCGTAATTGTTCATGCACAGACGTTGACGGTTCACAAAATCCTCAGGAACTCCTCCAACTGGATAGGAATACTTGGGCCCGGAACCAGGGAAATCAGCATCACTCTCTCGTTATTCACCCAAATGAAGTGGATCATACTTTTTGTGGTATTGGAATGTTATTTGTTGCATTCCGATGTGTTTAATGTGATTTTGTTTGTAGAATGAAGAGACTTTTGCACGATGTACACATATAGCTGTGGACGATGGTCTCCTTCACTCTGGTATGCTGAACACCCTTCCAAGGAATCTTTTTGTGTAAACGTAGAGGTGCTTTCACCGCTCTGGTGGTCCTTCGCTCGTCGTGGATCGTCTTGTACACTCGACGTTGAACTTGGTGCTCTTTTCTGATTTTTATTAATTACGATGATTATTTCTTTTTATTTTACTGTACTCAGGTAATTATCACTGCAAATTGTAGTGAATAAATGTTAAGGACATGGTAAAAGAAGCAAAGCAAATAGCTTGGACGGAATTTTGTGAGAAAATTGAAAGGGGTAGTATTGGTAACCGAAAGCTGTTCTAAAATCACTGAGGAACGGAAAACGTCACAAGTCACGTCAAATATATAAAAAGTAAAGAGGGAGAGGTATTAAAAGACGATGAAGAAATAATTGGAAGATGGAGGGACTATTTTGAAGAACTGTCAAATCCGCTACGAACAATTTTTTGTACAAGAAGAAAAAGACGAGTTAGTAAATACAGAAAACCAATCAAACGAAGAAGAACAAATAAGGACCGAGGAGGTTTCAGGAGCAATAAAAATTCTAAAAAGAGGTAAGGCAGCGGGGCACGATGGGGTGACGCCAGAAATGTTGAAATGCCTAGGGAAGGGCGGTATAGAAGCGCTAACGAATATGTACAACAAAGCATTCAGAAAAGGTAAAACACCTAAACAATGGCAACTGGGAATATTGGCACCAATACAAAAAAAAAGGAGTCAACAAACTAACTACCGTGGAATTACAATATTGAGCCTAATGTTAAAAGTATACGAGCGAATATTAGTATTTTGTTAACAAATTTGGACTGTAGCCACAAGCCGAGCACCATTAGGGTGATAAATGACAAGGACTGCTAATTACGCCTTCTAACTGCGAAAAGGCCGTAAAGAGACAGCTGACAATGACATTCTAACTTCCATTGTGCGAGGGTGGGAAAGCCGGCGCTCCAACCCTTCGACGTCTAACCGATTGTTCTCCGCCACAATAGAAAATTAAAAGAGTTTCGTCCGTTTGAGCGCGCTCTTACTTACACACATACATGCAGAAGTGGATTTAATTTTGTATGAAACTACACCAAGTAAATGTATAAACAAACAGCGTTGAAATTCCACCGCCGCGCCGAAAAATCAATTTGCACGTTTCAGGTGTTGCTGGCCGAATTAATTTCTCCCCTTTCACCGACACGCAGCGTCACCCACAAGGTCCACATCGAATACATTTACATACAAAACACCTTGATTATGCTAATTAGGAGCGAAATAGGGCCGGACGAGTTGCAAAACAAAACAGATCCGTCTTCGCAAGGGCGCCCTCCCGCCCCATCGCATTAGATGATATCGGGAGTTCGGTGACGTAATGAATATTTTGAGCGCGAGACGTGAACAATATAAATCACTTGGCCGCAGATGCTGAGCGTCTCATCTCCCGAGAATCAAATTTGCGATGTTATGGGGAAACACTTGCCCGAAATTGCGGCTCGTAAGTTCCAACTAATCACGGGGGCGCGGGCGTGACGAACTTCCGGGGGATGATTGAGCTTCATGGACGATTTTAAAAGTAGCCAATCTCTCTTTATAATAATTACGTTCGTAGATTGCGCGGGGTGCAATTACGAAATTGTTCGTAGCTGCGCTCGATAGTGTTCGAAGCCGGAAGACCCAAAAAGTCGTAACTAAGTTCGGCGCAGGTAAGTTTCGCCATAAATTATGTGCATGGAAACTAATAATTCGAGGTTAAATGTCTTGTACGTAAGCTGAAATAATATGCAAGTTGCTTTATGTAAGCGAACGATGAAATACTAAGACATAACATAATTGAAAACAGATTATCTATGTTAAGCCCCACGCTGGTCGCCAATCTTGCTATGCGAAGCACAATTTTTTATATTGATCCCACGTTGGGCGCCAATTTTTGCTATCATGTGTAATGAAGTGAATTTCACGCGTGACCTTTCATCGGCCGCTTGGACCGATTCGGTCAACTGCTGCATTGAACGCGCAGTTTGTTCGCGCTACCCTACCTCAGGGTACGTCACCCGATGGGAGGCACTACCCACTATAAAAGACCAAGCGCTCCAAGACTCAAGCGGTGCTCTGCTGGTCATCCGCGGAGTGCCAACCCAAACCTACCCTAGAGTGGTCAACCCGCTATTCTCTCCTGTTGGGAATTATTCTGCCGGTCTTCCGCGGAGTATTACCAAGTACCGATACCGTTACCCAGCATGGTCAACCCGCTATACTCTCCTGTTGGGAATTATTCTGCCGGTCTTCCGCGGAATATTACCAAGTACCGATACCGTGCGTGGTATCGACTCAAGCGGTGCTCTGCTGGTCATCCGCGGAGTGCCAACCCAAACCTACCCTAGAGTGGTCAACCCGCTATTCTCTCCTGTTGGGAATTATTCTGCTGGTCTTCCGCGGAATATTACCAAGTACCGATACCGCGCGTGGTATCGACTTAATCGGTGCTCTGCTGGTCATCCGCGGAGTGCCAACCCAAACCTACCCTAGCGTGGTCAACCCGTTATTCTCTCCTGTTGGGAATTATTCTGCCGGTCTTCCGCGGAGTATTACCAAGTACCGATACCGTTACCCAGCGTGGTCAACCCGCTATACTCTCCTGTTGGGAATTATTCTGCCGGTCTTCCGCGGAATATTACCAAGTACCGATACCGTGCGTGGTATCGACTCAAGCGGTGCTCTGCTGGTCATCCGCGGAGTGCCAACCCAAACCTACCCTAGCGTGGTCAACCCGCTATTCTCTCCTGTTGGAACCTATTCTGCTGGTCCTCCGCGGAATATTACTAACTGCCTCTACCGTTACCGTTACTTGACGGTCTCCCGCCCGTCTCAGCAAAAGTGGTCTACATCGTCCGTCTACACCGCCACCGTCACTAAGGTTTGTTTTTTTGTTAGAATTTGATTTTATTTTAAAAATTTATCTACGTTGATTATGGTAACTTAAGATTGATTAGTTTACGTAAACTTTCAGTAATAGATAGCATTCCTAACTTAATCTGGTTTCGTATTATTCAGGTCTCCCTTAAGTGTTCGCAGTTACAGTACTCTCCCCTAATTGCTTCTTTTCGCTTTGCTTTTATTTATTAATATTATTAGACCCCCACTATTTTCCTTATTTTGAAAGATACATTTTTTTTTTAAAGAAAAATTGCACTGTATGCTAAAGAGTGCGAAGGCCACAGAACCCTCGCATTAGTTGAAGTGCATTCATTTTTGAGAGAGTGATATGAAGAAAGCGCTTCGCGCTGTAAGTGCCGTTCACCGTTGGGGGGCTCGCGGCACCTAATCTTATTTATTAATATTATTAGGTCCCCACTATTTTTCTTATTTTAAAACACACATTTTTTTTTAAGAAAAATTGCACTGTATGCTAACGAGTGCGAAGGCCACACAACCCTCACATTAGTGATTTAATGAATTTATTTTTCAATTTTAATTTTTTGCTTGGGCTGAATAGTTAGGCTGGCCTTGAAATTTCATTTGGCCTCGACCTTTAAACTTTTTGCTCTTTGTTTTTTAAGTTTTTATTTTCTCCACTCTTAGTTTTTGCTTAGGTCAAGTGGAGTTAGATTAACTTTGAAATCTTATTTGACCTTGAACTTTAACCTTTCTGAGTTTTGTCTTGTAAGCTTTTATTTTTTCCAGTCCTAGTTTTTTGCTCTGCCCTGAAGTGAGTTGCTTCTCTTCTTCTACCAACCCCCCTCTTGATATCTTACATGCGCTGAATACGTTCGCACGTTAGCCAATCTCTCGTGGTTCATTGTAGGCTGTAGACGTGTTATTGCCTTGAGCGCGCTTTGCAAATTAATTTATTTGGCTGAAATCGCCTGGAGATGAATGTCTACGTTCACCGCATTTTATAAATCGTCACCCCTGCATCTGTAAGCACTGTGTAATGCTTGTCCAAAGCTTAATCCGGGCAGTTCGAGATTAGGTAAGTGTGGCGCGTACTGGGGCGTGGTTCAAAGTGTAACGCACGGTTTCTTTTCTTTTAGGTTTTTCTTTCTTTCTCTCTTATGTGTGTTTGCTGATTGTTGCTCTTGCTTCTACCCTTCGATGTATTACGACTACTACGAACATCGCATCTGTGGCTACTCGAACCGTTGGAATTGATTTCGTGGGCCCTTCCCTCGTTAAGTTGCCGCAAGATCAGTGCGACAACGGTTACATTTACCTCCATTACTCCCCCGTTTGTCTAGACCTGGACGCGTCCAACCGCTGTTGCTGAGTTGCGTCGTGAGAGGTCGCTGGAAATTGCGAGACGCCGTCTTGGCTTTAGTGGTCCTCCCCCGAATTCGAGACTCGATACGGGCTTTGACGATGATAGCTGCCGTTGGAGGCGCGAGGATGTAACCAGAGTCGGATTATTTTAATTTGAATTGCGGTAACGCACGCTTCTAAATTCTTTCGTAAATTAAGCAACCATTTGTTGCCGAGGTTAGTTAATTTTTGGTTTTGACTTTTGTAATGCAAAAATCTCGACTTCAAAAAGTCGCATTGATTGCTAAAGGCTACCTACATTCATGGTTTGTTAAGTGCCAGGTTTTAGTTTGCTCGAATTGGAAATAGCACAAATGATTTTCCCCCGTCATCGTCATGATAAAATCTGAGGCGGCACGGCGTCACATATGTGGAACAAACCCTATTCAGAATAAATTTTAAATTCCACTTGAGATATTCGGTGATGAATTCATTCACGCCAGCCGCAGCAATTTGTCCGATCGAATCATCGTTTTATTTTCAAAAATGCACCCCGACTCTTCCCATACATATGTAATCCATTTTGAGTACTTCAAATAATGATAATTTAATTTACGAACTATTACTATGAGTAATTATTTTAGCTGAGCGAGATACTGTCACGATAAGATGCTCTCAAGCCTTTACCATATCAAGATACGAAAAGATTGTTACTTATACAAAAGTTGTAATTTCGGCGCTTACACCATGTCAAGAACGGAAGGGATGTACTCCGCCTTGTTACGTTATAGAAAACGTTGGTTCCCAAAAAGAAATAAATTGTCCTTTTTTAAGTGCGCCTCCATCACGTTACGTTGTAAGGGAAATATAGTCAACGTAGTTATGTTATAAGGGGGTCGCCACCACGTTACGTTTTCCCTTATATCGAGCACTCGCTTGCAGGGCAGGATATTGGCGAACGAAACGTAATAATTAATTTAAATTTTACATTACCTCGCCTCTTTGCACCACACTCGACCAAACGCCGCCCCCAAGGACCGATTCAGAAGTCACAAATAAAATTCACCAAATACATTAAACTAATTATATTAATGAATACTCTGGAAACTGCCTGTCGACTGTTTCCGACTATACAACTCATTGATTAACAACTAATCAACTACTCTTCATTTGATTTACAAATTTCCCTTTTTATACCACCCGTGCCTGATGTCACAAAGTGCGTTTCCGAAGGTTCGGGTCCAAAGATCGATGTTCCAAAATTGTCAGCGTCACATTTAATGAGCGAGCACTTTAATTGTTTTGAATGAAATACGAACTGTTGTGTAGCATTCTTAAGTAAGTTCAAACAACTTGGTTTTTCATTTGTCAGCATGGAATTCCCTCTATTAAAACGTTAATTTTGCGTAAGTTCCATCGACCGAGAAAGACTATCCTGCAAGCTAAGCAGACGTCGGTAATTCATGCTAGACAACTTCCGCGGCGATTAAGCCTACGACCGCACTTGTGAAGTGCTAACTAAACAATTTTCTCAATTTAAACCTAAAAATACGCGCGTTAAATTTTGTGTAACTCCAAAAGTAAAAACGTGACAATATACAAGCTCTTAGCCTTAGTTAGCTTTTATTTTTGTTTCACATTGTTGATGAAAATTAGGGAAGATTTTGTTCTACACGTTTTTATTCAGTCCGAAACTTATAAGCTCGTTGACGCCACAAAAACGGCAAGCAAGTAAAACACTGACGTGGCTAATCGTTTGACCTGGTTGAAACTGGGTCTTACGTTTGTCCTTTTCGTCGCTTTACAGCAGATAAGTCGGTTTCTTGCGGCGCTCGTTCTCACACTTTCCCGCAAACTATTAGTTCTAATAAAACTCAAAGAAAAATGACGCTTTTTGCGGTGCGCGGATCTTAGAAGACCGCAAATGACAAACGACCGATATTAAAACGTCCAACGTCGAAAACTGTAAGTAAACGCGGAGTTTAGAGAAATATCGCCGCTGCGGAGGGAACTCGGAGCGACAGGGGAATTAATTTAAAGCCCCCCCATAATTTACGTACACTACAGAGCATTTTTTCATAAAAGTCGATGTCAAATCCGGGCCGTGTACGAGATCTACTTCCAACCCCGTACAACATATATTCAAGGACCGTCGGCGCAATAAAACATCCCCGACGTTTTTATCTACATTATTTTAAGCGCTGCGCGCCGCAGCGCCCCCATCAACAAATTATTGCGCAAATAAATGCCGGCGTCTATTCGCGTTCCGGAAATGTCGGGATTATTATTTTATTCCATTGACGGAAGCACATCGGACAAAAATTAATGATTTGTGCGCTCTGCGCGAAATTAATAAATCGATGTGACTTTTAACTGGCGTTTACATTTATTAGTTGTTATGCCCCGTGCGACGTGATGTATGACGCGATGCAAATATTTTGATTAAAAATTTAAAACGAGCGTTAAATCGATATGATTAATAAAAATGTTACACTCAGTTAGGCAATTTGCGTATCAATCGCATTCGCGCACGGTTTAAATTTATCTCGAATTTTCACACTTTATTAAAACCTCCCCTCTGTACGATTTTTCTTTCGATTTTTTATTTGCAACACACAGAAGCCCTACCTGAACACAGACTAGAAAACTTCAAATACAATTTCCATCTTTTTCTTGGTCCTATAGTATTATAATTTTAAAATATTTTAGAGCCGACGATAATAGTGATTTTGAAGAGGAACGTTTTAAAAGACACGGTGACCACGTCGGAACCTCGAATTGTTGAAAAACAAACCTTACTGTGAATTTGATTGAGCATCCAAATGGTTTGGCATTTGTAAACCTGTATTCGAAATCATTAAATCAACCCAAATATACTTATTTGGAAGAGCTACTAGAACCAAACACCGTTTAATGAAAAATTTACACGTAAGCGGTCGGTCACTAGACTGGCGAAATCTTAATCGGGTCGGCGTGCGACGTGAACGGTTTGCGGATGGGGGAGAGGTCCATTGGCCAATGACAAGTGATTATAAGTCTCATTACAAGCGTGATTGTAAAAGAAAAGGGGGTTGTTTACCGTCCTAGGCGTCTTTTATGGCATAGTCCAAGTTCCAAAGGTCAAACTGCGACGCAATTACACTTTCGCCAAGATAGAGGGTGACCCGAAAGCTGGAAATTATTTGCAACGAATTTTCTCACCGTAACAATACGTAAACATTTAATAAGAGACTAAAGCACGTGAAGAAAATATTGGGGGGAAAATGCAAAATAGAAGTGTTAGAGTTTATTTTCCGCCTGTGTACGAACACACCCTGTACAGTACACATTTCAACGTTACGATCTATTTTTAGCACACTTCGTTTTGTTTCCCACATTACGCGTAGGAATTTACAATTCCTCGTTCGTGTAATTTACCCAAAACTTTCTTTTTAACATGCTTCTCGCCAAAAGCTTCAGATTAGACGAATAAGTTTATTATATGAAATTAGCCCCATCCTTGCTTAAGGTTGGAATTGCGTTTACGCGGTGTTTATTTGTCCAATTTAAAGAGTACTACTTTGTGACGCGGACGACGACGGATGGTCGAATTATTTTGTTTCAAAAACATCCGCACATGAAACCGGTGCGTATATCCGTAACCCTTGCCCTTTATTTTGATTGGTTTCCGCTGATGTCACATTCTTATGTTATTGGTACGATTCAAACAGACCACCGTTCATCTCACTTTATACCGTTTTCTACCCCTCTCGATTTTGCAAAACGCCGGAATTGCCAGTGTGTTGTCGACCGTCAGGTGATTTGCGTGTAGTTAGTTTTGTGGGTTCCCGCTCTAATGTCTCTTGGAGGAAGAGAATAGATTTTACGGCTGTTGGCCGACTCTGATTAATTCACCTGTACGAGAGAGTTGACTGTGTGCCAACTCGTGTTCAGCCTACGTCCTATTCTGACTTAGGTAAGGTTTACTCCATCGTTTTGCATCATCTTGTAGTTCACGGTCATTTTGCTCCCCTTAGGCTTTTCATTTTGGCTGTCCTTTCTTCGTTCGGACGACTATCCCGTGCGTGCGACATTTACTGGGATCATCACACTGCCCGTAGTACCGTACCGACCCCCCAGTGCGCGGACCGTTAAACCCCGCAAGTAGACCGACACTCCGAGGAGCAGCGACGTCGCTTACCGCTTTGCAACGGTGGAACGCCCCTGACTCGACAGACGTATGAATGCTACGTAATCAGGTCGGATATTTATGTTTATTTATTCTTCGGTTACGGTGGTTTTGATGTTGTCGCTTTCGCACACGTAAATTTTGCGTATACTCGCGAAGTAAACTCCATTTCGGAGGAATTCACCTTTTCTCTTGCGTTACGCTTACTAAACGTAATTCATCGAACGAGTACTTCGGCGTTAGAATAAGCGAATTTTTTTTTTATTTAAATTTGTATTAATTTCGGATCCGAGTTGTTAGGATTTACTGTTTAACGTTAGTTGTGTTGTTCACCTTCTTGTTTAATCTTTCTTTTTGCTATTTAGTCTTGTAGTCGCACCCCTTTCAGACTACTCCTTTTTTTTTGTAACGCCATTTGTTGCCCTCCAGGGAAAAAATAATTTCCCCTTATCATGATCTAGATGGTAATGAATTTTTGATTGGGCCATTTCACTTTCGCTTAGCCCCCTCCCCGAACAGTCGTCGTAGCACTCGTAAATAACGCCGGGGCAAACATAATTTTTCTTAAATTTGCATAAACGCGTGCGGCGCGAGTTAAACGACGCTGGTACCTTATTTAATTAATAACACGCCAGAATCTAGATAGCCGTGATATTAACAAATTGAGCCGGAGCCGGAGCCGTTACAAATTACAAGCTATACAGCATTTGTCATGTGTTTCGATGTAGGTAACGGAGCTCAGACCTGGCATTGTAGCTGTCTCGAGTTTAATGCAGTCTTTATGTAGGATTTCACGGGAGCTGGGGGATTAGGACTCGACGAGAGGTGTAATTAATGTTTCATAATCGAAACTACTGTCTGCAACGCGAGTTCATTACGTATAATTTATGATGTTAGGGAAAATAGTGTTTTGTGTCGGGGGTTGGGGCGAAGCTCCGCGCGCGCGCGCGCGCATCCACCACCCTTTATTAAGCGCGACGCTTCTCTCCATGATATTCCAGGTACGCGCGAGTTTTTACGACGTTCACAAAACGCTTCGCGTGTTTTCCGATATTATAATGCGACGCATAAATTGCCATTAAATTAAGAGCCCCCCCACCTCGTACTTTTCAGCGGGGGCGTTTATTCAACAGGCACCTGCGAAGTCACTTTCCGCGGAATTCCGCCGAGCAACGCTCTTTCTTTTATTCTACTATTTAAATAAGACGTCCGGGACCCCACATCTACAAGGTAACTGTTAATTAATCCATATTGCCGCATTTATAGAACGTGGCGTCGTATTTCGTATGCAGTGCCGCAGCTTAATTTTTTTAATTAAAAATTTTTCCCGTAATCTGTGACATCGATTCTCTTATCCGTTTTTTTTTTAGTCGGAGGAATTGTCATTCATCCTGTATGTTAATTTATTAATTGTAAGAAACCCTGTTTTATTTTGTATAATTGAATTTTGAATCCGTGACGTTAAACAATGATAGTCGAAGACAAACTGACGGCTGTAACTTAAATGAAAATTAAGCCATAGATTACTGGCAGCGCGAGTTAGTGAAGCAAATCTATGATAACAACTCCCCCGTAATAGCGGAGCGTGTTCGAGAAGTTTTCTGTAAACACCGGAGTCGTGTGAACTTAGCGAACTCTCGCCGAAATTACATTACCAGACGCCAAAGGACTTTGCATCTCATAACACGTCCATCTCGGATTTCAAAAGGGCCTTACTTTCACGCGTCTCGTCGCTGCTTTGTGTCCGGCGATATTTGCGGAAACTTTCGCAATATGTTCGCCCGTCGATCCGGGTTATTAAAAATTAATTCCGGTGATCAAAACCGGAGCGAGCGGCGGTTACGTTTACGTATCTCCGGGGAATTATTTTACCGCCGCGGCTGGAAATTCTCCGAAGATTTTCGTAAATCAAATAATTTTTTGATTCGATATCGAACTCCATCGGAGCAAATAACGAGTTACGCAAGTTCGATAGAAAACGCACGCTACTTCGATGGGAAATTAAGCCGTAGCGTAATACCGAGCGGTCCGATGATGTTGAGCAATTACACTTTCCCATTATATTCCCGATCTGAGGGTGGATTAGCACAATGGCCGACGGAACTGAACCCTCCTCGAAACGATGCACTCATCCTCAATGCTTTAAGCCGATTTCGGAAAGGGAAGTAATTTTATTAGAAGATGATAAAGCGTTTATTATAAGTAAATTATATAGGTAGGAACAAAGAAAAATGTTCTACCATACTAGATGTAAATAATGCAATAAAATAAAAGCAATGGTGAGCGGTTCCGACCATACAGGGTGTAGTCGATTAAGTTTCAGTTCTTGATACTATAAGTTCTTTCTTAATCCCACACATATCAATGGTCCAGCTCAAAGATTTAAAAAAAAAATGGCCTACCACAAAAGCGCATCGTTTTTTGTTTTTTATATACACATAATGAAACAACAAAGCTCCAGAAAAAACATTCATTTGGTCATTTCCGGCACATAATAAAATTCTCTTTCTGAATTAACTTTTTTTAGGTGAGTTTATTTCTTGTTTAATCTCAGATATGAGGTATAAGTTTAGGTCTTCTTTTTCAGGCCATTGCCAATTCTTTAGCGGCTTTTGCATTGATTTTATTAGCGCTCCTTCTTCGTTCTTAGATTCAATCTTTCCTACAAAATGTGCCCTTTCATAAACGAAAATCACATAGTTACCAACATCATTGATTGTCTTGTCTTTGAGCGACTATGTTTTCAATGTCTTGATTGTCAGAAATTGACTCTGAATCAGACGTCCCCGCGTTGGAATTAGAGAAAAATTTTCTTTTCAAACAAGATTTAACGTTCTTAGACTTGACACGTTTTTCAAGAACTTTCAACTTTTTGGCTAACTTTAAACTCTCGATTTTATTTTTGTCTGGGGTGTTAGTCAGGATTCTAGACTTCCCCTTTTGTCTTCCTTTTCGAGGTGCAGCTTTTGGGTGGGGTCGAATCAGGGAGGGACTCACTAAGTTTGAAGTAGATGGTTCGTTTCCTTGAATGGTAGTTTCCGAAGTATCCAGTTCTTGAATATTAGAAGACGAGGGCATTATGTTATCTTGTGCGGATGGTACTACAGGCAACGGTCGGTCTGAAAAATCTGATGGCATAAAACCAGATTCTGCAAAAATGTTCTCATTAAACCCGTTGCTTTGAAGCCTTTAGCATTCACGCCCAATAATATTACTAAAGGAAAGGCTTTACCCACTAGGCTAGCAATATCATAAATGGTCAAAGGCTTTCCCACGTGACCAGGTGTCACCAGGTATTTTGAATGTTCCAAAAACTCCTCTGTCAAGTGGTTGCAACTTATGGCTTGTATGTAGATGGAATGTAACCAGTATAATACCGTTCTCTTTTGCTAAATTTATCACTGGAATTGATTATCCATCAAGACAATGATGGGATGCTCTTTAGATGGTTTCGTATATTTTTTAAAATGTTCAAGAAATGCCAAAAACGTCGCCTCATTTGACCATCCCGAAGGGTTGGCACCACCGATAGTGCCACCTGGAGCTCCATGAGTCATGAAAATCTTAAAGTTTACTCTGGGGAATTTTAATATGGGTGGAAGAAAACCACCACCACCAGCTTTTACAGCAGCCATCATCGTGACGGTAGTTTCTTTTTCAGCACTAGTCATAGAACCAACTTCCTTAGCTCCAATAGGGTGCCAAAACTTTAGGAGCAACATGAACTGTGGATAAGCCCGTTTCGCCTTTATTCCAAATATCAACAGCTTTTATATCTCGCTGGCAATGGGAAAGCGCTTTTTTATAATTCGCAAATGTTAATTCTATGTTTATTCTGTTAAATGCGGAAGAACGAGGCAAACTTCTGGCTTCTGGTTTCCGCAATGAAATTTCGTGTTGGTATTGTTTTCTAAATAAACGCAACCAATAACTCCCTGCCATCTGATGAATATCCCACGCAGAAGGATATTTTTTTACTATTAGCTATTCCTATTACTATTAGTAAACTTCTTTTCTTTAACAAGTTGTAGAGCATTATCTAAGTACATCTCTATCGATGGCAATTCTTTTTATCCTTTCCTTACTTCGAGGCATGTTACCTGAAACAAAATATCCATATTTGTATCAATTAGTGGATATAAAACGCATTTTAATCTAAAGAAAGACTACCCATCAGTGTTTACTAAGGCTGGGAATCGTATTCGAATAATTCGAATAGTCGAATATTCGAATATTTGGAATTCGAATAGTTTCAAAATAAATTATTCGAATATTCAAATATTCGAATATCCAAATATTCGAGTATTCCAATATTCGAATATTCAAATATTCGATTATTCGAATATTCGATTATTCGAATATGCGAATTATTCGAATATCTGCGCGAACGAATGCGTATGGTATGTAAGTAGTTATTCCGTTACATTCCGTAGTGAGTCATTATAGTTTGCGACAGGGTAGGTCGTGTGATTTAGTTTGGCCGTTTCTTAAAATACTGTAATTGTATGTATGTACAAAAGAACGACATGAGTTCAAGAAGTAAAATATGGGAATACTTCACTAAATCTGATAATCGTATACAGATTATATACATACAGAAGTTTATCATACTACACTTTTTTTTCTTTTGAAAATAAAAATATACATGTTCATATAATCCATATCTTATTGCACATTTATATTAGTAATTAATGATTATCTAAATCCTAGAAAAAGAAATACTAAATAACTAACTGAACGGCTTCATACTTATACTCATGCAGTTACTCAAATTTGTATATTTAAAAAGTCGAATATTCGAACATTCAATAGTTCCAATAATTCGAATATTTGAATATTATTCGAATACTCGAATAATATTCGAATATTTGAATACTCGAATAATATTCGAATATTTGAATATTCGAATATTTGAATATTCGAATTATTCGAATATTCAAATTATTCGAATTATTCGAATATTCGAATTATTCGAGTATTCGAATAAAAACTGAAACGAATAGTCGAATACAAAAATTTATAAAATTCCCAGCCTTAGTGTTTACGGTATAATTTTGTTACGTTTCAATTTTCCCGCCAAAGAAAACGCGGAATCGAGACGATATCTGACCCGCT
This sequence comes from Dorcus hopei, assembly GCA_033060865.1. Taxonomy (NCBI): domain Eukaryota; kingdom Metazoa; phylum Arthropoda; class Insecta; order Coleoptera; family Lucanidae; genus Dorcus; species Dorcus hopei. Next base: position 44,858,834 of record CM065423.1, on the reverse strand, counting down.
GTCGATACAGTTGGCAATCTTGTATCCCTCCTTCGCTAACTCGAAGCTCATTGGCTATGGGGCACCATGTGACTATTTTTACGTGTGATGTACCGACCACCATTTTCAATCGTTCTTTTACTTTCGGTCTTCGACCTGGTGCAACGTGCTTTGTATGTTCTCGTAATTCTTGCTCTCTGTGTGAGGAGAATTCACCAAGCGACTGTGGCGGAATTCCTGGTTGCACCCCCGAACGAGTTGCAGCACTTTTAAGCTCTATATTAAACCTGGGAATCTAGAAAACCGCAGGTAATGTAAAAATGTGCAAGGGCGTGTACCAAAATGGCCGCTAACGAAATCGTTTCCCTTATGTAGGTTTTTTTTTTCTTGCTGAAGATTGGAGATTTTTCTTAATCTTTATTTTCTTTCTTATTTTCTTAATCTTCATTTTATTTCGAACTCCCGCTTGGAGTATTACCGTGCCTGTTGGAAACCATCCTGGCGTTTCCCGAGTAGCCATTTTGGACGGTGTTTCACCGACTCCCTGTGAGACCACCCTGGACAGTGTTTTACCGACAACGGACGTGATCATCAGGTGGCGTCATAATCTGCGTTGACACTTCATGTCAAGCTTTAATTTTAACCGAAGAGGTTAAGGTATTTATTTATTGTTTTTCCTTTCATTTTGATTACTTCGTGAATTAGTATTTGCATAAACAAAGAGAGCGAATCTCGGCTGTTCAGGCGCTGCTGAGATATTTTGACGTAGTGCGTTAATGTAAATTTTATCTACCGTTTGTCGTGTACTTTAGTCGCACTTGTTACTCTTTGTTATGCCAATCCCCTTTCATTTAGTGTAATATTTGTTCGTTAAATTAAACGTTTATAATTATGTGTTTATGTTTATACTTTAACGCACCAGTGAGTAATGTCTCGCCTCTCTTTTACTTTTGATTTCTCTGCCCGATTTGGTCGATTGAAGACGTTGATTGTCGATTACGTTTTGGCTGTAAAGTACAGTCTCCTGGCGCCCTTTAATAATTTTTACCATCGTAATTAAACTCACCCCGATTGTTACAGTTCATTTTTTTCATTCCTGTTCTGAATACCCCCTGTATATGCATTGCCACCGTCCAGCCTTCATTTCTGTTCCGAACACGCCCTGTATATGCGAAATTCGACGTGTCGGATTATTCCTTGGACCGCGTCGTTGTACACATTGCAGTCAGTGTAGGAATACCCGTATTTCGCCGGCGTAATTTTTCTTAAACTTTCGTTTTAGCATATTTCTATTAACAGGACCTTCATTTATTTAAACAAATTCATTTTATATACGTAATCCCTCCTTATTTGAGTTCAGAATCGCGTGTATGTGAGGAATTGAACGAATTATAACGAAGTTCTACTTCTGGACGCGTATTATGCGTGATCTTTGCCCTTTCAGCCGATTGGTTCCCACTGTTACTAAGAAAGTTCCCCGGAGGTAAGATTAGAAGGTGTCTCGCTTGTTTATAATCGTTCCTTGTTTGTCAAACGAGAAATGTTGCGCCATTGTCAGAACGAAACTTGCCGTCTCTTGGGTCACACTCTCTTTTCGTAAATATTTTTATTTGTGCGTGCCATTACATCGAAGGGATGTTAGTGCATTTCTACGGCTAATTGCCGACTCTGATTAGACCCAGTTGTGAGACAGGAAAACCGCGTGTCCCGTGGTTTGTCCCAGCTTCGGTAACAGACCGAGGTAAGTTCTATACGCAGCAACTCTCGGTTTGACTTATGTGTTCGTTTTATTTTATTGCTTATAGGATTAACGATAGCAAGAGCTATCGTTAATCCTAGACTTTAATCTTGGATCTATATCAAGAGTTATTTCTCGTTGGGTGCATTGCGAATTACGGCGTTGGAAGTTCCCTTCCTCGCCCCTCTACGCAGAAGCCGGCACACTACAAAGCGTCGCTGCGACATTGCCGCAAAGACACCGACAAACGAATCAGACATCAAAGGAATAAAGGTCGGAGCGTTATAATTTCTTTTCTTAGTTTTGAGCGATATTTCGCGGATTTGGTTTTTGATCCATTACTTTGATTTTGCCGCAATTAAACTTGCAACTTATTGCGTAACCGCCGGTGTAATTTAAATATGATATAAGTAGACGAGCGTTGACGCGTGCAAATAACCGGAGATTGCCTTCTTTTGTATTCTGTTGCATTAGTTACGATTTGAATTATTTTAATATAGTTTAATGCGAAGTTCGGATCCGACCAAGTTGAATATGTTGTAAACGTTTGTGTTCCCCCTATATATTATTTATTTGTGTATATTCTTTTATGATTGTTGTTTGTGACTAAGTAAATTGACGTGTTCTGGATGTAACGGGTTTTCTTAATTTTCACCTTGTCCCCCCTTCAAAAAAAATTAAGTGACGCCTATTTTTTTATGGGTTTTGGCCTTCGCGGTTTGGATTTGAACCCTCCCATCCCACTGTAGCTGGCTGGCAACATTGGAGTAAAGTTTCGCTCCAATGTAAAACTTCTGCCTATCTACGCAGGTAGGTAGCACCATCTCCACTGTTTGCTAGTCGAGGGGAACAGCTGATACGTTTAATCAGCAGATCTTGTCATCTGTCAAAGTAAGTGAGGATTAAATTATAAATTTGGTGACAATTTATTACAATGTTGTAACTAAGACACTGACCGAGGTACAATCAAATTGTGCAATCCGAGGCACAACATGGCTACAACACAAACTTGATCTCATAATAAAAACGCTATGAGGTTATGTAAGTTTAAAATGTTTTTACCCTTGAAGACTTCAATTACATACAAGTTGATTGCAGGTTATAGTTAAATAATATTTACAGATGCTTTCTAGACGAACTATTGGCATAATATGTTTTGTCCTAAAAAATAAATCATAAATTCACGTAAAAATAAAATCGTTTCCAATCATTTCGGTTTTTCAGCATTTCATAAACGATTGAACTCGGCAAATCGTGTATTACAAACGCGCGCGCTTTATTAACAAATCGCTACGGCCATAAAAAGCGGCGGCATTAAATACATTAACATGAAATGCCGATTAAAAACAGATTTCCGCGTTTAACGTCCCGCATTTCAGCCGGAGCGCGGAGAAATAAATTTGTTATAAGTCTGGATTAAACCGCCGCTCGTTACCGGCTCGGCAAACTATTTTTGCGAACGAACCGAATCACCGCCGAACCGCATCGGTTTCAAGTAATAAATGTACCTATTCAATTCGTTTTCAATTAGGCGCCCGGATTTTATTAATTGTTTTTTAAACTTATCGACGTGTAGAGTTTTCAATTTTATTTTTAAATGGAACCATCAAATATTTTAGAGATATGAAAAAACATATTTTGGCAAGCAATTTAATCCTACCAGGGCCATGGATGTTTGTGCTTGGCATATGGCTGCAAGACGAACAGCATTGCTGCGCAAAACAAATAGAAAGAAAAAAGAAAAGCAATTTAATATACACAATGAGCAACGATGCTTTTACACCCTGTATAGACCTGTTCATTTAAGGAACTCTTTTCTGTGCGATTCCAAAAAAAGAAAAGAACATAAATTTCAAATTAAGACACCCCATATTTACGACGAGCTTTACATAAAACAACATTGTAGCGGTGGAAATTAAAGGCAGAAGCGGAGAACACAGGACAAAAAGGAAGACAGCGACTGCAGTAAAGAATCCAAATGGCGCTGGGGGGTGTAAGACGGATGGCGCGGAAAATCACTACACTGGTCGCCCTTACGAGATACAATAAATTCCGAATCGGGCTGTGATCACGGACGTATGTTTATTTGTATCCCGCTAAGGGCGAAACCGCCCGCTTCCGGTGTGATGGACGTCGATTCTTATACGCCGGGAGGGAGATGCCTTAATGGGGAGTAATGAGTCGTAGATTGTAAAGTAGGGGGCCCCGAGGAGCGTTTCGCCCCCGTGACAAATTCGGCCGGGCGAATTAGTCCGGCGGCCTGAGCCCCGGAATTCGTCTTCTCGCAAACAAATTTTAAATAATCGCCTTCATTTGAATTTTATTTTAATGCATTTACATATTTCAAGGGGGCGCGGAATTCTCCCGAACGACGCCGAGCCAATAAAGCAATTCGTGAAATTGCGGGGAATTTTTACGAGACCGATTCCTTTTCAAACCACGACTTTGATGTTCGTAATTGAAATATTTGAAGTGAATTACTTTCATGCACGGGATGCCCATTTTGAATGAACACTTTTAGAATAGGCAACCCATCAATCAAATCAGAAATTACTTCGTGTTAATTGCTTAATACTATTACAAGTATTTATTATTTGTAACAACTGGACTCTCAAATGCACTCTATGTAATCAAGTTCTGTAATATCTATAACTTATCTAAGAGTGTGTATAATAAACAGCCGTCGATTGATTCGGAAACCTTTCCACACACGTTATTGATTTTGTAACTTGTTCGGTACTCCTCGCTCAATCATTGGCCGACAGGCAGGTCATTAAATAAACCAGATATGCCACGTCTCTTCCACAACCTAAAAGAAACTAAAAAGAGCATGTTACTCTGACACCCTCAGTAATAATCTACGACCTTAAATTATTTGCCAGTTTTGGTCTCAGGCAAATTCGTTTACCGGAATAAACTTTTGCGTCGAGTGTCCTTTAGGGCTTTAGGTTATCCAAATTTAATTACAGTCGACGCTCTATGTTTGTGAATGTGGACGTTTTTGCCTAAAACCGCTTGATAACGTACAGATCCGAGATTAAAGCGGCGATGATGTAAATCGATGTGTTTGAATTAACTTTGCGCGTTTTGCCCGTCAATTAACTTTAACCTGTCAGTTTAGCTTTAGAGCCAGGCCACATTCGGACGAGCGGGGAAGGCGAAAGAAGAAATTTAATATCTGCAAAAATATAGCTCGCGGATATCGCCGCATCGACGGATTCCGCTTTTTGTTTTTGTGTAGATATCGAGGAAGCAATTTATACTTCATTTACACTTTATAAATTCCCTCTTGCCGCCGCCGCCGCCGCCGCCGTTTACCAACGGCGATGAAAAATTCCATCAATCATTGCGATATATTTTCCGCTATGAAAATGTTTTCCGTCTTACAGTTATTTGAAGATGGCGGCGGCGATGGAGATGATATCGCGGGCGAGAGCAAAAAGTTTTAATTTCACGTCGCAATATCGAGATGAGACGTTCGTTAAAATGAGAGGGGGGAGGGGGAGGGTAATTTAAAATTTTTAATGAGTCGCGTCAATTATTTCGAAGATTACAGATGGAACTTATAAGGGCAAATATTAATCTCAAAGTAAAATTGGGTTTCTTTCCCTGGCTACGATTACAAATCCTTTCGGATGACTTACAGTTGGACATGATCAAATATATGTGTTAATAATAATGAAAAGTTTAAAGCGTGATTCCTTTTCAATCTAATATTGCCAAATCATAGCCAGTATGCTACTTAATAAGTCATCCCGTACAAGGCGGCCAAGCGTGCTGTCAAAAGCATACTGAAAGTTTTAAAAATTTTGCAACAAAATTGTTAATAATAGTGATGACAAAGTGCTCCGAAAGTTTCTATTCTAATAGAACTTTAGTTCGTTACTTTCTTGCAACATACTCTTCTACAGCTTTATCGTGCGATCATTTCAATTCTCAATTCGTGCAGCTTGCACCTGAGCCGCTCTGATTAATCACATTCGTCTAGTGCACGCCGGAATAGTCCAGCGAAAATAGCTCGGAGTGACATCAATTCGATACGTAACCGTTTCTCATTCCCCAACAAGAGTCCGAAGTAGTGGCGTGTGTTTAAAAAAAAAAACGATCAAACAAACCTATACTTTCGATGTTATCAATTTCACAAGGACTCGTCGAGACGCCTTTCTTTTACTACTAGATTCAACAATTCCCTTTCCGGCAGCTGTTTAACGAACGCACTTGCGTCCGTTTGCAATCTCAGCAAGTTTTTCCACGGTTTGCAGCTGCAATTCTTCGCTAAATTTGTTTTCATTACAAATTTGATGGTTGCATGTTCTATTTCAAATAACAAGCACACGTCCGTATTCTTGGTACCTATTTTTTCAAGCGATAAGCCAGCAATGCTGGGCGACGTGCACAGACCACGCAGAGAGTCATAAATCTGCCAATGTGAAGTAACCTTTATCTTTGTATTTCGAATTTCTGTACAAAAGTTTGTCGCGGTAAAATCACGGGCACATGTACATTAGCGGAAAAGGCATATCGAATTACGCTCAAGTTGAAGTGTTTGATTTGTCTGTTTCTGGTCCAAGTCTAGCGTCATAGTTCTGGGTCTTTTCAGTCAGACAACAGATACTTTAAAAATGCCAGCTCTTGCACTACAATAATAAAATTTATGGGACTTTATTGGCGACAGGCAAGCAGCGTGCATTCCTGACGGGTTAAGGGAGGTCTCCTGATAGATTTTTTTTGGCATCTGGGGTAGGCGTGCGTGTGAACTGAATTCTACGGCTATGATTGGTCGAAATGATTTCAGAATTTCGCTGCAAAGTCCGAGGGGGTAAGTTTAATTGGTTTCCTTGGAAGTAGGGGGCGCGAGGAAGAGGACAGATAGTATTGAAGCTCTAGCGAGAACGGTTGAGTTCATTCCAATTTGGCTTAGCTTGTAGTCTTTATTCATTTTTGTTAAATCATTTATTTCGGTACGGTTTAAGTACGGTGTGTTAAGAGAGGCAATTAAAACTAAACACGTAGGCGTCGCGACGCAAGTGCTTTAATCAAAGTGGTGAAACAATGCGGAAGTGAGACGAAAAAACAGGCAAGTGGGTAGAGCACCGCCCTCAAAGCAATTAATTAACGCTCTGCTGACGTAGTAGAAGAAGTTCGGCTCACTATACGCACCATATTAACCAGGTTAGATAGAGATAGGGTTAAACCACCAACTTCCACGGGAGCCCCTGAAAAACAGGTGATTGCTACTGATTTACTTGCAAATTGATCGCTGAAGGCGGCATTTGTATCACATACTTCTCTAAACCATCTGATTCATTCATTAATTAACTCCATTAATTAAGTACACCGTGGTCCCACTTTGTGCGTTGGTTTATTAAACAGAACAAGTCTTTGAGTACGATCAGATGTAACGAACACTGTACCAAGACTCGAGCTCAGTTGAAACTCAATTAATTATTAATCTAAGTGAGGAGCAGAGCTCTCCCACAAACATCTGTGTAGACATTAAACCACCAACGGTGTGAATCGAAAGAAAGTAGATCGCGCCGATATTCGAAAGTGAATTCTGTTAAACGATTTGTATTGTACTTTCTGAAAATCGTAATTTTTGTTTATTTGTATTGACTTCAAACGCAAGCGTTTTTCGTTCACGATCTCCAATCCCACAGAGGCGGATATCAGGAGTTTTTCCCATTTTTTTTCTTTTTTTCTCAATAAATAATTAATTAAATTTAATTGTTTTGTTTCATTATTAAATCATCAAATTCCTTGTTCTAAAGAGTTATTCGTTGCTCCACCAAAAGAACCAGGTTATCACGACGTAGTTTCCCATTAGCAAGATCACGTAAGCCCTAACTAAAGGTATTATTCTGTATATCGGGTCCTCCGGAGGGTCGTTCAACTGTAAACAGAAGTAGGTCAGTAAAACTAACCCTTTTAGTTGTAATGCCGGCGGTAGACCGTTAGGTACGCAGTAGGTAGCGACCGTCTGGAAAGGACGGTTAAGAGTGCATGCACGTGGCGAGGTAAAGTCTGGGTGGCCCTTTGGAATTTTCCCGGTCATACGGTCGACCCAGTTATTTAAAATCGGCCATAAATCTTAAGTGGTTTGTTTGTACATTTTTATTATTTGTTTACTTGTAAGTAATAGTCAATAAACAAGACTAATTGGGGGGGGGGCGTCACATACGTAGCGATAAGAATAACATACAATGCTCACCTGTTGTCAACTCGTGGTTTCAAATCATAGCGCAATATGACGACATGTTTCGCTTTTCCCTTTTAATTTGCAAACAGCTGTACCTTAATAATAAACTTAAAATACGTTCGGAAGGAACCAAGGCCTACGTTAGTCAACTACGTGATGGGAGGCACAGGTAAGTACCAAAATTAACGTATACAAAAAAATGTGATAAAACTTCTATGATACCATGTCGATCTCTACCAATTCTACAATGTGTTCGGCCTTGGAAGGGGATGTAGCCCTCGGAGCGTGCTTTGAACGATACAGCAGCTTCACACAGGGGTCCTAATCTGCGAACACGATGTCGCAGTAGAACGGATCTCAAGACTCGATGGTATTAACAGCAAAACTCGTCCGGAAAGAACCAACGAGTCAGAATAACTCGAACAAGGGGCAGATTCTAACCCTCACAACGCACAAACGGAAGCAACACAAATATAAGAGAAATTCCATAACGAGAAGGAGCTGATTCGAATAAGACTTACCCCATTGACCAATATCAATGCGTCTACGATAAAAGCGTGGTACGTCGATCTTCGAGGGACGCTAAAATTTTCACAACAAGGCGTTGGAAACCACAACTTCCAGAAACCTCTCACAAACCCCTTAACTTAGGGCGAACTTGTCAACAAAGTAGCACACAAGAAACACTGCAATATTCGACCAAACGTTTACGACGAATCCTCGTGATCTCTCCAAGATGGACGCCAGACGCTATGTTACGTTTCAATTTTCCCGCCAAGAAAACGCGGAATCCAGACGACATCTGACCTGCTTTCAATATAGTTGGCAAGCCTGTATCCCTCTTTTGCTTTCTCTAAGTTTATTGGTGGTGATGCACCACGTGATCGTATTCTGGCCCATCATAGGTTAACGCTCGCGATTTTCACGCGTAATGTACCGACCACCAGGTTTTGACGTTATTTGTTTTGGAAAGGTTAAGGTATTTACTTAAAGTTTATTTTGATTATTTCGCGGACTAGAATTTGCATAAACAAAGAGAGCGAATCTTCGGCCAAATGCAGACAGCGCATTATTAAATTATTGTTGTTGATTCAAGCAAATTTGAGATTGTCAACTTTAGACGAACCTAGCGTAGTTAGGTGAACTCATGTAGTAACCTGCATTTGTACGAAGTTGGAACCGCAAATAAATTGTGATATTTTTAATTTTAATTTCGAGTTTGATTGCTACGTTAACGCACCAGTGAGTGAAAAGCCTCCTCTGTTTACTTTTGATTTATTTCTGCCAATTCTGTTGATTCGGGGACGTCGGCAGGATCGTTATTCGATCAGTTGATTCTTTTTCAAGTCCGAACTGGCGTCCTTTAGTTATTTTAACATCTAAGTTACTCACCCCCTTCACACTGCAGCTAGTCGAGGGGATCAGCTGGTGAAAGAGATAGCAGGAAACTTGTACACCGCCAAGGTAGGTTCGAGGCAAGTCCTTTAAAAATTAAATTTGGTGACAGCTAATTAACGCGAACAGTGGCCAGCCAACCCCTTGTTCGTACCAGGTTCGGGCGTAAAGGCCAATAGGTGTTCCCAACTACTATACAAAAATTACCAAAGGCAACTTAACGAAATAAAAGGAATATGTATCACAAAATCTTTTAAGCGGACACTAAATCGCGCACTATACACTTTACGTTTCACCGTCGTTCGACAGCTTCGTCAGAAGTGAAAAATGGAAATAAAAGGAGAAACCCTAGAGTTTAAAAGTGCAGACGACCAACCGGATCCGAAAATAGACAAACGGAATGGAAAATCCGAAGATGAAAAACGAACCGTAACAACATTTTACACTATATTTTTCAATTTTGAAATAATAAATTATATATAGAAAGGAAGTAAAAACTAAAATGAACAAATGAGTCCTCTTTTCGGCTACAAATTTTACAACCAATACTCCACATTGTCGAAGCACTTGCTTTTCAAAAGTGCCCCATAGAATAGAATCGCCCGGCGAAAGAATTCATTCGCTATTGGCGCGCGCGGTACTCGGCAGGGAGAACAGCTCGGGGCTTATAAGGAAATTGGAAGAAAGCCCTTAGCATTGCTCGTTGTCGTTAGGTTCAATAAAAGAAACCTCGGGGAATTTACGACTCCACGGGTCTTACATGCACTACCGCGTTGAATTTTCCAAAGGTATATCGTATCGATGTTATATGACGTCGTGAAATCGCCGTACGTTCCTGAAACGACGCGATTCTTTATTCACTGGGCGAATATTTAAGGGTGTTTCGAACGGGGAGACGTAAAAACTCGTCTGAGTGGAAGCGGAGGAGATTCTTTTTTTTATGATTATTCGTTCTCGTCGAGTTGCTTGTTCATTCAAAAAGCACGGCTAATGACCAATTCTATACGAGCTGTATTTATAGGAAGCAGATTGCAGTCGAAGTAATCTCTCTTAATACCCTTGACGGTGCAGAAAGAACGATCGCCGCCCGATTGCTCCAGTTTGTGCCATAAAAATGCAGAGCTTGCATTGTACCAGACAAAATCACTGTCGAACCGGTTACGCTTGGAAATTGCGTCAGTTTCATCTCAGAACTAATTCTCCTGCATTATATTATATGTTATATTGTTTACTTGTTTATTATCAAACTCTATTTAATAATTCCACGTGAGATGCAATAGAACAAGTTTTCATAAATGAGCAAGAGAAAAGTAACTCTAATTATTATTAGTTCTATCTATACGACGAATAACTTAAGCCCATTCGATTCGACGATAAGAGAATTATTAGTTGTGTCTGTACGGACACGTTTCGGTGAGGTTATAAAAAAGTGAGATGTCTCATTCACGTTACTTTTTGAGTTTCAACAATTTCGGAGTGGGCGAAATTTTTCTGTTTGCCGGAAGAAATCTTTAACCGATCTACATACATGCAGTGGCGAGGTCTGCTCCTGATAGATAGCGGCCAGGCGAGTCGGAATTAAGGCCGGTTCGATCCTGAATTATGGTACACTTACACGCCCGCAACAAACGGCGACTTCCCGGACTTTTTGCGCGCGCCCGGAAGTTGTTCCCGTTTTATTAATAGTCATTCGGATAGTTGTTTCCACGGGTTTATTTACGGCGCACGTCTGCACCGAGGAAGGCCTTGCGGAAAAGCGCCCGGATCTAAAGAGAAAAAGGAAAGCTTCGGAAAGAACAGACTTGTGAATCGCTGACGTTTATTTTACTTGTTTGAATATTTATTGGAATATTTATTTCTTCTATTGCTTGCGATCGCCGGCGCGATATTTTTGCTTTGGGGAAAATTGATTCGAGCGGCAAATGTGAAGTGGATTCAAGCGGGTACTGGATTAAAGTCATTTTTTAATAATTAAACCGACCGTGTACTGCACTTGCTAAGCGAAAATCGATGGATTTAAGCTAAATTACGTGTCCGGTATTGGCAACATAAATTTCCAGTTAACGTGAATGTAATACGAGCGCCGCCTCCATAAATCCTGGGGCGAATTAAATTTATAATAATACACAAGCATAGCATGCTCTAGAAAATTATTTTCATGTAGTTAGAATGTTCTTAAATTGATTAAATAAAAAATTACACCTTAAAACGCGAGGCAATTATGAAGGAAACAGAAAACGAAGAGAATTTGATTTGGTCCTTCTGCCCCAAGCTTTCCAATCATAGCACCCATCAAGTTTAAATCTTGACGTTTTCTTTCTTAATTAAACTGATCCTTTTCTTTAAAACTTTCCCCCCATAGAGGACTCGATTTTGTTTGACGACTATTATATCAAACTCTGTTTAATAATTTTAGGTTAGACGCAAAACTACATTTAATCAGAAGCTTTCACGGTTGAGCAAAGTAGCTCTAAGCCCATTCGACAACAAGAGAATTATTAGTTCTATCTATACAGACACGTTTCCGTGGGGTTATAAAAAGATCAAGAAGGAATAACTTAAAATATCTCTAAGTCCACTGATGACAAGAGAATTATTAGTTCCATCCATACAGACACGTTTCCTTGGGGCCTTACATAACTGAGTCGGACATTATGAAGTTTCGACATTCAGCTACCTACCTGAAGGCCAGCAAATTGTGCGAGTGACTGACGTTTCTCCAGCTCCGCTCGGCAAAGCTCTTGGAGAAGGGAGGGTTCGACGAAAGCCCAAAGCAAAAGGTGGGCAAAGCGAATAAAATAAAAATCACCAGCCGAGCACACTTGTTTTTATTTAAAACGCTCAAAATTTGGTAAAAATAAATAGGCGTACAAATTACAAAGTTAAATATGACCCAGACGGGGGTCCAGTGAAACGAACGCGAAAGTAATTTAACTCTCAACGTTGTTATCAGGCGAACAATCAAATTAGAAGAAACAAGTCGATAAGCAGATCTGCCCCTCGTTTACACTACGCCTTAAAGTAAAGAACCAGATAAAATTAATAACAACGCCGCGTTAAAGTGAGTCCAAAATTGACCCTGAATAAAATAACTAACGACGCCGCGGAAAAGTGAGTTGACAAACTAAAGTAATTAAAAATAATTCGAGTAACTCTGACCTTGTAACCAGAATCCGGTGTAATGGCGGACAGACGGTGTTGGAGCGCCCTCCCAAGGTGGTAGGCGCCGTAAGTCGGTGAAGCGGTTATGTCGCCAAAATTATAATTTACATTTATTCGGTTAAAAAATATCAGGGATTCATATTCGAGCTAATATTTCGCGTTTTGTCAACAAAATATTTCTTATGTCCGTTTTACACGGTCATATTTTTGTATCAAATTAATTACGAAGTGAGTGAGAAGTGCCAATTCAACCAATCAACATTCACTGTGGTAGCTTATCTCTCTGACTTGGTAATAAATTTGATACGACTGTCTAAAACAGGCATTAGAGTTTAAACACTCTCGAAGCCAGACTACTCCTCGACGTTTTTCAGTTTTTTGGAAATATTTCAAAAACTACAAATCGTAGAAGATTTTCTAAAACGTATTATTATTCAGCACCAAAATACGAAACTTTGTCCTAACTAACCGACTTCATATTTCCTACCGTTTTCGAGATCTCAATGGACCTTTAAATTTGTATGCTTACTACCAAAAAAAATCATAAAAAATAAAATGGCACTTTTTGACATTTTTTTTACAATCTGCACATCTATGGTTTGCTCTATACGGCAATAAATACATTCTTGCTTGGAAATGATTGGAAATGTAACAAAAAGACCAATACGTGCATCTACATAATAGAGACGCAAATATTTCTTCTTTAATTGGCACCATTGAAATGACTGTTAGCTTAAAGTATTTCTCAAAATAATCTAAAAACACAGGGTGTTCGGAAAAATATTATGAATAACTTAAATGAATTTTTCAACCGTAACAACGAGCTTGAAATTCTCTCACAGAATTACATGAAAGGGAGCACAAAGATAAAGTCACAAATAAACGAGCCGTGCGCTAAGAGCTCTGGAGACAAACTGAATGCGAACGAACGTTCTCCCCTACCATAAGTTCAGACATGGGTGGTTACGAATGAAATAAATTTTTAACCGGGCGACAGAGTGAAATGGAGATGTATTATAGGACTAAATAACAACATGTCTGGTGGTGAAAGATTGAGAAATGTGACGATCGGCACGTAGGCACCCTGAACTCTTACTTCCCCTTTGGCGATTGCCAAATATATTATGAATAACTTAAATGAATTTTTCAACCGCAACAATTCAGTTTACAAAATGAATGCATAGTATACTGTCACGTTTGAAAAATTATTATCTAAATTCGTTTTTACTCTTGGAGTTACACAAAATTTAACGCGCGTATTTTTAGGATTAATTGACAAAATCGTTTAGTTAGCATTTCACAAGTACGGTAATCGACACAGGCTTAATCGCCGCGGAAGTCGTCTAGCACGAATTACCGACGTCTGCTTAGCTTGCAGGTCAGATTCTTTTTCGGTCGACGGAACATATGCAAAATTAACGTTTTAATAGAGGGAATTCCATGTTGACAAATGAAAACCAAGTTGTTTGAACTTACTTGAGAATGCTACACAACAGTTCGAAATTCATTCAAAACAATTAAAGTGCTCGCTCATTAAATGTGACGCTGACAATTTTGGAACATCGATCTTTGGACCCGGACCTTCAGAAACGGACTTTGTGGCATCCGGCACGGATAGTATAAAGAGGGAAATTTGTAAATCAAATAGGTAGTAGTAGATTAGTTGTTAATAAATGAGTTTTACAGTCGGAAACAGTCGACAGGCAGTTTCGAGAGCATTCATTAATATAATTAGTTTAATGTATTTGGTGAATTGTATTTGCGATTTCTGAATCGGTCCTTGGGGGCGGCGTTTGGTCGAGTGTGGTGCAAAGAGGCGAAGTAATGTAAAATTTAAATTAATTATTACGTTTCGTTCGCCAATATCCTGCCCTGGAAGCGAGTGTTCGATATAAGGGAAAACGTAACGTGGTAGCGACCCCCTTATAACATAACTACGTTGACTATATTTCCCTTACAACGTAACGTGATGGAGGGGCACTTAAAAAAGGACAATTTATTTATTTTTGGGAACCAACGTTTTCTATGACGTAACAAGGCGGAGTACATCTCTTCCGTTCTTGACTTGGTGTAAGCGCCGAAATTATAACAATCTTGATATGGTAAAGGCTTGAGAGTATCTTATCGTGAGCTTCTTGTTTTCTAGAAACATTCTTTTGATTTTCTTCCCTTAGCTTTAATACTTTCAGGATTTTTTCCCTTAACTTCCAAGAAGTGTTCTGAATTTACTTCTGCCTTTCTAAATATCCTGAATTTTCTTTTATTTAAAAAATTGTCCATTTCCACCTGGTGACATGCCAACAACCCCAAAAATTAATTAAATATTAACCCCCCCCCTACAAAACAAATCTGGTTGGAATCAAATACTTGTAAACCCATCCCAGTGAATTCCGAAGCGGACTGCAGACGATACATTATTAAAATCGTCCGAGTACACTCCCGGGTGATGTTATGTAGCTCGCATCGAGCGGAATGTTTACACTGCCGAACAAATATTACCAGAAGGTCAGCGGCAGTTGACCTAATCAATGACACGCAATAATTCACGAGGATGTTATCCGTAAATCAAGATTTGGCGGGCACGCAACGGCGGCGAAATAACTCTTCGACGACGCGACCTTTTCATCGAGAGATTACCGCAGACTTTGGCCAGGCTCTGGAAATTTATTGGAGTTTTGTTTCGAAGACGTTTGGGTCTCACCAAAAAGAAAAAAAAAAGACATCGGTGGAATACAGAATGACCGAACCATAATGAAGAATTATGGCCTGTATGATGACGACCTTAACACTTCTAGTAAACTAGGAGTTATGAACCAGGAAAAGAATCGCCCTTATTACCCATCTTAATAATTCACTGTTGTCTTATCTTAAAACTTTAAATAACGTAAAACTTTCAATAATGTAATATAAAGGCAAAGGGGATTGTTTTGTTAAGCCAACAATGCAAGTGACGTTCCAGTTCTTGGGAAAACTTTGTCCGGCTTTACTAACTTGGCAGGGTGGAGAGACCATTGGAAAAGTTCTCGCAAGTGCAATCCTAGTCGTTGCCCTCGATCACTTCTAGCTGGAAATAAATCCAGCTTATGAAGTTGGAAACCGAAGATCACTCATTAAATTTCAGTCACGCCATCTATCAATCAGCCCGCCGCGCCGGCCAGCACCGAGTCCATTAGGGGGCGCTCATTTGTCTTAATTACCGATGAAATTGACCGGCGGCTATCACTTTTCCGCGCCCCCAAAAGCGACCAGAGATGAACTCGCAGGACGCCCCAAAAGGAAGAAAAAGAGTTGAGATTAAAAACCCCGCGCGCTCTGAATATTTATACATCGCTGCTTATGCCCCAAGCAAAAACTAGGCGTTTTCCTTCCTTCCCTTTTATCTTTCCGCCGTTTTCGCGATGGAATTTATCGCGCGGCGGACTTTTTTCCGAATTCCGAGAGAAACTTTAACGCTTATTATATTTTTATTGCGCCTTAAACGGCGCTCCCTAAGAACAGGGGAACGGCGGCAAAAGTTTGCACGCTCGGGATACACGGCGGAATTAAATTACTTGAAATTTTACAGATGTTGCGACATTAAAAGGTGCATTTGTATTATAATTTTTGCTCAGGTTAACGGTTACGGTTTCGGCGAGGCCTTTTATTCACGGAATACTTTGTTGTTTTCGCAAGTCGTGAACGTTTCCAAGCGGAATGTTATTGCCGGAAGGAGCGAACGCAATTCATGACGTAACATTTAACGTGCTTATATTTTTGCAGAACAAACATTTAGAGAACATGTGAAAGATCCTTTATGACTGGACAGGAAAAGGTGAGTGAATCATTCAGCATAACAGAACCTTTAGTCGTAAAAAAAAACGTTTTTATAATACGATTTTCATTACAATTATATCAAAAAGAAATTTAAACGGTTGAGCAAAGTAGCTCTAAGCCCATTCGACAACAAGAGAATTATTAGTTCTATCTATACAGACACGTCTCCGTGGGGCTATAAAAAAATTTAAAAAGTAATAACTTTGTCTAAAAACTAACTTATGAAACTGTTATCAATCATTTTGTTAATATGAGATCGTAGTGAACGACCTGAACGGTCCAGTGGTAAGAGGACCGGCCTTGCAATCATATAGTCGTCGGTTCGAACCGCACTCGGGATATTACTCGGGGGTGGTCGGTATCGACTTCAGGCACCCTTCACTGTTGGGGATAAAATTCGACACTGCTTCCCCTTAAACGGCGAGAAGGTTGGAACGCTTTACACACACTCCCGCTCCTGAGGTCCTGACAAGTCTTTGACTTAGGACCCCGTTGGGCAAACACCACAGATAAAAAAAAATGTATATGTAAAATGTATGTTAGCTTTTGTAAAAATTCTCAAGAAGATTTCTTCCTTGGAGTTGATCAACTCAACAGTTTCAAAGATAATTAAAACGTCATCTGGCTTTTAACGGATGCCTGTCAATGCTTGTCAAGGTTTCGTCTTTCTGTGCATGTTTAAATACCTACCAAGAGCATGTAAAATGATTACTTACGTCTATAATTTGAACCCCAACACAATACAAGGCGAGTTCTGTTACGAATTTAATTAATATTCGATACGACGAGTAATTCAATCGCACGCAGCAGCAACAACAATAACAACAAAACATCAAATTACAACAGGGTCGGGCGCACGTTGCCAACTGCAACGCTCATTTATGGACGACGGCGACGACGACAAAGCCAAAATAAATTCCGCCGTAATCTGAACATTCTGTGTTTTAAGCTCCGCGAAGAGCTTAAAAGCTTTCGCCGAGCAATTAATTTCCCGGCGACGCCGACGGTTTTTAAAAGCAATATTTTATTAAATTTGAACCGATATTAAATCCTGCTCCATCGAAATCTAATAACGGACGCCTCGATGACACAAACAAATTTTTTCTTTTTTTTTTTCGGGGGAGGGGGGCGAACTTCGTCGCGTCAGCGCTTTCACGAACTTGACAAGAGAACGCGCGGTTCGATTTTGATTTAATTAAAATCTAAAGCGCAGACTTGTTGTTGTAACATCCGGGGAGCTTTTGCTGTCGAAGCTTACGCCGCGACTTTATGAAAGTTGCCAATTTTAAACAAACGTTCAAACAACGTATTAGAAAGTAGCAAGTTGACGTAAGATTCCAACGCCAACCCTTACACCAACTTAAAATAGTTCTAAGCCCATACGACGACAAAAGAATTAATAGTTTTATCTATACAGACACGTTTCCTTGGGGCTACAAAAAAAGCAAGAACGAATAGCTCTAAACCCAAGCTCACGTTAGATTTATTATTCCAACGCCTACCTTACACCGACTTGTCCATAGACTTCTAGGGAGATGTAAGTACAAAACCGGCACAAATGTAGCCAATAAACAAAACCACGAGCGCGCAAGCTCACGACCTTGCACGTGCGTCTGGGTGTTCCTTTACAAGGATCATCAAGCATCAAAGAGACTGACGTGTAATTGTGGAATGCGCCTAATTGCATCCTCGCTCCAACTCCATAATACTTTTCGAATGTAGGACGCGACCTTTTCAGGCACTTACCCCCCAGTGGACACGGGGTTATATTCGATTTTTTTTTTGCGGTGCGCTGAGTAAATTACGTCGCGTGCGACGATATCAAAGCACGGGGGCGAACGCCTTGGGGCCTCCACGTACGTCCAAAGCTACTAACTACGTAACGCAGGACGTCCTATAAATTCATCGGATTAAATTACGAAGTTTGCCCCTTTAATTTCCTCGCGAGATTACATCGCCCTTTCGCAAAGGGGACGTGTCTTTTTTTTCACGTCGCTTTGATTTTGAGGTGTAGATAATTTTAAGCTTTAAAAATATCTTTCTAGACTTGCTCGAAAAACGATGCAATTTGCCGCCCCACCATAAGTACCAAATTACCTTTGAGAACAAACACATCTCGATTATTTCCAAATGATGTGAAGTTATAGGTTCGAGAACATTCCATATTTCATACATTGTTAGTTGGAGTATAAAGCAAATAGAACTGTGCCCCCTTCATTTGAATGTGCGAGTTTCTAACAATTCATTCGGCGTTATCACAACAAAAAAAAAGAAGCGCGCGCGTAAAAAAATCAGAGCGTTTTCCAAAAACGAATTTCATCAATCAAAAAACCACCCTCCGTTGCGAGATAAAAACAGCAACCGAAAAAAAAAAACTACGAGGAGAGAGCTTCGACAACGACGAGTATAATACCGAGATTGTTTAACTGTCGCGGGAGATTTATAAGGGTGGACGGAAAAACCGCCCCGCGAAACAAAACAAAGATTAGAAATATCCATTTAGGAATTTATCACCTCGGCGACGAAACACAATTTCATTATAATACCGGGCGCGCGGGCAGAGAAGAAATATCTTATTTATGGCGGCGCGATACTGAATGCGGTAATATCCTGAAGGAAATTTGATAGCATAAAATACGGTTTGAATAATTCACCGGGGATGCAAATTAATGTCCACATTATAAGTTTTTATTTTGCGCGGCGGTCGCGCCGCGGCTTTATTAGCTTCGCCGTGAATGTCAAGCAGGCGAGGGAATGACGCTTAGTTAACTCGAATTTCACTTCGAAATTTATTTCACTTTTAATATAATACACTTTCTTAACGACTTCTTTTCTTTTCCGTGCCGCGCTAACGGGAAAGAAACGCGCGGCGAAAGCTCTTCTCAGGCTTCTTTTCATTTCCTTGAATAAAATTAACGATTAAGTAAACAACTACTTCGAACTTTATTACGACAAAGTTTTTCCACGCTATACAGTTTCAGTTAGAGGAAAGAAGCTTACCATTTTGTTTCCATTAATATACAAAAATACATAAAACAACAAAGAACTCGGGAATCGTAACGAGAACTCAATAAAATTGACTATTTTTTTTTAAGTAAGACGTTACGAAAGAAAGTCATAATTACTTGCTAATGATGAAACTGAGAAATAAAAATATCAGATACAGACACAGCGAAAATAGCTCTAAGCCCAAGCCAATTGGGGAAGTCATACCTCAGTACTTGAAGGTCGTATCTCCGCTAACATGATCGTCATAAATGTGTTTCAAATTTGTGAAATCTTGCTGTGACAATGGGTGAAGGATTTGTTTTTATCGATGATAGCGCACGTCCTCACCGTGCAAGAATTGTCAGTGATCGGATAGAACACCTGCTTACCAGATATGAATTGCATTGAGCATGTTTGGGTCGAAATGTCAAGGCAATTTGACCAACTCCAACGGCCTCCTCAAACGTTACAGCAATTGTCTAGGGCATTGCAAGCAATTTGGGAAGTCACACCTCAGGACTTGAAGGTCATATCTCCGCTAACATGATCGTCATACATGTGTTTCATATTTGTGAAATCTTGCTGTGACATTTGCTGCTGCAATAGGTGAAGAATTTGTTTTTATTAATGATAATGCACGTCCTCACTGTGCAAAAATTGTAAATGATCGGATAGAACATCATGGGATTGCGTGAATGGAGTGACCACCCTGCTTACCAGACATGAATTGCATTGAGTATGTTTGGGTCGATATGTCCAGGCAATTTGACCAGCTCCAACGGCCTCCTCAAACGTTACAGCAATTGTCTAGGGCAGCGGTCGCCAACCTTTTCAATGTGGCGAGCTACTTTAATAGTTGTCGAATAAAAAGCGAGCTACCTAAACCTAATCCAACACTCTCACTATGCTAAACGCTACAACTATACGGAATTTACGCAATAGGTCTTTTAGATTTCTCGAATATGCTGTGCTGTGAGCTATCGGAACTGTCCACGCGAGCTACCGGTAGCTCGCGATCGACGGGTTGGCGACCGCTGGTCTCGGGTGTTGCAAGCAATTTGGGAAATCATACCTCAGGACTTGAAGGTCATATCCCCGCTAACATGATCGTCATAAATGTGTTTCAAATTTGTGAAATCTTGACGAAACTACCAAGAAATTACAGTTATCACTAATTATTGATAATTTGATAATGAGTCTTCCGAATGGAGTAGCAGCATTAAGACGATTCAGGGGTGGGCCTACACGATATTAATTTTGCAAATTATACATTTTTTTTCGATTACTCATTTGTTGCCATTGAAGGTCTGCTTCTTTTGATTTCTTGAATTGTATTGCAGCATCCATCAATGAATAAATATGTATCACATGGCTCTGCATTTTTTTTTTAATTCCTACGTAAAAAAAATAAATAATTACAAATATGCACTTCAATTGTTGAGCCCATTCGACGACAGGAGAATTATTAGTTCTTTCTGTACAGACACGTTTCCTTGGGGCTATAAGAGAATCGAAAAACGAATAACTTAAAATAGCTCTAAGCCCATTCGATGACAAGAGAATTAGTAGTTTTGTCTGCACCGACACGTTTCTGTGGGGGCTATAAAAAAATAAAAAATGAATGACTTTGTCTAAAAATTACCTTATAACACAGTTTTCAATGATTTTATTACGGTGTTAGTCATTTTTCTTTTTTATATTTGTATATTAAGTTATAGTCACAAACCAACGACGCCGACAGCATTTACAGGCTGTAAAATACAAACATACGAACGAAGATAAAATCGAGTTTAGCTAATTTCAAACAACCAGATAGCAACGTAAATCATTGTTAAACAAGGAATCCGTTTATATCTCGCCGGTCCGAATCGAAACGGCCGGATTAATTTATTTGATTACATGTTAATAATTACGCGCGTCCAGCGCCGAAGTTGTTTAATTCCGGAGCCCCTCGTAATCCCGGATCCGCGAGCGATTAATAAACGCCAAAAACTCGTCCCCCCCGCGAACTCAATTACGCATGCAAAGTGCGAAGCGAGACGGTTTATTCGGGCTAAACGCATTACGGTTTCGTCCGCGAAACTGCAACCGGAAGAGGATTTATTTCGCGTGTGTACGTGCCACACGGGGAATAAAGTTTGTTCGAATCATATGTATGGTAATTTCGAGATGCAAGTTGGGTCGTCGTCACGTAACTTTATGTTACTGACTCGATTAAATGTTTGTATTTACGTATGTCAGTAATTAGGACTATCTATCCTCACACTGTGTCGAAAAAAAGCGAACACTCGATATACTCTATTAACTTCACTTTAGAAACACTTTTACTCACTACAGTCTGCTTTCTGTTTTCGGTCAACCTTTTCGTCTGAAATATGAGACGCCCTGAGGCGTACCCTTCGGCCATCATCTAGGTAGGCGAGCCTTCTTTTTCACCCGAACTGATTAGCCTGGACCGGCCAGTACCTTGCAGTTAGTGGAGATTTCGGCTTCCCATGAAACCGCTGCATAACCTCACAAAACTCCACCCAAGCTGCCTCCAACAGTATCCTCTAGTAAACTGTCTATATAAACTATCTACACTGTGTCTCTATGTAACGAAAATAAGATTCTTTTATGTGTATGACAAATGTGTCTTTTAAAAAGTAGTAGTATGTCATAACTTTGTTTCCTTTCTTGTGTATTAATAGTGGCTACTGTAAGTGAAACTTATTTGGTTATACACTGTGTATACAAGGCATATTTTTGGAAGTGCTCTATGGGAGTAGTCAACGCAAGTTTTCAATTTGTATTCAAGAAGCTCGCGTTTTTTATTTATTTACTTATACATAAGACGCTTACCACCGGAAAACACATGGCGCGGGGCGAGGAACAATTTCTTGCTCCGCCGTAAAAGCAGATCGAAGTTTTTACGATATTTCAATTTCGCTGGCCCGTGTATTTCATCACGGCTTCTCCCCGATACATCTAAAAGCATCTCCCGTGGGAAAGAGTGCGTGTTGATGCGCTACATCAAATAAAACCCCCTCGGCGCACGCGAGGAGTTTCTCGGCCCTTTCGGTGGCCGCCAACGCGGAAATTGCATTATTAAATAAATTCACGCGCGCGCGGCTTCCGACTTTTAACGTACTTTTTTTTATTGGCGTAATCTGACACGCACGGGATTAAAATCAGCGCGCCCCCGCCCCCCCGCCCCAGTCGCTCAGCTTAAAGCTCGACGCCGTATCGATGTCTGGCTCCTGACTAATTTGCGCCCCTTAATTATGAATCACTGGGGTGTTTATTCTGAAATAGGGAAATTTACATAATGAAATTGGAACTGAATAATTTTCAATTTCAGATTTTCATACTTCATTTTGGTCTATGCCTGAAAGATTTACAAGTTCAAATCTCCCCCCGCCCCACTAAAAAAAGGACTAAGTCTTTCATCCATCGCTAAAGGCATTTTAATTTTGAAAGCTTCACGAAACGAGATCTTATCTATTCATTTGCATCACTTTAAAATCTTATTCCCTTAATAGGATTAAAATCGGTGATCAGTGAAAAGTGCATAGTTTTAATTTGGGGCAAATTTAATTAATTAATTATGTAATCAACTGCAACAACTCTAATGCGGCAGTAAAACCGAGAACTATAAAAGCTCCGGGAACATAAAGAAGTTGAAGAAAGTAGTCCGTCCTAATTTATCCGGGTCGTATAAACGTCGCGCAGTAAAACAAAGAAGTAGTAATAGTTTCAGCTTTATGTTGCTAAGTCATTTTAAACTGCACAACTGCCGGCAGTGATTCTGACAGTCCGTGATATGTTGTTATCGCACTTGGCTCTATCTTTCCATCGTCCGGAAAGTTATGTACACATGCTGCAGTTAATAAGGCTGTCCATCATTTAACTTCAAGCGCACGCCGTAAAAACGGATTTAGGACTTTCGTCGGAAATTTCGGCCCGCGAAAAGATAAAACGTATCGGGGGTGAAGTTTACCCCGATTTTTTTAAAACGCCCTAAATAAAAGAATCATCCTGATTGATGTTTCAAACATTCGCGAGGTGATTAGGGGCGATGTCTCTTTTTGTAATCGTTTCATCGATCTATGAAAAACTGGATCTTTCAGTCAATGACCGTTGGGAAAAAAACTTCCTTTGCAGAAAAAAGAAGACGGTGTACTTGACCTCCCCCATTAATGAAGGCGGGTGAAAAATTCGTTTAAATCATTTTTAGTCTTGTCAGTCACCCTGTTTTGCGTGGGAACTCAAAAGGTCCGTTTCTGCCTGCATGACTTTCGGCATGTTTCAACATAAGGTGATTTTGTTTGACTGCAGTAATCTTCACCCCCTTGGTGGCGTTGTGTTTCACTCTTTTGCCCGGTTAAAATAGAGTATCTCGTGTTACATTTTATTTTCGACTTAGGGTATACTTCCCTTTTGCTATACCTGTGGGGAGGATAGCATACCCTTGTTTTGATTTTCGAGACGGTACGCGTGTGCAAAAATTTTCCAGCGTCCCTTACGCGTTAACTCGCGCAAAACTCGCACGTACAGTTCAACGAACAACCAGTCAATCAATGCTGGGTTACGCGTCAACTCGCGCAACCCAGCATTGATTGACTGGGTGTTCGTTGAACTGTACGCGCGAGTTTTGCGTTCGACGTCACACAACGGTGGCCATTTTTGACGCTCTCTGAGTTTCGTGTTACCTGAATTTGCGGTGTAACAACAGGCCATCCTTCGGGGTTTTGACGTTGGGGAGACGTTGTTTACTTCTCCGAAGCAAGAATTGACTCGGCTTAAGCCAGATTTTGTGACTTTATGGGCACTTCGCACTCGAACGACTTCGTCGCATTTCGTCAACAAAACCAGCTTTCATCGGAGTTTCTTCTTTTGGTTTGGTTGGACCCCTCTCCGTTATTACGCTGATTACACTTCTGCGCTTCGTATTTGTCACCACCTTTTTCCACGCGACCTCTTCGGACTCGCCGCCGATCGCAACGGTCTAAGAGGAAAAGCAATTTCACCGGCCTAAGAGGAAAAGCAACTTCACCGGCCTAAGAGGACTTCGCATCTTGCAGGCATCGCAACTACGGAATTCTAAGGTCGGAACAAACCAAATTATTTCTTTATTTTGTTTTATCAAGGACACTCTTTCTCGTTAAACGAATATGTGATTACTGATTACTATAGAGACACGGCATTAACCGCGAAAGAAAAGTGAATCCCGAGGAAGGGAAAAAAGGTGCCACGCCCGACGAAAGATATATAAATTAAACGTGACATGATCTCTCACCCGACGACGACGATGTCCAAATTCATCCAATCGCTAAACCGCACGCACCTTCCGTCTTGTCCTACACGCAAGCTTCAATGATGTATATGCTTTGGAAAATAAGTTGGATTCGACTAAGAGCGTCTTCTACACCGACAATCGAGCGCCGACGTACTAGGAAAACAATTCGGGTTTTCTGAAGCGGGTTAAAGTCCACCAGGAGCAACTCTGCGATGGATGGTAAAAACGGTCGGGAAACAACTCTCGGAGCGAAGAAAAAGAAGCAAAAGAAGCCGAAACTAGATCGACTTCTTCCGGAACAAAGAGAAAAACCAGTGTGACCTCTTACAAAATTTCAAAAATGCGAAAACGATATAATCGGCGAGCCGTTCAAAATTGGAACAAACAGGTTCCTCAAACACAATAAAACGCGGAATCGGTAAATAGCCCAGCACTTGACTCGCCGAGAGGTCAACACCGAAGAAAAGGCAAAGAGCACTTCCCCATTCAAAACAACAAGTCCGCGAGAGAAGTGAAATAAATGAAGTGATGCCACATTGCCGAAATGCAGCGTCGAATCAGATCGGTACGAAGTGCCAACCCAAATATTTAAACCGTAGCAAATCGTCTTGTCCTATACGCAAGCTTCAAGGATGCAGATGCTTTGGAAAATAAGTTGATTCGACTAAGGGCGTCTGTCAACCCTTTTATCTTCGCTTCGGTGTTTCATCTCGGCTACACCCTTCCTCTTATGGCGGTTGCTCTCTTAACCGTGGAACGACGTTTCGACCGTCCCTTCCAGCGTGAAACTGCAAGTATTTCGATACCCCATATCACCTTGTGTGTAGCCTGGGTCACCTTCAATCGCTGGTCCGAACACGACATTTTGTGGTCACGACTATTTGGTCCCCACTTTAGCCCACGACCGTCTCCACTGAGCTCGAGTACAAAAGGTTTGACCCAGGTAATGTTAACTCCACCGTGTGCAGCAACTGAACATTTGGTAGGTATCAATTGACTAAGATACTCTGTCAAATCTAATCGACCAAAAACGTGACGGTCGTCACAATCCCGCCCCGATCTATTTAGTCTGCGCGTGTTCTTTCTTCGACGCGTCACTATTGCCGCTGGAGTCTTAACGCGCGCACGTATTATCAGTGAAGTGCCCACGATTGATCATGTGGAGTCCTTTGATCGAAGCCTGAAACGGAAGTTATTTGCTCCGAGATCTGCTTGGGTGCACGTTAAGCAATACAAGCTTTCTTATAAGCTTTAGTAAGCCTGTTGCTGCGAGAAAAGAACATGTAGGGTTTTATTGGCACCATGCAAAAATTGTAAATGATCGGATAGAACATCATGGGATTGCGAGCATGAAGTGACCACCCTGCTTACCAGACATGAATTGCATTGAGCATGTTTGGGTCGAAATGTTCAGGCAATTTGACCAGCTCCCCCAAACCTTACAGCAATTGTCTAGGACGTTGCAAGCAATTGTCTAGGGCGTTGCAAGCAATATCTCCGCTAACATGATCGTCATACATGTGTTTCAAATTTGTGAAATCATACCACGGAATTAAATACAAGTCAGACATGAAGCAATTACAGTTGAAATTATGGAAGTTACGAAATGTATGGGAAGTTGGGGCAGCTTTATTCACTTTACATCCCACAACGCAAAAAATTAGTGAATGATCTGACAAATCCATTAGTTTAATATTAGCATCACTAAGGCAAATAACGTTTTCAGCCAACGCACAATATTCAATTAACCTGAAACCCTGAAACCAAATTTTTCACCAACTTTGTTGTACAGCAAGTAGCGGCTGCGAGTGAGATCTTTTACAACTCTGCAACCGGACTCCCTTAGCGTTTTTCTTTTTAAAGGTACATCACGCCGATGTTTGTAACTAATGAATTTTATAATTACATCTTGCTTGCCATTCTTCACCGGCTCAATAGGATGACATCGGCCAATATCGTGTGAATCAATATTAACACCCATTTTTCTTTTGAAAAGTTTTAAGACAGCGTCCTCAGTCCTCTTCTTGGTTCACTTTATCAGGAAAATGCACCTTCGATGTTCCTGTTTTCTACTTCTTTAATTTTGTCTACTGGATTATTCTCCTTCCTCTGAAAGGGAGTTGCCTTGGCTCTTTCTCTCTTATTTTGTTCCTCTGACCTCACACTGTTTTAATAAAAAGTCTGACTTCGTGTTTCTCTCATCCTTTGTTATTTTGGATTTTTTTCTTACTGTATCAGGGAAATAAGATTTCGATTTTCCTTTCTCCTTCTTCCTCTTAGCCCTCCTCCGCCGGATTGTATCTTCATTGGTTTTTCCAACCTCACTTGGATAGCGAGCTAAGTGGATTTATAACAAAGTCGAATCTGTTTTGTTTTCTTTTAAAGTTGTTATTGTCGCATTAAACGCTGCATTGCGTTAATTTTATTTTTAGTGAATAATTTTAGAATGGTCACATTTTGTAAACGAAAGGCAGATCTGGTTCTCGGTTATAGATTTAATTAATCGAAATGTCGTTTACTTTCTTTCCTTAAATTCATCGATATCCTGTATGGGTTGTACGATTTAATTTTGTTTATGTGTTAAATTTGAGTGACACCGAATAAAAACAAGTGTGCTCAGCTGGTGATTTTTATTTTATTGCCCCGTTAATTTTAGGGGTTACGTACGACCCACACCCATCTCCACGAGTTCGCCGGCTGTGCTGGAGAACTTAAATTGCTCTCCTACAATTTGCTGTGCTTCAGGTAGGTAGCAAAGCTTTTAATCATTTGCTGGGGCTTCTATTGTACAAATACAATCGTTATATTCATTACAAAAAAAAATAATAATAATCTTCGAACCAGGTCATCCAAAAATAGATCCTGCTCTTTATTATTCACGTACATTTCGTGTCGTATAAGTTTGAAGATCTTATCAAGTGCGTGTGTGTGCTTCGTTTGTGTGTGTGATTGTGATATTCTAAAAAATACAAACGCTCTAGTAAAAAAATAATACATAATTAAGTTTCGGTTAGCCCAGTCACCGGCAATTAAACGTCCAACAAATTTCACCACATCGCGCGCGTTCATAACTGATTCTGAGTACAATTTAATAATACAGTGTTAGTATAATTGCTTTCGTTAAACGACTTCCATTTGTTTGCCGAAGAGCCGCACGTAATTACTCCCCTGGGGGTTAACGTAAAAACTAGCATAGCGTGGGCATCGAAATGTCACCCGACGACGCCGACGTCGTCGTCGTTTCGTGCCGAGAAGTCATATCTCGGTAGTATTTTCGCCTCATTTATTCGCATATCGTTTTGGTGGAGGCGCTTACAAAATCAAGCAAGAAACAAAATGCACGTTTCATTTCAAACGGGCTTCGCAATATTGGGCGTTTTAAGTCCAATGTTTAAGCTATTTGTCTGTTCGGGGAAGAACTTAACGACACGCTGTGCGCCGAATGAACCCCGTTCGCCGTAGGAAGGTAACACATGCAGCGAACGATATCCGCACCTGATGCGATAAGCAAAGCACTTACTTTAACGGAAAACACTCGCCGGGCTTCGTTTAATTATTATTATTATTTAAAGTTCGTCTGGCTTTAATTTCTGGTCGACGCGATGCTTTGGTGATGAGCTAAATAAAATCTAAGAATTATGTGACAAAGACTTGGCGCGAGACATCGGGCGGTGAATCACCCCCCTACATCGGCGTAGTGCTGGTGCCAAAAATTCCGCGGAATAAATCTACGAAACGGAAAAACGTCAGCAGTCACTTTAAATTAAGTTTCTCTGCATTAAATAGCAAGAATAGCGTTACGACTTCGGGGTACGCGTTTATAAAATCTGCGTCAACCCAGATAACACGGCATTAATATGGCGCCCAACGTGGGGCTACAAATCATTAAGCCATCATTTTCAAAATTCTTTTCTTGTGTATTGTTGGTGGTTACGGTAATGATTACACACTGTATAGTGCTTTTCGGACGACCATCAAGAGCACCAAAAACGAGCATCCAACATTCCGGACAAGCAACTACTAAACTGGGGCAAATTTCGGAGAGACAGCAATTTCTGCGACAATTCACCTCACAGATTACTATAATACGAACGTTAGCTACAAAATTAGACCGCGGACAGTGGTTGGGGATTAGACAAACCCCCATCGACCCTCGCTTGTGCTGTCGCTAACCTGCAATCTGTTGTTCTGTCACCAAAACATATTACTGTGTGCGTTATAATACAGAAATTAGAATCTTAGAATTGGGTTCGTTTGTTTCTAAAAACCACGATGGATTTTTTTTGTTTCCGCGAATAAGAAATATAAAAAGTATTTAAACACGAACTTGTGTAATCGAGGGCAAATTGCGACCGTGTCGAAATATAAACACAATAAGGAGGTAACCGATATAACGTAAGATTCACATTTCATAATAACACATCAGCGGATTTGCTACAAACGGGGCCACGCGCGTGTACGAATGATGCAAAGAGACACAGGGCAGGTGACGAAAAAATGCAACGCTCGAATAGGCAAAAAGCGTGTATTTAAAGTGCGGGCCAAAATTGGGAAAGCAGTCGAGCCACAGGACCGACTCAGTGGGCACTAGTGCCAACTCAACGAGGGGACCTCCAACATCACCGTCGCCGCTGCCGCCCACATCAGCGTCACCGCCGCCTCACATCAGCGTCCCCGTAGCCACATCATCTGCCACTGCTGCCGACAACATTGCCAAGAGAAGACTCCACAGAAGCCTGCTTTGGCCACGCTGTTACAACCCAATCACCCCTAGGCTGAGCAAGGACGTGTCGCGCTCCACTCCAGCCAAGGAACGTTGCCACCGAGGACCGACCTAGACCAACCACTCCAGTCACGGACCGGCCTCGAGCTCCGCAGTCTTCCCCCGGCTAAGAAAATGACGCACGCTGTCCCGTCTTAGACGAATCAACAACCCCAGTCGCCGCGAACGACCCAGGACCGCATCCCCGATTATCGGACAGACCACCTTCAACTAAATTAATTATTAACGTAATAAAGAGGTATTAATTTTTTTAAATCATTGTCTTAAAGCTCTACCCCCTGATAAACCTACGCACCCCAATCAACCCCGAAGGCCTCAGGACCACCTTCGTGACATGGTGGAGCTGCAGTCTTCCCCCGGCTTCGCGACATGATGAAGGCGCCCTTACGGAGGCCCTTCGTGACATGGTGGAGGCACTTTCGTGACAGTATGTATAAATAAATGTTAACTGAAGAATCTCTTTGGAGTTTCATTCGAAATCAAAAAAGACGTTGTTAAATAAACGCGAAGGCAGTTTTCTTAATAATAATTTAAAACTTCCAAGCAGGCGATTCGAAACGTTAAAAACAAAGTTTGGACATTTATGACGCTACCCCTAATGAAGAATAATTATTTCGCCCGGCAACACAATGCGCGCTCCCCCCCCCCACGAAACTTTTTCGCTTCGGAGTCCCACTTAATCCGGGCCGAGATGTGTCGCCCGCGATGAACCGAACAATCCGTCAAGCAGCAGAGAGGGGAAGGAGGCCAAGAAGAAGAAGAAGAAGAGGAATAAAGTCTGAGTACACCGTTCAATTTAAACATAGTTTTATTAACTCTAAAGCAATTGAATTGTGAATTGGACTTCAAATAAGGCGACGGTGGTCGTAAACTTGCAAATCCCGACGGCGAGTATATCCTTCATTTCCGTCGTCGAAGGAGCTTCTGGAATCGCGAACTTGATGACCCACTCAATTTTTTATTTCGTGTATTTGAAAAGTACCGTTATTTAATGTGTCGTCGCTGTTATAATCTCTTGAAATTTGGAAATGGCGAGTTTTACTGTAAAGACTAAATTTTTTATTATAAACGTTATTGTAACAAATACTTGTTTTTCTGAGGATCAGCCCGTTCGGGGGGAAAGAAAGAGTCGTCCTTATAACTCGTCGTTTGTATTTACGAGGATGCTCAAAACTGGGGGCGAAGGGGAATACAAATGGCCGCATATTTCCGCTCGGAGGTAAATAATCCCAAGTCCGTTACGCTTATATAAACTTCTTCCTTGTATTCGTTTGATTTATGCAGGCGACCTACTTATCTTCCACCGAATTAGCCACGGTCACCGCGACGAAACTTATGCCGCCCCCATTCCCATCACCCCCCGCCGCCCCCGAATTGTCAGAACCCAAATAGAATCCGACGTGCGCTCGTGAGTTATTGCAGTCAACAGCCGCGCGATTCTTTACAAATTCGCGCTTTCCGGAAGCCCATCCGCCGCCGCTCCGGCGTTGATGCGTTGTGTTACTATACATTTCTAGCTTTTGTTCCGGAAGCATCCGGTTGCTCTGCTCGCTGCGAAAACCTACTTTACAGCATCCTGTTAATTGCGACGTCGGCTCGCGGAGTTTACGTCAGGATGCGCGCATCCTGAGCAAAAGCTCTCATTGACGGCGACATGCATTGGTTCGAAATACAATACCTACGATTCTGAAAAGTCAACAAGCTACTTTATCGGCGAACTAAATTAAAATACGGCTTCTTGTTGATGGTTATCTCCGTAAAGGAAGCAAGAAAGCAAATGCGTTTACTACCTACCCCTTATCGAACGGAAGTGGCCGCCTACGTAGAAAGTAATTGTGTTTTCCTATTATATTATGCATACAAGTAACTTCCGCTTCTTGTACACGCGTTGTTGAAATCGTCCCTCAATAAAAAAATAATTAATGAAAAAATACTCACTCGAAGCAGCGATGTGGCTGTATATGTAGTAGTATAGCAGGAGCACCAGCAGGATACCCGGAGTGTCGCCCCTGCTGCGCATGATGTAAGCTCCTTTCACCACCTTATAAGCTGCAAAAAAAAAGAAACAAACCCAATAAATATGCTGGCCGGAGATTTTTCTTCTTGAGAAAAACACGGGGCACGGGGAGAATTTATTCGCGAAGCGCGTTTTGTACGCTCGCAAAAGGAATTTGTTTTGATCCTGCGTGATACTATTGGGAAAAGGACGTTTCGTTTCTGAATTCAAGCGAGGATATGCAAACAATAAAGTTTAAGTAAAAATAAGCGCGTGAGATCCTTCTTTGTAATTTTTTATTTTGTTTCGTTCAAATTTTTATATTGTGCTGAATGCTGTGGACAAGAGAATTCTCTAAATTAATATAATACTGAATATTTATTTTTTAATTCGTAATCGATAAATTTGTGTGCAACTCTTAAACGTAGTTTAAAAAATGGTAAGTATTTGAAAAGTCAATAAATTACGGACATTGTTACGGTTTAATTTCCGTTAGAACGCAAAATGTCTCCAAGATGGCCGCCGAACAGCAGGGCCTGGACAGCTAAAATGGGAACTAAAAGTTCGAATTCTAGTGGCGCCATCTGACGGCCACCCCTAAGAAGTTATTTTTCGAGAACGAGTGGCCGTCAGTTGGCAGTATTAAAATTTAATCAATCTGGTTGCACGTCAGAAATTAATTTGAAATTTCAAGTTTCAAGTATATAGTGCGATATTTTTCCTTTGTTCCTGGGTTTCGTATGACCTCGCCTGTCCCAGTGAGTTAGCCGGCATTTGAGACGAACTTAATTTGCCCTCCCACAAGCTTGCAGCCTTCAGGTAGGTAGCAACATGATGAAAAAATAGTTTATAAGTGTAAGCGTCGATGAACAAAATCCATGCCACAGTTAAAATCTATTCCTGAGCAAGATCATGAAAGAACAAGATTAATATATATCTTGTATTTGATTGGTTGATTAATTTTATCAAAATCTATACGTTCGAAGATGAAAACGTATAAAATATGAGTTGCCAGATGTGTGTGCAACAATTGAAATCTATTCCTGAGCAGTGTACATGAAAGACAAGGAAAGGTAATCTTTTACATATTGCGATTCTACGCTTTATCATCTTTTTTAAAACTAATAATAATAATTTAAATATTTTAAGTTTAGATAGGGATAGTCGCAATCACAAACAGTTTGAACAGAAGGATGAAATCGACCTCGACTTTTTCAATTCCTCTCCGTCTGTTAAAAGTGTTCCGTACATTTTGACATTTACACTTCAATACCATAAGTTCACTTAGTTAACAAGCTGTAAGAAATCGAGCATTTCATAAAATCATTAAGCTCACTACATAAGTTAAACTCGATACACTGTCGCCTACGCGAGCGCGGAAAATTCGCCCACCTAAAGATTATGTAAAATTTTGAAATGAAATACAATTAGGATAGTACGGAAAAGAAATAATTTTTCTCAGTTGTTGTGTTTTTCTCCTCGAGAAGTTTTCTATTTTTTGATTAAGCTTTTCAAGAGTGAAAATCCCCTGATGTGTAAAAATCCCTCCGTTGGTCAATAATAAATGGACATCGTTAAACTCGTGCAAGCCCAAACAATTTCATTTCCCTCTTTATAATTCCATCGGAGCAAACACGATGAGCACTTATTTATTTGCCTCGGTAACGACCTGCGCTTTTGTGCAACGGAATTTAGTCCGTCCGTGTATGTGATGTGAAAACATTTGTTGCAGCTTTATGGCCGCTGCATTAACGTGCAGCGCCCATTGTTCACCGCGTACATACGCAAACGACGTAAACGAGGGCGCCGTTTGTCATCGGGCGCTTTTCACGGCCGCCGAAATTTTAAGCCCCCCTCTGGAAAATCGCAATAAAAGCGGCGCGGCGCATTTATCTCTGGCCGCGTTAATTCCGCGCGCGCGAAAAAACCAACGGCATTTGTATCCGGTTAATTTGCGACGACGGCTGCGAAAAGCGCTTAAATTTGTCGGTGACGGCTTTAAGGATTCCAACTGTGACACGGAAAGCGAATTAATTTTGTTACGTTCATAAAAGCTTACCTAAATTTATTTTATTACGCTCGGGAAGGGGATGACAGGATGAAACAGAGGCACACGAAAATCCCAAGTATCAGAATTAACTTTCAATAACAGAATGTTACCGTTCGTACGACAGGGGCAACGGTACAGTGTAGAATAGTAAAAGTAGCCACACATATACAAGGTGTAATCGACTAAGTTTTTTTTTGTTTGAAAACCTTTATCTTTTAGGTAGCTACAATCAAGTCATTCAAAACAATGTCCATAATATAAAAGTTGCCGCCCATTTGATGCAAACACGCGATAAAAAAAAAAACATCCACATTCGCGGTCCTCTCATGAAGCAATTTCGCGATTCTAAACTCCAACTTTCATCACTCGATAACTCCCCCACATATTACGGACGTAAAACGTAGGTGGAAAAGCCGCGATAGCATCGGACTCTTTATTGCCGGAGCTCGCGCGCCGCCGCCGCCGCCGCCGCCGTTAAAGGGCCCTTTTTGTTTTGAATAACTTTGCGAACGGCGAGCGTGACGCGACGCCGGCGATAACGCGCCCCCCGGACTCATATTCGGTGAAATATTGCGGCCGCGATACTTATTGATAATAAATCCGCTTTGTACAACAGGAGATAAATTCCGTTTAGTGGCACTGAAGTTCGGGTTAAATGCCGCCGATCATAGGCCCGGTGAAATTTATGCGGCAATAACTTTTATGAAGTTATGTTTATGGTAACGCACGATAGGCCGGCGGCCGTCAAATAACGTGCGCGCAGAAATTTTCCTCGTGTATAATGCGTAAATTCCATCTATATTGTTTAAGGCCATCGAATTCCACACAATTTTATACAGAAACGATCATCATTTACGTGTTGTCCTTTCCATTTCTGTTCTATTCCATATTTCTCAAGGCTCCATACCTACGCATTAAACTTATACCTACATATTGCTATGATGTTGTCTTTAGGTGGCCCCACGTTGGGCGTCACTTATCTTTCGTTGTGTCTCTCTCTCTCTCTCTAATCTGGGAATATCAATATGTGATGCTGATTTGGTTTGCATTCATTCGTTTATTAGCTACCTACCCGAAGGCTGCACATTTTGGGCGGGCAAATTAAGTTCGTCCCAAATTCCCGGCTAAACTCAATGGGACGGCTCGAGATCGTACGTAATCCGGAAAGAAAGGGGCAGAAATTAAAAGTAAATAAAAGCCTTCAGATATTGCACGCACACGTGTCTACATTTGTGCAAAGTTCAAGGTTGAAATGACACTAACTAAAGCAAGTTTAAAATTAAACGAACGATAAATACCAACAGATTAAATAAAATTGAAACGCGAAGTGCGGATCCGCTTTTCGCTCACAAAAAATAAATAAATAGATATCAAATCTAAGTTAATCTAACCCCGCGCGTCAAAAATTACGTTCCCTTTTCGCGTTAACGAATTCTTAATCTTTTGAATCTACTTTGGCCTCAGTGACTCCTCTACCTGGTTACAAACTCTAAGGTTTTGTATCACAAAATCTTTTAAGCGGACACTAAATCGCGCACTATCCACTTAACGTTTCGCAGTCGTTCGACAGCTTCATCAGAACGACTGCGAAACGTTAAGTGTATAGTGCGCGATTTAGTGTCCGCTTAAAAGATTTTGTGATACAAATTTCATCGGACAAGAACCAACTGTAAATCTAAGGTTTTGGTTTTATTTCGTTTGTACGAGTAAGTTGTTTCTAGTCCCTTTCTATAACAATTGGGGACACCGTTAATTTTCTAAAATTCAGAGCAGAAGGGCGTGACTTCGATATCCGGCTGGCTCGTGTCCAGCGTCCACCTTAGGGCCGTTTTTCTATGAACGCATTTCACGAACAGTGGTCGCATTTTTGTTGGAGCTTATTTTGGAGCCTGTCACGAACAGTGGTCACATTTTTGTTGGAGCTTATTTAGGAGCCTGTGTTTTGAGTGTGACCACCCAAAGGTTGTTGGGGATCTTATTGTTTGTCAACAACATCTGGAAGTGTTAATCCAATGGATATTATAGCAGATAAAGCCTGTGTTTGTTGAACAAAGACGCCGCGTGCTATCGAGAGTCGACGCGGCGCAATTTCTTTTCGCTCTAGACCTTTTCTATACAAGGGCAACTACGTGAGGGTTAAGCTTGTTTCGATACAACACACTAGCATTATTGTAAATAAAACTCTTTCAAAATGTGGGCGCATCAGCTGTACTAAAGTCGAAGAAGTCGTCCGAGTATCAAACGTCCGGGAGGGTAGCGTCAAATATGCCAACCCACGTCCGCGAGAGTAGACTCGCTCTTCCGGCGACGCGACGATGCCAAGCAACGGGGTTATCGGACTCTATTTCGGATGACCGGAGATGCTACCAGAATTTTCTACCACGTCTCAAAGGTAGCCTCAAATATAAGCTCCAGCAAAAACCTTATTCTTCGGGGTCAGCCTTCGGAAAGCACAAACAAATACTTTGGGTCGCCCAGAATGACATTCTCAGATCACGGTTTAAGAATTTTCCGTTCACCATTCAACCAAACAAATCAGTCTGAGGAATTTACAGCACAGCACGGCTGGACAGCACAGCAAACAACGATGTGTACTCTAGGCGAGGAGCAGAAATACTGACGCGTTCGTACAGGCTTCGATGTTGACGAACAAGTACAGCAAGGGGGAGGGGTTGTGAGTGAAATAGAGCATTTCCGTATAGCGTAGGTTATGGCTTTTGTCTAGTGGTGCAATATTTTGAAATCTAATGAAACGAAAGTTAAATACGCAACGTGTTTTGGTTCCCACACAATACAGGATGACCCGAAATACTAGAAATAATTATAATGACTTTTTAAACCGTAACATTTTTTATGATTTTAATTTCCCGTCTCTTCCGTCCTCTTGTCTCTTTCTCAGGAATGTTTGGTTCTTCGGTCGTCAGGAACTCCGTTTGTGCTGTTGTTCGTTACGTTCCAAAATTTCACATAGTTGGTAACTCTGAGCAATTCCTTTTTCTAAGGCGTAAAACGTATTGGTTGGTTTCTCAACAATCGATGACGCTGTACTTTCCGTTATTCCACGCTCATGGATCAATTGTTGCTGTCGACTTGACTTGTAAGGTGTACCTCACGACTTTTAATCTATTTTGTATCTCGCTCATCCATTTCAAAAAAATCTTGTGTTTATATTATTTCCATGACAACAGGCGATCTTTTCACACCCTACTTAAATGTGGGACGTGAGAGATCACCTGTTGTCATGGAAATACTATAAACACAAGATTTTTTTTTAAACGGATGAACGAGATACAAAATAGGTTAGAAATAGTGATTGAGAAAGATGAGATCATACGCTCCAGATGCATCCGACGTATAATTTTCGAACGCAACTAGCATTTGGCTCTGTCTAATCATGTAATATACTATTTTATCGATTTTTGGGGATTTATATCTTGTATCATTGTTTATTGTAGTATAGAAGAAGTAATTCCCTTTTGTTTTCATGATTAACATGTTTAGTAAATTCTTGCAAATTGGTAGTTCGTACGACGTGCGATATCAATTTATTGTTTATCTGTGCACTTGTGTATTTAAAATAATAATAATAAATTACAAGTGATATAATTCTAAAGAATATTTGTATTGTTACGGATGTACTTATGATGTGTTGTTGATTTATTTTCGATGGCGCCCAACGTGGGGCTCCCTCACCATCAACAACACAGCTATATGTGTAACACTTCAGCTGCATTCCAGTAAAATATTTAAAGCGAACTTGTCACCCTGATAACAGACATATATAAATATCGTGTAATTGGTTTACTAGTTTTTTACGTTATTCGTCAATTTTGCTAAACTTTGGCTACAAGTCCGCTGGATTGCAATGGGGTCTCCGAGCATATTCTGTATAGCTATTTTGGGCCTATTTTGGGGCTCATCAGCAGAACAGTAGCTCGAGAACTCCATTGCAACCTCGACGACCAACAAGACATATGCAAAGACATAGTCGTGCGGTGTCGCGATATTTAAAGCGAACGTTATGTCGACGTCACCCCTTCATGGATGAGAGGGTTTCAGTATTACATTAAGAATTAACACCGCGTATTTCGAACTGTTTACGCGTATGATGTATAAATGCAAATTGCTTGCTCTTGTTCAGAAGGATAATTGGCATATTGTTCGAGGTAGAATGCCTAATACTGTAGTCCTGATGACTATAAATCATAGGTTCAGCATCCGCCACTTCCTTATCGCTAATAGCGCAGGCAATTTTGATCATTCAGGCTATTATGAGCTGGAAAAGGGGAACTCATTGATGTTGGTTATTGTGTAGCTGCAGAAAATGGTAATAACTACAAAAATTTCGGCGAAAGGAAGAATTAAGAAACAAGACTTAAGTGACTATGTCTCAGTATTATAATTAATTATTATCCATTTGCTTTTGAGTAAGTTTCCTTTCTGAGTAATTATGCCGCTACATGGTTCGAAGAATTGCAGCTGCAAAACCTTGAAAAAATTGCTGAGATTGCAACTGGACACAAGTGCTTGACTGCGTAGGCGTAATAAGAAGTAAAACAATGGGCAATTGAACGACATCTTTAGCTCTTTTCTGAAAAAACTCCGGTTGATTTCTCTAAAGGATAAATTAAGCCCCTAACTCTTCCCATAATTCGCTCCTCGGTAAGACAAAGGGAAAATTAACGAATAAACTAAATCTCCGACGTAATTAAACGTTGTAATAAATAAGGAGCGGGCGTCACTAAATCATGCTAATTTATAAGCGCACTTTCTATAGGAAAATTTAATATGCCCCAGAATCCGCGACGAATTCGGTTTCCCGAAGACGAACGAAGGCGGTGGAAGGGGGGGGAGGACGAGTAAAATATATGGGGACCAATCGAAGACTTATTGCTCTTTCTGCACCTTATTCAGAGAGCTTATCGATTGCCATTTACCCGTTCGCCGACATATATAACCCGTGTAACACGTACCTGGGTACTATCAATTCGCCGCGGACGAAAAGCAGAAGAGATTCGCGAGTTTCCGGTTTTGCTTGTTTTTAAATTGCGACAATATATTTCGCTTGTCCCCCCCCCCTCGTGTCGAATTCCATATTTAAAGCGGCCCCGCGGTAGTTCTGGCTGCGAATCAAAAATGCGGCGGTCATTGTCGGCGCAATTTATGCCGCCACCGAAAAAAGGGGTGAGAAACAATGCGAAGATTACGCGGCGAGATTTATGTAGTTCCTAAAACTAAATTCGGGCGATTTATCATGCGAGCACGAGCTGCAACTTTTGTGCTGTTTCATCGTTTTTTGCCGAAAGGCAAATTCGTTTTGTATTGTGTCCTTCTAAAACAAACGCGACCACCACTTGATAAATGCCTTCGTATTGAATGAAAACAGCCTCAAGCCTATACCTACAGACGCTCGTTAATATAATAAATGTTTGCCGAGTTCGTAAACAATATAAAACTCGCCCTGAATCAACAGAAAAGAATAAGTAAAAGAGTCAACACGTTTAATTAACTCTCCGTTCGCGTTTGTTCTGATTTTAACGGGGGAACTCGTGTTTATCTTCCACTTACACTTGCAACTCGTGCAGACTGGAAGACAAATGCGATATTAACGAAAGTTTAAATTAGCCGGGTAGTTAGCGGAAACGGAGTAAGACCGTCGTAATTTCAGCGGATACAGGCTACGGTATCATTAGAAGCGGCGGCGCACGTGTTTTTCCCCGTCCGCGTCCGCGTCCGGGAAAACGAGGAATTTACATTCACCTGGCTCCGGGAGCTCCCTACTCGTTCGAAGCAAGCAAATCGATATGCCTCGCATTAT
Organism: Dorcus hopei; assembly: GCA_033060865.1. Taxonomy (NCBI): domain Eukaryota; kingdom Metazoa; phylum Arthropoda; class Insecta; order Coleoptera; family Lucanidae; genus Dorcus; species Dorcus hopei. Next base: position 44,819,635 of record CM065423.1, on the reverse strand, counting down.
AAAGAAATAGCTTTTTATGAATTGCCTCGGAAAATTCGACTACATCATAAAAAGATAGTAAACCCAGATTAGAACTTACTTCCGGATCATTTGTTTCGCCTGGAAAGCGCGCGAGCCCGCTCCGGATCCACCTAACTCCCGGAGTTATAAGCACTTTATTTCGCTAGTTTACTGCATGCTAAATAAAGTGTTTGATGTTTTTCCCCGCCCGCCGGTTTTATAGTGTTTTTGTTCGCTGCGTCCGCGTCGGAAGCATAATTGATACGGCGAGCTTTCGCCTACGGAATTCCGTTATTTAATATCCAATGATAAGGCGCGAAGAAGGGGCGGGGGAGGAAACATTACGCTCGTAAATTACCGCGGTGAAAATTATCATCTTCGGTGACAATATCGCCAGAACTTTTTTCTCATTTAAAACTATTGTCACGAGTGGGAATCTTCTAAAAACCACGAGGGGTTTTTTCCGTGTTCCGCGAATAAAAAACATAAAAAGTATTTAAACGCGAACTTGCGTAATTGAGGGCAAATTGCGACCGTGTCGAAATGTAAACACAATAAGGAGGTAACCAATACAACGTAACGTAAAGGTTCATATTTCATAATAAAACATCAGCGGAATTTATTACAAACGGAGCCACGCGCTTATACGAATGACGCAAACGAACACAAAGCAGGTGACGAAAAATGCAACGCGCGACTAGGCAAAAAACGTGTATTTAAAGTGCGGGCCAAATTTAAAATTCGGTGACACACTAACCGAATTTACTTGTGATTTCTTTTTACATAATCATATTCTTTTTAGAAGACGTTCCATAATCCATACATATAAAATCGCCCGACGAAATGAGCGTATATTTTATTCCTCGGGGCTCTCACTATTCCGGAAATATAACTCAAATAATATTTCTTAGTTATTTTATTCTGGTTATTTGGTTCTGTATTATATACGACGGCGGAAATTTATGATCGTGATCTAGATGATTTACTAACAATTTCAGTCTCTCACATTTCGCTTTAAAGATTCATCTATATTTCTGGGATTATCCATCGAATAAGGAAGGAAAGATATTTTCTTAATGGCAAGCAGCAAACTATTGGGTATAATCCGACGTTTCTACTTTTATATTTTATTTTTATTGTTCATTAAGTTTTCTTGACTATACTTTTTCGTTTTAGTTAGTAATTAAGCTCTTGTGAAAAATAATAAGAATAAGCACAAGCAAGGAATGATTTCAAAACAAAAAAAAACAATCTCGCTTTAAGCTTCAGGATTAGCGAAGCTTTTACAGCCTGAAATGCACACACACACAAACAATCTAGCAAAACGGTGGATGCGCTCCGTGCCAATGATAACATCGGCCATAAATTTCGCGCGCTTACGAAAAAGAGTAGAAAGCGCGAGCAGGAAGTATTTTAACGAACAGTAAATTTTCCGTCACGTTCTGCGGCAAGCTCGACAAAAAAGTAAACGGACCTGCTGTGTGCGAGTACAGAACGCGGCGTCATTATAAATCAGGCCGGTCAGTTATTGACGGTCATAATAGGTTTAATTTATGCGAATAACAATCAACGAATTCTATCCCGCGTCGGTCGTAAATAACGGGAACGGCAAAACTGTACTCGGGGCGTAATTTACGCACGCCCGTGTGAACTTCGGCACTCGTAAACACCGATTTACTTATTAAACAATGAACGGGCGGGGGAGTATAATAAATTTTAAGTGTATCAAAAACAGAAATGTTTATACGTTTGGATTTGGACCGATTTTACGGAGAATAAAAGGTTTGCCGTAAACACTTAGGATTATATTTCCAAACTGCCAAGATTGTGACGCCACCTAACAGCTTTCAAAGAGATATCGAAAATAGCATGTAATCTGCGCTAGAATTTACTAGAAAATTGTTACGGGTGAAAATCCCGTTAAAATCCTTTTTAGTATTGTCAGTCACCCTGTATTGCGAAGTAACTCGAACTGTTCGTTATTTGCACTACGCAATACGGAATAGTTGCCGTCTCCCTCGGTCCTTAAGTGAATTAACTCTGTTCTTCTATCAACCCCCTCCTGATATCTTACAAGCATCGAAAATTCTGTGTGGCTCGTTGCGAGGTGTAGACGTGTTGTTGCGTTTATTGTGCTTTGCGATTTCATTTGGCTGAAAATGCCTGGAGATGAAAGTGAACGGTAGTTTGGTTACCGGATTTTTAAAATCGTCACCCCTGCACTTTTAAGCATTGTTTAATGCTTGTTCAAGCCTAGACCCGGTAGATTGAGATTAGGTAAATCTGGCGATTATTTGGGCGTGGTTCAGAGTGTAACGCATATTTTCTTTTCTTTTAGGTTTTCTTTCTTCTTCTTTGTTTTGGTTTTACGTTTTCTGTTTGTTGGTCTTTCTTTTACCCTTCGATTTATTACGACGTTTACTACGATCATCGCTCTTTGGCTACCCAAACCTTTGGTGGCGATTGCTGGGGCCCAACCATCTTGAAGTTACTGCAAAGTCAGTTCGACAACGACGGTTACATTCACCGCCATTGCTTCCCCGTCTGTCCGGACGTGAATTCCGTCGTTTGAGGTCGCTGACATTGCGGTAACGCTAAGGCAACATACCTCGTATGTCTATTCTTGTCGCACATTGTTCTCATCTAGGGATGAAACAACACAGCCGAAAGTTTATTATTTTAAGTGACGTTCAAAGAAGTTACTGTTAACTGAACTTGCCTTTAAAGTTTCAATTTGTTTTGTATCGGAACTGTTTTCACTTTGTTTTAAATAATACATTTTTGATTATAAACTATTGCCATCGTGGGCGTGGCAAACCGTTGCCTTCCCTCAATATCAATACCAAGGTCAAGCAACGATCTAAACAAGCAAATCATTGGCTCGTATATGTTACGTGGGTTTGAATATTATGTAATGCATGTTTTAGAGCGCCATCTCTCAGCCAATAGAGGACTTGAGTGAATGTACTAGCGAGAAATGCCAATCGTTAATCCAACGAATTTGTGTCAGTCTGTGCCTCCTAATACGTAATTGCCTGACGAAGGCTCCCGGTTCCTTCTGAACCCAAATGTAGAAGATAAGGTAGGTGCTCATGTTCAAGGCCTAACTGAGTGAATCCAACACATCTGATACTTGGATTACCGAAGATTCTCCAAACCTCTATAAAAAAAGCTACCCCCTCGTTGTTGAGTTTCTCTTATATTTAGAGTGTTTCTTTCACTAGCATCTTTTGTGGGTTAGGATAACCCCCCGTCCCAGTTCTGGGCCAGAATAGCACCCTCCCCCCGAACGAGTTTTGCCCTTGATGCCACCGTCTATTTTGACAACGTGTTCGCAGAAAAGGGCCTTTGTTTGTAGCTGCCGAATCTCGTAGGGCGCGCTCCGAGGGCTGCGCCCCTTCCGTTGTCGAAGACACTTCTAGATTGGGGGAGGTCGTATTGGTATCGTATTTCTTGTGTTTGAGCTGTACACCATGTTAATAACTTACCAAAAAAATTCAAGGCAAAACTATCCACTTCAAAGTATCAAGAGAACAACAGCTTATACAACCCGACCGCACTAAAACTTAATAGTCAACACGTTCGAAATTTCTGAGTCGTTTTGCATAGTAGCTTGTCGGAGGGATTATTGAATACACCGGAATAAAGCGTTTAATGCGACGCTGGCCGAAAGTTTCGCGCCGGAGCGGCCACCATAAAACATGCATTACTCTCAGGAGCTTAATTTTATCGGCGTTCAGTTTTAATGCGGTGCACGGTGCAATAAACAGCGTCAATGGGGTCGCAACATGATTCGCCCCTGCAACGTTCGATCGGGCGCCAAAAAAAACAACCGGGGCGGGGGGGATTAAGTTCGGAGCTGTCACCGCCGCTGCATCCGGGTGCGATTTTATGGTGGAAAGTTTTAATTGAGTCGCCGACGCGATTCGGAAAGTTCGCTGCAGTTGGCTTTTCGTCGACGGAGTTGAAAGAATTAAGTGATCAGATGGGTGTACGAGTCTTGTTTAAGCCAAGCGATTAGCCCCCTGATTATATTTTTAAAGGCATTATTAACTTAATGAAAGGAAAATTTGGAATGTCTGTTTTTTTTTTTTGTTAATGTCTCTTCGTGTTATAATATTGTAACAAGGAAATTAGAACGCCACTAACTCAAAAATTCGCAGCTGCAAAAATCAGTCGGCCAAAGGTTTCCGCAGACAATTACGTAAGTATGAATGTTTTGGAAATGTCAAGGAAGAAATACGCAAATTCCAAGTAACACGCTTTCAGTTCCACATGAGTCATATGCCAAGGCATAATTAAATAACTTTCCTCGGAATAAAACCCTTTAAATAATCGAGCTGATCATTAGGTCATTAGTGTGATAGCTAATCGGAAGTCTTGTTTCATTGTGTAAGTGACCAAGCCATGTCAGTGGTAAGTTTCCCTTAAATGTATGTAAATAAATTATTTCCGTAAAAGTATTATGTATTGCGTTTGGGTTTCTGATATTATTATATTGCAATTTGCAGGGGATTTCAGTTGCAATTGCCTGCAGTCACGTATTTCTATAAGTGCGCGTGCCACGTGAGCATATATCAGCGGGTTCTTGCATATAAATGTCTAATTTGGAATAATTTGCAGGGGCCGTAAATTTACTTTTACGGCCTTAAATCGTCTTTTGAACGCCTTTTGGGGCGTACTCCGAAGTTCGAACCCGTTATCTTGCCATCACGATAACTCTACCCCTGCACTCATCGGATAATGATTTTTACATAGCGTAACTTATGCTTTTTCTGACAACTCGAAAACGTAGCGTATTTTACATCTATTTTGGCATTGATGAAATGATCCCGCCAACAACACGTAACACGCAGTAATATTTTTTCCTCTCCCGTCAGTTTTCCGGAGATATCTGCATTCTGCGGTCCCCGAGGTTGTTAGAAATCCCATTCGGCGAACACTGCGCTACATAATTGCATGTCCGTTCCACACGCACTCTCTCGTCACAGCCACGAATAACAAAGAACGGCTTTCCACCACCCCCTCGCCCCCTCGAGTGAATGTGAATGTATCCTCCGACATCTTCGTTTAGATTGAGATCGACCACCTCGTTAAGGTCCCGTCTTCAAAATTCTTCACCCTAACCCCCCCGCCCCCTGGTGCGCCCCGGCGATTATTTTTCATCATATAATAATCAAGTGAATTTCGTTTCATCTTTCATTCGAGAATAATTGAAAAGATCTCGCGCCTTTTCAGGGCCCGAATCGAATTCTAATTAGGCGCGTTCGTTTTTCGAATTTCGGCCCGGAAACGTTTCGGATTTTTATTCGAGAGTATTGTTTCGTTTAATTTACGAACGCGCCCAAAAAAGACGCTTTAAAGGGACGGAGGAGGCGAAGCGTGAACGGAGTAAACAACTCCGAAGGCTGAGAGACAAAGCTATTAAATTACGGATGGGGCGGGGTGGCATTCATGAAAAATGAAGTAATTAAATACGGAAGAATGAATATTTTGTTTGAAAAGTACAATTATTATTGTACCACTGGAAAGTAACTTCAAGGACGTGTTACAGTTTATTTTCCGCTTGTGTACGAACACACCCTGTACAGTACATTCCAACGCCGCAATCTATTTTTAGCGCACCTCAACCTGTTTCCCATACTACGCGCTGGAGTTTACGACTCCGTGCTCGCGTAATTTCCCCATTCAACATGCCTTTCGCTAATATTTTCAGATTAGAATTAAAAATTAGCCCCACCCTTGCTTAAGATTGAAATTACTTTTACGCTGCGATCATTTGGCAAATTTAAGGCGTACTACTTCACGGTGCGAACGACAACGGATGGTCGGTTTCTTTTTTTTTGTCACGTTTCCGAAATTACTGCGTTTGCTGACATGACCCTTGGCCTTTGTCGTGATTGGTTTGCGTTGATGTCACGTTGAATATTTCTCTCTCGTTTGTTCTTTTTCCTTTTTCGCCGACCGAGGGAAGCGACACTTTTCATTAATTTTCTGTTCGTCCAGTGAACCGCACGTTCTTCGTTGGTAGTTCCGTGTTAACTTGTTCCACTTCGCCAAGGAGGTGAAAGTAGATTTGTACGGCTGTGCGCCGAATTTTACTGGTTCACTTGGGGCGAAAAAGCCGCCTCTCCGCGGTTTGTGTCAGCCTAGCCCTACTCGACTAGGTAAGTTTTGCTTGCTGTTTCTCTCGATCTGGCCCTTATGTCCGTTCATTTTTCGCTTATAGGCTTTTCTTTCCCGTCTTTTTTTTTGTTCTACGACTGTAACACCAATCGTAGCATCACCGCTAGTACCAGTGCACGCACCAGTTGACACACGGCGAGGAAGCCGACAGTTCGCGGAAGTGCCCCGTAGCCGGCCGCCTCCATCGACTCGACAGACGAACACGCCGGACATACAGATCGGATCTTTATTGAGTTATTTATTGTTTGACGGCGGTCATAATTCTATGTCGCGTTTGCGCATGTGGCATTGCGTAGTGTTGCGTCGTTCCCCACCACCGGTTGCATATGAAGAAGGTATGTTCAGCAGTACCAGAAGTACCCATTGTACTCCAAGAATCCGTGCCTGGTAATGAATTGGTTCAGGTGATAGGTCGGTTCCCCATGTGGTCTAGCGTACCATACGTCAAAATCATGTAGCAGTTTCCTGGTCCACTGCGCCTTAGTTGCATTTATCCACCTCATTTTCCATGTCAACATAGTTTCCTCTCTGAGCTAGAGCAGCGTAGGACTTATCTCCTTCTGTCGCCAACAGGTTAATGAGTATAACTCGTGCCAGCACAGAAGCTGCAGCATCAGTTGCCACCGTCCTGTATGCTCTGCACACCCTTATTGCATAAATTCGTTCGCATTTCACTACTTTACTTTATATTTGCCAACTAAACAAGCTTTGACCCAGATTGGTGCGGCTCTACGACAGAGCCTAAGAGTCTCCTTTTCTTTTCAGAAATCCCGAAGTTCCTTGGCATCAACCTTGATAGGAATGTCGCAGCCATTTCGCCAGTGACATGGTGGATGTGCTCTCCAAAACTCAGGTGTTGTTCGTCAAAGAAAACAACTCCCAAACGCCTGAACGGTCCAAGTGGTAAAGGTCCGGCCTTGCAATCGCATGGTCGTCGGTTCGAACCGCGCTCGGGATTTTTCTCGGGGGTGGTCGACTTCAGGCACCCTTCAGTGTTGGGGATAAAATTCGACACTGCTTCCCCTTAAACGGCGAGGAGGTTTGGAAGTAACTGCCGCTCGTGAGGTCCTGATAAGTCTTAGACTTAAGATCCCGTTGGGCAACCACCACAGATAAAAAAAAAACTTAATAGCTTTCTTAGGAATAACGTCTACACCATGAAGCCCTAGCGGTCTATGTTTCTTTCTGCCCGAGAGTAGTACTGCTTCTGTTTTATCAAAGGATAGTTCTAGCTTATGTAGGTCCATCCACTTAGAGATTTGCTGAAGAGCGTAAATTGCTTTTTATTCTAATTCTTCTTCCGTTTTCCCCGTTACTACCACCGCTAAGTCGTCAGCGAAGGCTAGTAGTACCACCCCATCAGGTATGCTCAGATTCAGAGCAAATTCCATAGGGCAGAGCCCTGGGGAGCCCGACACGTTATCCTCATTTTGAGGTTTGGTTCCACCTCCAAGAACCTGCCATCAAGGTAGCTACCCACCATACGTAGATGTTCTGATGATCAGATGATCCTGTTCCAATCTCACCCTTTGTTTTTATGCCCGTTGTCCTACCATTATCTCCATTTTTTCCTGCGCGCTCAACTTAACGATCGCCAACGAGGATTACCGGTAACGCAACGATTCGCAGTTACACTGTTATAAAATTTTATAGGTTATAGGTTCAAATTTTAAATTGGCGAACACGTGCATTGGAAATGTCAGATGTAAACAAGTGCCTCCAAGTTTTTCAAAGTTTGGAACAAATTTTACTTTGAATTGAAATGTAAAGTACCAACAAAAGCACTTCTTACCTCGGTAAAAATTTTTGTTACATTCACATAACGTTTACGTTAAACAAATCTCTAATTCCTAACCTCACATTTCTGCTTACCACACTTTCAAAACTTGTAATTTCATAAAATAAAAAAGGAATTCTCAATTCAAAACTAATTAAAAACTTAAAATCAACTTCACTTCCGTACACTTTAGAAACACTTTCACTCGCTACAGTCTGTTTTCAGGTTATGTTGTAACAGTTCATCGTAGTCAACCTTTACGTCTGAAATTTGAGACGCCCTGAGGCGCACCCTTCGGCCATCGGCAAGGTAGACAAGCCTTCTTTTTCTCTCGGATCGATTAGCTTGGACCAGCCAATGCCTTGCAGTGAGCGGGGTGTTCGGTGTTCGGCTGCATAACCTCACAGAACTCCACCCAGAAGCACTTCCTCTACCCACTCTACCCAAAGAACGTCTTGGTCGGCCATAGGAAGTTGTACTTCGTTTTGCATGGCATCATTTTTTATAAAAACTGCCTACGTACACTATTTACACTGCGTTTCTAATATTGTGAACTGTGTCATTTTCGACTTTTTAAAGCGACCTTTATAAAAAAAAATAAATAAATAAATAACACAAGTGACAACGACTGGATTGATTTTCTATCATTAACGCCAAACTTGCAATAAGTATGCACAAAGCAGCACTGATTTTTCTCTGACAATTGTTGGATAACATTGCGACTTTTAATTTTTAGGCTTTCTGGTACTGTCGTAACAGTTCATCGTAGTCAACCTTTACGTCTGAAATTAGAGACGCCCTAAGGCGCACCCTTCGGCCATCATCAAGGCAGACGAGCCTTCTTTTTCTCCCTGACTGATTAGTCTGGACCGGCCAATACCCTTGCAGTTAGTGGAGTGTTCGGCTTCCTCGATTCGTCAGCGATGTTTATCTGTAAAGTGTTCCACAATAAAAATTGCTCAATGTTTTATTGCTACAATTCTTGTGTGCTTGCCGGGAATGAAAATTGTGGCTGTTAATTAATAATAAGGGTTTTCTGCAGCTTTAATGAAAAAACAAATTATTCTGTAATAAAACCCAATAAAGTGTAAAATGTCGAACGCATCCTACATTTAATTTTCATAAGGTAGCATCGAGACGCAACTTGTTTGAGAAACGCCGTCTCATTAAACGTTTATTAAAATGAAAGCGTGGGAGTTGCAGAAAAAAATCCCGAATAAAGGGAGAATTAATTTTTAATTACGTTTACGTTTTTAATTTTACCAACAAAGGACCTACGTGAAAATCAATATTTTTCTTCTTCAAATCAGAGTAGGTTCTCTCTTTTAGTACAAAACGTGAATCAGAAACTAATTGGGAAGTTAATTTCCATCAAAGTGCGAAATTCATTTCATTTTATTTTCCTTTTCTCTTTTAGTTTCATTGTCAATTCAAATATTCACTTTAAGTAAGTCCTTAAATTAGATGCATTGTTACCGCCGAACGGGCCATTCCGGATCCTGTTGTGGATCTCGGTCAAAATTATTGATTTTCTAGAAAGAGTCGGTGACTAGGCCAGTTTGGGGCACATGATTTCCTTTCCTGCCTAGATTTCTCGCCGAGCGCATGACTGCGTTAGCGCTCCGGCCATTTTGTACTGTTCCCTTTAGTGTTGTGTGCTTGAGAGGAAAACGAACGGACATTTATTCCGGAACCCTACGTGAAAGACAATCATCTCCTTGTGTTTTTCGAAGCCCGATTTCAGCAGATAAATCGGGAATTTATTGCAAGCGAATGGCAAGTTCTAACGTTGGTTTTCGTTCTTTCATTACTTAGGCTTTTACTTGGGGCTAGTCTTCGCTGAGATACTTTAGTGCGGTTGTAGAAAGTTCTTGTCAACCTGGTCCATCGGACTTGCTTTTGCCAACCTGTTGTTCGACATTTACAGAATCTCATAGTGTGTGGTTAATCTCCAAAAATCCGTCCGTCTCTCTGTATCTATTTCCATGGTTGGGTGAGAATTTATTAACTGAGTTTACCATGTTTTTAGAAACTAGCATCTGCTTATTATTTGAATTATTAAATGCTGTTCTTCTCGTTTTAAAAATCGTTTTGAATTTGTCTCGTATATCGTTCTGAAGTATTCCATTTAAATTGAAATTGAATAAGGTCAAGCGCCTCTCTTGAGTATTTATATTTCTGTGGGGGTACAGAAAATTACTACAAAGTAAATACATACATATTTAGATGAGGTCTTCATCATCATCATCGTACATTAAGAAATTGAACAGTTTCAGAATGATTCGCAATAATTTGAGGCACGTCGCCGTCCGCGTGCGTAATGAATACAAATTACCCCAAAAAGTTACCCGCGAAAATAAAGAGCAACATTTTCCCGAGTCGTCCGCGCCCATTATCTTGATGTCTTGGTAGGACCTCGCCGCTCTCCCGTCGCAGGCAATTTCGGCAACTTTTTCCCCCGAGTAGGAAACACGCATCCTTCAACGTCCCCGGCTTAAAGTGTCACGGATTTACAAATTTCTCGCGCAGATAAAAGGAGGAGCGCACTCTTTCTATTAAAATTTTCACTTACGTGAGCGATTCCCTCCTCGCCGCCGAAAATTGCTTTCCATATACATAGGTGCGTCGCGAACGCACGAGGGAAACAAAACGATAAATGTTGAAACGGTTTCCCTTGATTTTCGCTGACAACATCAGGAAAAAATGAGCGAATATTTTTTTGGGGGGAGGGGGGCCATCAATCATCCTGGACGTCAGCTATTCACACATTGATTATAATTTCGGATTATTAAAACTAAATTGATTTTATTGTATGTATAAAATGCTTCATTTCCTAAGGGTTGGTAAACACACTCGGCTTATAACTTATAACGACATGTAGATGTGGATGTGCGTGTTTATTTAAAGCAGCGAAGCCACCCCATATACAATAGACGAAGGTCTCGACCGTTGGTAATGAATCATAAATATGTAATGCCACGGAGATTAATCGCCGGGGATTCACGCAAGTAGAATTACAGTAGATATCTGCCCCACATATCAGTGATACAACATGGTGCTAATGTAGTTAATTTAGCTTCTGCGGGCCCGTTTATGAACAGATGTCTATGTGCTGCGCGATAGAATGAATTTACGCGATGCACGCCAGCTAACGTATGTACGGTTGACGTCGGAGGTAAATTAATTTATTATTCAGGGTGGTGACGTGAGTGGTTCTGTGAAACTTTCAGGAGCTTGGCAGTCACCCATATATCAGAATTGTCTGCGCGCCTTGTCGCCTGGAAATGCAATTTACTTGGGCTGAAACGTACGCTTTGTTTATTTTTATTACTTTAAATGAAAAAATATATTGTAACAAGGAAACGCAAGGATTCGCAGCTGCAAAAATCAGTCAGCCAAAGCTTTCCGCAAAACAATCATATAAGTATGAACACGCTTTCAGTTCCCCATGAGTCATATGCCAAGGCATGATCTCATAACTCCCCGGGGAAAACGTCCTCGAACGAAACCCCTTTAAATAGTCGACGAGTTGATCATTAGATCATTAGTGTGATAGCTAGTCAGAAGTCTTGTTTTATTGTGTGTAAGTGACCAAGCCATGTAAGTTATCCTTAAATGTATGTAAATACTGAGCTACGACCCTTATTTCAGTTACATAAATTATTTAGTTCGGATTTGTAATGAGCAAAGAAAAGACCGCCGAAAGAAATCTCGAAAGGTTTTTGCTGTACTCAATTTCAGCAGCATAAATAGTTCTGAAATAATTTTCCCTCTCGACTTGGCGGATATAACTCGCCGGAGCAAAACATCTCGGAACATTGGCTGACGTTTTAAATTACTTAAACTTGGAAAACACGGAATAAATCTCCGTACGAGTTTAGCTGCAGCGGTCCGGCGAGTTCTGGGGGAAAACTCCGAGCAACTCGGAAAAACCTTTAAACTCGGCGAAGGGCTGTCGACGGCGCGCCGCGCCGCGCCGGCGGAAAACGTAACGGAAATAAATTAAATTCGCATCGAACGGAAATACATTCATCACGACACGTACCATCAACGCTGGAACTAAAGCTCTGTTTGTCTTGAAAACTGGTGGCGTCTCTTAAATAATTCTTCTAAAAAAAAAAAATACAGTTCTTTTTTGTCGCATGGAAATGGCAAATTAAAATTAAAACGCTAAATAATTGGAAAGCTCAAATTAAGAAAATGATTCCATCGAAATGAAAATAAAAAAAAAAACATTAAGTAACAAATATTTCCGCAAATTCGTCGTTCTCGGAGGAGGGCGTCACAATCGAAGTTTGTTCCTCATCCGCATTTGAAATTCAGCCAAACTTCCTGTATAATGAGAAAAACGGGGGCCTTCAAATTGGATCAGCGTTAAAGATACAAGCCCGGGTTCCTGCTCCCTCGCGGGCGCGTTTGATTTTATTAAAACGCGTCGTTAACCCGTATTAAATCAACATCGGTGACGTTAATGCGGACCGAATTGACAATTTACATTAGCCGACTTAATCCTCGTACCACGTTAAATTGTGCACGTGCACGTATTTGTCCTGAGCAAAGATTATTGTGAGTTATTGACAGACGCACGATGTGCTTTGAATATCCCCCAAACATTTGGCTCGATCGCTCCGAACTACTGGACGAAATTCGAATTCCGTCATTCGTCGACTCCGAAACGTCAACGTTTTTTAATTTCACCCTGTCACAGCAAAAATGTTAAAAGAAATACTCCTGAGTTAATTACTGACTTACCGGATTGAGGGTTGTCTCTCAACAACGGTTCTCCCAAGCTAGCACAATGGAGAAGGGGTGAGTATTTATTAAGATTGTAAGAACTCCACATTCGAGACCCCCTCCCCAGGTCCCAATGTGTTCGCCTCAGTTAGAACAATAATTCCAGGAGATTTAAATTCACTTGTACGCTCAGAGTAGGGATCGGCGTAAACAAAACACTCACTGTGGTACAAAATTTATTGTAACACTACAAAAGCAAGGCATAAAATGCGTAAACTATTATTCGGTAAATTAGCCGATAACAAACACGAAAGGTTAACACGAGCCGGTAATCAGATCTGATCTTACAAACCGAAAAGATTGCTCACTAAGCAATAACGTTAATTTGTCGTCTTAAATATTCTAAATTTTACGTTAATGATTGGCCTAATATTGGCCCAAAACGGTGAAGCCAAGTAAGTAAATAAACAAAAGTATTAATGCGTCACATAGGGCAGGATTCACTCAGGATCAGCTCTGTCAATATAGGTGGCGTTAGCCTCATCCTCATCTAGACAGAGCAATCCTAGATGAGGATGGGATGCGAGTCAGCCTCACTTGCGGGGTCCCGCAGGGATCTGTGCTCGGACCGACTTACTGACTGCTCGGACTGATTTACTGTCCAAGTAATGAATGGTCTACAAATGTATCACATATATTGCTTGACTTATTTACGAGCAAATTATTAACTATCGTGACTGCAAACTAATAAATTCGTTACGTATCCTTCCAATTGACTAACAAAACTAATAGGTCTATTAGTTGACTTGTCTACGAACGAAAAGATCTTTCGATTTGCTTATTTGTAAGCAAATAATTTACTAACTTTACTGCCAGCTAATTTATCTTCCTAAATAACTAGTAGACCCATTCATTTCTTCTATCGATTACTAACTGTTCAATAGATCTATTATTTGACTTGTCTATGGACGAGAAAGTCTATTGGTCGGCTTAGTTATAAGAAAATTATCCATAATGTTTGTGAATAATTGAAAATGATTTACTAACTTGATAGATCTATTAGTTGTCTTGCTTGCACAGATCTACTGCTTGAGCTAAGCAAACCATTTACTGTTTGCTGCTTCTGATCAGCTTATTATATAGTTTATTAACTGACTAACAGATTTAACAAATCTGTTTCTTGTTTTTCCAACTAACTATTAGTTGACTTGTCTACGAACGAGAAGGTCTTTCGGTTGGCTTATTCATAAGCAAATTATTGGCTAACTTGAATATCATCTAACGAATCTGTTTCTTCTTTTTTCCAACTAACTAATAGACCTATTAGTTTGTTCTGTGATTTACTGTCCAAGCAATAGATCGATTAGTTGACATGTCTACAAACGTATCACATATGACTTGACTTATTAACTAACGTGACTGCAAACTAATAAATTTGTTGCATATCCTTCCAATTAACTAACAAATCTATTATTTGTTCTGTAACTCATTGATCAACTAATAGGTCGATCAGTTGACTAGTCTACGAACGCGAAGACCTTTCGGTTGGCTTATTTGTAAGCAAATCATTTACCAACTTTACTGCCAGCTAATTTGTCTTTGCAAATAACTAATAGACCCATTCGGTTCTTCTATGAATTACTAATTTCTTAATAGATCTATTAGTTAACTTGTCTACGAACGAGAAGGTCTATTGGTTGGCTTAGTTATAAGAAAATTATTTACTAACGTGCTTGCAAACGGTCAGATCTACTGGTTGGTTTATTTATAACCAAACCATTTACTGTTTGCTGATTCTGACCAGCTTATCATATAGTCTATTAACTAACTAACAGATTTATCAGTTGCTTTGTGTACTAACCAACATTAATCCAGTCGACAGTAAAATACGCGCAGTTGACATTGTTTCATTTATTAATAAATTCCAATACACAGTTTATAATCGAATAAGTTTCTACTAAATCCTATTAATACGCAAGAAAACTGTATGAGCCAAAGGCTACGTCTACCTACTTTTCCAAGAAACGTTTTAGAATCACTGGGCGTGATTTAAAAGCCCCAGCTGAGTGAAGTTTACTATTATGTGCAATAAATGAGAGAGCAATAAACAGCCAATTTAACAATTCGTAAAAAATTGCTTATAATTAATAAATTCGGTAATCAACGTCAGTGAGTATTTAAGATTATCTTCTGTTACCGAAATTCATACGGGCGACATTGACCGAGTGACCGCGAATTTTGCTGGAGCGTTATTGTTTTATAAAATCCACAGTCGCACGTACATCTCACGAACGAACGGAGGTTTTCAAAACTAAAGACGATGCGCTCTTGTGTTAAGTCAGTTTTTTTTTGTTATTGTTGAGCTAGATCGTTAACATTTGCAGAATTAATTTTCTTATTTGCGATCAATAAATGGCAACTTCCCATTTTTCTGATAAATAAGGACTGTAATTTATGAACTTAATTTTACAAACAAAGAGAGAGAGAGAGGGGTCTCACTCCTTACGATCCACGTTCCAAACGGACAAAAGAAAGCCTTCCTCCGCTCATTGTTTTAATTTCACGCAATAAACTTAAAGACTTTTGAAGCCGACCGAAGAGGATTCCGAAATATTTATGAGCCAATTTCCCTTTTTCGGCTTTCAGCGCCGAAAGGGCTTTGCGATTGCCACTATTAAGTAATGAGGACGAGGGATTTATAATTTGCGGCGAGCGAGGCGCAAAATCAAGCGGAAAAAAGGCGCCGCGCCTGCGCACTCAAGTCCTCTTGGACCGAAATGCCTATAGTGTTAACCCCTCAGGTTAATGAGCCTCGTTGTAACTTGTAATTACATTGTTAGCGGCGAATTGTTAGGGAGGGGCACGAATTCTTGTACAAGTTTCGGATGTACAGGTAATGAGGAATTATTTAATTTTGTTCGCTGGTGGGATTTATTACAAAAGTTTTGGGCCTGGATAAAGAAAGTCAGCCCCAGGGATACATACCTTTAAGGGGCACGAGTATTATAAACGCACCGAGAGGGATGAAATAAACATTTAATAAAATAAATATGAAAACCTTCTTGTTCTTCTTATTTTGTTGTTAACGTCTGCCGCTCCATTCGCCTTGTGAATCCAATGGCCGTGTGGCTTCAATAAATCGTGCTTCCCGAGCGACTTCAATCAATTTAGTCGGAAGTGTCTGTCAAAGACGTTCGCTGTAATCTACGATGATGCTCATGCCATGTCACGTCTGGCTATGCAAGGAAGTCTGCGGCGGGGCGAACTAATCTGCTGCACTTTGTACAAGAAGAGCCGAACGTGCTTTCAAGAACCAAAGAGTTCGACCCCCTACGTTCTCGTAGGGATGGGCGAAAACCAGAACGCCAAATGAAGTAAATAAACTCGCCCGTTACTTTTTCCCCGTTACATTTCAACGTTGGTCTTCGAGTGCGCGTTTTTGTTTTAGGGTGAAACAAGCTCGATCTTGATGCAAATTCTATTTTTAGCCCCGTCGCGCCACCTATGATCTAGACAAGATTCTAGTGTTTTCCAGACTCGCACTGGCTGGTGGTAGAATTTGCTGGAATGTTCGCCGCCATTCTAGCAAGAGTGAATTACTATACATATAAACCCGAGCGGGCTTCAAAGAGTAGATAACTTATACAAGAGGGGACACTTGAACAAGGAAGTGCAAATTAGAAAACTTTTTCACGCCGATTTAAATGTGCTTTCGAGTGTTTCCAGACAAAAATTGTGTCTGTGATAATCTGATTGGTGCCACACCTTGTGTCATGCCAACATCGTTTCCCCCGCATTTCGTCTACGCCAATTTAAAGGGACAACTGGTTCGAGGTCAGCCAAACTACTCGGCAAAGATCAAACATACCGACACGGAGTATCGTACCTAGTCTTTGACGGTTTTATGGTTTTATTTAGAAAGCAATGTGTATAGCTAGCGAATTAGTAGAAGTGTTATTTGTTAGACAAGTGCGTAGCTCGATATTATTCGTGCTTTTATTGTGTTAAACGATCGTAGACATTGAAGTGCTTTTAAAATAAACAACGTTCAACATTCAAGCGTAAATTAATGAGTATCATTTATTCTAGTGCTCTAGGAAGCACGTATATCATACTCTAAGCGTCCTCAATGCTTCTATTAACAATTTAAATAAAGAAGTAGAGGGTCAGGGATTTACTCTGAAGGAGTTCTTCTGTATGTACATTTCTGGCATTGATATTACACGTTGTAGGTACTTATATTTTTAATGACCCGCACAAAAACAGTTCAATTTTTTCTTGAATTGTACATTTGATAATTATACCGTTCGTAACATCTGCACCGCAAACAACTGTCATGTACAGAAATAATATTTTTATCGTGAAAATGATAACGTGGGTTAGATGACCTTCCTGAAACGTTTCTGGTCTAATGAATCTTACTCTAATGACTTTCGTATAAATACTTTTCCTTTTCGATGAGAACAAGTGACACATATAATATACACAGAAAATAAATAAGGGTGATGGGTGTCATTTAACTTGGTAGTTATTTCCTCATGGAGTAATAGTAATACTGATTTGTGACCTCATGTGCGTGTGCGCCAATTAGGAAAGAAATGATCACATGTGTATTTTCAGTGTCAATCAGTGTGTCCCTCTACATTTAAAAAAATCATATCTCCCTTATTGTTATATTTTCTTTTCGCAAATTGATTGTGATCATCGAAGCTCTTGCTACAAACAGATATCGAAGCATCATTCGTAAAGGTTGGCGTTTCTGGTAAGACTTTTATTTTCAATAGTGTATTATATATACCACCTGGATCGGCGTTAATATTTTTGATTGACTTCTGCAAATTTTATCAGAATATTTAACAATATGTACTTTTGATAAAGTTGATCGTTGACTTAATCAATTTATTTAAATCTTACTTAAGGAACCATCAGCCAACACTTACATGTCGGGGCGTACACTCATATCTTTTTACAGCATCATTTTGAATTCCTCAAGGTAGTAAATTAGGACCACTTTTATCCTTAGTTTTTATTAACGACCTCCCGGATGTCGTTAACCATGCGGACACTCTTCTTTTTGCGTGTGATTTAAAAATATATAAACGCATAGATATTAATGATTCAAAAAAGACTGCAAAGAGATATTGAACTGGAGCAATATTAACAAATTACCTTTTAATACAGAGAAATGTTTAACGCTTAGTTTCAGTCGTAAACATAAGTGACATATTTATTTATGATTATATCGCATGGGGTTACAGGTATTAGAGAGTTATAGGAAGTTTTTGCAACACATTACGATAAAAATATCGTTACGTTAAAGGCTATGTTGCTCAGCAACCTTACGGATCTAGCCAATCACAAACAGAGTTTTAACGTTTAACGTACGTAAATTTTAACGGAATGTATTGCCAAAAACTCCCTATTGTTTTAATGTCAACGTTTTACTTTAAACAGGTTCGTCTTGACTTCGGTCCGACTAGTTACAAAACAAGACTCGCATTAGTCTAGTAGCGAATTGATTTGTTTTCGACCTCGGTCCGTGTATTGAGAAAAACCTCATTCATTGGCTCTCCTAGAACGATAGCTTCAAACGGATCTATTTAGACCTCGGTTCGCGTTTTAATTTCTATTTTTTTAATGAACGTTAACGACAAATGATACATAACTTTGCACAACGTTTGGTTACGTACGTAATTTACTACCGTCTGTCTATTGTTAAATGTCATTATGATCAATTACGAATACAAAGATGTCAGTTTAATTGATGAATGACGTTTTAAAATAAAATCTTGGCTACTAGGTGATGCAGGTGATTGCAGACGTACGGCTTTTAATCTAGCGGACGTATTACGTGAAAAATTGGTTGAATTGGTTTTACCACGAACTTTATTGTTAAATAGGACGACCGGTTTCGGCAGGTATAATTGGTCAGCATAACTAAGAGGAATGTACAAAGTTGTACTAAGACGAATTAAAACAAAATTAAATTAAAATTTACGTGTGCGGAGTCGCTAACATGGAGGCTACACCGGTATACACGTGTGTGTGTGTATGTGTGTGCGCGCATGTGAGCTGAACCTGAAGCCGAACCTGCGCAAAACGCAGTTGTCAAAAAAAGATCTTATCTAAATGAGGTTCTTAAGTTTGCTTAAACGGAAGTACTCGTTCTTGAATTTGAAAACAACGAGAGAGTGTAATTACGAAGCGCGAGTTTGAAAAAGCAAACAAATTTGAACAATTAACAAACAACAAAACAAAACTAGCACGTCAATATTTATAGTTGCTCTTGATTAAATAAGCTTTAGTAAATTTGAACTAATGTATGCGCCACCAACAATGGCCCCGAATACGCCCATTCACAAAAGAGCGTGGTGGAGCCGGGGGGGTGTTTGCGATTTAATTGATGATATATCTGTTACTGAAATTTGTCACTGGACTGGACAAGCCGTTTCTAATAGCCCGATAAATCCGGCGCCGGCTGACGGCAACAATTAATATCTTATTACAATATAATTAACGCCCAATTATGTCATCCTCGAGTACCGGCACCGGCGAATGCGTATGTGTTGCACATTCGTTATAAAATCACTATTTCATTAATCTAGTGTGCAGCTGAAAGCGATAATATACTTGCGAGTAAACCGACACGGCGGTGCGGGCATACAATACCACATCAACATCAGTCATCACCGAACTGACACATTCATGTCTAACTTCAGCCATTAATGTTAAATAAAATCGAGCTTTAATACATTGTGAGGCATGACTCAAATTGAAGCCGATAAAATTTGGAGTTGATATGTCATCCTCACCAAGGCCGAATGAAATTGTGTTGAAAAGTCATAAGTGATAAGCAAGGAGCTTAAAATTGGGGGGAAAAAAAACTGGGATATAAATTAGATATGTGTGTGAAAAGGGGGTAACGATGTGTAAGTGTTTGTGAAAGGGGGGTAACGGTAACTGCCAGACTTCGATATAAATTCCCCAAATTTTATGGCGTTTGCACTGTAAGAAACCGATCATTTCATAATCATTAAGCTCATCACATAAGTTAAACTCGATACTACGCGAGAGCGAACAAATTTGTCCACCTAAAGATTATGTAGGATTGTGTAAGCAAGCCTAACACCCTTGGCCGATGAGAGTCATGATTGACCTTTGCAAATTCGAAGAATTGCAGCAACATTATGAATCACAGAGGAATACTACGCAATCGAAATGACCTTTGTAAAAATCACATAAATGGCCATGGCATGGCACGACAGAACAGACAGCCAGTGCCCGTCTTGTCGAGTGTAACTCTACAAGCCCGAGGGCGTAAGCGACATATACAGAATGTCTTAGTGTGTGGTTGATCTCCAAAAAATCCGTTCGATCGTCTCTATATTTGGTACTATGGTTTAGGGTGAGATTTTGGCTATGTTTTTAGAAACTAACATCTACTTATTTAATTATGGAATGCTGCTTTTCTCGTTTTCAAATCATTTCAAATTTGTTTTGCATTGTGTTGTACAATGAAGTAATCTGTAATTACATTTAAATTTTTACATTTGCCTAAGTTTGTGATCTCTAGTAATTTGACTAGAGTGTTGCATGTTGCAAATCAATTTATAATTGTTTAACTTGTTCTAAATACATTCAGATTCAAACTTTCAAACAATATTGTCCATTGTGAATATTATAAAACCTTAAGGAATAGTGTTACCGCAGCTATTAGAAGAGAAAGCCGAGGAAGGAAAAAATTCCATGTGGAATATCTTGAAAAACTTGCAGATTTGGAATAGTAGAAGTAGTGGCAGTTTACCTACGCGTCTTTCAAATGCGCAAGAGATCAATGAGTTTTTCGTAAACAGTATAATGGCAACTTCTATTGATTTCTCAGATTTGACGTTATATACAGGGTGATTCATATTAAGTGTAACAAACTGGTGAGGTCATTTCAAGTGAATAATGTTATACGTACCTAGGTCCTATTTCACTTCGTCGCAGAATTACAAGAGATCAAAATTTTATCGGCGTAGTAACAAATAGGTAAACAAAATATTATGTTATGAACTTATAATTATCATTTAATTTAAAAACAAAACAGAGTAGCTATACGATTTATAACAAATGCTCAAAATGTGCCCCCTGAGCCTGAATGAATCATAAACGAACACGAACTATGGCATCGTCATTGCGAATTTGATTGACAGCATCAATTATCTTTCGGAGTAATTGTTCGCGAGTATTTACTTGAACACTGTAGACTAAGGGGGTCATTCTAATCGTATTTGCAACGTAGCAACGTTAGTACCTCCTTAGCAACTGTTAAGAAGCTTCAGTCTCAGCAATGTTCGGTGGTAACAGGATACAACGTTGTGCAGTCTCGATAGTTCTCGGAAGTAAGATCATACCAAGTTGTAACTTGCAACCCCGATTAGAATGACCCCCTAAGGGCCGATACTTTGATCTCTGATTAATTTTAATCTTTGGTTTATTTGGTTTCACTTATCTTTGGCATAAGGAAGTATGATAGAATTAGTCATACTCTTAAAGCTGTACTTAAAGCGTACTGTTTGTTCCATAAAATCACATTAAGTAAATGTCCAACATATCTGCATCAGTTGATCTCGTATCGATCTGATATTCAGAAGGGATTTAAGAGACTCCTTACACCACCTCAACATCGTACGCAACTTTTCGTACCTAATCGTGGATTATTACAATCTCTTACTGTGGACTTAAAATGTCTGGACTATAAACATTTTAAACACAGCATAACTCTGCAACTGCTGTCTGATTGAAATACCGAATGCGGCGTTAGGTCGTTAGGTCGTTGGGTTGTTTTAGATTTATCAGATTTATTAATAAATTCGCGTTGTGTCACTAAAACAATAATTTTGATCTTTGATACTTTAAATATGATCGTGTTTGCTTTGCACCCGCAATTTTGTCATCTTATTTAATTTGCAAGGTAGAGCTGTCAGCTAACAGAGACTAAATTAATTGATAATCATCTAAATTTAATTTAATCTAGTTTTAGGTTGGGCGGTAGAGCAGAGAGGGACTTTTCAAATCCCTCTTCTGAACCTCGCCTACGCTTTTCCTTTTCTTTTCAAACCAGATATCAACAAACAAAGAAATTGCTACTTGGGTCCTTTATGGCCTGATTAAAATTTCAGAAAAAGAGGGAGGAGGAGAAGAAATGGAAATTGTTGATTATTGTGGAGTAATTAATTTAATTAATTGGAAACTAAGACCTAGTTTGGGCATAACAATAGAACTTCTCTCTTGCTCACATCGAGACATCTACAAGGACATAGTGTTACGACGATAAAGTTGAAAGTAAAGGATAATTCTACCCCTTTCTGTTATCATTTGCTTTTAACCATCCGTCCCTTACAATATGTTCATTACGATAGTTATCATGTACTAACAGAAATGACAACTATTTTTTTTTTCGTAACGCTGCAAAAAGCGTTCGATTGGTTTTCGTTTTTCGTCATTTTTTGCAATACCAAAAAAAACGAGAACCCCATGAAGTAGCTTCAAGGTAAGGAGCAAGTCGAACTTATTCTATTTTCCCCATAAATTAATTCCGAGTATTTTAAACTGTAACATCAAGTATTATCAACATCATTTTTTAATTTGACTCTTTTGTATTACATCGAGAAATAAACATAATTTAACAAATATGTTAAAAAAAATTACGATTAAAAATTAATATCAAGGGCCAAGAGGAAGAGTATCGGATTTATACTTCGACGAAGTTTGGGTTTCTGCTCAGTTTCTTCGATTTGCCACGTTTCGATCTTTACCACTTTCAAGAAACTTTTGGTTATACAACAATGAGGTCTGCTAAAACTTTTGACTTTACAACAAAGAGATTTGTTAAAGGTGGCGAAGTCCAAAGCTGGTCATTTCCTTTGATTTGCCAGGATTCGACCTTCTCCACTTTCAAGAAACTTTTGACTTTACAACAATGACGTTTGTTAAAGATGGCGAAGGTTTCCTTTGATTTGCCACGTTTCGACCTTCGCCACTTTCAAGAAACTTTTGACTGTACAACAGTGAGGTTTGTTAAAGACGAAGAAGGCCAGAATTGGTCAAAAAATTCAAAGGAAAATGTTCGTTAAAACGGAAACCCAAACTTTGGTCAAGATGAAGCAACCCAATGCTGACCAAGCATCAAAATTATTGGTTTTATTTATTTATGACTTTAATATCTCCTGATTCGAAGATCAATTTATTTTACTTCTACTTTCAACTTTGAAGTATGTTTCCAATTCATCCCTTTCAATGAAACGCTTTGCTTTCCGTTCTAATTTAAAATTAATGAAATCATCTCAACTATTCTTTCATAATACTGAATCTTCCTCTATTTCAAGTTTTTTTTCTTTTAATTTGGACAATCCTTTTATTGATCCTCCAAGTGTACGTCATAGAATTTATTGTTTGCATTTCATTTTGTTGTTCTTGCTTCTGAGGGTCACAACATTAAAAAACGCCACCATTTTATGATTGGCTAGAAATATCCTTCTTTTATAACTCTTTTTTTTTCTCTTCAATTTGTTTCTTCTAATTACTTTAGTGTCATGTTTGCAACGCCTTGCTTGCGATTAAATTACAACAAGCTTAACCGCGCGGCGAAATAATATTTTATTCGAAATACTCGCGTTATTCAAAATGTAATCGAAAGAACATCCTGCTTCGCCTCGAAGTTATTACAAACGAAAGGCAAATATTTGTTCTTGAAACCGGAGCAAATTTGCCGGAGATCGATTCGCAACCCGACCGCTTTTCTAAAGTTCGAACTCCCACCACGGTTGATCTCTAAATTCCGAAGATCGTATTGTTTGACTTTTGCTTTCTTTATCGTTATTGCGGCGGGGGGGGGGACTTCGCATCCGCGTGGGAATGGATCCGGCGGAATAAAATAAACTGTAGCAAAATACCGTATAATCCAGGGAACACTGAGATAACTCCAAGGCGTCGTCATAAATCACAAGCGAGTCCTGGGACCACTCAAAACTCGTTTCACATTTTCGGACGCGAGCAAATAATTATCCTGGTGCGCACAGCGCGGCACATTTGAATGTCCTGGTGGCGAGGGGGATGAGCGATTAGGTGACGCAATCACGTGACCAGTTGCTATTAACACGACCGTGCATGTCACCAAGGACGTACCGAAACCGCAACGGGATTTTACATGAAGAAGAACACGCGCCGGCTCGAAACCGCGCTGGCTCCGGGAGCGAGAAACACGTCGGGTGCGAGATAAGGACTGTGGGGCGAACGGCTGCGCCCGGGCTAAGCCCCCACCCCAAATATTGCGCCGCCGCAGGATCAGGATTCAGGATACAGCGGGATGGTTGTTAAAAGTCCTTCTTCTACATATATGACCCCGAAAAAAAAAATTCTTCCTAATACCCCCCCAGTTTAAGCCATCATCTTCTTACGGCGACGTAAGCTATAAAGCTTTAAAACATCCAGAGCTTTCGCATTAAACCAAATAAAACAAAAACTCGGCGCAATGTAATCTACAGTTTTAACATCCAGAGAGCTTACATTACAGGATATTAAAGTTGCAGACTCCAAAGCTCAATGTTTTTGCATACATACAAGTCGTAGCCCCCGAAAGATTTTAAAATAGGCAACTCGTCAATCAAATCAGAAATAACGGCGCGCTTACTTAAAGTGCCAAAAGCACCGAAGTAAAATGTGTTGCCTGTTTTCTAATTTTAAGGGGTTTTGTTTTGTTCCTTGTGCTTTAGAATTCTATTATAATTCTATTTTATTATCCAGGGCGTACCCTATATATTGCGATCGAATTTATTCGAGTCGTGGTGCAAATTTCTTTCTCGCGTGACACAAATATCAAAACTGCGAAAGCCACTATAAAGCAATTACGAAAAGAGATTTATGTACTCGGGCTGCATATCTCGCGCGAGCTTTTTAAGTACGCCGCGCCGTTTTCATTTGAATGCGGGCGCGCTTTGACGTCATTACACGGTTTTAAGGCAATATTTTTCAGATCTCGTTTGATATACACAGTTGCCAGCAGCGTCTCGCCCGTCCTCGCCCTCCGACTGAAGAGAAGAAAATTCCGCGTCGCCGACCTCTTTAAATTCAAGCTAGTTTCGCCGAAAGCGGTTCCGACAACGACGTAGCGAAGCAGATCCACATAAGCGGCGATAATTAAAGACGGAAAAGTTGCTGCGCCTCAACAATACGCTTCCTTCATTCATTGATGACATATATACATATAAAAAGGATGCAAGCATTGAAATCTCTGCGGTATTAAAGTTTAAGTAAATCAAATGAGTTGAGTGAAGCGAAGCAAAATTAATTTCATCGAAATTATATTATAAAATATGTTCATCAGCAAGAAACACATTTCATCTCCACATTGAGCTTATCTACTATTCTGTCTGTTACGTTACGTCTTCGCGATAACGATCTATTTTGGCTTCAGTGACCGCTCTATCAGTTTACAAACTCTAAGGTTTTGGTTTTATTTCGTTTGCAAAATCTTTCTAGTCTCTTTCCATAACAGTTGGAGACATCGATAATATTTCTAGAATTCAGAGCGGTGCGTGTCTTCGATATCCGGCACGCTCCTATCCCGCGATCATCTTAGAAGCCATATTTGACGCACACTTCACGAACAGTGGTCGCATTTTCGTTGGAGCTCATTTTTGACTACCCAAAGGGTGTTGAGGATCTTACCGTTCGTGAACAACATCTGGAAGTGTTAAACTAGTGCGTTTATAGCAGATTAAGTCTGTGTTCGTTGAATTTTGTTTGAGCCGACGCGTCGCGCCGCAGTTTCTTTCCGCTCTGGGGCCTTACTCTACAATGGGTAAGTCATTTTGGTTCACTTTCAATTTTGTTGTTCTCTTTTCGTGTTTCGTCCGTTAGCAACTACGTGAGGGCTAAGCTGACCTTGACGTAACCGTTTGGTTCTCTCCGAACGAGTTTCGCCGTGAATACCACCGTTTTCGAGAGCCTCTTCTACCATAACACCGTCGTTCACCGTACCGGAGCTCTAGAAGGAGCTGCCGATCTGTGTTGAACAAGTTTCGCGTGCCGCAGCCCTTCCGGGCCGAACATAACGTAGAATTGGTGGAATCCGAGTTTGGTTTTGTACTAACCCTTTGTATTTATTGCGTTACGTTACTTTGCGTTAATTGTTGGGTACCTTTTGTGCCACCGTTGTGCAACCTACGTTTAAGTGCGTGATTTTGTAAATTTTCGATCTTGAAGTGCGTTCACTGTCCTTTTGACGGAGATTATTGTACGTTATTATGTGAGCAGAAAAGAGCAGAACATCTAAGCAGAAAAAGAAATCGAAGGAGGTGGAAATACTAGACTAATCCAGATTGTTGGAAATCACCAGAGGCGGTATCATAAGGCCATTATTTGTTTTGTTTATGAATAACCTTCCAGCGGCAACGCAAAGTAATTTCTGCAAAACGTGTAAACTTGTAGATGACATCAATGGGTCATTGTCAAATTATTTACCGAGATAGTGTATCGAAAACGCTGTTTCTTTTTTTATTTCCTCTAGGGTTCTCAGTCTTCTTTCTACATTTTGCTTTTTAAATACGTAGTTCCAAAGGTAAAGGTAATATTCGGTGACCTTGAATTGTTCTAGGCTCTGGCACTGGCTCCATCTTGCTGAAACCAACTTAACGTCGTCTGACGTCATTGGCAGCTCTGTCCGCCGCTGGATGGCGCTCGTTTGGATTCTTCCACTCTACTTTTGACAACTGATTGTCTAAACGTGGATTTGGTTCATAAGGTCGGAATTATTTTATTTATTTATTTGTTTGCATCGGTC
The DNA here is from genome assembly GCA_033060865.1 of Dorcus hopei. Lineage (NCBI taxonomy): Eukaryota > Metazoa > Arthropoda > Insecta > Coleoptera > Lucanidae > Dorcus > Dorcus hopei. The sequence continues at coordinate 44,793,113 of CM065423.1, read as the reverse complement.
TAAACGCTGTGTGACTTTAGATATTTATTTTAAGCTTTTCCGTAAACGACAAGCAGATCTGTTTCTCGGTCAACAAAGTTTTAATTAATCCCTAGACTGATAACAAGTTTATTTATTTTTATTTCTTGTTCAGCTCTTTGTGACCCCTTCTGGGTCGTACTGGTTACCTATTTTATTCTGAACCCTCCCTTCTCCAGGAGTTTAGTCGGCGGTGCTGGAGATCATTGAAGTTACTCGCACAATTTACTGTCCTTCAGGTAGGTACCAATCCCATGGAGTAAACATAAGAAGACTGCCCCCTAACGAATGAGATAGACCTGAGAAAGACCTATAAAAGCGTTCCAGCTTCAGTGCGTTCTGCGCAACCATTGTCGGAAACACTCACAAGCCTCCCGTACAGCCATTATCTAGAGCAACCCAAAGCATTCTGTGCAGTCATTGTCGGAAGCATTCACCACCACACTTGTGCAGCTATTGTCGAGAGATCATCACTCACACTCCACACATTCATCGGCATCTTCGAAGCCAGCTGTTGTAGAGGGTCGGAAACACTCACAAGCCTCCCGTACCGCCATTGTCTAGAGCAACGCAAAGCGTTCTGTGCAGTCATTGTCGGAAGCATCCACCACCACACACACCTCTTGTGCAGCCATTGTCGAGGGATCATCACTCACACTCCACACATTCATCGGCATCTTCGAAGCCAGCGAGGGGAAAAGAGGAACACGCCAGGTATTCGGATCGTCCTGAAGAGTTCCCACGCACTTCATACACAATGGAGAATAGGAACATCGCAGGATTAAAATCGTCTCGAAACAGTTTCCACACTCTGGTGTTAAAAAAACAAAACTAATATCTAAATGAAATAGAAACGAAACATTTAGAAGTTAAAGAAGTAAATCAAGACTAAATAACTGAATATAAAAATAATTAATATTTATTGTAATTATTGTTAAGTCACGTGTACATTCGCCCCATTTTTTGCGTGGCTTTAAAATTTCCAAATTTTATCCGGCGAAGTCATAATTTGGAGAATTACGCGACGGCTATTATAATTAGCAAATTAAATAACGCATTGTTTATTATTCGGTGATTATGATGCCATCCGTGTTTGCCGAAAGAATCGAACACAGTGCCGCCCGGTATTATTAAATATGTTTGCGGAATAAATGAGCGCGTTAATTAATTTAAATAAATGGCACCGGGTCGCCCCGTCGGACGCGATTTTGAAAAACGATCTCAAATGCAGCTGCGTCGATTTAAACACATCGCCAAATTAATTTTAGATTATCATAGAATTTATTGTGGGCGAACGTTTGAATTTTTACGGGATGGCTTCACTATTTATGTACAGGGTGACTGTTAATTAACCCGACGAAATGATTAATAATCCGCACAAACTAACAAACAATTTGTTACTCTTTCAATTCCACAATTCCAGTTGTTTTAGAAAATACTAATAATTACGTCGCGTAAAAGAAGCAACGCAGACTTTCGTTCCCAGCTGTTAAACGTACAATAAAACGAAATTGAGATGCGCGTCACAGCCGCATTGTGTGCGGGCAAGAAGACAATAAAATAATCATAAAATAGTCGTATGTCGTACGCAGTGCTGCAGCTTGATTTTTTAATTAATTACAAACTGGTCAAAAGAATTTTGTGACATCGATTCTTTCATGCGTTTTCGTTTGTTGGAACAATTGTCATTCACCCTGTATAATGCAAGGAAATAAATTCCGAATTTAAAAGCGTGGGGTATTATTTTAAACGACTCCCAACGATGACAAATATTTAACGTTATTTTTGAAACGTGAGAGGGGTGGAATTTCGAATGGGCAAAGTTGCGCGCCATTTCAAAGCCCTCGTTTACATTCCAATAATTCGAAGAATTTCGCTTCGGCTTCGAATTACTTCGTGCAAGCGGGAGGTCTCAATTAAATTAATTTTTTTTTTGTGCAATATTTTTGTCTTGTTTGTTAATTTTCCATTACCTGTTAGTTCGCTTTCGTCTTTCTTGGCATCTCTTCTCCGTCTCACAATCAGATATTTTCGTGATACAAACAGACTCGAGGCTACTACAAACTATGTGCGAGATTGATTTGAAAGGAATCCGAAATATTCCCTCAGTCATCGAGGGGGTTAAACATAGTCCGTGCTCAACAAGTAACCAAACCATCTTGCTCGCCACATCTTCCACAACAAAAATAAGTTGGATATTCCATAGTCACGTTACGTATGGCGGCGCATCGCACTTACTGTGGTAAGCAGCGACCGCAAGACCGCCCAGGAATTTCCGAGAGCGTCTTTTCCTCAACTTCCTCGTCGTCAATTCCGAGGGCGAAATTAAACTTTTCTGGCCACCTTGTTCCGTTTCGTGACGTCGGCAAATCTGAGCCGCCTTTCGTGTCGTCGCCGTAATCATCAGGATCAATATTTCCGGAATACATTTTCATCGCTAATGCGGGCTTCTGTTTGGGAAGCTGCTTACAAATAACATCAACGCACCCGTAGCGATTATATTCGTGTTTAAGGATAAATAAGTCCTTGCCAGGAACTTCCGCTATAGTTTTTAAAACACCATGCAATGATGATGCCATTTAAGAAACTGCCACTTCTTCTTTATTCAAAAAACAAAATTGAAGATATATGTGTACGTGGGGGAGAGGGTGACAATGATTTTGCCAATACTAACTGTATATTATTATATTCCCCTGGGGTAGCAGTTCATCATTCAATAAAACTTGTGTGTGTCTGTGTGCGAAACTATTAAGCACCGCCAACCACATATGGCAATAACATTAAATTGAGTGTATTACATTTAGGAGTCAAAATAGCTCGTGTGCGCGATACAGGGGGGGAGATAAGCGGAGGAATCAAAAATTTATGGAGTGTAAATTCGAAATCGGCGCGCGGGCATAACAAAGCCGCTTAAACCGCTACGGGGTGACGTAAAACGCAGGTCAAAGTATACATAATGAAGCCGCAGGCACGCACACCTCCCCCCCCCTCCCGATCGGGCTAAGGCGATAGCCATCTCGGCCGAGCCGCCGGATCAAACGGGTTCGCTTTCGTTTTATATCATTTTCAATAAAAAAAAAGTCGCCGCAATAACGATAGTCGTTCGGAGCGCCGTTACGGCCCCAACTAGGAACTCTTCGCTGTTTTAACGGATTTACACGGCGATTGATTCAAACCGGACACCCTCTTGAACTCTTGACCGGAACGAGCTTTACAAATATGACCTTCGGACCTTAAGGGAATAACTGAATTAAAGGATTTTTAAGTGGGTGCTATATTTTTTTTTGTTTCAGTGTCCCGAAATATGATTCACGGGATTTTCCACTCCGTAACGACTAGCTAACTTGAGCAAGAGGGTGCAATCCGTACGTGCCCCCTTCTTACCGACCGAGCACAGGTAAGTTCGGGTGGTGGCAATGTCATATTGTGCAATAATTGAAACGGCTTTACGACCGGCGCGGCGTAAATAAATCTAAGAAGGTTAAAAAAATGCATCACACCTGCAAACTTTGAGAAAAATGTTTTACCAGCAAGTGTGACACACACCTGTGTTCGACTTGCGCGGGCGTACCAAGAAGTACGATGGGCGGTCTATCGGAAGCTAAGCGCGGGATAAGAACATTTAAATTTAGTTGGTTCGGATGGTGTCTTAATCCCAAGTAGGGATAAGAGTGTTTCAATTGTAAAGGTTCGTTATGTAACGGGTCGTCTTTCTTTCTCTGGCGTTGCTAATCGTTGCTCTACTCGACGTCGGTCCGGCGGTTCGGATTTGCTCGTCGGTGTCCAGGTTCAGTGGAAATAAAAGCGACACAACGTTATTTACAAACACACTTTATATTTACAACTTAGAATGTTTATATTCCGAACATATTTTATTTTAACTGTAACTGATTGTTAAACTTCCGGACAGTATTTACAGAAACGGCAATATACGGTGTTTCTTGCGGACGGTTTAACACACTGTGCCTACGTCTCGGTACAGGCTCCGGGAATCGGATCGGTAGTACGGCAATGAGTGGAACACCCACTCAGGTTCGGGATATACGAAACGCCCGCGTCAGGTATGAAAAAGTGAAACTCCCACTCTGGGTCAGGATACACGAAACGCCCATGTCAAGTATTGTTACCGTTGTAGTTTAATAACAATATAAAACCCCACTGGGGTCCTCACTCCCCAGAAAAAAAAGGATGAGAGACTCTTGTGTGAGTTCGTGGAGTGTTCTAACGTCCTTGGCCCCACGTTCGGGCCGCCAATTGTTACCGTTGTAGTTTAATAATAATATAAAGCTTTCGTAAGATCTGGAACAACTTCTGTTCTCTTTATTATTTTTTTAACGTCAAAATCAATTATTATTATTTTCTTTCCCCGCCCACTATGTCACCAAACAGAGACGCATATGAACTTTAAGGAATATTATTCACTTCGGTGTCAGTATGTATGAGTGAAGCTCCCACTCAGGAACAGGATACACGAAACACCCGTGTCAGGTATGAATGACTGAAATTCCCACTCAGGGACAGGATACACGAAACACCCGTGTCGGGTATGAATGAGTGAAACGCCCACTCATGGTCAGGATACACGAAACACCCGTGTCAGGTGTGTATGAGTGAAACTCCCACTCTGGAACAGGTAACAAACAGGAGGAGCGGTTGCAGGTAATACAAACGTAGCACAGGTCGCTTAGCGCGTTTGAGTCAAAGCACCGACGGACGGATGTTTCGGCGAATGACTGCCTTCGAGCCACGACCGGCGGCTCGATGGCTCGACGGATGACGCTCGATTGGTGCGCTTATAAAGGCTTGCGCTACCAAAATTATACTTTATTATGCGCAAAGTAAAACGAAATCTTAACTATTATATACAAAAATAAACAAACGAACATTAAAAATTCTAAATAACAAGTAACAAGTATCACTTTGTTACACAATACTCCAGATAAAAGAGAAAAATCAGTTCTTAGGACGGTAAACGACCCCTAATGAGACTGTTCCATATTGAAAGTGGGTTACATTAAAAGCTTTTTTGGTCAATGGACCCCTCCCCCACCCGCGAATGTCGACCCGCTTGAGATTTCGTCTTAATCTTGTGACCGTCCGCTTTGCAAACAGACCGCATGGAGAGTTATTCTCGCGATTCTGTAATCGCAAGAGAGAGAGTGATATTTTTTAACGGTCATCCTGTATCTTGCCGGAAGCGAAATTGCGTTTGACTTTTGGAACTTGGACTGTTTCACAAACGTCGCTTAGGACGGTAAACAATCCCTGACGACCCCTTGACTTTTGTAATGAGACTGTTCCATGTCAAAAGTGGGTTATATTAAAGGCTTCTCATTGGTCAATGGACCCCTTCCACACCCGCGAACCGTTCGCGTCGCACGCCGACCCAACTGATTGTGAGATTCCGTCTTGGTCTTGTGACCGCCCGCCTTGCTAACAGACCGCATGGAGAGTTATTCTCGCTTCTGTGGAAATTTTCATTAAACGGTGTTGGTTTGGAGTGAAAAAGTAAACGGATATAATGTCCGGTTGTTAATTATTGTTTGCTGCGAGTCCTCAGCCTATCCAAGCTTGTCCGTCGAATTTACGACAGGTACGTTTTTAGAGTCACACGTTGCGTCGGTCGGTTCGTAATCCGTGTTTTCCATTTTTACTTAGGTTCATTTTTATTCCGTCTTCTGTCCACCCCCCCCCACACATTCCGGACGCTTTACCGGAGGCGACTAAACGGTTCCCCTCACCGTCACCGCTGTGGACGGATCTTTATGACGTCGTTGTGAGCCGATTTTGACCACCCTCCATCTTGATGTTGGTTACTCGAACGCTCATCAATCTCGTCGCTAGAGGACACCACCTTTAGCGCCTCAAAGTGGTAACTGAGAGCATCTCCCCCATATTTCTGTCTCGTTGGGCTGAAGCCAAACTGTCATTTGGAATGACGCGGCGCTCCTGTTACGTCTAACCTCGACGGACGACACTTTGCCTTTTGCTCCTTGGACAATCGAAGGTTGGATCTAACCTTTCTTTTTTTATTTATTTTGTTTTGTTTAACGTTGATACGCGCTATTATTTTTGTATTGCTGTATTCACTCCGTAATTAAATACCTTGACATCCCAGTGTGTGTAGGTACTGGTTGTTTTCTGGTACAATCCATTACGATTGTTAATTTGAATTGTTGATTTGGGCACTGAATAAAGACAAGTGTGCATTACTGGTGACCGTCATTTCTTTTCGAATAAATTCAAACCTCCTTTGTGTTGGGATTACGTATGATCCGGCCCATCTCCACGAGTTAGCCGGTCGTGAGATGAACTTAATTTGCACATTTCAACATTTGTAACCAGGTAGGTCACAACTTCATCAACAAACAACTAGGTTAATTTCTTCCAAATAAAAAAACTGAAAAGGCAGCAAATTTAGTCAGCGCGCAAGCGTGCCTGAGATTGTGGCCCACTGACGAAGCTACATCCCTGAGAGAAAATTAGAAGCTATCCGACAATAAAATTATAACTCAATCAATACCACGTCATGGCAAATAGTTGGCAACCAAAGTTGGGCCTTTAGCACTACAAAAATAGAGACTACATAACTTGGCGCCCAACGTGGGGCTCCACATTAACAAGCAAATTAAACTTGTCTCTTTTTCTTAAACAAATCGCTCGTCCTCTTAACGATGACGCCAAAATATGTGGCCTCGATCTTTAGTAATTAGTAAATCCATGATTTCTAAGGCTTCTGCTTTCACGTCACCGTAAACTAGCAATTAACTTGTTTTGAATTTTCAATTTAACTTTCATTAAACCTGATCAAAGCGTGCCTGCGCGAATGTGTCCTGCGACTCTAATGTCTCTTCGTACAAAACGGCGGGCGTCGTTAAAGTAACCGGAACCGCTGTTTCTGGATGCGACGTCGTTATTAGCACTCGAGCCGTCTTCCTCTTCGACATGACCCGACCGCCGAAACTCATTTCGGAGATCTCAGCGGGGGCTCCGACAAACTTCACAGGTTCGTAAATTCGTGGCCGCGCGCCTCGACGCCCGTCGGCGCCTCCTCGAGTACACCTGCAATTAGTAATTTAAAAACGGCGACAAATCCGGTTCGTCGAGAGCCTTTTGGTGGAGGGTAGAAAGGGATTTTTTTATCTTTTATTTTATGATAATGTCACGTTTGCTAAGTTCGTTTTTACTTTTGGAGTTACACAAAATTTAACGCGCGTACTTTTAGGTTTAATTGACAAAATTGTTTAGTTAGCATTTCACAAGTACGGTCACCGACACAGGCTTAATCGCCGCGGAAGTTGTCTAGCATGAATTACCGACGTCTGCCTAGCTTGCAGGTCAAATTCTTTTTCGGTCGATGGAACTTTTGCAAAATTAACGTTTTAATAGAGGGAATTCCATGCTGACAAATGAAAACCAAGTTGTTTGAACTTACTTAAGAATGCTACACAACAGTTCGTATTTCATTCAAAACAATTAAGGTGCTCGCTCATTAAATGTGACGCTGACGATTTTGGAGCATCGATCTTTGGACTCGAACCTTTGGAAACGCACTTGGTGGCATCCGGCACGGGTGGTACAAAAAGGGAAATTTGTAAATCAAATGAAGAGTAGTTGATTAGTGGTTAATCAAGGAGTTGTATAGTCGGAAACAGTCGACAGGCACTTGCCAGAGTATTCATTAATATAATTAGTTTAATGTATTTGGGTGAATTTTATTTTTGACTTCTGAATCGGTCCTTGGGGGCGGCGTTTGGTCGAGTGTGGTGCCAAGAGGCGAGGTAATGTAAAATTTGAATTAATTATTATGTTTCATTCGCCAAAATCCTGCCCTGCAAGCGAATGCTCGATATAAGGGAAAACGTAACGCGGTGACGACCCCCTTATAACATAACTACGTTGACTATATTTCTCTTACAACGTTACGTGATGGAGGCGCACTTATTTCTTTTTGGGAACCAACGTTTTCTATAACGTAACAAGGCGGAGTACATTCCGTCCGTTCTTGACATGATGTAAGCGCCGAAATTATAACTTTTGTATGACAATGTTTTCGTGTCTTGATATGGTAAAGGCTTGAGAGTATCTTATCGTGACAATATAGCCCGTATATGAGCACAAGAATATCATGAGTACGGACCTGTACGACAAGATGACAAGAATTGTATTATGTTTCAGATGCCAGAATCGCCGTCGCAGATTATTACTTTAAAACTTCACCGTCGTTTACCGACTCCGACGCCGCCCTCCTTACAGGAGCGAGACAAGTTTCCATGAAATATCGAATTACTCTCTCCTAATTGAAACCTGAAACCACGTGGCATTTTCAGCTGCCGCCACCGCCGCCGCCGCCGGAACTCCGGTGAGCTAACCGCGCCCCGCGCTTTTAAGACGCGCTCGTCAAAATCCGTTTCGATTTTTCCGCCCCGCAAACCTGTTGCTGCACGGCGCGGCTCCTTGCGAATACACGTATCGCGTAATTTAAACCTGCACGCGCAAGGAATTTTACGTGCACGTACAGCTGCATCCTATTTATGCATGTAGTTCCTAAGGCAAATTTATAGACAGTTCCTGATAGACAGTGCGCGCGCGAGCCGAACAATGCCTCCTGTACCATGTCGCGGTATTAAATTGCTGAAATCCCTACGTTTTCCATTATAAATCTGACAGGCTGACAGATTACAATAAACGGGGAAAAACTTAGTGGTGCTTTATTTGGTTCAACGGGGAATAATCAAATGGGTATTACTGTCACGGTGCACGTCACACAATTTTTAGTTTAATTATGTTTATACATCCGTCGTCTGGCCTGGTCGTTTATTATAACGAGGGTCCAATATGTTTTGTAAACGCACTATGCATTATAATCAACAGGTAATAGAATGAGCGTGGTTTTAACCGTCTCCCCCCACATACAAAATAAAAAGCAGAAATTCAATTCGATATTTGTTTAAGAGAAATTACATACTTTTTACTTAACGTAACCATTATAAATACACATAAATACATACCCCTGTGTTATTTTGTGGACACCTGTATTTCATGTTAAATAACTTAGCCAAAACAAATCAACACCAATGAGTCAACTCAAGCTGGATGTTGTGAATGAGATTCGTAAACCTACAAGGAGAAGATTTCCAGGAAGATCTACAATCGTAGAATGCGTATATGATTTGTGGCAAGCCGCTTTATGTGAACTCATTCGTTATGCGCGTGAGAATAAAGGTTATAATTACATCTTAGTAGTTATAGATCGCTTTTCTAAATACATGTGGGCGCAACCGGTGAAAAAGAAAACAGGGGAATTCGTCGTGCAAACAATGCGTAAGATTCTGAATACTGACGACAACAGAAAAACGATAAATTTACAAACTGATGATGGAAAAGAATTCTACAATAAAGATTTCAAAAAATTAATGCAAATCATTACTCAACATTTTCATTCATTAAAGTTTCTACGTACACTAAAACAGAAAATATACTGCAAACGACCGTTAATAAGTACAATAGTACAAAGCATAGAACTGTTTTGCATGGCGCCTAAAGATGTTAACAAGGAAAACGAGAACACGCTTTTGCAAACAGTCTACAATAAAATCAAAATTGCAGGTAGGTAAATCAAAATTTATTGTTGGTGATGTCGCTCGTATCAGTAAATACTGGGTGTTAATAAAAAAAAAACCTACACACGTTGACAGGTGATAGTAGAGACGAAAACAAGAAAACAATTCTAATAAACCCAGATCCAATTCTCTTCAATGGTTTTCGAGATATGGGGCTTCGAAATTTTGAAAGTCGCCCCACCCTTTTCCGGAATTACGGCCCTGTAGCGGCCCTCCCGGTCGTCCGATCCTCAAACGCGCGACGGTATCGCGTTCCTCGTCATTTTCTGCCATACGATGACGTGCGGCTCGATTCGATCCGAGCCCCCTAAGGTACCGTAAGTAATTCCGGAAGAAAAGCTTGCAAATTCGACAAATTTTAAAAAAACGCATTTTCCCGGGATATAGGCCCCATAGGTTAGGCAACCGGGGAGGTCTTCTTGCGTGTGAGAGAGTTTTCGAGAAATTTTAGAGAATGTGTAAAAATGGCGGTTTTCGGGCCATAACTAAAGTCCAGGACCGGACTCGGGGCCGAGCGTCAGCAGATATAAAGACATTACTGCCCCAGGCCTACGTTCTGAGTTTGGTCCGATTCGATCCGTGAATAAGAGCGGTGGAATTCTTTGAACAGTCATTTTTGGAAACCACCATACAAAATCTCCCCCCACCCCCTCGCGTCCGATCGCAAAATCGACCCCGCCGTCGCGTCGCTGCACATTAACTGTGACGTAAAATTAAAATAAAACACGAAGCACGGATCCGCTTTTCGCTCACAAGGAAGATAGATGTCAACGGAATCTAAAACTCCTCGCAACGAAAGTTGCTTGTTTCAATTTAACGCAATCATGTTATTAGAAGTAATCTAAATAGATTCGACCTTAAAGCATCTATAGGTGTGTTCGCGCTAGCTAAACCAGTGCCGAGGAAGTCTCCGTGTGTAGTATCTCCCTTTTCAAGTAATAGGATTATAGGACTCTAGTTTGGAAGACCGGAGATGCACCTCTACGATGCCACAAGTTTTCCACACCGCCCTCAGAGCAAGCCAGCCAAGTGGCCCCAAATAACAGCTCCGATAAAACGTCCGGAATAAAACCTCCGATAAAAGCAGAATTTTCTTGCCAAAATGACCTGATTTAAATGCGCAAATCAGGCTTCGAAAAGCATAAAAGCAGGTAATAAAAGCATGGTAATCACGGCAATGATTAATTCAATTGAGGTCACATTTTAAAAGTATTATCGGAGAAAAAGCGAGGCGATACTCGTCATCCCTTAATTTAAGGTTTTGTTACTTTATTACGTTGAGACTACACAAACGATATTCCGAAAGCCCGTGCAGATCAACTGTGTCTATTAAAAGAAATAAATTGATTGTGTTTAGCGCATTTTCTTTTCTGAATATGCAAGTTGCCCGTTGGTTGTTTAATGCAAACTAACTAATAATAATATTCTTTTTTCTTTCAATTATTTAACAAATTAAATCACATAGTGTGTTATTTGTTTACAACGTATGGAATATCGTCACGTTTGAATAATTATTATCTAAATTCGTTTTTACTTTTGGAGTTACACAAAATTTAACACGCGTATTGTCACGAAGGGAATTTTCTAAAAACCACGATGGGATTTTTTTCGTTTCCGCGAATAAAAAATATAAAAAGTATTTAAACACGAACTTGTGTAATCGAGGGCAAATTGCGACCGTGTCGAAATATAAACACAGTAAGGAGGTAACCGATATAACGTAAGATTCACATTTCATAATAATAAAATCAGCGGATTTGCTACAAGCGGGGCCACGCGCGTATACGAATGATGCAAAGAGACACAGGGTAGGTGACGAAAAAATGCAACGCTCGAATAGGCAAAAAGCGTGTATTTAAAGTGCGGGCCAAAATTGGGAAAGCAGTCGAGCCACAGGACCGACTCAGTGGGCACTAGTGCCAACTCAAGGAGGGGACCCCCAACATCAGCGTCGCCGCCGCCCACATCAGCGTCGCCGCCGCCCCACATCAGCGTCGCTGCAGCAATATCATCTGCCACTGCCGTCCTAAGAAAACGAAGACCATCTCCTTCGCCAGCTGTCCAAGAGAAGACGACACCGGAGCCTGCCCTGGCCACGCTGTTCCAACCCAATCACCCCTAGGCTGAGCAAGGACGTGTCGCGCTCCACTCCAGCCAAGGAACATTGCCACCGAGGACCGACCTTGACCAACCACTCCAGTCACGGACCGGCCTCGAGCTCCGCAGTCTTCCCCCGGCTAAGAAAACGACACACGCTGTCCCGCCTTGGACAAATCAACAACCCCAGTCGCCGCGAACGACCCAGGACCGCATCCTCGATTATCGGACAGACCACCCCAATGTTAATCAATGAGTTGTATAGTCGGAAACAGTCGACAGGCAGTTTCCAGAGTATTCATTAATATAATCAGTTTAATGTATTTGAGTGAATTTTATTTGTGACTTCTGAATCGGTTCTTGGGGGCAGCGTTTGGTCGAGTGTGGTGCAAAGAGGCGAGGTAATGTAAAATTTAAATTAATTATTATGTTTCGTTCGCCGATATCCTGCCCTGCAAGGGAGTGCTCGATATAAGGGAAAACGTAACGTGGTGGCGACCCCCTTATAACATAACCACGTTGACTATATTTCCCTTACAACTAACGTGATGGAGGCGCACTTAAAAAAGGACAATTTATTTCTTTATATTTTAACGACGTATTTAGTCTCGTGGAGTAGGTCGGAGCAGAATTAATTTTCTTACGTGAACCAAGCGAAACTTATTCGATCACACCCTGTATTTCGCCTTTCTTTGAAAAGACAATCGCGATAAATTCGTTCCGCCCCGCGGAGGTGCTCCGTTACATTCCTGAAACTGAAGCCGCGAAGCGCGGCGCTGAAATCTTGGCTCCAGTTTCAGCTGCAAAACGGAGCAAAGGCGCCACGCTGCGAGGGATGCAAAGCGGTTTTCAATGGAACGTTGCACGATCTCGCATGGAGGGAATATTGAATGGCCTGCAAAATTGGCTGAATTTAACGCCGTGGATTTCTTCCTCTGAGAATATTTCAAACGTGTGTGTGTGGGTGGGTGGTGGGGGGGGCATATGAAATGGCAGTTGCCTTGTTACAATTGAAAATCAGATATAATGTGCATACCGCTGAAATAAATATACATAAATCATTGAATATTAAAGTGATTCTAAATTTGGGGTGATGTGTGCGTACTAATAATAATAATAATAAAGGCTTGACTCCCTGACGTCGGCGAACTTCACGTCACGTCACGTCACATCACATCACATCACCCTTTAATAAAATCCCACACGGATCAATGCGAAAGAGAACGGCTGCACAAATGCCCTTAATATAATGGATCCTCGCTCACTACCCTAATATTTGTTTTCGAATCGCGTGGCCCAAACGAGTCGAGCAGGCCGTGTCTCGGTTTCGCTTTAAATCAGCACCTTCCTCCGGGCCCGCCGATAATCAATAGTCGCCTTTGAAATTTAATAATGCGCCGATGAAGGTCATTCGTTGGGCGGGGGGGGGGGTGACTTTTTGCAGGGGGCCGATTTTTATTCGGGCGCATCGGCAAAAAAGGGATCCGTTTTTGTTGCAACCGCCCGCCGCCCGGCGCCTCCGCCTCCCGAAAATATGCTGATGTGTTTAGAGGTTCCGGGATGGACGCTTTTTATTCGCCTTTGTTCGCGTCTTGAAGAGGATTCTTCGCGATAATTTTTTTCTATTTGATAATAAAATCGAAAATAAATTCCAACTATTGTTTACGTGTTTGTAAGTACAAAAAGCAAATAAATTTTGTTTGTGGACCAATTAAATACCCCAGCGTTCTTGTTTACGTAGCCTAATTACTTGAAGAACTTTCGACGACTTTTCATTACCGATGCTACCCTACCAAACTAGCCGCCCCCGTGGGAACTAAATTCGTTGCTCGCTCATCTTAATTTGCTTTCACGCAGCGAGCACCTGACGAGCGAAATTCGCGTTAACTCATCCGGGCAAATTATGCATTTACTTTTATTTCCCGGCAACAATTTGTATTAACCGCCGCCGCCGCCACCTAGAGCACGCGCTGCCGGCGGGCGGGTAATTATAAAATAACAGCAAGGGCTAATTTATGGAACGGTATATAAAACAGTAACTGGAATATGATGCGGCGCGGTTACGTAAGAGTTATGGCGTGCAAAATTCGCCATCTGTTTTAAAGAGCTTACGCTTAACGAGGACGGGGCGGTCGTCGTTTGCTATTTTTCAGCCCTGAGAATAATCACATCGTCTTTGTTCCTTTGTAATTAATTTTTTTTTAATTGTCGTCGTCTTAAAAGTTAAATTGTACAGGGAAGACGTAACTGCTTTAGTGCAGAAACGAAAAAGAATCTATTTCAAGCTACGGTTTTCTTTTATTAACAGAATGATCGTGAGATGACAAACGCAATAAAAAACAGGTAGCTATCAGCTGCTACCTGTTATTCGGAAATTTGATTGTCGTTTATGCAACTATCTAGCTCAGAATCCTTTTTGAGCTGACGCGTGCGCTGGTTTATCGTCGCCTGTACAAAATGAAATGCGATACAACTGCGATTTTGGGAAGCTCGTTCTACCGTCAACAGCATCTCGTAACAAATGCAGCAGCGGGTTTAAGTGTATCTTATCGCAAGCAGTGATTTAAAGAAGTGCGCCGGTTGTTGAAAACGCGACCAAACACGTCTGTTACAGTTTGCGGTTCCGCATTAGCGATACGGTTTCACCTGAGCACCCCGAAATACGACAGATTTGTAGCGCGAAAATCGATGGGAATTATGCACATACGTCGGTTACAGTCGCTCGTCGGAGGCGGCGAAGCTAAAGATGGAATCGGGGCGGAGCGTTACGTAACTTATCAATATTGCAAAGTGAAGTGTGCAAACTCCGTTATACAAGTAACACTTAACGTGTGCGAGGCGTATTTAGTTACATTAAACCGAATTACTTGTTGGCCTAATTGGGTTTTATTATGACGCCCCGTCGCCCCTCGCGCCCCCGCCCCGGCGCGGATGAATTATTTATCGCTTAATTCGACATTGCGCATCGAGAACTTTTAAATGAATGCTCAGATTCGGACGGCGGGCGACGCGACGGGAAAAAAAGCGCGCGCTGAAAATTTTTAATTAAAAGCCCTTCCGGTACGTCGGCGAATAATCCGGACGGACTTTGATTTTTAAATTTAATTAAATTCATTAGCTCGGCCCGCCGCCGCGCCACCGCCGGCAAGATTTCACGAAACATGTGTCAGTTATTGATCGGATTCGTTTCCGGGACGAAGACGTCTCAGAGTTTGAAATGAAACTGACTGAAGCGACGTCGCAGAGTACCTAGAATTAAATCAAACCACCCCATTAGCATCATCACGTGAAACAATTACGTACACTCGAAGGCCCCTACTTACAAATCTGGTGGAAAATCCCGATACACCATTTCTATTACCAACATGAAGCTAAGTGAAGTGAGTTCAGTTTAAAACCTAAAGAAAATTCATATTGTAACAAGGACAAGGATAACGCCACCAACGCAAGAATCCGCAGCTGCCAAAGCTTTCGGTAAACAAAGTATGAATCGTTCGGAAATGTCAAGGAAGGAATATGCAAATTCCGAGTAACACGCTTACAGTTCCGGAAGATGTCACGAGGGGAATTTTTTTTTCCGCGAATAAAAAATAAAAAAAGTATTTAAACACGAACTTGTGTAATCGAGGGCAAATTGCGAACGTGTCGAAATATAAACATAATAAGGAGGTAACTCCGATATAACGTAAGGTTCACATTTCATAATAACACATCAGCGGATTTGCTACAAACGGGGCCATACGCGTATACGAAGGATGCAAAGAGACACAGGGCAGGTGACGAAAAAATGCAACGCTCGAATAGGCAAAAAGCGTGTATTTAAAGTGCGGGCCAAAATTGGGAAGCCAGTCGAGCCACCGGACCGACTCAGTGGGCACTAGTGTCAACTCAACGAGGGGACCCCCAACATCAGCGTCGCCGCCGCCCACATCAGCGTCGCCGCAGCCCCACATCAGCGTCGCCGCCGCCCACATCAGCGTTGCTACAGCCAAATCATCTGCCACTGCCGAATCCCGTCCTAAGAGAACGAGGACCATCTTCCGAGGACCATCTCCCTCGCCAGCTGTCCAAGAGAAGACGCCACCTAAGAAATCGTAGCAACAAAGCATCATATAAGCCGCGTTTCGGTACGTTTGGCAACCTTCTACTCCTTCCCCGTTACCACGAAGCTTCTTCGAGGTAGGACACCACGTGACTATATTATGGTTCACCATTGGTTACCGCTTGCTACTTTCGCGCCTTATTTAGCGTCCACCATTCTGCGTTCGACCATCGCATCGTGAGGTGTAGACATGTTTTAGTATAATCTCGAATTCTTGCTCTTTATGTCAGGAGAATTCATCAACGGCGCTGCCGGCATTCCTGACTACATCACCGAACGATTTTGGAATATTTTTAATCCCATTCCAAGCCTGGGAGCCTTGTAAATCTCAGGTAAAATATGTCGAGCAATGGCGGATATATGCCATTGTGGTCGCTAATGTCGTCGTTTCTTTTTATGCAGGCTTCTAGCTGTAGGCACAGATCTTCGGCTGCGCTTCAGTTGTATCGTAGTGAGTTGGACTCAAACCGAGTCAACTCGTAGCATTTTTCGAGCCTATCGGCCCTATAGGGAAAACCTGACTAGCCATCTTGACGAGCCCTGTGATTCCAGTTTGTACCGGATTGTCGACGCTGCTCGCAATCGGCAGAGGGCGTCGTAACTACCCACAGCACTTCGGTTGGTAATTTTGACCTGACGTTACCGACTGGACACTGTGAATAAGGTTAAGGTATTTCCTGTGGGAATTTACTTTGACATTTCGTGGATCGGTTTGTTTATTGTGAGAGCGAATTACGGCCTTGGAATTTATGGGGAACCACATTATTGTTTGTAGTCAAATTGTCGTGTACACTTATACCAGTGTCCATCATAATTAATGGTATTTAATTAAAGTTTAAGTTAACTTGTGCTATTGCGTTTGTGTTTACTCCTTAACGTACCAGTGAGTTAATTAAGCCTCTGTTTACTTCTGATTTTCTGCCGATTTGGTCGATTCGGGGACGTCGATCAGATCTTCTATGTTCAGCTTGCTTTCATACAAGTCTGTCCTGGCGCCCTTTAGTTATTTTACCATCGTAATTAACCCACCCCTATCTCCACTGTTTGCTAGTCGAGGCGAACAGCTGATACGTTAGTCAGCAAAAGTTGTCAACTATCAACTATTTGGTGACAATCCCTTTAAATAATCGATGAGTTGATCATGAGATTATCAGTGTGATAGCTAGTCAGAGTGTCAACTAGTCACGGTTGTTGTGTAAGTGACCAAACAGGCCACGTAAGTAATTGTAATTGTATGTAAATAAATGTTTCGTTATACTGAGCTACGACCTTTATTTCAGTTACGTAAATTATTACCGTAACAATATCGCAACTACCCGCTGAAACGAGGTACTCTTCGCATTTTGCAATTGGAAGCTAAAAATAATCCCGCTGAATAATTTAAAGTAGATTTGCCAATTTCGTTCGTTCCATCAAATAGGTACACGTCAAATTTAAAAATAAAATGTACATGCACGAAAACACGCAACGTTATTATTATTTAATGGGGTAATCATTGGATATGTAGAGTCAGAATTAAAAGTAACGTCACCCCAATGCGTGGTCTCATCCATTCAGATCACCAAAACAAGCAGGCGGCCAAGCTAACACCGATAAGGAATTCGATGCGTGTTATAGGGGTTGGAAGTCACAATTTAACTTTTTTATTGGGCAGACATTACTTTTAATAGTAACTGTACATACATAAACGTGCATTACATCCTCTAAGTTGTAAAAACTTGCTGTGCCTGTGCCTGTGCGATTTAACCGTAAGACGCGGAAGAGTGAGGGGGGGGAGGGTCAGAGCGCCAGAATTTACGGCGCTGTATACGTCAACGACGGCTCATGAAGTGCCTCATCTGTTCATAAAGTGAAGTAATCTTGATGGCGAGCGTAATTTAGAAAAATTGTGACCCGACATCCATCACGCGAGCCAAATGAAAGCCCGACTACATAAAACATAAGCGTATTTATGGTCATTTGTGTCCGCGGAATGGCCCATAAAGCCGAAGCGGTGGCACATATACAAGATTGATTCTTTTTTGTTTGCGGGAAAACATTTCTCTTTTCGGGGGGAGATCATTCCGCTGACAATCGGAAGCCATCGTAAAGCAATAGATCGGGGGCGAGGAAATGTGCAGTTTGTATGCACAGGCGACTTCTTTTGTTGCGGCGTGAAATACTGCCTTAAGCATTATCTTCTTATCGATATAACATTTGCTGTGGAACACAAATACTTGTAGCGATAAATATCCTTTGTTTTGAAACATGTATTAAAATCAGCAAGATAAAATTTGGACTCGACGTAACTTCCGATAAGTTTTCAAATTGTCACAGGTAGACTACGATTAAGGGGACAGTTGTATATAATAATTTGTAATTGAGATTGAGGGTAAAGAAAGTCCAGTACATTCTTCGTTGACAATTACATTCCACAGCGATGATGTACGACCTTCAGGATTTGTTCGACAACAACTCTATGCAAATAACACAGCTTCACCATACAATAAAACGATCAACTCCTGTTGATATTCATACGAAGCAGCTTGTTTGTTGAAATCTTCGATTCAGGCGATCTCTTCATCAGGAATGTGTATTCGTATTTAAATTGCCAAATACACATCCCTGATGAAGAGATCGCCTAGCTCGACGATTTCAACAAACAAACCGCTTGGTATGAATATCAACTGCGTGGCATTAGGTTTGGTTATTTTAGTTTTGATTAAGTTAGGGTACTTAAACAATCATGTAAATACTATTTCATATACTTACCTGCCAGACGAAAAATACGATACGCAAATCACGAACGTCATGTGACATAATATGCAATTGAAAAACGCGAGTAAATGTCGCTTGAGTGCAGGCATCATTTTCGTTGCAGGTAAGAGTCCTGGTGCGGGCGTTTCGCACATCCTGATCCTAGAGTGGGAGTTTCACTCTTACTTACCTGGTGCGGGCGTTTCGCACATCCTGATCCTAGAGTGGGAGTTTCATTCTTTCTTACCTGGTGCGGGCGTTTCACACATTCTGACTCTAGAGCGGGAGTTTCACTCTTTCTTACCGTACCTCTGATCCGATTCCTGGAGCCTGTACCGGAGCGTGTACACAGTGCGTTGTCATTTAGTTGACATTAGTGTCCGTGAGACACACCGTATATTACCGTTTCCGAAACTACCGTCCTGCGATTAGTGTCTTTGGACAAGTCCAAGTTCCAAACGTCAAACTGCGGCGCAATCACACTTTCGCTAAGATACAGGATGTCCCGAAAGCTAGAACTTATTTGCAACCAATTTTCTCAGCGTTTTGGAGGGTTCGTATAAGAAAAGTACGCTACCAAAGTAAACGTTAATTTAAATTTAAATTCAGCAAATATAGAGAAATGCGTTCACCTGAAGCTTTATATGCATTTGTGGGACAGACTGTATAGCTCTAGGGGCAATGCGTAGTTCAGATTTGCACCAACTTCTATGTTCCGAGGAATGCCGATCTCTACCGATTCATGATGGGCACTAGAATGCGTTCAAAATATTAATTAAGCAAAGAAATATAATACATGTAAGATCCGACCTTTAACATCCAGCTGTGAATGCACGTCAGCTGATTCCGGGATCGTCACTACCTTCGAGATACGAATAGTAGGATGCGTGTCCGGTGTAACCACTTTCGTGATACCACTTTAAATGACCACTTGCGTCAACTTCAGTAACCACTTTCGTTCCAAAGAGCGCGCCCTCTTATAATGTGCGGCGTGATGAACTGTCGTATTACCAAACAGCAATGGCCAATTACGCCATCAAATTTATCAGTAAGGACACCACGAAAACCATCGCCAGGCAACTCCCAGTTAGCGAAACTCGTAAGAGACAAGTAAGAATAATACTAACAGTAGTAGTAGTAAAGCCTGCTGTACATTCAATGAACAAGCTTGGAAAGTCCTATAAGAAAGCCTAGGACTCGCCGTAACCAATTAACATCCGGACAACATACCCGTCTCCTTTTTCGCTCCAAAATAAATACCGTTTGAAATATAATACAGGTAAGATCCGACCTTCAACATCTAGCTGCTGTAAATACACATCAGTTGATTCCGGGGTCATCAAGATCTTTGAGACACGAATAGCAGGATGCGTGTCCGGTATAACCACTTTAGTGATACCACTTTAAGTAACCACTTGCGTCAACTTCAGTGACCACTTTCGTTCCAAGGAGTGATGTGCGGCGTGATGAACTGTCGTATTACCAAACAGCAAGAGGGACGGCCAAGGTGGATTTGCAACGATGCCATCAGATTTTTCAGCAAAGACACCACGAAAAAGATCGCCAGGCAGCTCCCAGTTAGAGGAACTCCCAGTTGGGAAACGTCCAGAATAAATGAAGGGGAAAAAGAACCGAATAACAATAATAATAAAACCTAGATAAAAGGAAAACACGGATTACGAAGCGACCGACGCCCGATGAAAAACATACCTGCCGTAAATTCGACGGACAAGCTTGGAGAGGCCTAAAAGAAGGCCTAGGACCAAGGTATTTAATTATGGAGTGAACACAACAATACGAAAATAATAGCGCGTATCCGTGTCAAACAAAACAAAATAATTAAAAAAAGAAAGGTTAGATCCAACCTTCGATCGTCCAAGGAGCAAGCGTCGAAAAGTGTCGGCCGTCGAGGTCAGACGTAACGGGAGCACCGCGTCATTTCAAGTGACAGTTTGGCTTCAACCCAACGAGACAGAAATGTGGGGGAGATGCTCCCAGTTACCACTTTGAGGCGCTAAAGATGGTGTCCTCTAGCGGCGGGATTGATGAACGTTCGGGTAACCAACATCAAGTTAACGGGCCAAAATCGGCTCACGACGACGCCATAAAGACCCGTCCACAGCGGTGACTCTGAGTGGAATCGTCAGGTCGCCTCCGGTTACCAAAACTCCGGTAAAGCGTCCGGAATGAGGGGGGGGGGGGATAAACACGGATTACGAACTGACCGACGCACAGCGTGTCTCTAAAAACATACCCGCCGTAAATTCAACGGGCAAGCTTGGAAATTATATCCGTTTACTTTTTCACTCCAAAACAAACACCGTTTAATGAAAATGTTGGCAGAAGCGAGAATAACTCTCCTTGCGGTCTGTTTGCAAAGCGGACGGTCACAAGACTAAGACGGAATCTCCATCGGGTCGGCGTGCGACGTGAACGTTTCGCGGGTGGGGGAGGGGTCCATTGACCAATGACAAACAAGCCTTTGATGTATCCCACTTTCGACATTACAAAAAGTACAGTCTCATTACAAAATAAAAGGGTTGTCCCAGGTTGTTTAGCGTTCTAAACGTCGTTTTTGGACCAGTCCAAGTTCCAATGGTTAAGCTGCTTCGCAACCACACTTTCGCTAAGATACAGAGTGACCTGAAAGTTAGGAATTTTCTCACCGTAAGAAAACACGACAAAAACAAAATATTCCTATCAATAAACAATATTACGTTTCTGCAAGGGTTCGTGAGGGTCGGCAGTAACTGTTGATACGAATTATTTTAAAATACACAAAATGTTTCTATTAATAATCAAGATTGAGCTTCTGCAGGATTTGTGAGGGTC
The DNA here is from genome assembly GCA_033060865.1 of Dorcus hopei. NCBI lineage: Eukaryota > Metazoa > Arthropoda > Insecta > Coleoptera > Lucanidae > Dorcus > Dorcus hopei. The sequence continues at coordinate 44,771,705 of CM065423.1, read as the reverse complement.
GGCAGTAAGAAGCTCACAGTTGTTAATACGAATTATTTTAAAAGACTCAAACATTCAAAGTATTCCTATCAATTAAGTAGATGATGTTTCTGTAGGGTTTGTGAGAGTCGACAGTAACAAGATCGCAACTAAAAGAAGTCATCGCCCACAAAAATAAAAACCCAAATCAAAAATAATTCGTTAGAAAATTCGGCTTCCAACGTGAGGGGCAAGTGGTATGTTAAATTCTACACACCCATGTCATTCATTACATAAATTGGCGCCCAACGTGGGGCAACCACCAACAAATTAGCAAAAACAAAACGATCGAGGATTGGTGCATTTGGTAGTTATCTGATGGCGGCGACTCTTTCCCTTTTCGTATTGCGGTTACTACCCCTTTCTTTTATTTTTTTAATCTTTTTCTTTGGTCTGCCCATAGCTTTAGAGAAAAAATTGAGCGACCCAAGTTTCTTTCGGCTCGTTTTAGATATCCTGCGGGTATCAATGATGTGCGATGCACAAATAAAAACTCTTCGAATTCTTTTAGTGTTATATTTTCAATCATCAGATAAACTGAGTACAGCAGTATTCTTAGAATAACGTGGAATGCTAAAGGATAATCGGCGAAGAGTTATGCTGTCTGTCCTTATTCTATGTTTGTAACACGGAGTCTTAATGTAAAGGCTCGGCCTTAAAAGTTTGTAACAAGTTTTAAGATCAGCAGCTCCGAAAATATGTACACTCATGGGGTGAACTAATTATTATTAATGGAAGTTCGTGTTTATGAAGTAGCAGACTTTCACAGGCCTTAATTCGCTTAATTAAATTACATTCTTGAATTCGAGAGCACTACGTACATAAATTACTCACTCATTCTTGACCTAAGCGCATTACGCCTACATTAATTAACTGTGGCCGACGAACGCCGGTGCAAAACAGAATATTTTCAAAGTTGTGCTATCAGGTTGACACCTACGCCGCCGCAATCTTCGCACCGCCGCCGCCGCCGCGACCGTAATTACTTCTTTCCGCTTTAACATCTTTAATCCCCCCAAATTAACTTAGTTACTTACGAGTGCCGGTTGCAAGCAATGAATTTCAAGTTCGTAAAAAAGGGCGGCACCGTCACAGTAATGATGAACGTTTGTTTTCAGTCACGCGCTGCGACGACAGGCCGACGATTACACGACGACGACGGCACCGTGGTGGAGAAAGCGGACGCTAATGGAAAAGCGGCTCATAATCGTAACAACAGTCACCTGCTTTGTTATAGCGTCCCTACTTGTGGCGTTGCTCGTTACGTATTCAGGTCAGTAAACCTTTCCTTGGGGCTATTTATTCAGCATTTAATAAACTTGCTTTGTAACGGCGACGCTCGATGCGGAAAATTCTGAAATTTCATTCGGGTTAATTGAAAATTAATTGGAATTTTCTACCTTGCACGAAACAAAGAAAATTTTCTAAATTCCTTTTGCCTTATTTGTCCTTTTCTGTCATCTCCGTCGCAGACACGAAATATCACGTAGAAGTGGTCGTGGTTGTTTAATCATTTTTAAACCCGAGGGGGTACATTTTTTTTCATTTGGGTAGAACAAATGCATGCACTTCATCATCAAGCGTTAGATCGGCGAATGAAATCCTCATGTTCATCCCTGCGCTTGTGTTCAATTGCAATCTCAGCAATTTTTTTCAAGGTTTGCAGCTACTTCGCAGCTTCGAATGATATAGCGACTTGCAGCGTTTCGTTTACAGTAATTTTTATATATTTGCAGGTAGGACAAATGCATGCACTTCATCATCATGCGTTAGATCGGCGAACGAAATCCTGATGTTCGTCGACGAAACTCAAGATCCCTGCGATGACTTCTATCAGTTCACCTGCGGCAACTTCCTGAAAGACACGAAGCTGGACGAGAACGAGTCGACCGTCATGAAGGACGTAATGGATAATATTCTGATAAATCAAATTAAGCAGATGATCGAGGGGCCCATAAAAACGGGCGACCCGCCGTCCTTCGCCAGGACCAAAAGTTTTTATCGCGCCTGCATGAACGAGAGCGGAATCGACTCGCAGGGCTTAAAAATAATGAAGGACATTCTGAGAGATATCGGCGGGTGGCCGACCCTCGATGGAAACTGGAAGGGAAGCGATTTTGACTGGAAGCGCGTCACGTACAAGCTGAGGAAAATTGGTTACGGTTTCGAGCTTTTCTTCGGCGTGGAAGTCGCCGTCAATAAAATACACCAAACTAACCACATCATAGAGGTAAGGGAAATTAAATTTGCTTACGTAATACTAAAACCATAAAGTCGTACTAAAAACAAATGCAATATAGAATCTAATAATGTAAAAGGATATAAAACTCAAGACTTCGCATACAAACTATTTGCAAATTGTTTACATATACGGGATCCAGTTAATAAGATGAATAATTTGAAAGTTCCATTTCGCTCAAAGCTTCTGAACTAGATGTTTATTTTTGTTCTTATTACGCCTACGGACTGAGGCAGGTATTTGTCGCACTTGTGTCCAGTTGCAATCTCAGCAATTGTTTTCAAAGTTTAATTGCAGCTTTAATTCCACGAATGATGTAACAACTTGTAGCGTTTTGTTTTAACTTGAATAAAAATCAGTCCTTTTGTTTACGTCGATTCATACGTTTGAATATCATGATTGCAACATTTTGAAATTTATTTTCTAATTTTGAAACAATAAATTCTTGTACAGAATTCCGATTTCTTACATCAATAGTTGATGCTTCAGCAACTGATGTGACGAGACTATTAATACATAAATTTCATCAGATGTCGTGCAATTGTCAATAACGTTTGTTTTGTTACGGTTCTACTGTATCTCTCCATTTCACTCTGTCGCCCGGCTAAAACTGATTTCATTCGTAACGACCTCCGTCTCAGCACGTAGTTGGAGAGAACGCCGCCCTCGGTTTCGCGCTCATCCTTTCAATAGCGCTCGTGGCGTACTGACCTTTTGAGTGTGCTGGTGTTTCTTTCATGTGGATTTCGTGATTGAAACCTGAAACGGAATCATCTCCGAGATTTGTTAAAAGCAAGCCGAGTGAATTCAAGCTCATTTTTAAAGCTCTTCCAAAGCCTGCTTCTGGGGTAAGGAACAGGTAACGCGTTTCTCTCTCTTCCACTAGGCTTTTAGTGGTAGTTTTACCTCCGTGAGTTATTCGACATCCCTGTGGGTGAAAGAAAAGGGCCGGAATCGGGTTGTGAAACGAATTAATCCCCCCGACATCACGGCCTCCCTCCCGCCCGTGAAAGTGGATCTGACCTTTCAAACACGACGCCCCTTGGTAACGCAAGACCTTTGCCGAATTACGTCATCGGCAAACCTGACCGCCGTTACCACTGACAGCTGTTTGCCTTTACGCCGGATTTTGGTCACAAGGTCGGAAAGATTATTAATTACTTTCAATTACCTTTCGGTCGGCTCATTTTAACGCGGCGTTGTTATTTATTACGTTCTGATTTGAATTACCCCGATTTGAGAGGACTTGAGAGAAAGGTGACGGTGTCGTCATCACCGGCAGAGAAACACGTCACGAACTCAGTCAGTGACGTGAAGCGACGCTAATTGGCTGCAGTATATCGATGTCGTCATCAACAAAAGGCGGCGCGCTCGGAAAAACACCCCACGAACTCGACCAGTGACGTAAGATAACCTGATTGGCCACGGCGATGACGTAAGACAATATGATTGGCCATGGCTACAGCTACTATGTACATAGAAGACAGCTGACTCGTTCACCATTTTGGAGCCCATGGTTTGGCATCCCACATTACACTTTAACTACCAGAGTTTACTGCCTCTGGCAAAAAATAATTACGTTCTGATTTGAATTACTCCGATTTGAGAGGATTTGAGAGAAAGGTGACGGTATCGTCATCACCAGCAGAGAAACACGTCACGAACTCAGTCAGTAACGTGAAACGGCGCTCGGGAAAACACGCCACGAACTCGACCAGTGACGTAAGACAACCTGATTGGCCACGGCGATGACGTAAGACAATGTGATTGGCCACGGCTATAGCTACTATGTACTTAGAAGACAGCTGACTCGTTCACCATTTTGGAGCCCAATGTGAGGTTCTATAAATATATTATTTTTATGATGAAAAGAAATTACTTGCCTGAAAATTTTGAAACCATTGCCTGAATGACTTGAACAATTAGGAGCTGCACATCCGGTCATATTTTAACAAATATGTTAGCCACGTACACATACACAACACAAATTGACTGAGCTCCAAAAGGGACGACGAATCAGCCGCGATAATTGAGTAGCTGTAGCCTCGGCGTTGACGTAAGGCAACGTGATTGGCCATGGCGATGACGTAAGACAACTAGCCGGCCAATTGAAATCAAGTGACGATGAGGCGACGCCATCGGATAATTACACAGGCGATCACGCCACCTAAATTAATTACCCCACGGCCAATAAGAAGCACCCAGGAAGACCGGGCATCACAGGGACGATTGCGGGATCAACCACATAAAAGAAGGCGACCGCGGCACCGAAAGTTAGTCGCTCTCCTACTTCGAGCAAGCCTGCACTGTCAGTAAACACACACACTCGGGCAAGCCACGTAGCGCCCATAAACACACATTCTCAGGCAAGCTACGTAGCGCCCTACAAACACACATGCTCGGGCAAGCCCCGTAGCGCCCTACAAACGCACATGCTCGGGCAAGCCACGTAGCGCCCTACAAACATACACATCCGAGTATTGACGAGGGAATGATGTACGTTTAATTGTTGTTAATTGTTTATTGTTTAATCTAGCTACGTCCCTTACTCTCGTTATGTAAATTATAACGTCACATCTTCATTCTTTCTTAATTAACATCATTTTGCTTCTACATTATTTATAAAAATGTTTAAGCTTCGGGTAGCCGAAACCAATGAAATAACTGCGTTTGCGGAGATGAATAATTTTCGGCAGGACGCCGCTCAGACGAAACGGAATACAAAGCGGCGAATTTAAATATTATTTTCCCCGTGTAACGATTAAATAAACGTTCGGAAGTTCGCCGCGCGCCCGAAAACTTTTTATTTATTCATTTATCCGCTAATTTTCCGTTAAAAGCCCTAATCTCGCCGGCCCGGATGGATTCCGCTTCTCCTTCTCTCACTTCTCGCTCGACGGACAAATTGCGAATATCGGCGATATATTTTTTTATTTGTGAAATATTCTTGTACGTTTCAAACCGAAGCAGCACAATTTGAAGCAAAAAATAACGCGCGAATCTCGTTGATTGAATCAAATAAAATTAGGCAGCTTTTAACAATAAATATACATAGCATTTCGATTAACAATTAATAAATTTAGCCGGTGTGTATAATTTCGCTTTGCCGCAAATAAATTTTAATCATTACCATAATAATTACGTACTAATCAAACTGTGTAGCACGGTTTGATTGAGATTGAAACATTTTGAACGTTTCATAATGGAATACAACAAAAATGTATATGTAACTCATCCCTTAATTTTGTTAAAAATTTTTGGATTTAATAGTTTTAATAAACACGCTTAAAAGTGGAGGTACTTTCGGAAAGTAGATAAAAATATTCCGCCCCCCCTTAATGAACAATTTATATACTGTTCGTCCTTCTATTAAAACTTTACCACCATCGGAGGATTATGCACGTTCGAAATTTGAGACTCGACTACTCTTCTTCCCCCTCTTTTTTCCTTTTTAATTTTGCACCGACGCGTAATATTCCGCCCATGAATATTCACGTCGATTAAAACTTAGTTTATACAGTACCTAGCATTTTTACATAGATTAAACCCCCGGACTCCCGCCGCCTGGAAGTAAAGGAGCGATACAGGGATTTATACCGCGGCTACGTCACCGACGTGACCGTCCTCCTGGAGGCGTCGAAGATCCGCGCGGACCGGGAGACAAGGGACGTGCTGGATTTTCAGGAGGCGCTCCGGAAAGTAAGTGTCTGCCCTTAATGGGATTAATAGCGGATTATGGCACGGTGATGCGGCGTAGGTGGTGAAGAAGAGCGAAGAACGCAGGCGGGGGGATGAATCCTACGCCCCCAGGACGATCTCCAATCTACATTACGAAATTCCTGACATAACTTGGTTCGATTACATCAACGGCTTACTTTTTCCGAGTGCGAAGATTACCTCCGACGAGAACATCTACGTGTCCGACATCGTGTACATAAAGGAGATGCTGAGTTTGTTTAACAAAGCTGACAAGCGGTATGTTTTTTATTACCTTAAATTCTTAAAATAGGCAACCCACTAATCAAATCGGAAACACTTCATAATACACTGAAAGAACGGAAGTAGAATTGGTTGCCTATATTGTAATTTTAAGGGGTCACCTGAAGCTTTTTATTTACCTCAAATTAGGAGACAGGCGCCCCCCCTCGTTATTAACCGAAAGCCCGCTCGAAGGTTCTGTTTTGCTTTGAGGGCCGAGATACTTAAAGCACATGAGCTCGGAGCTCGTGTATAATTGAAACGCGAGTAGGACGACGAACCATGACTGCACAAGCAACGCCATAACAACCCTATTAAGGCCGTTTAGATGAGCCTGCGTTATTAAAACGCGCCCCCTTAAAAACGTCAGTCAATTTGCTTTGTTCGTGTCGTTCTGAGGGTTCGTTGATTTTTGTGTTCCTCGAATTAATGCAAGTTCAGTTCATTCTCGTTTTAGCATAAAAGCTTCATGTCCTCCTCCACCGCTTTATGTGCTGCTGCTGTCCCCCACCCCCCTCAAATTTTACGTTTTATTAACATACAGGGTTGTCCAAAAGAAATGTTACAAGGACTATTGCGATGGTGGAGGGGTGAAGGGCTCTGTAACACTTCTCATAGCATTATTTTTTTTCTTACGTGCAGAATCTTAGCGAATTTCATGGCTTCCCATTTCGTCCTCGACTTCATCGATTTCTTACCCAAGCAATTCCGCGAAAGGAAAAAGCGATACATCGACTCGATTAACGAGCCAAAGGCGAAGGCCAGATGGGAGATTTGTTTGGACCATGCGGAATCCATGTAAGTACCCCTTTGTTTCGTTCGACTTAATCGACGGTTAAGGTACACGTTTGTATGTAGTACGCCCACCTCACTCCAAGACTTATACGTCGAGATGCATATATCGAAAGCCGTGAAGGATAACGTGCGAGAAATGGTAGATAACATCAGGAGGAGATTCGACAAGCGCATAGATAAGTTCGATTGGTTGGACGAGCAGGGGGTTGAAATCGCGAAGGAGAAAATCGCCAGCGTTCAGGATTACGTGGCCGATTACGGCGAGGGTCATGAAGATAAGGCGATTGAAGATATTTACAACCAAGTATGTGAGTTATTTGTTTTCGCGAGCGTTTCAGGTTAACGGGGGGGAGGTTTCAGGTTCAAATTCACGAAGACAAATTCCTGCTCTCGCTTCTCCACCTGATCGGCATCAAGAAAAGCGTCGAGTACAGACGCCTGCACGAGCAAGTTATGCACGAGCGCGAAGCTAGTAATGCCATGTACTCGATAAGCGAGAACATTCTGAGTAATAAGATTTCTGGCGTAACGTAGCGTTAAATAATCCGTGGTGGTTTTGCAGAGATTCCCGTCGATTACCTGCATGACATTTACTACGACATCGATCGTCCGCAGTACATGAACTACGGCGCGATTGGCTCGATAATCGGGCGCGAACTGTCGAACATGTTCCTGGAGGGTAAGCAACACGACGTACGCGGAAATTTGAAAGAATTTTCCACGTCGCAGAGCCTAATGAACTACGACAATAAGACGGGGTGCTTTCGGAAACAGTACGAGCGATTCTACATCCCGGAAATTCACAAAAGTGTAAGTACCTAATTTATTAACCTTCTCAGTGATGAAGGTGTTTCCCTAATGCTTCAGATTACTTTTAGCGAAACATTCGATCCTTTTTCTATAAAATTTAAATACCAGTCAGATTTTTGATACGTCTATTATACAATGCTACCTATTTGTGTAGATAAGCAGAAGTTTAACACCGGAGCAAAATTGATCCAGTGTCGCCGGCAGCTTCAGTGGGACGGGAATGGGTTCTTAAACCATAATGCGAAGGCCAATCCCAAAATAGGCGCCACTTAATTTTTTTAAGAAAATTAAGAAAAACACGATACGTCCAAAGCATGAACACAAGTTTATTAAAAGATTGAACACAAGTAATCGATTAAATCAGATGGTGAACAACACAACTAACGTTAAACAGTAAATCCTAACAATTCGGATCCGAAATTAATACAAAGTTAAATAAAAAAAACATTCACTTATTCTAACGCCGAAGTACTCGTTCGATGAATTACGTTTAGTAAGCGCAATGCAAGAGAAAAGGAGTTTACTTCGCGGGTATACGCAAAATTTACGTGTGCGAAAACGACAACATCAAAACCACCGTAACACAAGAATAAATAAACATAAATACCCGACCTGATTACGTAGCATTCATACGTCTGTTGAGTCAGGGGCGTTCCACCGTTGCAAAGCGGTAAGCGACGTCGCTGCTCCTCGGAGTGTCGGTCTCCTTGCGGGGTTTAAAGGTCCGCGCACTGGGGGGTCGGTACGGTACTACGGGCGGTATGATGATCCCAGTAAATGTCGCACGCACGGGATAGTCGTCCGAACGAAGAAAGGACAGCCAAAACGAAAAGCCTAAGGGGAGCAAAATGACCGTGAACTGCGAGATAATGCAAAACGATAGAGTAAACCTTACCTAAGTCAGAATAGGACGTAGGCTGAACACGAGTTGGCACACAGTCAACTCTCTCGTACAGGTGAATTAATCAGAGACGGCCAACACCCGTAAGATCTATTCTCTTCCTCCAAGAGAAATTAGAGCGGGAACCCACAAAACTAACTACACGCAAATCACCTGACGGTCGACAACACACTGGCAATTCTGGCGTCTTGCAAAATCGAGAGGGGTAGAAAACGGTATAAAGTGAGATGAACGGTGGTCTGTTTGAATCGTACCAATAACATAAGAATGTGACTTCAGCGGAAACCAATCAAAATAAAGGGCAAGGGTCACGGACATACGCACCGGTTTCAGGTGCGGATGTTTTTAAAACAAAAGAATTCGACCATCCGTCGTCGTCCGCGTCACAAAGTAGTACTCTTTAAATTGGACAAATAAACACCGCGTAAACGCAATTCCAACCCTAAGCAAGAATGGGGCTAATTTTACATAATGAACTTATTCGTCTAATCTGAAGCTTTTAGCGAAAAGCATGTTAAAAAGAAAGTTTCGGGTAAATTACACGAACGAGGAATTATAAATTCCTACGCGTAATGTGGGAAACAAAACGAAATGTGCTAAAAATAGATCGTAACCTTGAGATGTGTACTGTACAGGGTGTGTTCGTACACAGGCGGAAAATAAACTGTAACAACAACACAATGCAAAACAAGTTCATTTCATAATTCATATAAGCGAGATGTTAGTTTCTAAACACATAACAAATTGGCAAAATTAATTATTGATTTCTTACCCCAAACCATGGTACTAGATGCAGAGAGACGGACGGATTTTTGGAGATCAACCACACTCTACGACATTCTGTGAATGTTGATGACGCCCTCGGACGTGCAGAGTTGCACTCGACAAGACGGGCACTGGCTGTCTTCCCTCTGTGAAATTCAGCCGCCCCTTTATATCGTTTGATAACGGAAATTCCGATTACGTAACACTTTACCTATGATTCATAGTGATTTTCCGAAACTGTTCGCTCATACTCTTGCATAATGTCCGGCTTTTCCCATGCAATTTGCAAAGGTCAGTCGTGAATTTTTCCACCTTCGCATAGACGACGTTGTATAACAACAAAATACGATTTTTTTTCTAAAAAAATAACGACGTTTAAAGCATGGCGAGTTGGCAACACTATCTTGCAGTTCCATGTCTAAAAGTGGAGTTAAATTTGGGGATCGACGACAAATAAAAAACAAAAAACTTTGCTATTTTCATCGTTCCACTTTCTTTCAGATTGGCCTAAAGCCAACCAATCATTTATGCATTTTACCATCAGTTTCAGGCCGTTCGGTTCGAGAGAGAGAGAAAAAAATCATGATTAACTTTCTTTCGCTGTAAGTTTTACCTAACGGAATATATAACCTCGAATTTATTCCCTAATTTAATATACGCTTCCGATTTTACGTAATGCACCCCATTCGAAATTTATTGTTTCGTCCCCCAGTCACAAATCACCCCCGGTCTCTTTCTCTCGGGCGACGCGAAAGAGCACGTCACAATTGCAAAAATACGAGCGGCGGCGGCCCGCCAAAAAATTTATTATTAACAAACGAAACGGAACGCGAAGAAGGCAGAGGAACTCGACCTGAGGAGGAGGGCCGTTTAATATTCGCGAGGCGAGCGCAACTATACAGTCGCATTAAAATTAATAAGATTGCCCGCCTTTTACAGTCTTAATTGCAATTTCCTTCGGTCTTTAATTGAAGTTGTTTCGAACAAAGGAGGACGACGACGACGGCGGCGGCGGAGACCGACCGCAGGGGCGGCTTTAAAAAGGCGCTGCGCGTCGCAGGCAGGAGGAAAATTCGCCTCATCGATCAAGCGAAGCGTAACCAAGATGTTTACCCACGTGAACGGGAGAAAGAAAATGTTTAAATATATTACGAGCCTGGAGACGACTTGCTCTTCCAGGTTGTAGATAAATAATTTCCGTCGAAGTTGGCAACGCGTGGCGAGGAAAAAAATGCGCAAGCACGTAGTATATGGTCCTCCCAAATGCATGCATCAGACAACATTGTCGTTGTACCTACAGTGAAAATCCTCCCCTCTCCAATACAACTTTAAATTGCAGACCACTATTACGAGTAGTATAAATATCGGTGCATTCGACTTTAAACGTAAAGCTCTTTTTACTTTGTGCTTCGGTTTGAAGGGTGCAACTTTGGGGGTCGCCTCGTTAATGCAAACGGCTGCGGTCTGGGTAGCTTCACATATTACAGCCAGGCGCAAAATCAAATGGCAGATTCAATTGTTTTTCCGTATAAATACCGGCGCAACGCGCGTCCGGCGTTCGACTTTAAACGCGAAACTCTTTCTATTCTGTGCTTCGACTTGAGACGAACAACTTTATGCTGAATTAGGGAAGTCTAATGGCAGACTAAATTACGATTTATTAAGTAATTATGTAAGTGGCCATTTATAAACTTGCGAGTGAGCCGCCGAAAATTTTTAAATTGAGTTTTATTTTATCCGAGGACTCACGTCCTCGCAACGACTGCAACGAAGATTGTGGATTAGTTCATTAGCTTTCGCCCCTTTGTTATTCAAACGAATGTCGAATTATAATATGCAAATGCAAGTGCAACCGATGAATCGCATTACGTAAGGATTTGGGGCGTAAGCGAATTTTGCGGCGCGAAACAATGAGTGGGGGGTGCGAAACGAATGCGGGAATAACCGCAGCCTGTCATGTCCTATGGTAATTACCTTACGGAAGGACTGGTTTATGACTACATATTAATTGAGGAGCTCTGCGATTGTGGATCAATATCAAGCACAGATAACAACAATACTACAACTTTATAGAGAATCATATAAGACTCTTCTTCTGCTGGCTCACCCTGTACAGTACGATGTTTGCCACTGTTGCATTGCAAAGGGCTTCCACGTCCTGCGATCAAAGTTTCGAGTACAACGCCGAATTTAAACTTGTTGATTCGGGGAAGTTGTAAATGCAAAAGCAACGACGGTGACAGGAGAGTGTTTCGAACGAATGCAAAACGCGATAAATCCTGGCGGGCGCGGGCGGTGCAGTTCTGCAGCGGCATTTTTGTACTTGTGGTACAATGCAGGATGACGTGTTAACACGGACGGTCTTTTTCAAAGCGGCGAATATTTAAACACAAGCGCGAACACGCCGAGCTTCTTTTTCCCCCCTTGATGAAAAGGCTTTTAATTAAACCGCGCAGTGTTTCTGTTAAACGTGCGTTTAATTAAGGACGAACGCAGCAAGGGGATGAAACTGTAATTATGAGACTTGATGCCATTTTTTTTCTATTGCTGGAAATGGGGGCGTTACGTAAAGAAAATTCAAATCTCCCGCCAGTATTACGTGGCGGGAAATTTGAAATTTGACAACGACAGTAATATGAATGATCATGTTGAAAAAATTTGAAGATTTATTTAATGAAAATGTTATTGTTATTTGTATCACAAAATCTTCTAAGCGGACACTAAATCGCGCAAATATACACTTTACGTTTCGCAGTCGTTCGACTGCTTCGTCAGAAGTGAAAATTATGTTGTCAAAATAAACAAGGCTGTCAACGGAAACTGAAAAAGTAACTTGATTTTTTTTTTTTTTTTTATGTATATTATATTTATTTTTAATCTAAAAATAATTTGAACATTACAAATGTTAAAAAATTGACAGATCTATGTTCTATTTAAGGAATCGAGAAAACTACAAAATGTATCATTTAAATTTGCAAAATCAGTACGTTTATTAATAGAATTCGACGACATTTTTATTTTACACATTTCAATAAAACGTCTTTTGAAAATATTAGACTCGTAATATAAAATGTTAGTATTTTCAAAATCAAAATTATGGTCATTTTCTAATGAATGTTCTACAAGCATTGAATGATTTTGATTATTTTTTTGGATATGATATTTATGTTGGTCTGAACGTTTTTAAATTTTGGCTTGTTTCTCCAATATAACATGAATTACAATTGAAACATTTAATTTCATAAACTACGTTTGGCTGTTTTTAATTTTGGTGTTTTGGTTTTAAATTTGAGAAAATACTATTTAAATTATTTACAGATTTGCTAGCTAAATTAAATTGTGTTTTTGAATATGTGTTTAAATGTGTCATATAGTGGTTCAATGTAGGGTAATGATATGTATTTTTTGTTTGAAGTTTGTTTATTGTTATTGTGGATTTTTGAATTTTTGTAAATATTTAACACGATTTTTATTACTGATTCTATAAGATTTATTGGATAAGAATTTTGAACAAGAGTCTTTTTATTAAATTTAAATTATCATAAATGAAAAGTTTATCTGAAAGTAAAACAGCTCGATCTGTTAAAGAAATAATTGTTGCAATTTTATAGTTTTTAGAAGTATACGAATGAAAATTAATATATCTACCTGACCACGTAGGTTTATGAAACCAATTTGTTATTAATTTGTTATTACGTCTGATGATATTTACATCTAGAAAACTTAGTGAATTGTTAATTTCTTTTCTACTGTAAATTGTAATCTATTATGAAAAGAGTTAAATCTACTTAAAACAAAGTCTACTACTTTATCTGAAGGCAAAATCAATAAAATATCATCGACGTAACGAAAATATAAAGTTAAATTGAAGGTAATGAGTTAATGACACTTTTTCTAGTTCCTGCATGACAATTTCAGCTAAAGCAGGCGATAAAGGAGAACCCATTGCTGTACCGAAAATCTGTTTATAAAATTTATCATTAAAAAGCGAAATAAGATGTTTCAAAACATAAAGTAACAATTTCTAAAAATTTTCTTTGAAATGTCTGTAAAATCTTTAATTTCTATCCACCTATCATTAATGCTTTTTAAAGCTAACTCTTTTGGAATGTTAGTAAACAAAGAAACAACATCTAAGGAAATTATAATACAGTTATTTGAGTATATCTATGTTTTTCAATTTATCTACAAGTTCATAAGGAATTTTTATAAAGTATTCTGATTTACTAGTAACTTAGTAAAATTTTTGAAACAAATTTTGATAAAGAAATAGAGAAGAACCTATAGTAGAAACCATTAATGGCCGAAGAGGTGTGTTAGGTTTGTGAATTTTGGAATGCAGTATAATTTAGGAAATATGGGATGCTGCTTTAAGGATTTAGCAATATGTGACTAATTTCAACCTGGATTTTTAACATTAATGTGTTGAGGTTTTGCGTTGGAAATTTCAATATTGTTATTGAATAAGTTGAAAAATCTGTTGAAACCAATTAATACCTGCTGAAAGTACAGCATCCCACTAGTATATTGCATTCAAGGATCACAAACCTAATACATTCTAGCCTATGGATTTCTACTATAGGTTCTTCTCTATATTTCTTTTCAGGTTTGTTTGCAGTTACTCAAGTTAATAGTAAATCAGAATAACTTTATAAAAAATTCTTGAACTTGTAGATAAAATTGAGACAAGATATACCAAATAACTGTATTATAATTTCTGTTTAGATGTTGTTTCTTCGTTTACTAACATTCAAAAGAGTTAACAAAAGCATTAAATGGTGGATAAGAAATTAAAGATTTTACAGACATTTCCAAAGAAGAATACAGTATTACGTTTTGAAACGATCTTTTCGCTTTTTATAAACATCAGATTTTCGTCGGGTCTCCTTTGCAGCGCTCGCCTAGCACACTGTGGCAGCATGCAGGAATGCGAGAAAAGTGTCATTAACTCCGACCTTTCAATTTGCTTTATATTGCGTTACGATCGATGATATTTTATTGATTTTGCCTGAACAAAGTGAACTTTGTTTTAAATAGAAACTCTTTTCATAATGGTTACAATTTACAGTGCAAAAAATTATTGACGGTAAGTTTCTAGATGTAAATCGTCGGACGTAATAATAAATTAATAACAAAGGTGGTTTCTCATAAATACCATTGGTCAGATGATATATGGTTTTCATTCGTATACTCTTCAAAACTATAAAATTGCAACAATTATTTCTTTAATAGATCGAGCTGTTTTGCTTTCAGATAAACTTTCGTTATGATAATTTAAATTTAATAAAAAAGACTCTTGTTCAAAAATTCTTATCCAATAAATGGGAATCAGTGGGTCGTGTTAAATATTTACAAAATTGCAAAATCCACAATAATAATAATAAACAAACTTGACAAAAAATACAGGCTTCAGGACACCCACATTGCCACTATATGACACATTTCACAGTTCAACACAGATTTAATTTTTAGCTAGCAAATCTGTTTGTATCGGTACAAATTTAAAAACCAGGCAGCCAAACGTAGGTGTTTGATTGTAATTCATGTTATATTGGAGGCAAGCCAAAATTTAAAAAAACGTCTGGACCAACATAAATATTATCATATCAGGTTCAAGTGCTGATGCTGTTCGTTAGAAAATGACCACTCAATTTTGATTTGAAAATACTAACATTTTATATTACGAGTCTAATATTTTTTCAAAAAGACGTTTGGTGTACAAAATGTGTCGTCGTCGGTATTAATAAACGAATTTTGCAAATTTAAATTTGATATATTTTGTAGTTTTCTCGATTCTTAAATAGAACATAGATCTGTCGGTAATTTTTTAACGTTAATGTTCAATGTTCAAATTATTTTTAGATTAAAAATAATATATATACGTAAAAAAAAAAAATCGAGATTACTAGGACTCGTTGACAGCCTTTTGTATTTTGACAACATACTTCTGACGAAGCAGTCGAACGACTGCGAAACGTAAAGTGTATATTTGCGCGATTTAGTGTCCGCTTAGAAGATTTTGTGATACAAATTTCATCGGACAAGAACCAACTGTAAATGTAGTTATTGTTATTGATTTGCAGGTTAACAAATCCTTGACCGACATACAAGACGTGGCGGAATTAGCGGGGAAAAAATTCGCATACGAAGCCTACGGGGTTTGGTCATCAAACAACATTCCCGAGCCGTCCCTTCCAGGGGTTGATTACACCCTGAAGCAGCTCTTTTGGATCTCGTCCGCCTTGTATCACTGCGCGAAGAACACGGCTCGCGAAACCGAGCAAGTTTTGGCAGACGGCAAACAAACCCTGAGCAATTTCAAAGTGAACGGTCCGCTGAGGAACCTCAAAGAATTCGCAGACGACTTTGATTGTGACGTTGGCACTAAGATGAATCCCGCTGACAAGTGTACGATGTGGGAAGTTTAATCAAATAAACTCTATGTACCTACATTTTTTTTTTATTTATTACAAGATTAACTGATTGTTTTATTTTTATTTTTAGTTTTTCAAATTTGCAAATTTATCAAATTCATCTGCTACCTACCTGTGTAGATAAGCAGAAGTTTAACACCGGAGCGAAATTGATCCAGTGTCGCCGGCAGTTTCAGTGGGACGGGAATGGGTTCTTAAACCATAACGCGAAGGCCAATCCAAAATAGGCGCCACTTAATTTTTTTTGAAAGGAATTCGCGTAAAAATTAAGAAAAGTACGATACGTCCAAAGCATGAACACAAGTTTATTAAAAGATTGATCACAAGTAATCGATTAAATCAGATGGTGAACAACACAACTAACGTTAAACAGTAAATCCTAACAATTCGGATCCGAAATTAATACAAAGTTAAATAAAAAACATTCACTTATTCTAACGCCGAAGTACTCGTTCGATGAATTACGTTTAGTAAGCGCAACGCAAGAGAAAAGCTGAATTCCTCCGAAATGGAGTTTACTTCGCGAGTATACGCAAAATTTACGTGTGCGAAAGCGACAACATCAAGACCACCGTAACACGAGAATAAATAAACAAAAATATCCGACCTGATTACGTAGCATTCATACGTCTGTCGAGTCAGGGGCGTTCCACCATTGCAAAGCGGTAAGCGGCGTCGCTGCTCCTTGGAGTGTCGGTCTCCTTGCGTGGTTTAACGGTCCACGCACTGGGGGGTCGGTACGGTACTACGGGCGGTATGATGATCCCAGTAAATGTCGTACGCACGGGATAGTCGTCCGAACGAAGAAAGGACAGCCAAAACGAAAAGCCTAAGGGGAGCAAAATGACCGTGAACTGCAAGATAATGCAAAACGATGGAGTAAACCTTACCTAAGTCAGAATAGGACGTAGGCTGAACACGAGTTGGCACACAGTCAACTCTCTCGTACAGATGAATTAATCAGAGTCGGCCAACAGCCGTAAGATCTATTCTCTTCCTCCAAGAGAAATTAGAGCGGGAACCCATAAAACTAACTACACGCAAATCACCTGACGGTTGACAACACACTGGCAATTCCGGAGTTTTGCAAAATCGAGAGGGGTAGAAAACGGTATAAAGTGAGATGAACGGTGGTCTATTTGAATCATACCGATAACATAAGAATGTGACATCAGCGGAAACGAATCAAAATAAAGGACAAGGGTTACGGACATACGCACCGGTTTCAGGTGCGGATGTTTTTAAAACAAAAGAATTCGACCATCCGTCGTCGTCCGCGTCACAAAGTAGTACTCTTTAAATTGGACAAATGAACACCGCGTAAACGCAATTCCAACCCTAAGCAAGGATGGGGCTAATTTTATATAATGAACTTATTCGTCTAATCTGAAGCTTTTAGCGAAAAGCATGTTAAAAAGAAAGTTTTGGGTAAATTACACGAACGAGGAATTGTAAATTCCTACGCGTAATGTCGGAAAGAAAACGAAGTGTGCTAAAAATAGATCGTAACGTTGAAATGTATACTGTACAGGGTGTGTCAATACACAGGCAGAAAACAAACTGTAACAGTATTTATAAACTGTCTTAAAAAACTAAAACGCGTAATACAATGATGAATATGAATCAAGAATCAGGGTGTGTTCGTACACAGGCGGAAAATAAACTGTAACACATCTATTTTGTACTTTCCCCCCAATATTTTCTTCACGTGCTTTAGTCTCTTATTAAATGTTTACGTATTGTTACGGTGAGAAAATTCGTTGCAAATAATTTCCAGCTTTCGGGTCACCCTCTATCTTGGCGAAAGTGTAATTGCGTCGCAGTTTGACCTTTGGAACTTGGACTATGCCATAAAAGACGCTTAGGACGGTAAACAATCCCCTTTTCTTTTACAATCACGCTTGTAATAAGACTTATAATGACTCGTCATTGGCCAATGGACCTCTCCCCCACTCGCAAACCGTTCGCGTCGCACGCCGACCCGATCGAGATTTCGCCAGTCTAGTGACCGCCCGCTTTGCAAACAGACCGCATGGATCGCTTATGTGTAAATTTTTCATTAAACGGTGTTTGGTTCTAGTAGCTCTTCCAAATAAGTATACTTCGGTTGATTTAATGATTTCGAGTACAGGTTTACAAATGCCAAACCATTTGGATGCTCAATCAAATTCACAATAAGGTTTGTTTTTTCACAATTCGAGGTTCCGACGTGGTCACCGTGTCTTTTAAAACGTTCCTCTTCAAAATCACTATTATCTTCGGCTCTAAAACATTTTCAAATTATAATACTATAGGATCAAGAAAAAGATGGAAATTGTATTTGAAGTTTTGTATCTCACAGACGGGACACGATCCTTTGAAAGGAAAGAGACGTCTTTTACCGTTCATCGTTCTATAATGTACAGTAGAAAGAGGGAGCTTCCTTTTTAGATTACTCAATAATTTGTAAGGGATGAAAAAACTAATAATCGTATAGTATTCCATTTTTAAATTGGTTTTTATAACACGGCAATAGGGATTCCAGACTCGTAGAGACCCCGTTAGCAGTCGGCATTACTCTGTCATAAAAACCAATTTAAAAATGGCACAAGTCAAGCAATTGCATTGTAATTGTAAAGCTATAAAGGAAGTATCTAAAATATGAAACGATTTTCAACTCATATGTAGCATCAGTATCTACGTTGATGTATGCACATTCAGATGTAAAGATGAAAGACTCGTTTACAAAGAACCATATTACGCCGAATAAAATTGTCGCAGAGTGCTCCGTGAGTCAAATATCGAGATGTTTGCGTGCGTGAACGTATATTAAAAACGACGGAATAAAGCGGAATGTCATTTTACAATTGGCTTTAACAAGAGGGCGGCGGAAATTAGCGTCGCATCCTCTTCAGAGCGAGCTGGTGGCCCCAAGTAAAAGGACACAATTATACTATGTACAATGCGCTCTGTAAGTTAATTGTGAAAACTCACTAAAAATAAAACTTTAATTAAAAGCCCTCGGTGTTTCTCCTTTTTTTTTTCTTTGTAATTCGCGACGACGCACATTCGAGGACGGCCCGGAGCGGCGGCGCGGCGGCGGAGATAGTTAATTATTTACAAGTTCATTTCGAAGCGTATTATTGCTTCTAATTAAATTAAAATAATTTGCGAAGGCTTCGGGAAGGGGCGCCCCGACTTTTGTCGGCGGCAAGTGACCGGAAACTTTCGGCAATTAAATTTCACCCTTTTCAGAATGCGTTCGTTGTTTATTTAGCTTTGCCGACTTCTTTCCGCCTTCGCTCCGACATTCAATAACTATAAATTCGAGCCTTCGCGAATACCGCTTCCATTCACATACGGATCAAAGCCGAGACTTTTCGGCGGGGGGGATATTCATGTTATAACTTCAATCATATTTTTGAGCCACCCCTTCCATACTACGTCTTTTTACAGTTTAAAGTAACTTGGGTTTTTTTTTTATTCATTGCCTTTTATAGCAAATTTTTAAAGCGTAACAATTTTTTTTTATAATGCTACCTACCTAACTAAATCAAAACAATCGACCTTGAATAGTTAGCGAAAGTTTTCGCCCTAAATTCAATTAACAAAATTTAATTCTCAAATGAACCGAGCAAAAGAAATGTCAACTTAATCTTAATGTAAACAGGTTCCCAAGCGCGCTAGCCAAAACAGCCCTCTAAGTGCCATAAGATAAGGTTTAAAATAAACAAAATTAACGCCGGCTCAGATTACACGTAGGGGAAAAGATTAGGCGACCTCGGGAACCAGATAAGGGCGGAGGAACCGTTTAAAACTATACCCTAACGTTAGACAACTTTCGCCACTTTGGTGCCCAAACAAAAGTTGAGCGTTTGGCCGCGTGAGTCCAGCACTCCCTAGAGGGAATTTGTTTATATTTGAAATGAGATAATGACCGCGCGGAGGGAAGGAATTGAAAAATTGTAAATTAATGTTCGCCGAGTGATCCTCTAGATCGGTCGTGTGCCCTTTCGGAACATTCAAAAAATCTTTATCAAAATTATTTAATAATCTCTTGTCACCCTACGTCCCGGAAATTTTTACTTAAATTAACGCAAATCTATTGGAACGCGAGTCAAGTATCTAAACTCATTGGCGTGGGTGAGTGCGACGGCCCAAGAACCCCTCTGGCCGAGGCCACCCCCAAAAGAGAGTTCAGCCGACCCTCCAGTTCCCCAAATTCAAAAGGGAATTAAAAGCTGATCGAGTCCTCTCTGCTACTGGGATCCACCCCGAAACCGTGCCTGGTAGGTGCTTTGTATATTCTAATTTTTTTGTATTGATACTTGCCATTAATTCAACGTTGTGCCTCCCCCCCCTCCGAGGGAAACCAAAGATGTACTATTTTTTTTTTAATCAATATACCCTATTTTAAGCTAGTCCACGACTTTGATTTCTATTAGGGTAAATTGCGGTAATAGTGCGCGCTTGCACAGTTCCAGCCTAGAAGGATCCTCCTCCGACTACTACTCAATTACTAATTATAATTATACCTGTCTACTTGCGGGTCGATCTTTTATACATTTCTTAAATCTACGTCACAATTGGTTCCTTCGCTCTGGTGGCTGGGGGTTCGGTCCAAAGTACAAAGTTCTAAAAGGCGTCAGCATCAATTGACCCTTGCTGTCCGCCATTAGCTTGTATCTAAGCGCTTAACTTATTAAAGTAGTTGCTACCAAATTACATCGTATTTTAATTACATCGCGATCACAACACTTGCCAAATTTGTTTTCTTAAAACGTTCTGATTGCCTCGATTTTAATTGGCACATGTAAACAACACACTTACATTCCGCAGAGCTTGGCGCATTGCTTCAGTTTTGGGACCTCTGCTGTTTCTAATTTATATCAATGATTTCCACTCGTATGTCTCGCAGGCCGAGTCCATATTTTTCACTGGCGATGCTACCATGAAAAATAAAAATAAAATTTTGTTTTAATACATTTTGCATAATGCATAGTTACGAGACGAGGACAGAAAAAATTTGGCGCTTTTATTATAACACGTTTACAGTGAAGATAATGGCGTACACTTTGTAGAAGCTTCATTCACATCATCGGTATTTATAGGCGGAAAGTGTTATTACTTGATATCAAGTTATCACGCCAGTGCTTACCACAAAAGGTCAGAGGTAAACAATATCACGCGTCACGCTCTCAACTTTATTGTGCGGATCCAAAGTGAAATTGATCGTGGGTGGCCCTCCTTCAATAACATAATGATTTACATTTTTCTTTTATGTAAACTAATTATAACGTGATTCCCGACGCACGCAATCGCGTTATAAATTAAATTATTTCGTTGGAATACGTTCATGCCCGAGTTCGTTATTACTAGGGGGGGCCATAATTGGGGTGTTGCTGGTTCAAAGGGAAAACCGACTGTAATTATTTGTAATTATAGAGCTTTGCTTAACGCATTTAAAAATTTGATTTTGATCAAAATAACTCGTGCGTTGTTCGTTGCGATGAGATATTAAATTGGGACTCAAGAACCGAGGTTTTATTTATAACTAAAAACTAACTTTTTTTAATTTTGTTTTTACGATCGCATCGCGTGATTTTAAACTGATGTGATGTTAAATCCCATAGAGTTGAAAAAGTTATATGTGGAAAATTTGCATTAGCTTTCACCCGTACGAGAAAAACTTTAATACGCCAGTAACTGGGTCAAACAACAATATTATTTATTACGTTTTCGAAGCCGACACGGTTTTGCTTGCTTGCTTGCTCGCTCGCACGCCATTGGTTCCTTCATTTTTTTTTATCGTCGCAGGTGGAGTTCTACTGAAGAGTTCCTTGCCTCTAGCGAATGTTTCAGATTTCCTTCGACTTTTCAGCTGAAACAGTTAGTGTTTTATTATGCTCGTGTAAAATAATAAAATGGCACGCCGAGTAGCAATTTGCATAATTTAATTCGCGCATCGCGACATACTTGTTTTGAACGGCGACGATGCATCTGAGACCTACTAATGCTTGGCGTTATTAAAATTTTATTTTGCTCGCGACGCTGCTGCACTGAAAATTTTATGCACTCTTCATATTTTTTTTTGTTTGCTTGGGTTAACTCCACCCCCCGAGATAATTGATTTGGATTATTTTTACTGCTAGGAGTAAGACGAATAAGGAAAAGAAAGAACAAAAATATTATCAGAAACTACAGTCGTTTCGGCCTCGTGCTTTTGGGCTGTTCAGCAGCCATTTTGATAAATTCACCAAACTGTTTTGTTTAAAGTGAAGTTCAAACGGAGGATATTATTCCCAGTTTTGTAAGCAACGGAAGGCTTTCTTCTAGGCCTTTCGAAGCCTGCTCTCTGTAGACAATCAGGTAGGATTTATATAAGCAACTTTGTGCGCAGTTTTACCGGAGTCTTACAAACGGAAGTTTGACTTGGGACTACCTGGTTGTTTCAGCCTTGGGCCGTGGTAGAAAATTTCGGTGGCTTTCGTTGCGTCCATCTCCTGTCAGCCGAACTTGCTTGGCAAAACTGCCGGAAGAGGGAACTGGTTCTCCAGAACGTGGGGAGACACACTGGACGCTACCTCCCGGACGTTCGATACTCGAAGAACGTTGGTGCAGCTCTTGCACTTGCATGTTTGGACGACCGTCGCTCGGAGTTTCCTTTTTTAAATAATTTTAATTATACGCTTGCGTTGATTTAGTTCGAAGTATTATGGCGGCCGGGCCTGGCGAGACAAAGCGGGTCTGGTCGTCGCCAGGACGACGCGACTCGCCGAAATATCGTGGCGATACAGCATCATTCAACTGCGTTTTAACACAGTTGGCAACCCTACCTCCCTTCTCTTTACTACTCAACGCTCATTCGTGTGACACACCACGTGACTGTTTTTCGGTTTCGTATCCTAGCAACCTTCGCCTGCTACAAATTCGCCTCGTTGAGTCCCTTTCTTGTTCGAAGTGTGTTACAAGTTAGACGTGTTTTACGTGTCTGGGAGGAGTAACTCATTTGCGGCTGTGCCGGAAGATCTCGTGATACCTTCGAACACATTTGGAGGTCCAATTCCAAGCCCGGGAACGTATTAGCCTCAGGTAATGTAAAAAGGCTGCTAACGAAACCTTTTCCCTTTACATTCAGGCTTTTCTGTTTGGGCGCAAGTCTTAGCGCAGGCTTATGTAATCCCCGCAAGCTTTCACACGAGGGTTTCCCGTTTGTATTGAGTTTTAGTGCCGCGACGAACTCCAGCTGTAATCTGCCGTTCTGCGAGTAGCGTGGGTCCGCCATCTTGCTGCCAATGTTTCCCCTAGCCAAACCAGTTACCGGCTCAGACAGGACTACTAGATGGCGTGGTGACAGCCAACTTCACGGCAGATATCGGTCGGGAGGTAACCGTTTAAATTTATTGCGCATGCATTTTTAAGAGCGAATCGTCGGCCAAATGCAGACATTGCATTGTTAAATTACTTTACATTGTTTGTTTGAATTCGAAGTTTGGACGAACCTAGCTTAGTTAGTTGAACTCATGTAGTAACCTGCATTTATGCGGAGTTATAACTGAAATAAAATGTATATCATCGTGTTAACTTAGCTACGAGTTTAATTTCTACGTTCACGCACACCAGTGAGTAAAGTCTCGCCTTTGATTTATTATTGATTCAATTTTCTGCGCGATCTGGTCGATTAGAGACGTCCGGCTGATCGATTACGTTTTAGCTGAAGAGTTGTCTTAATAAGTTTACCACCTTTAATAACCCGCCCCTTTCTTCACTGTTGCTAACTGGGGCTCAGCTGATACGGTTTCATCAGCGGAAGCTTGTCGTCTGATCTGTGGTAAGTAAGAGGCAAGTAAATTAAATTTAAGATTTGGTGACAAGATCTTTCGAAGAAAAATCCGCCACATTCGAGTTGACGCGAGCAGATCTCGATTCGTTTGCTCTCGATGCAATAAAACAACGCTTTGGAACGAGAGGAGCGAAGAAATCTAATTCTAGAACGCAGCATGTCCCATGTCGAAAGGGCTATGTATTTTGAGGCTTGTCATTGGCCATTGGACCTCTCCCCCCGCCCGCGAACCGTTCGTTCACGTCGAACGCCGACCCGATTATTGAAAATTTCGCCAGTCGTGTGACCGCTCGCTTGTCGAACAGACCGCATTGAGATTTATTCACGCTGCGTGTAAATTTTTCATTAAACGGTGTTCGTTTTGGAGTGAACAATGTAAATAGAGGCGAGACTTTAAACTCGAAGTTAAAGTTAACACAACTGAGGCTTTATTAAACAATTCAAAACAAACAACACTTTACACAATTACAAGTGACTTAATTTAAGTGCTTAATTTATACTAAAATTAACTACGGTACACGCAGCGCAACACGTAATTCGAAATTCTTCCTCGCGTTTCGACTATTCGCGAGAAATGACTAAAATATAAACCTATCGATGTGCAAAATTAAAGTTGGAATACCTAAGCTTTTGACAGCGCGTCCAGTCATGCGTCAGAGTCAACGTTACCAACCGAAGCGCGGTGGCCGGTGGGTAATTACGACGCCCTCTGTCGTCCACAGGGAGCGTCGACAATCTGGTTCAAACTGGATCAGCTGGGATCGTCAAAATAGCTGGTCAGGTTTCCACGATCGGGCCACGGTACATTCACAGGGCAGAGGCGCCACCGGAGAACTAGGCCTAGAAGCCTGGTCTAATAGAAAAGGTTTCGTTAGTAGCCATTTTGATACACACCATTGCACCTGGGGCTAATAAGTTCCCAAGCCTGGAATTGGAGTTAAAATTATCCCCAAATGTGTTCGATGGTGTCACGAAATCTTCCGGCACAGCCGCAAATGAATGACTCCTCCCAAAGAGCAAGAACTCCGATAATTTTATTATGCACGTAAAACGCGTCCACTTGTAACACACTTCGAACAAGAAAGGACCTCAACGAGGCGAAATTGTGGCAGGCGAAGGTTGCTAGGATACCAAACCGAAGACAGTCACGTGGTGTGTCATCCACCAATAAGCTTCGAAAAAGCAAAGAAGGGGTACAGGTTTGCCAACTATCGAAAGCGGGCCAGATATCGTCTCGATTCCGCGTTTCATTTGGCGGGAAATTTGAAACGTAACGACACTGGACACGCATCCTGTTATTCGTGTGTCGGAGATTTTGATGACCCTGGAATCAGCTGACGTGCGTTCACAGCTGGATGTTGAAGGTATGCAGCAGTTCAGTCTCCTTACAGGAGCCACATTCGTTAGGTTGGGTTGATCCAGAGACGCCCTCATCTATTAATAAAGGAAGACATTCGATGAAAAAAAAAATGTCAAGTGTCAGAAAGGTTTATAAATATGTAGGTACGTAAGATTCCTGCGGGAATAAGAAACATGAGGGCTGGTGCTTGAAAAGAAAAACATGAAACTCGACAAGAGAAATCCGTGCAGTAGTTTATAGTTAAATAATAAACTAAAAGCTTCCCGTCCAAACTTTTTAAATCAATTTGCGCGAAAGAAAATCGCTCTCGAGTCTGTTTATTTTAAACCGATTGTTCCACAGTTCGAGTTAATAAAATGGGAAAGTTCGCGAGACACGTCGAGCCAAAAGGCACGCGGAAGTTTTAATAAAAACCGTCCGCTTAAATCGAGTAATTAGATTTGTCTAGGAACCTCAAGCCCGACGGACGGGGGCAAGATTAAGATGTTCGCAGCAGATCGCGCGAATAGATTCTGAAGTGACCAGACGTGTCCGGCATTGCGTCCAACTTCTTAATTAATTAATCCATTCCTAATTCTCCGAACGTGCGCTCACACCGCATTGCATGCTAACGACATGTTTAACAACATGCAAAGCCGCGCGTTCGCAGCCCTCGGAGCTTTGCTTTATTTTTTTTTTTGTGTTGCCACCCAAATAATTATATCGTGCGGAAAATTTTATTGCCCGACAAATACTACCACCGCCACACTACTCACGAACTTAATCCATTATTTGTTTTAACTTGGGGCTTTGCATTGACTTTTACATTAAATTTAATTAGATAATGGAAGCGAAATGTCAGTCGTTCACCCAACCTCAACATAAAGAGAAATAATCGATTTACTTCTTTCATTTCTCAACATTTGCAAAATCCTATCTGTTATTTTTTCAATTTCTCGGATTTCCGTTTACAATTTTCAAGCCACGTGTACTCGGTAAGTTGCACAAAATCAAATCTTTCTTCGCATAACCTAACTTTTTAACTTCGTGTCCTCAAAATCCTGCCTTTTTTTTTAAAGAAATTGCTAATATAAATTAAATTTAGTTTGCACGGTTTCCCTACAGGATCTCTTCAATTGATTGCAACTCTGTAGAAAGATGCTTGCATGCGATGACGTTAATGGCAGGCCGAAGGACATAATAATCTAATAATTTATAAATGGGTTATCCACAAGTGCCGCAATCAACTTAAACGACGGCGGAAAAAAATTATTTCCATAAGAAGTTTTTACATTTCAACAAATCTTTATAAAACTTTCATCCGATAGAATGAAGTCATTTTTTACTCGCCCCCGCCTCCGCCCCGCGCGTCCCCCGTTCGACGCGCTCGAGAATTTCAATAGTCCCTCCAGAATTCGAGAGACAAGGAGGGCATAGAAAGCAGGAACTACATAAAAACCACGGAAAATGATTGTATTTCGGACCCCGGCACGCATGAGGGAGCACGAACGTCGAACGCCGAGATGGCGATTTAGGGCGCGCGGGGGCGGACGCGGGGCGACATTTTAGCATAAAATCGCGGACGAATGTAAAGTCGGCGAACCGTGAAACTGCAGGTGACAATGGCGCGCGCTTCTTTTTAATGTCCATTCAAATGTCACTTGCTCTGCTTTGTAAAGAGTATGTGTTCTAAGTACACTACCATCCCACGTTAAATAGGTGGAGCCACCGATTTCCTTTTTTTTTTTTTTTTTAATTCATGATCGCTTATAATAGGAGTAGAAAAAGGTTTAGCGTATAGGCCATTATTCACTCGGATGATTTGCTCACACTCACACTCGCACTCGCACTCAAAATTCATCCGAGTGAATAATGGCCGTCATATGTAATAACTATAATAATATACTAATATCATTTTTTTTTTTTTTATTTTGGGGCAAGTTAAATTAACCGTAGCCAAAACAAGCTCGTTAACTGAATTTCCAGGATCGTAAATTAGTTGCTATCAACATTGCGGTCGTAATATAACAGAAACCAGAAGTTTGCACGTGATTTCCGCGGAAATCACAATTACGTTTCCTCGTTATGAGTTACCTTCTCTTCAGCGGGATAATGAAGTTAGTATTTACACTTGTAATTACCGCGGAATTGTTTCCGTGACTTTCCGCCCCGGCCCGACGCCCCCTAATTTCCAAAGTGAGGAGCGCCGATTTTTGTTTATTTTTTAATTGCGGATTCGTCGAAATCGCCGGGTTTTTTTTTTTTTGGTGCAGCACCGCCGCGCTGCAACGAATTTGGGGAATTAATTAAGTTCCCATTGATTCGTGAAATTGACCAAGTCGAAATGAATAAAATTTATACGCTCGTCCGAGGCGCCCGTGATTCCGGGACTATTTTTAATGGCGTTTTTTTTTAAACGCGGATTTGCATATTGATTGTGCTCATAGTGTTTTGTCATTATTATGGAAATCTCATTGCGACAGAGCTGGATGCTGCCTGAAAATTCGATGCAGGACGACCGGGAAATGGGCGCGAAGATAAAGACAAATGCCGAGTAAATGAAACTTGCGAAAAAAAACCAATACCCCATTTGCAAATTCGCTTGAATCGTAAATGGCGACGGTTACTAAAAATAAAACGCGTTTACTAAAGTGGGGAAATAATTATTATTTTAATAGATTGGCTGGTACCTACCTGAAGGCTGCAAATTATGGGGAAGTCTTCCTCAGAATTACTTAAGCCGCGTTTTCTTTCATCTCACTCCTTGGATTTTTCCATAGAAGAGTTGTCACCCAAGTTTAAGTTTAATTTACTTGCCTCTACTTATCACGGTTCTAGGTGACAAGTCTCTGCCGATTCTTCGATCAGCTGTGCCCCAGCTAGCTACAGTGGAAATGGGGCAGGTTAACTTACGGTGGTAAACTTATAAAGGGCGCCAGAAGACTAATCGTAATTCGACTGGCCGACGTCTCCAATCGACCAGGTCGTGCAGAAATAAGAAACACGAATAAATGAGAGGCGAGAATCTTACTCACTGTGTATATGAAAGTAGAAATTAAACTAGAAGCTAAAGTTAACACAATTTATTCTTTACACTGTTACGAAAAGGTGCTTAATCTCTAGTAAAACGTTTAATCAAATTAAATCCGCACGAAGAGGCCTTAATTCGCTCTTAAAAATACATGTGCAATAAAAGCCAAAAGGTTACCTC
The DNA here is from genome assembly GCA_033060865.1 of Dorcus hopei. Taxonomy (NCBI): domain Eukaryota; kingdom Metazoa; phylum Arthropoda; class Insecta; order Coleoptera; family Lucanidae; genus Dorcus; species Dorcus hopei. The sequence continues at coordinate 44,743,393 of CM065423.1, read as the reverse complement.
GCGACCGATCACTGACATATACCATCTTTGCTGTGAAGTTGGCTGTCACTACGCCATCTAGGAGTCCTGTTCGAGTCGATGACCGGTAGGTTTCAAAATGGCGTACTCACGCTACTCGCGGGATGGCAGGCGTACAACAAGAATTTGTCGGGGCACCAACACTCGATAAACCTACGATTATCTAAGCCTGCGCTGTAACTTGTGCCCAAACGGAAAAGCCTAATGGCCAATTTCTTCACCATGTTTAACTTAAGGTTAATTTATCTAACAGTTGGAATGTGACGTACAGTTGGCCGTACACATACTATGTGTCACATTCTAACTGATAGATAAATTTAACCTCAAGATAAGGCGATGAAGAAATCGGGCATAAGTAGAAGAAATTGTTTTCGTTAGCGGCCATTGTTGGCCCGTTTGTCGATATGCGTCGTCATATTTTACCTGAGAAAACTGGGGCCTTGGTATGGAGATTAAAACAGTCTCCAGTCGCTGCTCGGCGGTGTGAAATGGTATTCCAGCAAAGCTGCTATTGATTTACTTCTCCAAACGAGCAAGAAATCCGTTAAATTATCACACGCAAAAAAACACGTCACACCGCCACGAAGCTCGAACAAGAAAGAGGACCCGTTCGGGTTGACGATGAAGCGGGTCGCTTCGCCGCGTAGGAATTACCGACGACAACCAATGACAGGCGGCCGGAGAGTCACGTGGGGCCTTCATGACCTATGAGAACTCAACGATCACAACGAAATTACTAAGCGGTATATCGCCGCTGCATTTTAGCGGGAAATTTAACTGTAACAGAGTGGTCCTCTCCTTTATGGTCAAAGAGACAGTAATCATTAAACCATCCCCCTGATTGGACTTAGCGTCGACCATCAAAAGATCTTCATGTTTTCCATCGACAATTCCATTGGGAACGTGATCTTAAATGGAGACTTCAATAATTTGAAAACTTCGAGTTTTGAACGACGCGACGCGACGCGACGTTTCGGTCTTTTAGAGCAGAATTGGTGGATCAGTGTTCGGGGAATTTTGATTTGAGGACTACAAACTAAATTTTTAATTTTTTATTTAAACACGCCCCCCGATGAGTTACTAGATGATCTAAATTTACATAGGAGAAGTGATATCCAAATCGTAAAACAATTTTGCGTCAAAGCAAATCAGAAATTGAGCCAGGAACCCCCCCCCCCCCCGACGCCAAAGCATAGAAAATAGAACTGTACGAGTGCGGAATTGAACCTTTTTCTTTTCGTCATCTTCAGCGATGTAACGTTTTTTTTTTTCCTTTTAATTAAACAATCGCGCCCACGCTCCTGGCACGCGCGACGCAAAAGGGCGAAGATGCTTTTGACGAGGGCGCGCCTCAAATGACTCCTTAAAGGCGGGCGCTGCTGTGAACTTTATTTGATTTCGCTTCGACTAGACTTGAAAAGATTTCTTCGGCTGCGTAGGAGCGGGCGTATGAGCAAACTTAAATTAAAAGTTGCCGATGGGATCTCATTTTTACTTTTATTCCGACCGGCAGCGGGAGGGGGGCAAAGAAGCTTGCTCGTTAGGATCGGAACGACGCGACGCGACGGAGAGCTGAAAGTTGAAAAAAAAAAAAATGTTTCCGTTGCCGTATTTTTTGTAAACAGTAATAATTTAAGTAACATGAAATAAGGGACGTAGCTTAATATAACAAAACATTTATTAACAGTAAATTACAACTAATTACAAGTACAATTACTTACATTGTATCTGAGGCACTTACGGATAATTAGACTAGTTGACTCTCTGACTAGATTTATTCTAATTATGCGCTAACGTTCGATTTGTCGCCTTTTTATAGGGGTTTTGTTTCCCGGGTATTACGTCAATTGTTGCCTTGACATTTTGCACACGGCTCTGCGTTAGATCTGTGCCCGGAGATGAGTCATAAGATTTTGCGCACGGCACCCGAATGAATCATCGCTGTGATATGTGCAAGTGCATTTTCTGCACCGCGGGTGAGTCATACGTTACATAATTGCAAGTGAGTCATTCTTATGTTTATATTATCGTCTTATGTTGATGTTACGCTCGGCTGATTTGCGGCTGTACATTTTTGCTGGTTTTCTTATCCTAGTTACACCTTCGAATATCAGAAAGTAGAAATTCCCCAAATTTTAATTCATTCGGAAACTCGCAATTTTGAAAAAGAAATACTTTTCTCCGAGTTATTACATAAATTGCCAAAAAATTATTCTCTGTTCAATCCGATTCGACCGTCGCGTCGCGTCGAGAATTTATTAAATTAGCTGTCAGCAGTTTCGTGGCTAATCAATACACCCGCCGTCGCTTTGATCTCGATTTCAATGCGTATTTCATTAAAGGGTGAGTTCCAAAAATATTGGGGGCAGCAATATCCGCCAATAAAACGGCATATAATATTCGCCGGAGGTTTACGACTCCCCCCCCCCTTCGCCCCGACTTCGCCGTCGTAAAAACAAAACACTTAAACGTCGTTATAAATTCTTCTCCAATCGCCCCAGATATACGAATCCCTAATAAAGCATCCCTTTTATACGCGAGTTTTATTACCGTTCGATTAAAATCATATTTTTTTACGGACGACCCGTCGAAAAAACGAGGGCGCTAATTCGAAAAGTTTCCTGGGAGGGTGGGGGCAGGTGCACGGAGCGGTTAATCCAGTACATGGCGGCGGCGATCCCCGGAACGTTGCGTCGCAAGTTTTCTCAGCGTCGGTCGGCGGCGGTAGCGTCTCCGGAGACCTGAGCGAAAAAGAAACGGATCTTCTCAAAGCGACTCTGCCTGCGGGTCTCGGGGAATCCCAAGGGCATCGCTGATTGAACCGGAGGTGTACCTGTACGGAAATAAAAAAAATACACACCCGGAAGAAACTCGCTTCTTCAGTTTTTATCTCGGAAATTCAGAGGCGGTGGTGATAAGAAACAATGTTGAATGTTTAACGCGTACATTAAAAACATAACATAAACTTTCTCATTGTGATAACGGGTGCGAGAGGAAATGACTTCGACTGAACACCGGACTCCCTCGAATCAAGTGGTCGTTTAGAACTCTCGGAGGGTAGGCAACTTAAGTCTTGACTTGGTGGCCGAAATTTAACGCAACTAAACGCGAGTCTAATTGGGGGATGTCACTTCCCGCGAGAGGGATTTTTAAAATAAATAATGGGGTGAATCGCGTCGAAGAGACAATTTTCGAACGGTTGTTTCCCCCTTTTCCTGTTACTTCGTGTAACCCCGAAGGAGAGACGTTTGCCGTTGCGTCCGCAACCCCAGCGGGTTTTGTTTCTCGTTGCTCCCTTACTTAAAGGACGAGTTTGTTACTTCCCAGTAAGACACGTCGGTCTGTGATCCCGTATTATTCCGGGCCGGAGGTGGCAGCTAAAAAAAATGTAAAATTCTTATTCTATATGTAGTCCCGACCCATCCTACAAAATGGTGGCAGCGGTGGGATTAATAACAAAAATTTATTTGGTATCCCGAATGTTTAACTTGGAGTTAAGTTGGTAACCCTAGGCTATCCTAGTTGAACTTTAGCCTTTTCGCGAGCCAAATAAAAGCAAATTCGACTTTACGTTTCTTTGGTATAGACAAGCGCACTTAATGGGGAAGCAAACAAAACGGCGAGCGATAAAACTGATCCGCGCTCGTTCCGGGAAAGTCTCTCAGGTTCAAAGGAAATAACCCCGTCGTTCGTGTAAAATTCCTCCGAATATATTGAGACAAGCGATATCGAAAGTTATGAATGCATTAGAAGCCGAGGGACAAGTTCGATTCCATCCTATCCCGAGCCAATGGGGCGCAGCTAGCCCGGTGTGTTTTATATGTATGCGGGACGCGAATCGCGCGGCAAAGGGCGGAATAAAAACCCCCGTCCGAATGTTCTCGTGTCATGACCTGCCGTATTACTTTTTAACTTCATCAAAGACCGTAACGCAATTACCCCATAATGCGATTTGGACGGTGCGAATTTACTCGCCGCCTTCTTCTGCCGCCCCGCTCCGGAAATGAGGAAATTGACGTGAAAGGCGAAAGGCTTCGGAGATGAGAAAACGATAGCGGAAAAATTGCTCGACTTGAAACATAACCGTTATAAGGGTGGAGGAGTTTAATGAAGTTACAATTTTACTTTTATTGATATTGAAGGATCTAAAATACTTTCGCAGCTGCCCGTGTTTCGTTTAAAAAGGACCGAAAGTCCCGGAACGGCTCCGGTAATGACGCGATTTTCAGCGACGGAGTCGTAAAGTGCAGCGAGAAACAGAAATCGACTGATTTAATACAATGTTCACTTAGTAACGGCGAAAATCTATCACTCACGAAAGATAATCAAAGTAAAGGACATTCTCAAACAAGGCACACATATGAAAAAGATTATTTTGTAATTGAAATCGTATGTGAGATAGGCAACTATACTTACACATTTGTAACATTGGACCCCCTACGTAAAATCGAATGAGAAATCTTGAGTCAGAATCCCTCGTGGCAATCTATTCATGGTAAATGTCGAAAGAAAATTCTAAAAGTTAGAGTGACTCAATGTACTGTAACATGGTAAATGTCGTAAGGAAATTCAAAAAGTGATAATTTAGTTGGCGTGGTCAAGACTCACGGTATTGTAACAAGGAAATTAGAATGCCACCAACGCAAGAATTCGCAGCTGCAAAATCAGTCAGCCAAAGCTTTCCGCAAACAATTACATAAGTATGAATCTTTGGGAAATGTCAAGGCAGGAATACGCAAATTCCGAGTAACACGCTTTCAGTTCCCCACGAGTCATATGCCAAGGCAACTCTCCTGGAAAGACGTCCTCCGACGGAACCCCTTTAAATAGTCGACGAGCTGGTAATTAGATCATTAGTGTGATAGCTAGTCGGACATAGTCGGAAGGGGAGTGTTCCCTCTTGTTTTATTGTGTAGTGACTAAACCATGTAAGTTTCCCTTAATTATTATTAATAAATGTATTGTTTTATCAAGCTACGACTCTCATTTATGTCACGACATATGTTTCCGTAACAGTATTACAACTGACTAATTTCACTTGCGAAAGATTGAAGCAGAAAAAAGGTAACCTGAACAGAACATAAAATTTGTTTTTTTTTTTTAATATAAAAAAATAATTATTTTCTAATTATTTCATCTGTGAATAAATAAATTAAGTATGTAATGCATTAGTTAATTTGGTTTTTCTTTTGTATATCCGTGGCAGTTAATTGAGACCCTCCAAAAACCATTTTGATCTTTTAACGCTCCCCTGATTTTAATTTCGGGCGCTCTTTATTATTGCGGCCCGCAAAAAAGAAACGAGTTAAACGAAACATCCCCCGTTTACGCGTTTCAGGACGTGGTGGAAAACTTGAAAAATCCAGCAGAGCAAATATTTATCGTGAGTCGTAGGCTCGGACGCCGTATTTCCACGTGTTTGCTTTCCGCTTTACGCCCTCATTGTTTTGCAATTCCATCTTTTCCGTCCGTTCCCCCGGAACTTTTCCGCCGCGACCAAATAAAAATTTAATCTCACTTTGTAATTGCCTAGATAAATCCGGCGAGCTGTTCTTCTTGCCTTGCTACTGTCGTGACGTCGAAAACGTTGGGATTTATTTAAATGGTTTGGGGTCCGGAGGAGTCCGGGAGTTTGCGGCGTCTGTCTGTTAGTCGGACTAGATTAGTTGGAGGTATCAGGTTTTGATATCGATAAATCACAAAACAAAAATAAGGGACTAATAATATGTAGACTTACATGGTTTGCACTTCACTACATGAAGGGGAACTCTAATACTCTAATGCTCTGCAAATAAGTTTTTCCAGTATAATATCACGTTTGAAAAATTACTGTCTAAATTCGTTTTCACTTTTGGAGTTGTTGATTGATAAAATTGTTTAGTTAGCATTTCACAAGTCCGGTCATCGACACAGGCTTAATCGCCGCGGATAAGTATGAATCTTTGGGAAATGTCAAGGCAGGAATACGCAAATTCCGAGTAACACCCTTTCAGTTCCCCATGAGTCATATGGCAAGGCAATTCTCCTGGAAAGACGTCCTCCGACGGAACCCCTTTAAATAGTCGACGAGCTGGTAATTAGATCATTAGTGTGATAGCTACTCAGACATAGTCAGAAGGGAAGTGCTCCCTCTTGTTTTATTGTGTAGTGACTAAACCATGTAAGTTTCCCTTAATTATTATTAATGAATGTATTGTTTTATCAAGCTACGACCTCCACTTATGTTACCACATAATGTTTCCGTAACAGTATTACAACTTCCGAAAGATTGAGGTTGAAAAAAAGGAAAAGGTAACCTGAAGATATACGGCTTTCCACAGGACATAAAACTTACAGATCGATCTGCTATAGTATTTATTTCCAACTAAACGGGGAGGAACGAAGGAAGCCCCGAATTCAAGACTAAATAAGTTAAACTCTTCAAAAAATCATCAGACTAATTCAAGCTCGGATTTATTAACGGTTTACACAGAGCCACGAAAAAAAGAAGGCGAAAAAAATACAAAAGCAAACTCTCCCGCAGATTTAATTACATTTAAGTACCCGACTTCATTAAATCATAATTAAAATGAAATTCGTTAGGGGCTTTGGTTTGCAAAGGGCGCCGAGGTAATTTACTGCGTCAAACATTTTGTTAAGTCCCGCGCGCGGAAGTATTTAAAACCGATATTGTAATCTGCACTTTCAGCAATCAGAAGTGAATTATTGGCCTTCCTGAGCGATTAATTCGCGTTTTGTCGCGGCTTCCAACTTCCGCGGGGCGCCTTAAAAAGGGATTGCGAAGTTTTCCGTCGGAAATTCTGCGAAACAGACCCCTCTCCCCCCTCAACGTAATCAATGTAAGTTGTTATTTCCCCAAAATGAAAAACATCCCAGGGTATTTCAACATGAATGCTGCTATTACTGAAACGCAAATTTTTGTTAAGAAAAACAAACATGAGGGGAGTGACTAAAAGATGCAATCGTCATCATCTGACTGACACACACACACCAATCTAAAAGCAGTTCCAATGTTACAACATCATGGAGGATTAGCAGTTCTTTGAAGGCACCTCCGAAGCCAAACCAGGAGCAAGTCCAATTAAGGCGATTTAACAACGCGTACGGTTTCATTCGTTTGTCAACTAAAATCAGAATTACATGGCGATTCATTTAAGATCAAGCACGAATATCTGAGACAAACAATAAGAAAGCTATTTTCTATATCAAGTTTGGTTTTGCGTTTTCACAAAAAATTCTTGATTCATATTCATCACTGTATGACGCGTTTCAGTTTTTTAAGACAGTTTATAAATACGATCGGCGGTCAATTGGGGTGGAGTCAAGCAAAATACACGGGTTTGAACGTATCGGTTGACAAATAATCCACGTAAGTTGCTATTTCCCCAAAATGAAAAACGTATTTGTAATCGTTTAAGCCGAGAAAACTCCAGAAAATATCAATCTTCCGACGCGGGGAATTAACGAAATAACGGCGTGACATAATTCGTCGTCGGTATCGCGGAGGTACGATAGCGCGCGAGCTTTACACATCTCTTCGATCCTTCAGTTCCATAAACGTTAGCAAATCCGTTTACCGAAATGTTACGGAATCAGGAGGGCGGGCGGTGGGAGGGCGGGCGCGCGAGATGACGACGGCCGGGCGGCACGGGAAAGGTGGAATAAGAAGAAGGGAAGTGCGCCTTCGAGATAGGACTTAGGCGCGCTTTCAATCGAGATCGATGCCGTTCTCTCCCGTTTATGTGGCGAACGCGGAGATATTCCCGCGAATAAATATGAATATGAATGGTAATGAAGTTTCCTGTTGGATTTTATTTGTTTCCGACGACCGCTGTGATGCCACTCAACTTTTCAAAAAAAAAAAGAAAAAGGGTGACGAAAACTCAATTGTGTTTTGGCATTTTGTTTCAAAAAAATTGCTGAATTCGGCTGTAATGGTTTATTTTTAAGAACAAATACTAGCTCTGCTATAAACGTGCATACGGCCACCGCCATGGCGACCGTAGTAAGTATTTCTTATTCTTTCCGCATATACTTACGCCATCTAGAGGTAAATAGACTTTCTACTCTAACACCTTACATCCCTTCCCCCTTAGATTACAACTACATTACAAACTTAAACGATTTGGCCGATTAATCGTCCGCTTAGGTCATGACAATGGTGTTTCAATTTTTGCTTTTGACAAAACTTCCGTTTTTCTACTTTCCCTATTCATAGGTTCCTCTTTCTCTATTTTTATAATTTTTTATGCAACTTGAGTAGTACCTGTAGTACTAGTTACCTTTTCTTTCACGTTTGGACTGTCATTAAATAAAGCTCTAAAGTTTCTTTACAATCTATGTCCCTCTTATGCCATCTAGAGGTAAACGGACGTTCTACTCTAATATATTACATCCCTTCCCCCCTAGATTGCAACTAGATTACAAATTTAAACGATTTGGCTGCCCCAACAATTTTCAATGATTTTTTAAATGAGAAAAGGCACACTACTATCTTTGCCAGGAAAAAGTATGAGTTGCAATTTTAAAATAATCATCGATGACGACACAGTCCGAGGTTGTGACGTCGTGAGAAAAACAAAAAAGGCCCGTTTTTAGAAAATAATTGATCGTTTCACTTTAATTTGAAACTCACTCTCCGGAAACTTAGAATAACGACTCAATTATCGATGTTTCTTACTTTCTATTCATCTTGTGTAATATTTTATTAAATAGAAACCTTTGAATTTAGTAGAGAAATAGAATTCGATCATGATCAATTAATGATAAGTTTAATATCAGCCTAACATTGATAGTGACTGCCTCTTAATCGAAATACATATCCGTTTGCATATAAATGTGTGGAGAAGGGTGTTCGGCACAACTACTGCGTTTGTATTCCTCAACGTTAGGCCTCCTTCTACAACAAAATGGACAAAAATCATTAAAACGTGCGACAATTTGCTATATCACATTTATTTTAATTAAAGCAGGTTCTTGTCCGTTGAAAATTGTATTACAAATTCACTGAATATGCGCACTATCTCTTAACGTTTCGCTATCGTTTGGCAGCTTTGTCAGAAGTGAAAAAACAACTTGTTTATATTTTTTCACTGTTACGGTTGAAAAATTCATTCAAGTTGTGTTTTTTTCAATGGAACATCCTGTATATTATTGCGTCTTTGAATTCCAAATCAAATTCTCGCCCGAGCTGATGGGTCGCATCATGGGTCTAGCATGAACGGTTCTCGAGTTACAGACTTTCGAACTTAGCGAAGGTTCCCCACCCCTTATCACTCTCGTTTTTGAATTTTCGTCTCATAACACGGTTTGTAAAAGTTGTAAAGTTAATTCCTTTAGAAATTTGTTGCCAAGTCGGTTTTGATGGATTCCTCGAGCGTCGGCCCCATTTGGTGACTCCTCAGCGGAAGTGTAGCGCAAGAACTCCACGCAATGTTAGGTCAAAAATCGGCCGCAGGATGTCGCGACCTCAACTATAGTTTAAAGCCTCTAGTTCGTAATTCGCAACAACAGAGGATGGTTTCATTTGCCTATTATTTTATTATGTATTTACTTATCTTTACTTTTACTTTTTTTTTGAAAGTACTACACGCCTGAAAACGTTAAATTTCCGACAAGAACTCGAAATTAGAAAAAAAACGAGAAAGTCAACTTATAACTTAAATAAAATAAAATTCGCTTATGATTTCGCGTGAAACCTAAAGCGCCACCTGTCGGATTTATTCCAAATATTTACGGTACTTGAGTTCAAAAGTTAAACGCCCTCTGCTGGGCGACAGTTTGCTGATGTGACCTTCAAATTACTTTTGCTCACTCTGTATGTAATATAATCGAGAAAGAAATCATCTTGTTCGTCATTAAAAAATTGTGTTCTGTATTTTTGACAAATAAGTTATTAATTTTTTTTTATATTCATAATATTTTCCGAACACCCTGTATTTTTACGGGAAACCAAACTTCAGTATGCGTACGTGACTTTTATCAGAAAGACCATACGCTGTTATTTAGTCCTACCGTATATCTCCATTTCACTCTGTCGTCCGGTTAAAAACTGAGTTCATTCGTAACGACTTCCGTCTCAGCGCGTAGTAGAAAGAACGCCGCACTCGTCTCGCGGTCAGACTTGCATCAGCCCTCGTGCCGTGCGTATCGTTTATTTGTGTCTTCAATATTTGTGTTTCTCTCATGGAGTTTTGCGATTGAAACCTGATGTAGCGCGTTCATGTAAATAACGCCAGTTACTAACTATTTGACGTATTGAATTAAATTTGTTCTTGAACAGACACCCTTGTGAATTAATGTAATTTATTGTTCGCATTTCCGTTAATTTGATTATCATTTAAACACTAATCAAGTTTACGATTGTGTTTGTGTGCTACCTACCTTATCGTACCAGTGAGTTACGCCAAGCTTCTAGTTTTATTTTGGTCTTCTGCACGACCAAGACGGTTCGGGGACGTCGTCGAGGTCGCTATCCTCCAGCTCGGTTACTGTCCGACCTGGCGCCCTTAATTACCGACCCCCTTCTCACTGCTGCTAGCCGAGGGGAAAGTTGGTGAAAAATACAGCGCAGACTTGTCATCTGGACAAGATAAGTTTGAGGCAGTCAGTTTAAAGTGTATTTGGTGAAGGGACAACACAATCGAGTATATTAATCAGAAAATAAGGGTATAAATGGTCCTTACCTTTAAGGAGGATGAAACGTAGCATCTCAGCGCTTCCTTGGGGCTTATAGATCGTCCCCTGCACTCTAGGCAAAGGGCCTTCTTCCCTACGCCCTCGCATTCAGTTCACCCAAAACAATAATTTCAGAAGTTGAACCCACGTCGCAAGAGAGGTTAGCGATTAATTTAAATATATAAAAATTTTAACAACAAAAAAAAATTAATAATAAAAACAAAATAAAAAGAAAAGTCGGCCCTCGCTTTTCCTTCACCGTTCGTGAAAATGGTTCGAAACCGCAATGGCATATTGTTTACATTTTGAAAGAGAAAATGGCACGCCTGCTCGGCAAGGTGCTTTCCTCTTTGACCTTTTCGCTTCGAGGTCTGTACAAAATGGTCAAGGGGGTGAATTAAGTTGCCTACTCTCTAGGATAGTATTAGTCAATTTTGATCGATTGCTTGTCGCCGCGCGTGGGTGCCGTTCTCACGCGTTAAGGGTTCTTTATCGACATGATTATTTACTTTACCGTATCTTAATGGTCGCTTATCTGAAGGAGAGTCAATATTTTAGCTGTTCTAGTTCCTCTCGCTGTTTGCGACTGTTTACGTTACAATTTAAAGTTTGAAATTCTTTTTCTGAAACTGAAAGTTTAGGACCTGTCGGTGTTCAGGGCTTGCAACAATTTGTTCGGTATTTTATTACGATGAACCCCCCCGCGCTGATTTAATTCAAAACGCATAATACATCCCGCGGGTAAAATCAAGTGGCCCCTCGTTTTCTTTTCGCGCGCGAGTCACCTCCAATATGAAAATTGCCGGGAAAGCTCCGCGAAGCTCCCCGTGAAAAACTAAGTGATTAATTGGGGCGTCACGTTGAGAAACAATACGCATCGCTCTCCTCGCGGGCGAGCCCTTTGTTTTCCGGGCGCGCCATTTCTCCTTGGAACGCGCCCCCGAAGACGGGCCAGTTAACGGCGTAGGTAAATAATTGCCCGGTTGTTTTCATTATCTTGTTTTTCTTTCTATTCCGGGATTTACTTTGTGACTTTGCGCGCCCGAACCTCCGCTAAGTATTTAAATAAAGATTTTCGGAGACGCTAATTGCTGATGGCGGCGGTGAAGGCGGCCGACGTGGCAGAGAAGTTTTCGTTTGAAAATTATCATGAGGGACCTGTACTTGGTAAATATTTGAAGGCGCAAGCAGCGTTTAAAGAGATTGCTACAAACTGAAACAAACGCAAGCGTAAATAAAACAGAGTGTTTACAGAAACTGGAAAGGTTGTCCTATATCATGTTCATGTTCCACCATAAAATTTGGAACGCAGATACCGTTTGGAAATAGAATACGTTCTTTTTTGCAGTGTTCACGTCTGACGCCGACCCGATTGAAAATTTCGATGGACTTCTCCCCCGGCCGCGAACCGTTCACATTGAACGCCGACCCGAGTGAAAATTTCGCGAGTCGTGTGATCGCTCGCTTGCCGAAGAGACCGCATTGAGATTTATTCACGTTTTGTGTAAATTTTTCATTAAGCGGTGTTTGTTTTGGAGTGAATAGGAGACGGGTATGTTGCCCGGATGTTAATTGGTTGCGGCGAGTCCGAGACCTTCTTTTAGGAGGTCTTTCCAAGCTTGTTCGTCGAATGTACGGCAGGTATGTTTTTAGAGTTACATCGGTCGGTTCGCAATCCGTGTTTTCTTTTTATCTAGGCTTTACTACTATTAGTAATATTGCTATTTGGTTCTTCTTCCCCCCCCCTCCTATTTATTCCGGTCGTGAGATGAACTTAATTTGCAAATTTCAACATTTGTAACCCAGGTAGGTCACAGGAGACAATTTCTGATTCGTTCTGATTTCGATACGATTTAAATTGTACATTGACTTTGTCCACATAAAGGATCTATCTATTGGCTGCTTACTATTCCGAATTGCTCCGTGCAGTTTACCTTGCGCATTGCACGTATATTTGCCGGGGGGAGTTTTCGATGGAAAATTCATCGAATCTGAAATATGGAAAACGTTACCGCGACAGTAACTGAATTATAACGTCTGCATCGCTGGCAAATAGTAAAAGAAACGCGCAGACACGAAGCAAGTGCGAAACCAAAATCGATATCGCCTTGAAACATTTGATTTATAAACAACCCGGAGATTTGATCGATTGTATAAGCCGAAGGGGCGGCAAGGTATAAATATACCCCCCCCGAGAGAGTTATTAGTATTTAAACGGGGACAGCATGTGTAAGATAAGATGGGTTAATTACTAAAGTAACATTGTTGCGAATGTAGGGTTGGTGTCATTATCTTTGGTAGTGATTGTACATAGTTTTTCACAGACTTTTCCGACTCTATGAATCAGAATATTACGAGCAACGGAAAATTATTGCCTTTTTCCTATTGCAGCCAATCTCTCTCTCTGGGCGAAGCGTAATTCAAAATTTCATTACGCTTTAGTTACAAGCGCAAACAAGCTCAGCGAACTGCACGGGCGCAATAAATATTCAACAACGTCTAATAAAACGTTGCATTCTCGCAAACGGACAAAGAACAGACCCCCCCCCCTCCCTCGCCCCCGAAATATAACGAAAACAAGTTGTAGCGGCGGCATCGCGAATTTATCAATTAGTGTTCAGGGCCGGCTCGCGCTCGCGCCCACATTATCGCTCATAATTTATAGGTTTAGTTTCGGGTTTAAGAAACCGGCGGGGTCATTAATCTCGACGGTAAGCGGCGGCGGGCGGACGTTTTTGCGAATGCAGACCGCATTCGGCGATGTTTCTCAAGGCGGCGAGATAAGCGAAATGACAAATGAACCGCAAAGCTCGCGACTTCACTTGTTTTACCGTTCGTCGGCTGCACGCTAAAATACTTATCGAAACCTGGGCAAGTACCTTATGCACTGTTGCTTCCTTCCAGTGAACCAATAATGGCGCAACTTGAAGAAAAGAAAAGCAAAGGAATATGTGTTGCATTTTCTCGTCACCTGCTTTGTGTCCGTTTGCGTCATTCGTATACGCTAGTGTACGCGCGTTGCCCCGCTTGTAACAAATTCCGCTGCTGATGTGTTATTATGAAATGTGAACCTTTACGTTATATCGGTTACCTCCTTATTGTGTTTAGATTTCGACACGGTCGCAATTTGCCCTCGATTACACAAGTTCGTGTTTAAATACTTTTTATGTTTTTTATTCGCGGAATACAGAAAAAACCCCCTCGTGGTTTTTAGAAAATCCCCCTCGTGACAATATAGCTACATGCAACATCATCGCGAGACCTGACTCGTAGGTTGCCTGGTAACTGGTAAATTTGAGTCAGTGAGAGTGAGTGCGGTAAAACGTCAATCCATCGTTACTCGGACAAGCCCATTTAAGTCTATGCACATGCTCCATTCACGGTCTTTTTCGATACGAGTAGGTTATTATCACTTACGAACGAAGTATGATGAAAACCTTTATTTTTGTGCTTATTGATGTTACAGGTTGAGATTGCACGCCTTTTGTAACTATCAGAAAATTCGTACTAAATTGGATATTTAAATTATAACAGATACTATTTAACTTAACTTCAACTTAACTTTAAGCGTCACAATCTTAAGCGTCAGCATCTAACTAATCCGAAACTGTCAAAAGCATGCGCCGATCCAAGTTTCACATTTAACGCAGCTCTTGAAAGCGATAATTAATTCGACGGGTGAATATATTTAACAGTTTCGAACTAGTCCGGAACTGTGAAGGAACAAGGCAAAGCAAACTTGCACAATGTTACACCGCTTAAATTTACTCTCAACTTAAGAGTTTGGTATAACTAGCGATTAATCTGTATATCAAGTGCTTCAATGGGTATTAATTTAGTCATTTATATTTCCAAATTTTGACAACTGATCGAAACTACATTAACTTCAACAAGCAGGCTTTGATGGTCTACCGCTGACGTCACAAACGCTACCCCGCATTCCACCCGTCCCTCGTCCAACACTGCCGGCATGACGTAACCGTTCACGGTGAATTGAATACTACGGTGGCAGCATTGACCGTTACGTCACGGCATACCCACTTCTCCCTCTAAAACATTCACTGTCAACCAATCGTAACTGTCAACCAACCGTCACGAAGTTCGCAGCGTAGATCTGCGAGGGTATGCGGTGACGTTTCGCTGCCACCGTTAGTGTAATAGACCTCTCCCCCTGTCCGCGAACCGATCGCATTGAACGTCGCACCGATGTAAATTTCTTCAGTCGTTGTGGCTACTCGCTCGCATTGACAGACCGCACTGAGAATTATTCTCGTTTTGTTTACATTTTTCATTAAACGGTGTTTGTTTTGAAGCGAAAAGTAAACGGGTATACTGCCCGGTTGTGAAATTGGTTGCGGCGAGGCTTCTCCAAGCTTGTTCCGTTGTATCCTACGGCAGGTACGTTTTTAGCGTTACGTCGTGCGACGGTCGGTTCGTAAGTCGTGTTGTCTTTTATCTAGTTTTTTTAATACTATATTCTTATTTGGTCCCCTCCATTTATTCCGAACGTTTCACCGGAGTTCCGTTGACTAAGAGCTGCCTGGCAATCGTCCTCGTGGTATGCCCTTGCTGAAAGGTATGATGACGTCGTTATAAACGGATCTTGGAGTTTGGCAACGCGGCGTTTCATCACGCCAGACAGCGCTCCTTGGAAACGGAAGTGGTAACTGGAAGCATTTCCCCCACCATATTCCTATCTTGTTGGCCTGAAGCCAAGACGTCATTTGGAATGGTACGCCAAACTTCGACGGACGACACTTTGACGTTTGCTCCTGGGACAACCGTTTTAATATTTAGTATTTAAACCACAAACGGCGTTGCTACCCGATTCTAGTTTCGAATTGTTGTGTTCATTTTAATGCGTTTTGTAAACACGGATCCGTAAAAGAGTATTTTAGTTTATTTTTAACGCTGCTTAGACTGCTTGAGAAGACTGCTTGACCGCTTCGTACTTCGTACAGAAGACGCGAAGGATGACAAGAACGACCTTGACCTACGAACATCTTTGGGTTATTAACCGTCGCTTGACGTTACGTTGCAATAAGAGCGAATTTTCGACAGGTTTTGCATTTTCTGTAATTAGTTGTACTAATTTGTTGTTGTAGTAATAATGCGGATTTGATCTGAAGTATCAAGGAGAGTACCTAAGTAAATTGTGCATTCGGGTTCAACATTTTTGAATCGTTTAACCGTTTGTAACTTTGCGACTGTTCTTGTAATCATTTTGGGTGTGTAATTAAAGTAATTATTTATCGTAGCTGTTTGCGTATGTGCCTCTACCTTCAGCGTACAAGCGAGTTCAAATTGAAACCTCCTGGATTTATTGAGAAAAACCATTGCTAATGCGAGTTACTTTGGGAACATAACCGTTTCGCATTTTCTTCTTCAGCTGGGTAATTGTTCACCCTGGCGCGCCTATATTTACATCCTTAATCCACGCCCATCTCCATTGAGTTACCTGCGGCAACAGCTGATGAAGAGCGGATCATAGGTTCGCCATCACTGCCCTGTAGCGATGTAAATGAGAGGGAACAGTGTAGCCAACTGTGCTAAAACGCAGTTGGATGATACCGTATCGCCACGATGTTTTGGCGGCAAATTTAAAACGTAACAGTGGTTAGCCAGGAATTGCTCTCAGCGTCCTCTTTCCTCGGATGGAATTTGCCCTCGCCCTACCGTTACTTATGATTTTCTTATTTCTTTATTCTTGTCTGTACAACTGCTATGAGTGCAAGTTATTAGATTTGGTCAAACAGTGCTTGGTAGGTGTGTTGGTTATGTTATTGCTTTCGAAGTCACATGTCCTGGACCCTTCCTTTATGACGATTTCTGCCCCTCTTTTTTAAGTAAATATCGCGAGAGCCATTGATACTCGGTAAATATTGTATGGAAATAGATTCACCCCTAATTTTCGATGAGCAAATACACCGTGAATTTTTAACACTATTTGAAGCCGACAGATGAGCTTTCTCGCGATTGTCTTTTTGCACATTGCACCCTTTTACTAACTGCACGCCGCCAGTGAATTACTGCTTTGCAGTTATTTAGAAAGACACCATTTAGAATATGGAGTCCTTGAATGTGATTAAATAGAGCCCTTCGTACGTTAATTATAAAATTTTAAGATACAATGTAAGTCAACGGGCTTAGGGGTAGAACCCCGAACGGTAATATTTGATTTCAGGCGGCAAAGAAAGAGATAAGATCCTTATTCTCAAATCTCCACTTCGTCTAAAATTTCCGCAGAACTTTGTTTATACCCTAATCCAACATCCCGATAAATCAATCGGAGAAGTGAATAGAATTCTACGAGCCCCTTCCAGCTTGAATTATTCCTCAGACGAAGGTCGCCCTTTTTCAAGGCAAGTTGCTTCGATTTCATCGCTAATACATCACGTAATTCAACTTTGAAGGCGATTCAAATTTAATTAGGTAAAAAAAAAGTAACAGTAAACACTTTGCAAAACGCTGCCGAGAGAAACAAGCACTGTAACTCCGGTCAATTATCGTGTCGATAATCGAACTAAAATGTGCATCGATTGGTATTTACTAATAAATGCAGAGCTCAGGCCTTAATTGAAAGCGCATGAGAACCTCGTCCACTTTTTTTTTGTCCGCGGATTTTCGTTCGCTTAAATCGCCCCGTTCATTTGATCTGTTTGTGCACAATTAATTTATCTGCGAGTCGAGAGAACACACAACAAGTACAGAAAAACTTTCATCCGCTCGCGTTGTGCAATCCGAATCATTTCCGTCTCATTTCGTCGCTCCACATTGAAGCACGTGCGGTTTGCTCTCAAATGAAACACTTCATTTGCACTTTTTTTTACGAGATATGCGGAAATGAACTCGAAAGTATTTCTTTAGTTGCTCGAATTCATTAATATCAACGCGCGGTTAATTCAACACCAGAATATTTATTAATAAACGCAGTGTAATGTTTATGGCCCCAGTTTGGGCGCCAATTTACGTTTTGTTGATTGTTCATGGAGAAGCCCCACGTTGGGCGCCAATTTATGTCTTGCTGATTAATGATGGGTGCCAATTTATGTCTTGCTTTTATTGATGGAGGCACCTCAATTTATACAGCGTTGAATTTCTTGGAGCAAGATTTCTTTCTGATGTGGTGGATTGGAATCGAAACTGTTCCGCAAATACTTTCACATCGTTTTTAGAACAACATGCACTGTAACGTCCGCTTGCGTACCGAATCGATAAATAAACCCGTGCACCTCGAACACGTCATTTTTCAGCGTGAATTCCACTGTAATTTGCTTTGAAACGCGAGTCGATCCAGTAAATCAGCATCAAACTGCACGCCCGGAAAGTGGCGGCGAGGTGGATTTTAAATTATTGACGTCCAGTTGCCCCAACGGCCATAATCAAAGCCCAATACCGCTCGCACACGTACGGCCCACGTATGAATTTAACATGGTACGTTCTTTGTGTGTGTGTGTGTGTGTTATCGTTGTTTCGTTTTGGTCCATGATGACCCGATCAAATTCAAAAAGAGAAGTGTTATGCCAGCAGCAACTTTTGCTTTTGTTTTAATCGCATGTCAAAATTTCATTAGTAGAAAAATCTCCTGTCCATTGGCGATCAAGGTTTATGACTTCCTTGACCTAATTCTTTTTTTTTTTAACTGACTGCCCAACAAGTTGTTCTTAATATTATAATTGTGGAGGCGCCCGTTCATCTGAAATGAAAAAACTTAATTCGTCCGGCTAAATTACGGGGCGAAAAAAAAACACCGTCGACGGGCGACCCGCGGCGTTCTTGCTCCCGGACGAAACGAAAACAAGCAGCAGCAGCAACAACAACAAGTTAAATGTCTTGTTTACACAGAGAGAAACAAATCAGGCGGATCGATAAATAATTTCGCCCGAAATAAATCCAGGGGCGCACGAGCGGCAAAATCGGAGAGACATTTCGGTCGTTCGATCTGAATCCTTGATGGCAAGCGATGACTCGCTTAAGATCGTCAAAGTGAGCGCTTATGTTACCAGGATAATTTCACGCCTATCAAAGTTCTCAGTGGTTATCAATAAATTTAATAGCACTTCATATTTTTGAAAGGTATAAATCGACAGGGTTAACTGCATATAAAATAGTAAGACCAAGATTTTCGTTGAGCTCAACGCATTCGCTATTTAACATCTTGGAAATTTTGGGGAAGTTTGTGAGGGAAGAAGAACCAATAATAGTCGTATTAATAAGGCTGGATAAAGAGAAAACACGGATTATGTACCGACCGCCGCGCCGCCCGACGTAACTCTAAGAACATACCTGCCGTACAGTTGCGGACAGGAAACTTCGGATGTCACTGTAATTCATCTGACGTATACCTAAAGTCAATGGAATGACAGTGACAACCAATTTCTCTCTGATGTACTTAGACACCAAGGGCACCCAGGCGTGAGAAAATAGCAGCGGGGATCCCGTCCGGCACGGTCTTCCCACTGTCCACCAGCTGTGACACTGCCACTAGGAGGCCAACGCCAATGAGGGGGACCGGTGGGCTCCCCCTCCCCCTAGCACTCATGTCAGCAAGGTTTCCCTAGGTACGTTTGATGAGTAACCGTCGAGAACGCTTACGCGAATCTCTACCACACATCTCATACTAACCCCAGCATCCATTACCCATATACGCATACCCGCGTATATGGGAGGGATAGGGCAGCTAGGCAGGTTAGTTTTAAGGGTAACCGGCGTGTGGTCTGTATCGGTTCTCGTCTCGGATACTAGGCTTCAACACAACGGGGTCCGACACCTCAAACGATGCCTACCTACAACTCATCTCGGATACTAGTGTCCCTTGCTATCGGCCCGACACCTCAAGCGACTGAACCGCCGTCAACTTCTGCTAAAAGCGACATCCGGTTACCCGGACAACACCGGACAACCAATTCCTCTCTGGTGTACTGAGACACCAAGGGCACCCAGACGTTAGCCCATCTCCCGCGAGAAAATGGCAGCGGGATCCCGTCCGGCACGGTCTTCCCACTGTCCGCCAGCTATGACACTGCCACTAGGAGGCCAACGCCAATGAAGGGGACCGGCAGCCGGGACCGGTGGGCTCCCCCTCCCCCTAGCACTCATGTCAGCAAGGTTTCCCTAGGTACGTTTGATGAGTAACCGTCGAGAACGCTTACGGGAATCACTGCCACACATCTCATACTAACCCCAGTATCCATTAGGGATAGGGCAGCTAGGCAGGTTAGTTTTAAGGGTAACCGGCGTGTGGTCTGTATCGGTTCTCGTCTCGGATACTAGGCTTCAACACAACGGGGTCCGACACCTCAAACGATGGCTACCTACAACTCAACTCGGATACTAGTGTCCCGTACTATCGGCCCGACGCGACACCTCAAGCGACTGAACCGCCGTCAACTTCTGCCAAAAGCGACATTCGGTTACCCGGGGAATGACAGTGACATTTGAAATTTTCTGTTCGCAACTGTACATTCGTCGAGCTTCGTCGAACAAGCTTGGAGAGACCTGAAAGGAAGCCTAGGGCTCGCCGTAACCAATTAAGATCCGGGCAACATACCCCGTCTCCTTTTTCCATCCAAAACGAACGCCGTCTAACGAAAAATTTACGCAAAGCGAGAATAATTCTCAAGGCGGTCTGTTCGGCAAGCGAGCGGTCACATGACTCACGAAATTTTCACTCGGGTCGGCGTTCAATGTGAACGGTTCGCAGCCGGGCATGGGACAGTCTCATTATAAAAGAAAGGGATTGTTTAGCGTTCTACGCGTCGTCTTTCGACCAGTCTAAGTTCCAAAGGTCAAACTGCGGCGCAATTACACTTTCGCTAAGACACAGGTTGACTCGGAAGCTAGAAATTGTTTTCAACGAATTTTCTCACCGTAACAACCCATCAATCGTGAGTTGATAAGCGAAGTGATAAAAGCTTTCTCTAAAGAATTATCTAATTATTGTCCTTTTTGAACTACTCACTGACGGGAACTAAGCTCCTTTTCGTGATCATAATATTTAATAATTTGTTTGGCGTCTCTAGGAGGGGGAAAAATAGACATCACCCAAAATATTTGAATTTAATTACTTTTTATTCCACGCACACCTTCCCAACGATTAGTAGTAAGCACTACGCCTACGCAAGGCGAGTGGGGGTTTCATCTTTCGGTTGTTGCGTCAGCGTTTCTTTCCTCAAGGTTTACAACTGCGCGTATTTTTCGAATGAACTCAGTCTTGATAAGACCGAACACATTTTGTGCATTGTTTATGACGACAACCGGGCTTCGATTGCTTACAGTTTCAATTTGTATAACGTCTGTTCCAACGGTTTCGAAAGTTTTACACTTGACAAAGTTGTCACAATCGATCATCATTTCGGTGGGCCGCTTTCGAAACCGTCACAAAGTGCGATTGGAACAGAGCTGTAATCTGTTCGTTCGGCGTCTCTAAGAGGGACAAAAATGACATCACCCGAAACGTAGCTTCTCAACGAATCGTATTCACCACTACGCCTACGCCTTTCAGTTGCTCTGTCAGCGTTTCTTTTCTGAAGGTTTGCGGCTGCAGGTAATTTTCGAATGAAATCCTGATAAGACCGAACAAATTCTGCGCGTTGTTTGTAACAGCAGGGCTTCGATTGTTTCAAGTTGCAGTTTCATTTTAAATAATTTGTTCGTTCAGCGTCTCTAAGAGGGGGATAAAAATGATATCACCCGAAGCAGCTTCCTAGCGAATAGTAGTTACCAGTACGCCTGCGCGGGGCAATTGTATCTTCCAGTTGTCGCGTCAGGATTTCTTTTCTCAAGGTTTGTTTGCAACTGCGAGTATTCTTCAAATTCAAATTAAGTCAGTCCTGAGAAGATCGAACGTTTTCTGTGAATTGTTTGCGACGACGACAAGGCTTCGATTGTTTCAAGTTACAGTTTCGATTTGAGTAATCTGTACGGCGGCGGCGTCTCTAAAAGGAGGAAGAATGGACATCACCCGAAACATTTGAATTTAATTATTTTTTATACCGCGCAACGAATAGTAGTCACCACGTCACCGGTACGCCTGCGAGAGGCGAATTAATGATTTCAAAGAATATTATAAAATAACGTAGTGAATTTGTGGACGTTAATTAGGTAAAAGCAATTTTAATGTGGCCTTGACTTCACGACCCCTCTGCGTACAACAGCTTTATAACGTTCTTTTCCCAAATTAATCCCGACCGGCGGAAAAAGGGGTTTATTAGAAAGAGGTAAGAGGCGGCGGCGGGCTTCAGAACTAATTAGTCGAATTAGGACTTTAATAACATTTAAAATTTAAATATTTCCGGGAATATGAGCCCCGCCGAGCGGCCAGAGATAAAATATGCGAAACTTAACGTGCCCCGATTCCCGATAGTTCTTTCGGGGCGAGACGGCGAGAGGGGAAGGAAGATTAAGTATCCGAGGAAAGCGACCGCCCCCGCCGCAACTCAATCTCGGCCAGATAAAGCAAAAATATCCGGAGACAAAAAGCGCTCGACAGGCATTCCGCTTGCGTTGTGTGACAGCGGTGCGTGGTTTTTACCAGGACGTTAACTTTTTCCCCGATCTGACAGGCAGAAATCGGCCCCGTGCGTCGTTTCGACATGTGTGTATTGTCTGAGTCAAGTGCATTCGTGTTTTTTTACTACTCCTGCGGTTTCTGGACTTTCACTTAATAAAAATGTCTCGGGAAAAGGAGATAATTGATTTTTTTATTCCTTGTCCAGAGGATTTTCCTACCCTCACGTTGGAACACCGTATAGGCAAATCGTAAAACCCAGACGGGGTCTCGAATAAATCGAGTAAGAAAACAGTAAACGGTATACCGATTAATTAAAACTTTAACCGAAAAACAGATCTGCCTTTCGTTTACAAAATGCAAAAAGTAAATTATTCAGTTAAAATTTAGAACAACACTAAATAAACAATAAATTAAAATAAGTCCGACCTTGTGATGTATCCTCTCTGACACTTCGCTAGCTGTCGAGTTGAGGTTGGAAAAAAAAACCAACGAGATACAATCCGGCGGAGAAGGCCGGTGTCTAAACAGGAGGCGTCAGGGTGTCACATCGCGATCCCTCCTGTTAACTCGTATCATCGACGGTCGAGTCCAATTCCAACGGGAGGAAGGGGGAGGACAGCGATGCTTTGACGTTTAGCTGCTAGGGCGGCTCTTACGGTTTTTTCACTCAAGGGTCGGTCTCAAATGGCGTTACAAAAAAAGGGGTAGTCCGAAAGGGCTACGACTACGAGCCTAAATAGCAAAAAGAAAGAAACGTGTTACAAACCGAAGTACGCACAAGGTTGCCAATGAAATCCTACCTGTTCTTTTCTCAGCAACAACAGGCAGCTTAGAGAAGCTTATAAGAAAGCTTGTATTGCTTAACGTGCACTTCCGTTTAGACTTCCTCAAAAGATCCAACACGATCAAGGCACAAAATGGTAGACACTTCAGTGACAATAGGTGTGCACTGTTACGTTTAAATTTGTCGCTAAGAAATCGTGGCAATACACCATCGTCTCAGCCGCGTTTCGGTACAGTTGGCAACACGGTTCCTCCTCGTTTAACACGCCAGAGGGGAAAACTCGCGTTTGGTCAACGCGCAACATTCATTGGTGACTATATTATGATCCATCATTGGTTACCGTCTGCAATTTTGCTACGCGTCCCTGAAAGGTTTGCGCAACGACCACCTGCGCGTGGAGGGTGATACCCTAAGGGGAATTCGGCCGAGCCGGTTGGACCTACCTGTGTGGAGGGATTCGCTGCCATCCCAGTAGCTCAGTGAAGACGGCCGTGCTGTGGTCCATCATTGGTTACCGCCCGCAATTTTCGCGCTTTATTTACCGACTACCGTTTTGGTTTCGCATTCCTATTTCACTTGTTGTTCGGTTGTTGCAAGGCTAAGACGTGTTTTAGTGTGATCTGGGAATTATTGCTTTTGGCACTGCCGGCATTTATTTATTTACTTCGTTTTCTCGTGAGCGATATTTGCATGCTTATCGGAGAGCGAATTTCGGCCTATTTGTTGTCCTGCGCCTACTGTAGTAAATCGCAGCGTAAATTAAGTTGATAAGTTGTCTGTGAGCCTTTACGCTCTACTTGAGTTTATAATAAAACTTGAAGTTTATTAACTTTAAGCGTGCGTTTGTGTTTGCTCCTTCACGTACCAGTGAGTAAATAAGCCTCTATTTACGTTTGATTTTTCTGCCCGATTTGGTCGCATGGAGACGTCGAGCATGTCACTCGTAGGAAACAGTATGTCTATGCAGTTCTTTGAAGTATGTTTCTCCGAAGGCGAGAAGTACCTACCTAGTCAATTTTATGTTTGAAATAGTGATCTGACTGTGAGATTAAATAAAAGTAATGAGAATTTCAAAATGCAAAATAATACTAATAAGGTTTCAAACAACAGAATCAAGAATAGACCACACGCGATCTCGTAATATAATCAATGAATATTTTACTGCGGCTGCTAAACACGTAAAGCAAATTCCAGCGTTTAATCCGTGTTATTAAACGACTGCATTCATTATTCTGTGCTATGATCTATTGTGCCGCTAGTTCGAACTTGATTACAATAATTTATAAAGCCACCGTCCGCCTGTTTAATGCAGACACATATCGAGCGTTTGTTTTAAACCAACAGCTATATCGAAATATCCACGAATCTAATGCAAATGAATATATTAAATCGCATTACGTATAATCTAATTAAAGTAACTTAAAGATGCAACTTTTATGGCCCGTTTAAAATGAAATGGCGGATCGAAACTCCCAATAAGAATTAAAGTCGTCCTCGGGCCATAAAACCTCTCAATTCCGAACGAACCGAAATCCAAATAACACACTGACACACATTCTTCCAAGCAGCGTGCACTTAACGTAACATTAAAGTTAAGTGATCGATGCCGCCGGGTTGGAAACTAACTACACGTACGATTCATTCGATTTCCAGCTTAAGTACTTCGTATTATTTAAAGCTGTGTTAGGAGCGGAGTTTTCCGGTCGGAAAAATGCGCCGGGGAAATAACGTGCTTAAGTTAACGAGTTTGTTACGTCGCGTCGCGACGCTTGCCCCCCGCAAGACTCAAGATTGTTGTACTTAAACGTCCGAAGAAACGCTTAATGTTTATCTTAGCAAGACCTGTGATGAGATTTGAAGATTGTCCACGAATTGTCTGCGAAAATAATTCGTTACGTAAAACTCGATCAAATTTTCTGTTTCTGTCGAGCAATGCAATGGAACGAACGAATGACTATTACGTTACATGACCATTGTATCGCATTCCTTCTTAGAATTGCAGCTGCAAATCCTTGAGGCAAAATTGATGAGACTGCAACTGGACACAAGTGCTGCTGCGTAGACGCAATAACAAGGAAAACAAACCCCCATCTCAAAAGTTCCAAGTTGCGACTTCCAAATATCCAGATGGTTTCAAATATAATTTCTGATGCTCGGCGTGTTTTCATAAACTCCTGTAGAGTAATTAGCATCAATCAAAAATTTTCCTGCTTAGCCCAAATTGCCTCTTAATTTCGCCTCCCTTCCCGAAGAATCAAGGGCAATTATGAAATTTGCTTCGGCCCTCAGATGAGAACCTAATTAAGGCGCATGGGGCCGTCCCCTTAATTAATGAATAACATCGAAGTGAAGAGAACAAAGTAGTTAGTTTTATACGGATGACGGTAATCCGGCGGGAGAGCAAGAGGAAGAGAGGACGAGGGCGGAAGGGAGGCGCGTCATTATTAAGTGTAAGTCTTCCGTAAGCGCGTTTGTGACTTTGACTGAACGGCCGGAGGAGCTGCACACATTTTTCTCCGGTGGTGCTGCTGCTGCCGTACTCAATCCTGATTAGCCGGCCTTGTCGCCATGGCAACTGTTAGTTCCAATATCGTGGAAATTGCGACCGCTACATGACGAGCCGCCTTAACACCTGTGCGCGTGCCGAGGAATCGAAAACGGTCCGGACATTCCGAACGGAATTATAACCCCAAATGGATATATCGCTTCTCATTTTTACCTCTCGCCTTGGAGGGAACGGGAAATTAACTCGTGAAAAATTAACGTCCCTAAAGAATCAGGATGATCAAGAAGTTCCAAGAGGCAAAGAACTCATTCGCCTCTATATATATTACCTACCTTTTATTTCCAGCACAAATCAGGTGTTCAGAAAACGACGTAAATCAAAAATTCCCAGTACGATTATTACATAAGGATGGAGTTCTTTTCTTAATTGACTTATAACTTTCGTTAATACTGTCACGTTAACATTGCTACTACCTACCTGAAGGTCAGCAAATTGAAGGAGGGCAAATTAAGTTCTCCAACACAGGCGGCTAACTCTTGGAGAATTGGTCGAGGTCGAAGGTAACCCCCGAAGTAAAGGGGGAATACATGCAAATAAAATAAAAATCACCAGCTGAGCACACTCAAAAATTTAAAACAATTTACATAAGCAAATCGTAAAACTCAGACGGGGAGGACTCAATAAGTCGAATAAGAAAATAGTAAACGGTACACCGATTAATTAAAACTTTAACCGAGCAACAGATCTGCCTTTCGTTCACAAAATGTAATTATTAATTATTCAGTTAAAATTAGATTAACGGCGTTTAGAACTACACTAAATAAACAATAAAGCAAAATAAGTCCGACCTTGTGATGAATCCTCTCTGACACTTCGCTAGCTGTCAAGATGAGGAGGTTGGAAAAAAACCAACGAGATACAATCCGGCGGAGAAGGTCGGTGTCGAAAAGTCCGTCTCTAAACAGGACGGCGACAAGGCGTCACGTCACGGTCCCTCCAGTTGACTCGTATCATCGACGGTCGAGTTCAACTCCAACGGAAGGAAGAGGAAGGACAGCGATGCCTTGACCTTTAGCTGATAGGGCGGCTCTTACGGTTTTTCCACTCAAGGGTCGGTCTCAAATGGTGTTACAAAAAAGGGCGTCGTAACCGTTGACCGGAGAGGGATTCCGAGATGCTCTCACGATTACCGGATGTCCGACACACCGACCAATCGGAAATCAGAAGGATGCCGTCTGCAAACGCAAGCGCCTCCCATAGAAAAATCCCGCGCATTGGCGACATTCGCCGCCCGACGCGTACCAAAGGTGACACGCTTGTTACCGTTTAGACTAGCACGTCGGGTAACGACTGGAGGATTGGTAATCAGATGCAGACTGTGAAACTATGATATATTTACAAGGTATATTTGTATCACAAAATCTTTTAAGCGGACACTAAATCGCGCACTATACACTTTACGTTTCGCAGTCGTTCGACCGCTTCGTCAGAAGTGAAAAATATGTTAAATTTACATCTAGAAAACTTAGTGTCCGCTTAAAAGATTTTGTGATACAAATTTCATCGGACAAGAACCAACTGTAAGTATATTTGTATATACAATTTGCTGGGGTAATACCCGGGGGCGGTGAAGCAGCTCCCTCGGAGGCGGCAGCGACTGGCTCGTAGGTGGCAGCGACTGGCTCGGAGGCGACAGCGAACTGGCTCGGAGGTGGTAGCGAACTGGCTCGGGGGCGGCAGCGGAGTGGCTCGGAGGCGGCAGCGACTGGCTCGGAGGCGGCAGCGACTGGCTTGGGAGCGGCAACGGACTGGCTCGGAAGCGACAGCGGACTGGCTCGTGAGAAAGGGGTACGACTACAAGCCTAAATAGCAAAAAGAAAGAAACCGAAGTACGCACAAGGTTGCCAATAAAATCCTATCTGTTCTTTTCTCAGCAGCAACAGGCGTAGAGAAGCTTATAAGAAAGCTCGTATCGATTGGCGTGCACTTAAGCAAATCTCGGAATAAATAATTTCCGTTTAGGCTTCGATCCAACATGATCAAAGGCACAAAATAGTGGGCACTTCACTGGCAATAGGTGTGCACGCGAGGACACCAGCAAGAAAGAACACGCGCTGACTAATTAAACCAGGATATGGATGTTACGAGACAGCCTCTGTTTTAACCGGGCTAAAGAGTGAAATAGAACTTCTCCTAGGCGTGGAGGTTATTGCAACAGAACAGTATCACGTCATGTTGAAACTTGCCGGGAGTCACGTAGGCACAAACGACCGTTGAATTTCCCATGCAATATACAGGATAATTCGGAAATGTTAAAGGTATTTTTAATGAAAATTTTGCCACCGTAACAACGTGTTGCCTCCACCATGTCACGACATCGTGTCCAGCGCTCACATTAGCCGTTTAGGGGCGTATGTAAAGCTTGACAACAATGAAATACAAAATATAGTATTAGTTTTCTAAATTAATTTAATACTGATGCAGGGAAATGCCAGTCGGCTGAAGGATGACACAGAATTGCTTCTTGGGGTTGATGCGATGGGTTAGTTGGAGTTACTCGGCGGTGGCTCGTTGATTCTGCCGAGTTGGGAGATATCAACTACAACAGTGCGGGTACGTGGACCTCAATGAACGGCCTCGGGGGTTGCGTAGATCCAGTGAAGTGATGGAGATGACAACGAAGGATGTCTTCGGCCTCGGGGTAAAGAGTCGTCCAGAGAGCAGCGATGTCTCTGGATGCGTCGGCAGCAAGAGATGTCTTCGGCCTGGTGTAAGAGTCGTCCAGGGAGCAGCGATGCTATGGCGATCTGGTCGGTCCTTTTGGATGCGTCGGCAGCAAGGAATGTCTTCGGCCTGGTGTAAGAGTCATTCGGTGAAGATGAGGGCGACGCATCTCTTCTAGTGAATCGCAGTGCCGATTGATTTCCAACATCCAGCCCGGATTATTTATACCAATACTTAATTACAGTGAATTGTCTACATCATGATTTCCTAATTGGGAGCATGTATCTCGCACAATGTAAAACAATAATTACACGATGTTACGGTAGATTCCACGTCTTAATGAGTTGGTTTTGAATTTCGCGCTAAGTCGGTGGTTCGTACTTAAGTTGAGTCCGGAAGCGCGAGGAATTCTGGGTATGGACCGGACTTTTGCACTTGGTTAGCAGGGTGTGTCCGAAACGACATCGTGTTTTCCGCATGTGGGCTTCATCGTTGATCCCTTGAGTATTTCTGCGGTCTTTGGTTATTCGGATTTTGGTGATACCGCGCCCAGTTGGGGATTTGAAAGATTTACTTAAGAAAGCCGTGGATTTGGTAAGTTGACCTTGTTTTTCCGACGCCTTTTTGGGGATTTTGGGCTCAACGCGGTAAATCGTCTCGTAAGCTCGGTGTGTTCATGCCGAGGTAAGCCAGCATTTTCTTTCACTCCGTTTGATTTTAATTCATTTGTATCTGTTCTGTTATTGTAGCGAGTTGTTTCGGGTCGTAGCAACTATCCCCTCCCGTTTTGAACGTTTACGCTATCGTGGAGCGATTTCTGGATTTTCGCCAGCGATATTTTTTTTGACCTTCGCCAGTACATTTCGCAAATCAATTGCGGAGTCACGAGGACGCGGGGTGAACCTACGAGCTTCTCTCCCAAGGCGCTGAAGGTCGGAGTGCAATCGAATGGCTTCATGGTATCGTACCTCATTGAATATTTTTTTGTGTTTTCACTACGCTTTTGATCACGCTCTGTGGCGTTTCGTCACGACTTTGACTTCGTCCGAGGTTTTTCTTCGATCTTGCACCTCTTGTGAGATTATCGACGTATTTTCGATTGTTGTCGTATTTGTGCCGTCGCCGCATGTACTGTAGCAAGCGATTTTGTTGATTTAATAGCGGATTGTTTCGACGCCTAGTTTTAAGTGTTTTTTTTTTGTTGTTTACAATTTACGACTGCTTCTCAGTCCTGTTTGTAAATGGACGTGTGGGATCCCTAACGGACGGCATAGTTTCTTGCGTGTTTCACGTTTGTTCTCTTTTTTCCTGTTGTTACGTACTATTACATATTTTTATTGTAGAGTTTAATGCGGAATTTTTTTTGTGTCCTCGTGACATTTCGCTCGACGGGACGCTTTGTACGCCCCTTGACGGTTTATCTCTCATTAAAGCCTGTTTAACGTGGCGTTTGTCTTTTTTTTTAATTTCTATATCTTGCGGAGCGTAGCCCCTTTCGGGACGGATCATATCGGAACTGAACCGAAGGTGGGTGAGTGGGATTGCAAGTTGTTGCGATCTTCAACAGGTGGCGCCCCTTTTCGAACTACAGTTACCTATGCGAAACTGTTTGCCCACGGCCTTCTCATTGATACGGGATTTTGGTCGCAGCAACACCCCAACCATCGGGCCATCCAGGTAGGTTCGTTTGTATCCGTTTCGGTTTTTTTTTTTTTCGCCATCAGATAACCTGCCGTACCCACTCGACTGCGGGACTTGTTGTGAATTGCCCGTTTGTGCCTCGTGGTTTGGTATCGGTTTAATTTAGGGTTTCGTTATAATTGGTGTGGTGAGAGTGTGCGCAACAACGACAAAGCTTACGAGGTGGAAATATACTTCTGTGCTGGTGGCTAAATGAGGTGGAGTTAACGCTGAATCTGTGGTTTCGAAATGTGAATGCAGTTACACGTTAATTGTAAACTGTCCTATGAACTTATTTTCGATTAAAAACTATATACTAGATTATGATTATAATTATTCTATCATGTGTTCCTTACGCACATGTAGCAAATCTAAACACTGTTATATTCTGATATATAGGCCACCCTTATAACAAAGGGCAATTACCTTTTTAGAAGAGTCTACACGTTTCCAAAAGCTTTCGCAGTTTTCTAGGATACAATAAACTACCCCACGGAATGCTATTGCAATTAATTCCGTAGACATATAAACACCTTCATTACCCCTTATTCAGCCCTACGACCCCTCGGCATCTTCGGTTAGTTAGTTTGTCGAGCTTTCCGTAAATAACGTTAATAAGCATTCATGTTGCCACACTAAAGATCGATCTAACGAACCCCCTGATCCACTTAAACCTTGTCTTCGGCCTCGCTTATATTAAATTAGGACCTAATGGCCCTTATTACTGGTCATAATCCTAACGTTGGCGATATTTTGATCCGCAACTTCGCTCATTCGTCTAATGAAATTAGCCAGCTACGCGTTTCCCGAAAGCGGCAAGCTCGGCTTTCCGATCGCTTCTTGGGGTAACCGAATTTTCCAGGAATGACAATATAATAATTGGCGCTCGCCTAAATATCTAAAGCCAAAATTAAATTCGAGTGCACACGTGAAGCCAGCCCGTTGAAGAGGCATTTCTGAATTTCAGTGAATGCACGGGCGAGGATAATAAATGGTGAGGTCCTCTCTCTCTCTCTTCCGCACCCGCCGGCTAGATAAAACTGCTCCATGAATTGAGCTCTGATAATTCCGGTTTTAATAACACGCTCCCGTTTCGTAATAATAATTCGCACAGCCAATTTACTCCGTATGAATAAGCTACGTGATTGCTAATGTCGGTTTTGCATTCGGCTTTCCACGGTGAAAATTGGGGCGAGTACGTTGCAGCGTTAACAGCTTAATGATCCTATTTATTTTAGTAACAATTTCAATTTATTATTATCGCGGGGCATCATCAGTTTAACACGTGTCATCGTAGTTTGGTGAAGTTTATTTTACCTCAAATTTCTTACACGACGGATTAGTGTCATATAAAAAGGCGTGCAAATATCGATTTATTCTTCGGAACCAGCTGATAACTACATTACATGGTAATTGTAAAATTAGCAGCGGATTCCGCGCTACTGAACAAAAGCACTGCTTCATAAAGGGCGATTAAATTCGGCGCTCACATCCGCAGCATATTTAACAAACCGTAAAACAACAATTAAGTGTTGAATTAAGCAGGTTATGGCGGGTCTTAGGTGGGGTCCCGAGGGCCCGATAAGAAACCGGCGCGGCGCGCAGCCGACTTTAGGAAACGCGGCGTATTATATTGCGCCCTGATAATTACGGCTAATTAAATTAGAATGGGGAAATTAGTTTACGATTATGTTGCGTACTCTATCGGCTTCCTTGCGGAGGAGGAGCGCCCGGGATGGCTGAGATTGAGAGCCGAATTTCCGGCACCGCACCATCCGGTCGTGCTCAAATCCAAAAGTATTTGCATGTAAATGAAACAATAATCGTAATATGTTACTTACGTAAAACTCAAACCAAATTTTCTGTCGAACAAACAATAAGGTTTCAAACTCCTAAAGTATATGAAGCGGTTTTATATTTTTAAATTTTCCTAGAATTATTTACGTCGGCGGATACAAGGCTCCCGTTGTTTCAAGCTGTGGTTTCAACTTCTAGCGCGATATACATATGCCAAATACAAAGCTCCTAGTGTTTCAAGTCGCGGTTTGCCACTGATTGCAGTGGAGTTCTCGAGCTACTCTTCTGTGCCGAAGAGGCCCCAAATAGGGCCGAAACGGAGGAGGCTTCCATCGCAATCAAAACCGACTTACAATTTCATTTTCCTGAAATGCTAACGCTCTCGTATTTTAGTCGTTGCGTGTTTGTAAATGAAACACTTGTTCGAAACAATAATCGCTCGCAGGACGGAATTCTCTTAAAGGTGCATCGAAATTTTACGACCTTCCTGGAAGCATCTGCGTTAGTGATGCGACGATAACATGAGCAGTTCGTATTCGTGAAATAAATAGAATAATGTGTCCCCATAAAATTATATGGTTTTGGAATTAAAGCACTCAGTTGCGAAGCACAATGGATTGACACATTTACGTAACATTGCGTCTGCATCCCCAACTATAATAACCATTGTACTCTAATGAAACTGTTACGTGTTGCTATGTTCTTGTTTTTGCAAAAGTATATTCTATTCTTATTTTTAAATAACAATTATTAACATTTCCAAATGGCAAGTTTACATGAAACTCATTTTCTTTAAACAAATTGTATATTTAGAACGCTAAACAATCCCGGATAACCCCTTTCTTTTGTAATGAGACCGTCCCGTGCCGAAAGTGGGCTGTATTAAGGCTCGTCATTGGCCGATGAACCTCTCCCCCGCCTGCGAACCGTTCACGTCGAACGCCGACCTGATTGAAAATTTCGCTAGTCGTGTGACCGCTCGCTTGCCAAACAGACCGCGTTGAGAATCGTTCTCGCCTTGTGTAAATTCTTCATTAAACGGTGTTTGTTTTGGAGTGAAAAAAGAAACGGGTGCTAATTGATTCCGTCGAGTTCCTTTTACATCAAATTTGACTCGAATTTGAAAGTCGACAAAATATGCCTTGGAACTTAATTTTGGTTGAATAAGTTTCGAGTTCCAGTAGCATTCAGCATCTTTCATGACTTCTTAGAACTTATCCTGAAAGCAGCTCTCTGTCGCTGAAAGCGAACCTTCAAAGACGTCGTCATTCATTTCTATATCGAAAAGGAAACGTAGATGAAACATTTATTTATGAAAAAATGAACCTTGCTTTTCTAGAGGATTGCGAAGGTATTGTACATGGTTTTAAAATGTAATATTAATAAATAAAAACAATTAAATATTCTAACCTAGCATAAAATACAGGTGTCCACAAAATAACACAGCGGTAGTTGATTAAATTTCACTTGTTAATACTGTAAGTTCTTCATGACATAAGACAATTAACTACTAGAGCCCATCGTCTTTTGTTTGAAAACCTCGTGCTTGTTCGTGAGATACACGTGCGTCTACGGTTTTTACAAGCACTCGCCCATAAGCAATTCGATAAGGGAAGAAGCTTATAAACATTCGCTCACGTTGATTACTGAATTACTTAATTATAACCGAACTTTTACGTATTGTCAATGCAGTTTATAAGTACTGCTTATCAAAGCGTAGCAATTTACATCAATAAGACAAAGTATTGTAATCTTCGACTATCTGCTTCATTAGATAATCGACAATTACACCATGATATTCCATACTTTGTAAACAGAAAACACATAAACACATAGCGTTATTATTAATTACTTTGAATTACAACACTAAGTGGACCTACATACTGTTACGTTTCAAATTTGCCGCCAAGAAATCGTGGCCAAACAGCATCATCTCAGCTGCGTTTCGGTACAGTTGGCAACACTGATCCCCCTCGTTTACCTCGCAAGAGGGGAAACTTGCGTGATGCGAAAGCGCAACATTCATTGGCTGACTACCGTCTTTACCGACCACATCTCAGCTTCGTATTCCGTTTGCAGTTGTTGTTCGACTGGTGCCAGAGTAAGACATATTTTAGTGTGATCTCGGAATTCTTGCTTTTTGTGTAAGAAGAATTCGGCACTTCTGTGAGCACCACCGAACGATTTGGGGTAATTTTAATCCCAATTCCAAGCCTGGTAACTCATTAGCTCTCAGGTAAAGTATATCGAGCACAATGGCGGAATGACGAAACCGTTTCCTTTCACATTCGGGCTCATTCTTATCCCCGCAAGCTTTCAAGCGAGGTTTCCCGTTTGGTTTAAATTGAGTTTTGGTGCCACGACGAACTCCCTCTGTGGTCTACCGTGCCGTTTGAGTTAGGCTCCGACCGTGTTGACACCGTTCTACGAGAAGCGTGAGTCCGCCATCTTGTAGCCGTTGTCCACCCAGCTTAAACCTGTTGCCAGGATCACCAGATGGCGCGATGACCGCCAACTTCACAGCGTAGACGGTACAGTAACATGACAGATCGGTCGTAAATTTATCAAATTACTTCTCGCTATCCGACTTACGCATGCATTTTTAAGAGCGAAATACGGCCTTTCATGCGTTGTGTAATAACGAACCAACCGCTTTATTATTAAGTAAACTCATTAGACGTAAGCTACTGTTTCGGCTTTGAGAAACCCTTCAGTACTTGTTACAGTGGATCTTTGTACAACCTGTTTAGTTGTGTTTCATTAAATTTAAGTTAACCTTCGCTGTTGTGTTTATGTCCACCACCTTGACGTACTAGTGAGTGAAAAGCCTCCGTTTACTTTTGATTTTTCTGCCAATCCGGTTGCTTCGGGGACGGCAACAGGGTTGTGGTCGCTCAGTTGTTTTTTGAGTCCGAACTGGCGCCCTTTAATTATTTTAACATCTTAATTACACAAACCCTCTTCACACTGGAGCTAGCCTGGGTGATCAGCTGGTGAAAGAGACAACGGAAACTTATAGACCATCAAGGTAGGAACGAGGCTAGTCAATTAAATGATAAATTTGGTGACACCTTCTATCAACCCCCCTCTTGTTATCTTACTTGCGTTGAAGAGGGTTGCATGCAAGCCAGTCTTTCGTGGCTCATTGTGGGGGCTAGACGCGTTGTTGTTGTGGTTTTGTGTTTTGGATTTCCAAAACACAAAACCATCATTTGGCTGAAATCGCCTGCAGTACTTTATTCACCGAATTTTATAAGTCGACACCCCTGCATTTGTAAGCATTGTTTAATGCTTGCCCAAGCTTAATCCCGGCAGTACCAGATTAGGTAAATATGGTGCGTACTGGGGCATGGTCCAAAGTGTAGCGCATGTGTTCTTTTTGTGTAGGTCTCTTTTTTATTTCTATCTGCATTGGCCCTACGTTTTGCTGTATGTAGTTCTTTCTTCTACTTTTCGAACTTTTACGTTTACTACGCGCATCGTATCTGTGGCTATCCGAACCATCGGGCCCCTCCATCTTTAAGTTACCGCAAGTGCGAAACTGTTACATTTACCGCCATTACTCCCCCGTCCGTCCAGAGTTGGACTCGCCCAACCGCTGTTGGTGAGTCGCGAGAGGTCGCTGGAAATTGCGGGACGCCGTCTTGGCTTCAGTTAGTTATTATTTTAAATAAAGACAATTAGTGCCATACTGAGGAATTTTGTTTTATTAATTCATTTGCCCTTGTACTTTTGGGGTTCCGTACGACCCCCCCCCTATCTCCAGGAGTTAGCCGGCTGTGCTGGAGATCTTAATTTGCCCTCTTGCAATTTGCTGCCATTCAGGTAGGTAGCAGCATTTAAATCACCCCCAGTGCTTCTCAAACGTTTCTTGTAAAAAGTAAAAAAAAGATTTTCCCGTCGTTACTATTGAGCTCTTTGCACTTCCATACTGCTGGGTTATTTCACTATTTAGGAAATAAATTAAAAAGGATGCACACGTTTAGTTATATTTTTCTTAAATGTTAATTCTTCATGGCCCAGGTTTTTACATTTTGATAACTTTTAATTTTTTTCCTTTTTAAGAATTTACTGAAGAACCTCGAATCCTAAAAATAAGTTTTCAAAACTTTTTGTTCATTAAAAAAAAATTCCAAATATAGGGTTTACCTAACCTTGAAGACGATTTTCTCCATCTCGAGTCACCAACTACCACAAATTGGTTGAAAAGGAAATTCAGGGGGCTTTTCGGGGATGATTCTGACGCCTGATTTCGTTTTCCATCCTATGAGGCCAGTGTTAGAGCTCCCTGAAGTATCAAACGCACCGGTCAGGGAGGTTGGGTCCATATCTGCAGACACCGTGGTTTCTTGGCAACCTGGAGATCCTGGTTTTGAGGAGGCGATGAAAAAGCTTCCTCGGGATTTCCTTCACTAAATACACAGTAATACGCATGTCATAACTTCGCTTCTTGTATATCAATAGTGATTACAGTATTACGTTCAAATTTGCCGCCACAATATCACAGCGATACGGCATCATTCAACTGCGCTTTAGCACAGTTGGCCACCCTGTTACCCCCTCATTTACATCGCTATAGGGGAAACCTGCGTGAGGTGAACGCTTAACATTCATAGGCTACGAAGGCACCATGTGACTCCTAGGTCGCCTGTCATTGGTTATCGTCGGTAATTTTCGCGCGTTTTCCCCATCTGCGATCTCGTCGCTTTCTTTCTTGTTCGAATCTTGGTGCCAGTGAGACGTGTTTTACGTGTGCTGTAAACCTATCGGAGTACTTGCTGATTTGGGGAAGTAGCTCAATTGCGGCTTTGCTGGAAGATCTCGTGACACCATCGAACACATTTGGGGCCCCTTTTAAGCCCCATACTAAGCCGGGGATATCTAGAAAATCCCAGGTAATGTAAAACGTGCGAGGGCGTGTACCTAACATGGCCGCTAACGCAAATCATTTCTTCTCTGTAGGCTTTTCCTATTTGGGCGTAGTTTTCTGACGCCGGCTATTAGACCAGGCTTTCGGCCTATTTCTCCGGAGGCGCTCCTGCCCTGTGAGTGTACCGTAACCCGATCGTGGGAACCTGATTGATCCAGATTGTCATCGCTATTCGCGATCAACAGAGGGCGTTGTAATTACCCACCGACCACCGCGTTTCGGTTGGCAACGCCGACCCTAACTTCGGACTGGACGAGCTGTCGAAAAGGTTAGGTTTCAACGTAATTCAATCTGACGTTTACGGACCGATCAGTTTAGATTTGATTTGTTGATCATGCATAATTAAATTGCGAATCAGAATTTCGGACTACATGTTGCGCTACGTTCACCGTAGATAATTAAGTAGTCAATTGCAATATCGTAGTAGAGTGTTATCTTGACTTGTGTAAAATCAGATCTGATTATCGGTACGTATTAACTTTTAGTGTTTGTTGTTGGCTAAGTCACCGAGTAACAGTTTACTTCTTTTAGGATTTGTTTATATAGTGTGTTACAATAAATTTTGTACCACAGTGAATGTTTCATTGTGTCGAACCTGCGCTGAGCGTACAAGTGAATCTAAATCTCCTGAAATTATTGGTCTATCTGAGGCGAACGCATTGAGGCTTAGGGAGGGAGTCTCATATGTGGAGTTCTTGTGCAACCGGGGGTACATACTCCCTGGTGCCCTTAATAAATACCCACCCCCTTCTCCATCGTGCTAGCTTGGGAGAACCGTTGTTTAGAGACAACGCCACTTGTCATCCGGTAAGTCAGTAATTTAATTCAGGAGTTTTAACATTTTTGCGGTGACAACAATAAGTGAAACTTATTCGATTACACACTGTATAGCAGATGTCACAATCACTTTAAAAGCAGTCGGAAAAGTCAAGTTTCTTTCATAATCTGTAACCGCGCAGGAATAAAATTGTAGGCGTAAATTCGCCCGGGTTTTCGCTTCGATAAAAAAAAAATCCGTCCCCGGCCTTGTTTGTTTAGGACAAGGCGCGTATTAAATTGATGTTTAATCTCAGGTAAACATTGCGCCCATCATCGGCCTGGAAATGTCAATAAAAATGAAGATGAATACGCGTACGCGAATTTGCGTCAGAATTTTTTTTTTGTATTCATTCTAATCAGCTTTTGCCAAGTCAAGCTACAACAAACCGAAAAAGGAAAACGTTTTCATTTTGATTTGACATCATCTATTTGAAAGTTAAACACGGTGGATACCGCTTGCAAAGAGGAAAAGCTCTTCACCGCTAATTACGATTCCGAAATTTAATTATCCGGCCTAATAATAACTCCGCAATTAAAAGAACATTCCCC
The DNA here is from genome assembly GCA_033060865.1 of Dorcus hopei. NCBI lineage: Eukaryota > Metazoa > Arthropoda > Insecta > Coleoptera > Lucanidae > Dorcus > Dorcus hopei. The sequence goes on along the minus strand of CM065423.1, from coordinate 44,705,397 downwards.
GAGATTGCATTAAGGCGCTTCGCGAAAAAGTAAACAGACCGGCCCCATAGAATCCTTACGAAGTAATTTAAATTAACGAATGGAAGTAATTAAACTTACTCGCACTTAGCTGCTTAATGAATTAATTAATTAAGCTCCGTGTTGTGTCATTACGCCCGCCGATGGGATGTTATATCTTAATGAAGAACGTCGTGATTAATTCACGAGCAAATGAGCTTTAATCTGAGGACGAAAAGAAAACTAGACTCTCCCCTTCCGCATACCTGAGGCAAAGCACTTCTCATAATCATAATCTTTTTTTAAATACAAATAAAATGAAGTTGTAGTAAAATATTTGCGAAGTGAAAGCAGATGGTAGCGATACCTGTGCGCGATTTTGCATGTTTGACGCCCCCCCGCGCGTTTACTCGGGGGCGCGCGGAAACTTCTCGGGGGCACCGCGGGGCATTACGAATTCGAGTCTGGCTCGGATTGCTTAAAATCGAATTAGGAAGTTTGTTTTGTTTTTAAATTCCGGAGATGAAGTTAGACCCGTTCGGTCTTCGTAATGAAATACGGAATTAGGGGGATGAAATTGGAAGGGAGCCCCCCCCACGTTTTTACGGTCAAGCTTCCGCCTTTGTTCTCTTCGACAATGAAAACGTAACGCGATCAAGAAGACGCAATAATACAAACGTCATTACAATAGCTCGAGTGAAGGACGATGAAATCTTTGTATATTTTAATTTGCAGCGCAAAATAACAAAAGATAAAAGTAATTCCATGATGCACAAGGTCGGATTAATACTCGTACTACGTCCGTGACCGTTCCAGACGTCCTCGAGTTTCCAGCTCGGTTTTATATTAAAGGAAGCCACCGAGATTTCGCTGTTATGCAAACGAAGTCTTAATTCACTTTGACAGATCACGCATAAAGTTGGCGTCTCTTCTTACACGACAGACTAGAAGAGAGAGTCTACCGTTATTTCAGCCCCGGAGCAATCCGGGCGTCGTAGGTCGCCGCCGCCGTCGCTACGTGCCCGCGTTAATTGTGGACGACGAGACAGGATCGAAATGAGGCCACAGGATGATACTGTGATCGATGCTTTTAATCAGGAAGACGTCGGCTTTGAAGATCTAGCAACAAGTTCTTTGTGGAAGAAGCCCAGTCTGTATTAAATTGGAGCTTGCGCCGAGGCAAATGTACTGGAAATTTAATTTGCTTGCGGAAGAGCACGTATTTGTTATAGGTTTACAGTAGAAAAATAATTAACATTGAAAATATTTCGCTACATTAACGCGCACACTCGCGTTCACACAAAAATTGAGTGAACTTCTGCTTTTACAGACGGATCCCTTTCTCTGTTGGGTTCTAGTTTAATTTCTTTCTTTTAAAATGATTTGACTCAAACTATTCCAAGTTTGTCTCTTCTGCTCTTTCGACTTCTGTACGAAGTAATACCCTTAGGGAGTCAGTTTACGCCTAATTCAATTGTGATAGCAAGTCCTCTATGAAAGAATTCTCAGGGGAAGGATTTTTTTTGTTTATTTCGTATTCGTCGTTCGAAAAGCCCATTTCAAAAAAGTGAATTTCAAATAACAATAATAAAGCCTAGATAAAAGGAAAATACCGATTACAAACCGATCTACCCCCGATGTAACTCTAAAAACATACCTGCCGTAAATTCGACGGACAAGCTTGGAGAGGCCTAAAAGACTTGCCGCAAACAATTAACAACCGGGCAGTATACCCGTTTACTTTTTCACTCCAAAAGAAACACCATTCGATCCGCATAAGAAATCTATTTCTTCACGACCGCTTTCGTCTAACAGACATTATCAAGTGTGTACACAGCAGCTACAGGAGGAAAAAATCAACCAAAAATTAAATAAAAATTAAAACTTACGTGTGCAAAATCGCACACGCGCGTGGTCGTACTAAACATAAAACTGAAGTTGCACAATTACGGAGGGAGGGGGCGTCGGCTGCTAGGGGGCCAATCGATAGACTTGAAGAAGTTGGTACTACTGAAAAGCGTCTGTTCATTCAAAACGTGACAAGAAGGTTCAGTTGTATGTAGAAAAATTTCTAAACTGTCACCAAATTTATAATTTAATTGACTAGCCTAGTACCTACCTTGACGGTGTCTCTTTCACCAGCTGATCCCATCGGCTAGCTGCAGTGTGAAGGGAGTGAGTAATTTAGATGTTAAAGTAACTAAAGGGCGTCAGTTCGGACTTGATAATCAACTGATCGAATAACAATCCTGTCGACGTCCCCGAATTGGGCAGAAAAATCAAATGTAAATCGAGGCTTGTTTACTCACTGGTATGTGAAGGAGCAAACACAAACGCACGCTCAATTCGTTAATAAAATTCAAACTTTATTATGAACTCAAGTATAACGTAAAAGCTCACAAACAATTTACACAAGGTTCGGTGAGCGATTATTTATCACGAAACTTAATCTAAGCTGCGGATTCTAACACAACTAAAATGATCAGCTTAACTAGCGCGGCGATTTACTACAGTAGACTCATGGCAACAAATAGGCCGAAATTCGCTCTCTATTCGATAATGCAAGAGAATTAAAAAAATATATATAAACCAACCGATCCACGAACTCTCACATTAAATTAAGTTGGGAATACCTAACCTTATGACAGCGTCCAGCCGATGCGTCCGGTCAAAGTTACCAACCGAAGCGCGGAGGCCGGTGGGTAATTACAACGCCCTCTGCCAATCGCGGGCAGCGTTGACAATCCGGTTCAAACTGGACTCGCACGGGTCGTCAAATTGGCTGGTCAGATTCCCCCCCTTATAGGACCGGTAGGTTCGAAAACGATATGAGTTGACTCGGTCTGAGACCAACTCACTACGGCACAACTCACAAGGCTGTAGCGCAGCGGAACTAACTCGTGTCTAAATAAAAACCTGGTCAAATAGGCTACATTCAGTAATTCTGCTACGTAAATGCAATGGATAAATTCTCGATCACAACCCACTTGACCAGGTTTTTATTTAGACCCTCGTTAGAACTCGAAGTAGAAGCCTGAGATTTTCAAAGCTCCCAGGCTTGGAATTGGGATTAAAATTACCCCAAATCTTTCGGTGTTGTGGCGTGGCGATTTTATAATTTCTTGTCAACCACGTGTTTGGGGAATGGTGGCCTCATACCACTTGCTGTTTAAAAGGAAAGAAAAAAACATCGCGATAGTAAACGCTAACTCAAAATACCAAACCACGAACCCCACAAAGGAAAATAGACGACAACAACTTACCTCGCATTGAGAATACAAGCCGGAAAAATGAAGAGGGGAAAAGCCCGTCTTCGGTGTTCGATGAAATCAAATCCGCATAAGCCAAGGGCTCAAAATTGACGACAACCCAGACTACATCCGTGGACAAAATCCTCTAACGAGACTCCAGGCGAAAAAAATATTCACATCACACGAAAGGGATGGTCCAGCAGATGAGAACACGCGAAGCACAATGAAATGGCCAACGACAAAAATGTCTCCTTCAGCCGACGACCGGAAATGTGACGTCAAATCGAATGTTCTAGAAAATCAAGCAGCCAACCGAAAACCACGTAACATAACTGAACTCACTACGAGGAAGCTGCCAGAAAATCCGTTCCTAGGTGAGAAGAGGGGTTGCAACGAAATTAATTTTCAACAGGGAAATTCCGAACTTCGCGCGGGAGAAAGAATACAACACGCCAAACATGCACGTCGGAAAAACCGAACGGAAAACGCCTATGGTCGACACAGTTGGCAACACTACCTAACCTCGCGCTGTCAAAAACCTGAAAGTAATCAAACACCCGCTGAATACGAACGGGGCCCCAATGATCGCAAAGAGGCGAACGCAACGGCGGGCGAAGTCCGTGCAGCGATGCGTCGAGCGCACATACGATGACAAACAAGGTAGGTGGTCAAAATGCCGAAATACGTAGATCGCGAGACAACTACGGAGCTCCCAGCGGTAAATAATTTAAAAAAAAACAATTTCCGCGCTTTATTTAGCGACCACCATCTTGGCTTCACCTTCCTATTTCACTTGTGGTTCGGCTTTTGTAAGGTGAAGACGTGTCTTAGTGTGATCTCGGAATTCTTGCTCTTTGTGCGAGGAGAATTCATTAACGGCGAACGCCACCGAACGATTTGGGGTAATTTTAATCCCAATTCCAAGCCTGGGAACTTTGAAAATCTCAGGTAAAAAAAATATCGAGTAATGGCGAATGCCAATATGATCGCTAATGTCGTCGTTTCTTTTCATACAAGCTTCTAGTTCTGGTTCAACTTCTAGTTCTAGTTCTACTTCTAGTTCTGCTGTAGGCGCTTCAGCCTGGCATTTTCCGAACCTACCGGTCCTATAGAGGAAACCTGACCAGCCATTTTGACGAGCCCTGTGAATCCAGTTTGGACCGGATTGTCGACGCTGAACGCGATCGGCAGAGGGCGGCGTAACTACCCACCGGCTAGAGTTCCTGTATATTACTATTAAGATAAAAGTTAGGCAAACGGCCCTCGAATTTTGATTGGTTTGGATCCGCCGGATCCGCGTTACTTTGACAACTAATGTATTAATCAACGTCAGACAAATTAATTTGTAATTTGGTCATTTGATTTGTAACGTAGGAAACGATCAGAAACTATTTACTTTGAATCAACTATGGCGGATGACAGCCGCGTTTGCCTAACTCTCATCTTAAATAATATACAGGAACTCTACCACCGGCCACTGCGCTCTGGTCGGTAATTTTGATTTGACGCACCGACTGGACTCTGTCGATAAGGTTAAGGTATTTCTAACTTGATTTACTTTGACATTTCGCGGATCGGTTGGTTTATTACTCTTGCATAATCGAATAGAGAGCGAATTTCGGCCTATTTGTTATGCTGCGCCTACTGAAGTAAATCACAGCGTGAATTAAGCTGATAATTTTAGTTGTGCAGCATAGATTAAGCTTCGGGATAAATAATCACTCGCCGAACCTTGTGTTAGCCTTTATACTTTATTTGAGTGTGTAATAAAACTTGAATTTTATTAACTTTAAGTGCGTGTTTGTGTTCACCTCCCTCACGTACCGGTGAGTTAAATAAGCCTCTGTTTGCTTTTGATTTTCTGCCGATTTAGTCGAATCGGAGACGTCGACTGATCGTTTACGTTCGGTTTGTTAATCAAAGTCTCCTGGCGCCCTTTTAATTTTTACCATCTTAAATTAAACCCACCCCTATCTTCACTGTTTGCTAGTCGAGGCGAACAGCTGGTACGTTTAGTCAGCAGAACTTGTACACCATCAAGGTAGGTACGAGGCTAGTCCATTAAATTATAAATTTGGTGACATCATATCGGCCAAGGCTTTTGATAGAGCGCCTAAAAAATTGTTTTTACAATAGTCTTACACTTTGCTTACAATTAATGACTTTAAACTGACGAATGTAATATCATATTTATGATGTATAGCACGAAAATGAATTAAACCGCAAAGTTTAAAAAATATTAAAAAACGAATATAATTGAAATGAAACGGGCGTTCTCAACCACTCCATCTTCAAGTACAGCAGACTCGAGACTTGACCTAACACAAAACAACACCCCGCAGAGCTAACAATCAAGATTGATGCGGTGGATTGCAATTTATATTTAAACAATAAATAATATAGTCGAGGGATAACGCATTAGATAAGAAATGTTTTGCATTCATCAGATCCAAACTTAACAATTTCATTTCGCGATGTATAAGCATAAGCCCGTGAAGGGGCAATAAATTATTCCGCCCTGAATTATACATGCTGTTTTGTGATCGTGTCAACAAGACAAGCATTGTAAAGTTCCCGTTCGTGCGGTGGAGGCGCGCATTGTACTTTTTAGAAATGAAACGTCAGACAAGAAGCGCCAGATGCGCCTACGTGACGTGCTTAACCGAAAAAAATACGCGCGCGGGGGGGAGGGGGCGTAAAATAATCCGTATACGGTTTCAATAAAAACGCCGATACGAAGACGGTTAAGTAAGGGCGGGCAATCGCAACGCCGCGCATAAAATTCGGAAATAAAACAGACGTATAATATAAGACATCATAAAAGCAATAAAAACGTCTTCCCCGGGGCGCGGGAGGGGGGTCGGGGGTGGGCACTCGAACCGCAGCTTTCCGGGTGTTCTTGACGCGTACGTTTCGGGCGAACCGTTGTATCGTTAGTGGGGAGCGAGATACGAAACTCGGCGCTAATAAGTAGAACCCGGATTAAGGATTCGCTTCGAATGGGATGTCGTTTGTCTGACTAACGTGCGAGCCGTGAGATGAGCGTCATTAATCACCCTTTAATTTATTGCTATATTAGAACTTGAGCGGGCATGATTTTCATCACATCACATCAGGTATTTATTGTCGATCAATTTAGAATTTATTTAAAGAGAGAGTACGGGAAGTGAGGATGAAACTTCCAATAAATTTCCCCGACACGATTTCCTTAGTCGAATCATTTTTCGGCGATAAATTTAAGCTTTCAGAAATGATAATGCAATCTGAAAACCGCGGCGTAAGAGTAAAGTTGTTCGGCAAAGTCTTATCAAGTTTCCAACTGTCTCCGGATATTTTCAGTGGTACAGAGAGATATAGCACTTCTACCGGAAATGACATGGCCGTATTTACTGCGGCGAAAGCTGCAATTCAATCTATGGACCGCGACGTAATATCAAGCTGCTTGTTTCCGAAACCGAGAGCAGAGGAACTTTTTGCGAGCTTAGTTCCACATGTACACGCGCGTGCATTATGTACGTACATACGTATTTCCATGTGATTTATATATAAATAAATGACTTTTCCGGGACGCGCGCGCCAGAACAAACTTGAGCCTCGAATGTGTATGAAGATTTATATCAAGTTGGCCGACACGAGTGAGCATGTATTTTCATTAAAAATAAATGCGTTTTCACTGTGAGGTTTTCATTAAAAGTTTCTCCGAGTCGGATGACACAGTGTTCCAGAAATATTTAATTTATACTTCACCTTGCAGAGAGCAAAAGTTACATAGCACACGAAATTTTAATTGCTGCAGCAAACTTCAACGAACTGTACATAAAACACAGGGTGTAGCAGTTTCATTTTCTCTTTTAATCCGGACGTAGATTTTCGAAATATTCGATTGAGGCACATGCTCAGAAGCCTTAGTCAGTCGTAACACACATAATTGTGTTCGCGTCATGTGCTACAGACGAGTTAAATGCATTAGAGCAGCTCAAAGCTCGACTTGCCTGCTGCAATAATTTAATTTTGATACCTATTCGGGGCAGAATAGACGTTAGATCGGCTCGGATGGGAGCGAAATCTCTCAAGAGCCGCTTAAACTAGTTCTGTAAACAACTAAATCGATATAACCGGAGGCATTCAGATCAACCGTAAACATGCTGATTATGTACAGAAGATTTCCATCACGAATTAATTGTGTGCTCAAACAAGGAGATAGTAGCCAAGAATCTTATTTTTTGGTTCAATTTGTAACGGGGTCGTCTGCAGTTGCTGGTCGTTGCTCTGCTTGACGTTGGTCCGGCGGTTCGAGTTTGCTCGTCGGTGTCCGGGTTCAGCGGAAATAAAAGCCTCCATCACTTAGCAACACAACTTTATTTACAAACTTAGTCTACATTTACAGGTGTTTACAAATTGTGTCTTATGGACACTAATAGCAGGACGGTAGTTTCGGAAATGGACACTAATGTCAACTAAACGACAACGCACTGTGTACACGTTCCGGTACAGGCTCCGGGGATCGGATCGGTGGTATGGTTGTGCGTGAAACTTCCACTCAGGGTTAGGATGTGCGAGACACCCGCACCAGGTAAGAGAGAGTGAGACACCCACTCTAGGATGTGCGAGACACCCGCATCGAATAAGAGAGAGTGAGACACCCACTCTAAGATCAAGATAAGAACAGGAGGAGCGGTTGCAGGTAACACGAACGTAGCACAGGTTGTTAAACGCGTTTGAGTCAAAACATCGACGGATGAATGACTCCGCGGAAAACTGCATTCGAGCCACGACCGGCGGCTCGGAATGCCCGGCGAGTCACTATCTTCAAGCCACGTCCGGTGGCTTGATAGCGCGGCGGAGCCACGACCGGTGGCTCAATGAACCGGCGGATAAGTGACTGACTAAAGCGTCCTCCCAGCGCGCTTTTGAAGGCTTGCGCGTGGTGGGGAGTCCTACTCTTTTGGAGCTCCCACCTAAACTAAACTTTAATCTACGCAAACACATTCTAAAAATACAGGCTAATTAATATATACAAAACTTAACTTGTGGCGTAGCAACATACACGCATCTAACATATTCCCCGAACCAACCGCCATCCAGGTAATCCCGGGGGCCTTAATCCCCAAGCTGTACGCAGCGAGGCTATTAACGAGCGCACTAATGACCACATTAGGCGGACGGGTTCGGCGAAATTCCTGATGCAAGTGCGCACACCGGCACGCTCTAATGAGACGGATTAAACGTAGAGTATAGGATCAAGAAGGGTGTTCTTAGAACAACCCGGGAAGAGGTCCTATATAAACCGGCCGAGTGCCACTAGCAAGGCACTACGAATCCTGCTGCCGAACAGGCCAGAACGAAAGCTCTTGATACTGCTGCCGAATAGGCCAGAACGCAAACTTCAAATCCTGCTGCCGAACAGGCCAGAACGAAGGCTCTTGCTACTGCTGCCGAATAGGCCAGAACGCAAATTTCTGCTCCTGCCGCTGAACAAGCCAGGACAAAATATCAGCCCCTACGGTGTAAGGTCTGAGCAACACATCGCCAGATTCCAAGTCGCATCTCAAAGAACCACCAAGCTGGCGCCGACACCGGTACCACGTGGGCAGACGAAGGCGACCATCAAGAGGAGTCGTTACCAGAGACATCAGCATCGACAGGAACTCCGGGACGCATTGTCAGAAGCTCGCTTTCCCCGAGCAGTGTCCCCCTTACCGCAGTCGCCGCAACGAGGACCCGCCATCGCGTCAGAGACCGAAGGTTACACTGGGCCATACCGACTGATCCCTCTAACGGTACCTCCACCGACGTATCACGAGGTATCACGCGCCCAGGTCCACCCGTTAGATCCACGGCTTCCCATGGTACAACGCGACTACGCCAAGTTAGGAGAAGAGCAATACTATCGTCAGATAGAATTTTGATGTGTATATATTATATATAACCTGTTCCATTAATATAACTCTGCATTTACTGGAAGTTAAGTGTATTTGTCGGCATTACAAACCGGCTGGGCACGTGACACCCACGCACCGCGCCCCCACAAACTAAATATGTACAAAAATAGTAACGGAGTGGTCACTTCGTTACAAATTTCTTGAACTACTTGTGACCTACCTTGTTACAAATGTTGAAATGTGCAAATTAATTTCATCTCACGACCGGCTAACTCGTGGAGATGGGCTGGATCAAACGTAATCCCAATGCAAAAGCTTGAATTTAAATCTGAAAAGAACTGAAAGTCACCAACAATGCACGCTTGTTTTTATTTATGTCATAAAAGGGATGAACCAAGTTCCACACAAAAATTTGTTAAATAAATGAAAAGAAAATGCAGTCAAAGCACCGTCAGTTAATCTGTCAACAATCAAGTGACATAAAACGTCAAAATGCGACACGTTCGTTAGAAAATCATGAACTTATTCATAATCACAATGTAATTGAACCAAACCGTGTACAAGATAAAGCGCAGTTCTAAGATTTGACCTCTGCTGAAATATGTATGTGCACGTAACCTGATTCAAAAAAAAAATTGGCCACTCTGTGAAATGTAACAAATATAAGTTCACTTTTTAAAAGACTTTTCTCTACAATTAACTTGAAACTTTCTTTATTATATTCGAATTGTATTCAACAAGTGGCTCATAGATGTGTATACGCCGTGATGATATCGGATCAACGTGAAAACATTTTCCGCTTTGATGTACATTTTCGTTCTGTTAAATTGCTTTTGCCTGTAAAGAACGGTATGAAATATTTCCTGACAGAGAAAGATCTGAGCGTTCCCTTAACGACTGTCATTTTGTAGTTTACGTTGCTGCTTAATACGCGCTCAAGGGTCAAAGAATGTCATACCGCTCGTTACAGTTTGTTTTGAAGTGAGGAAACAAACGATCGTCTTTATATTGGTGAAATTATATTGGATTTATTCGTCAAATTTTTCGTGCAATTAATTCAGTATCGTAAACAAAATGTCATCAGATTGACAGTGATGACTCAACGCAAAAGATACAGCAAATGGGGATATACATAGGTCCGGTATTTCAGTCACCAAATAGAAACCAGTGTGACGTTAATAATTTATCGTAAAATTATTAGTCAATACTGTCATTAAAATTAACCCAAGGTTATGTCACTTACATATTCAGTAATATTACCAAACCAAAAGTATTTTCCAAAAACAATGTCTTACATAAGTAAAGTTAATCGATAGTAACGACTCTTTAATGTCCATGTTGAAGGTCAATAGATCATAAAAAGCAACATTATTAATGTTTTCTTTCATATCTTGACGATTCGATGCGGAACAACTACTGATGTAACTCAAAGTCACGTAACAGTTAAGTCAATTTTAAGAAAGAAGAATTAATGTTTTCTCACCCATACCATGGTACTGGCCCTCCTTCTCCCGGACAAGCGATCATCGGGACGTTGGTACGGAGGACTGGGGCCACAGCTTACGACACTGGCTCGATCCCGTTCGACAGCTCCTTCAAGGGCTTCAACAACGAACTATAGTAGTAAATGTAAAGCAGCTCGGAGTGGTGATTGTTGCTGCGAAATTCATGCGGAGAATCCAAATGTTTACATGGAAGTCACGAAATGTGACACGGAATTTTCATGAGTTTTCGATCCTCCGTGGTACTTGTCGGTACTCGGTACTCGCCGTTATTTGGTACTCGGTACTTGCTAATGGAAGAAACGCGAAGATAAGTAAAAGAGTTTGACGAGTTTAATGCTGAACCAAAAGACTTACCCCTTTTTAAGACAAGGGCATGAAGCGAGAAGAATCTGCGACGCGTCTGCTTGAACACAGCAAGATAGAATTCGTGGATTTTTTTATTAGTTGTTTTCGAAAACTAAGACTATCCTTTCATCTGTGGAATAAATTTATTTATCAAAAATCAAAAGTGTCGATCAAATAATAACAATAACTAACTGTTAGTTACACCTAATCACTTCATATTTCATCAGCAGACTTCGGACATTTCGGAGCGTTGCCATGGCTACGCAATGAACGGGCACTTTTCGTTGGTCCTCGTACTGCGTAACCATGGCAACGCTCGGGAATGTCCGAAGTCACTTCATCAGCTTCAAATTTGTAGGTTAGATTCGTTAGACGTCAAGAATGTAGTGGTGAACATATTACTATGATATGTAGGATAGGGTCTTTAAATATGAAACGTTGAAGCCAAAGATAATTTTATTAATTACTTCAGTAGTAACGAGGTCAAAACGCAGTGTACAAAAGTGAAAATATCGAAAAGTGAAAAGTTGAAATAAAAAGAACAGTAATAAAATAAAAATGAACAATCCCAATAACAGACGTAGAGATTGTGGTTGCTGAAGAAGATCTTCGGTGGCCGGATGAGGTCTTATTGCAACCAGCGTGGTTGGAATTTTGTGAAGCCATGCAAAGACGTCACAAGAAACCAGCAGCACCTCTGACGGCAAGATATTGGCTAGTCCAGAAGCAGGAGACGGGCAGGAAGCGACGCGACGTTTTGTATGTCTAGCTGACGGCAGACGGATTAAAGGATTAAAGCGTCAAAGGTGTCAGATGTCCAAGTGAATTACCAAAAACTGCTTGAAGAACACCTGCACAAAAAGTGAGTGTAGTGATGTGAAAAAACAAAGTGAAGTGCGAAAGGAATATTAGTTTTTTTTATGAAACAAAGAACCAAAATTAATTTAATTTTTACAAAGAAAACAAAAATAATTAAATTTATAATTTTAAAAAAATTGAAGTTAATTATTTTAGATGAATTTAACTGATTTAGAAAGTTTATTTTAATTTTGGTAAGAACAAGGATATCAATTTATTTAAAATGTTACGTGCAATTAAATTGATGTCTTGTTACATTTTATATACAGGGTATACTTCCCTCTTGCTATATCTGTGGGGAGGATAGCATACTTTGAATTTTTAATACGTTGCGCGTGCGCCAAAAAAATGTCCCGACGTCCCTTGCGTGAAACGACGCGAGATCCGTTATTGATTGTCTGATAGCCGTCGATCGCATCGAGGGAAGGACGTAAAGCAGTTTCACCGACTTAAGAAGACCTCGAGTCTTACAGGGCTAAAGCCGTTTCACCGGCCTAGGAGGGCTTCGCTTCGTGCAGGCGTAATAACCACGGTCGGATTGTGATTGAAAAAGCAATCAATTTTGAATAGACGTAGTAGAATTTGAAAGGTCTTTGACAAAGAAATGTCAGAAAGATTCATTGTCAACCCAAAATGTAAAGTTGAAAACAGGGAGGCAAACCAAATTTTGTAGGTAACCAAACAGGTAAGGAATTACTCGACTAATTTCGTTTACAACCGAGAAAGGCGTACATGCACAGTGTGCGAAATTGGTGGAGGGATAAAGAAGCGCGTGAGGTAAGCAAGCAAGACGGAAAGGAATTGAATTGCCGATATTACAATTCAACATAAAAATTACAGATTTATACAGAATTGCTGTTTATGAAAAAACAAAAAGATTTAAATTCATATGAAATTTTATCGTTCAACAAAGAAAGTATCGTAAACGCAAGAACATCACGTGATAAATTTATAACAGGTACATACGTACAAGAACCGCCCCGCTAAAAGCACTTAAAGTCGGCGATAAATTATTTTCACTTAATGCAGGTGGTATAATATATCAAATGCACACGTTTTTTTTTTACGTTTGTGCCATTCATTACTCGCAGATAGGTAATTTTTCGCATAATAAAATACACGTACGTAATTTATTAACGCGAAACCGTCTTTAATAGGTTACACCTAAATAAGGAAAAAATTTCCTCGTTAAAGTATACAGGCCGTTTTACACTGCCCTATTTTTTTTGTAGGTACAAGACTTGGTTCCGTTTCTTTGTAACGAAGTGACCACTCCGTTACTATTTTTGTACATATTTAGTTAAGTTTTGTAAATATTAATTAGCCTGTATTTTTAGGATGTGTTTGCTCAGTGTTATAAAGCATAATTTAGGTAGGAGTTGCAAAAAAATAGGGCTCTCCACCACGCGCAAGCCTTTAAAAGCGCGTTGGGAACACGTTTTAGGCAGTCATCCGCCGGTCGTGGCCCCAAGGGTGTCATCCGCTGCACTATCAAGCCACCGAACGTGGCTGGCTTGAAAACAGTGACTCGCCGGGCATTCCGAGCCACCGGTCGTGGCTCGAATGCAGTTTTCCGCGGAGTCATTCGCCCGTCGATGTTTTGACTCAAACGCGTTTAACAACCTGTGCTAGGTTCGCATTACCTGCAACCGCTCCTCCTATTCTTATCCCGATCCTGAGTGTCTTATCCGATGCGGGTGTCTCACACATCCTAGAGTGGGTGTCTCACTCTCTCTTACCCGGTGCAGGTGTCTCGCACATCCTAGAGTAGGTGTCTCACCCTCTCTCTTACTCGGTGCGGGTGTCTCGCACATCCTGACCCTGAGTGGGAGTTTCACTCATAACCTTACCACCGATCCGATCCCCGGAGCCTGTACCGGAACGTATGCGCAGTGCGTTGTCGTTTAGTTGACATTAGTGTCCGTAAGACACACCGTTTCCGAAACTACCGTCCTGCGATTAGCGCCCGTAAGACACACCGTTTCCGGAACTACCGTCCTGTGATTAGTGTCCGTAAGACACAATTCGTAAACACCTGTAAATATAGACTAAGTTTGTAAATAAAGTTGTTGCAAAGTGATCGACGCTTTTATTTCCGCTGAACCTGGACACCGACGAGCAAACCCGAACCGCCGGACCGACGTCAAGCAGAGCAACGATCGGCAGCAACACCAGACGACCCCGAAAAATGACGTACATTTTCTTAAACAATCGACACCGTGGATAGTATCGAAAGTTAGTGTCACGCTAAGGTCCTTCACCACGTCGCGCTAAGCCTCCACTATGTCGCGACGGTGTGTCCTTAGCCTTTGGGTTGATTGGGGTGCGTAGGTTTATCAAAGGGTAGAGCTTTAAAGACAATGATTTACAAAATTAGTACCTCTTTATTTACGTAAATGATTAATTTGGTTGAGGGTGGTTTGTCCGTGAAACTTGGGGGTGAGGTCCTGGGTCGTTCGCGGCGACCGGGTTGTTGATTCGACTAAGGTGGAACAGCGGGCGACGTTTCCTTAGCCGGGAAGACTGGCGAAGTTCAAGGTCGGTCCGCGACTGGCGTGGTAGGTCAAGGTTGGACTCAATGTTCCTTGGCTGGAGCACGACACGTCCTTGCTCAGCCTACGGGTGATCGGGTTGGAACAGCGGGGCCAGTGCAACACTACTGTGGTGTCTTCTCTCGGACAGCCGGCGAGGGAGATGGTCCTCGTTCTCTTTAGGACGGACGACAAGGTTGTCGGCGGCAGTGACAGATGATGGGACTGCAGCAATACTGATGCTGGGGTGGCGACGACGATGATGCGGGCGGCGGCGTCGGCGTTGTTGAGCGTTGGCGGCGGCAATGTTGGGCGTCCCCTCGTTGGTTGGCACTAGTGCCCCTTGAGTCGGTCCGGTGGAAAACGACTGACTTCCTAATTTTGGCCCGCACTTTAAATACACGTTTTTTGCCTAGTCGCGCGTTGCATTTTTCATCACCTGCTTTGTGTCCGTTTGCGTCATTCGTATACGCGCGTATAAGCACGTAGCCTCGTTTGTAATAAATTCCGCTGATGTGTTATTATGAAATATGAACATTTACGTATCAGTTACCTCCTTATTGTGTTTACATTTCAACACGGTCGTAAGCTGCCCTCAATTACACAAGTCCGCGTTCAAATACTTTTTATGGTTTTTATCCGTGGAACATAGAAAAGAACCTCTTGTGGTTTTTAGAAAATTCCCCCTCGTGACATTAGAATTAATCAAAAATAGAACTTGTTCTATTTCCTAACAGCCCAGAATATTCTCATTCCAAATCTTGTACGCAGGTGCAACAAATTGAATCTTTTACGTGAAATTTCGAAGAGGGCGTAAGATGGCGAGCGTTAAGTAATTCGCGAATGCCTTCGTGTCCTTCGCAGCTTCTGCTATTAACAGGAGATGACGTATGTAACGTCTCCGGCGTTCGAGTTCCTGTTGTCGGGCCCATTCTCTCGTTCCCATTCGTTCCCATTCTCATTCCCAAGTCGCAGGCTGTCCATTATTTTAAGGAGGCGAAGCGTTGATAATCGCCTCCGCCCGGT
This sequence comes from Dorcus hopei, assembly GCA_033060865.1. Taxonomy (NCBI): domain Eukaryota; kingdom Metazoa; phylum Arthropoda; class Insecta; order Coleoptera; family Lucanidae; genus Dorcus; species Dorcus hopei. The sequence goes on along the minus strand of CM065423.1, from coordinate 44,690,002 downwards.
TCGCCGTAAGCCAGCCGGGGATTGTCAATAATAAAAGGATAGAATTTTGTAGCCCGCAGATTAATAAAGCTTACGTCAGGTGCGGATTTATATTTCGAGTATTATTCCTGCGTTAATTTTAAGTGTTTTGTAAAAGAAATTTGCATAGCGCATAACTCTTTATACAGCGTGACTGATAGTTCTAGTTTTGTTGCGTTTTTCTGGCGCGATGTAAGTTGGAAAGCCCACGCAAATCATCAAATTTCAAGCTTAACTTATGCTTACCATTCACCTGAAAACGACGTAATTTTTTCTCGTCCTATTGCGTGCGCTTCGAGCTTTCATCAGCTCTCGCTTTATTTTCCATCGCAAACACACTCGCGCACGAGCTTTCTTTCAGGCGAGATGAAACGGAAACGATTATTTCGCTCCCTGGCGGCATGGCATTAACCTTCCAGATTAATTGTTTTTGTTTTTGTTAATCACCTCTCAAAGGCTTATCGAGAACCGACAGAAAAACTTCAATGAAATATTCATTGCCACTCGTTTTTAAATACGAATATTAATATATTCCTTGGTTTTATTAATTAATTCTTGCTTAAGGAACCTCATTTTTCAACAAATAAATTTTGGGAGGGGGGAGCTCATATTCAAATTGTGGGGGCAATAAAATCTTAGGGGGTGTTTCGCACGCGAACTCGTAAGATGTTACGTTATCGACGGTCTTAGCCCAGACCCAACACATTACCACTAATCCCAAAACCATTTCCATATAAATTACCCCACGCAAACTATCCGAAGTCGGCCATAAAATTTAATAGATTCTCGCACTCACTGCGTTTTAAAGAACCCTGCGGATACAAAAGGTGCCCTCGCCCCGCTCATTCGGCCTTATCAGATGCCCCATTAAGGCGAATCGATTATATTTTCAACATCCCTTTACGTTTTATGCTGATTAATAACAAACACGAAGCGCTGCAGATATCGAACGCTTAAAAATGCTAAATCACCGCGCGCGAGTTTAATTCACCCCCGTGTTGCATTAATCTTTCTTCTCGGTTTGCTTGCTTTATTTATTGTGTCGTTCACGCTATTTGCCGTCTCTAAAGAGAAAGATTGGTCTTGTTTAAAACGGAAGGGAAAAAAAGCGAAACTTTAATTAACCCGCGGCGAAATGTAAAATTAAAATAGTCCCCCGAAATAGGGTCGACGTGTCAGACGAGCGACGTAGGCGACGGCGAATAATACATTTTTTGCGGTACAGCGAAATTAGACTTGTTTTAAATTTTAAATGGCCGGCGAATATGTCAGTGGCGTGCGTCGCCACGCCGTCGAGCCGCTCCGAATTATCAAGGGTTGACCGCCTCCCCGTCGCATTATTTTACGTATGATGTCTGACGAGCCAAATGAGGGCCGCACGAGATGTATGCATGCAAATTTCATGTTCTCACATTCAGGGCAGGAGTTTATCGCGTGCTTGGTTTTCGATTTTATCGCGTTGATTGTACGACACGAATCTAAGTTGTCAACCGTCGTAATCTCTTTAGATATTTGCGCGCAAACATACTGTAAGAAATCGAGCATTTCATAATCATAAGTTAAACTCAACACAATGCGAGCGCCAAAGATTCACCCACCTAAAGATTATGTACAAACAGCGGCTCGCTTTATCAAAAGCCTTGGCCGATGAGAGTCATGATTGACTTTTGCAGCGGCATTGGAATGGCCGAGCTTATGAATCATAGAGAGTCCGGAGTGTTACGTGATCGAAAGACCATATAAAGGGCCATGGCACAGCACGACAGTTGAGACAGCCAGTGCCCGTCTTGTGGAGTGCACCTCCACAAGTCCGAGGGCGTAATCCACATTTGCAGAATATCATAGTGTGTGGTTGATCTCCAAAAATACTTCCATTTGTAAAGCACAACCATTTTGATTCTTCTATTCCACCACTTTTCGTTGATATTAGTTTATTATTGCTATTACAGAAAACACCCCCATTGTATTTGCTACCGCAAAATTTTTAGAATGATTACTCCGGATTTTACTCGCATTTAAAGTAGGCGGCAAGTTTTCGCTGCTTTTCATTAGCCGTCGCCTCAGGTAGCTCAGTGAAGACGGGCGTGGTTTAAAGATGTTAAGAAGCGCCAGGGTGAGCAATTACCGGGCTGTCACGAAATGTTATTAATCTAAGGCCCGGTCTTTTCAACTCCAATTAACTTTATCTGTACTCTGCTACATTGTTCTGAACGCATACTCGAATCAACGACGAGCAGAGCTGCATCTTATTCGTCTTTTTGTGTTTGATCCGGTGGTTGCCTTAACGACCAAATTGAAGACGTGATCCTATTTGTTGGCCAATCAGAAACGAATGCGGTTTAAGTTCGTTTATTTTGAAGATCGTCATCGTCGCTTTGTTACGTACATGTCAACGTGACGTTTCGCCCGTAACTCTCTATATGACGTTGCTTGACGTTTGTTCATCTGACATTTCTTACGTCTGTCATTTTAACGTTTCTTAACGTCTGTCATCGTGACATGATTTGTTGATCGCTAAGTGACGTGCGGGTCTCCACAAAAAAAATTCAAAGATTAATGTTACATCATGATGAACTTAATTGTTAGGTGCGAATAGAAATTCGACGTTGGATCATTTAATCGCCTAATTATATTTACGTTGGCCCGGAAAGTTGCAGCTTGGCATCAAATTTTCAGCAACCTCAGTCACTCGCCTCGTCAAAGGCGAACGGGGGATGTTGAACGCGAATTATTTACCCTGCAAATTTTAGACGAAGTTTCGTAGTCCGATCTACTTTGTAGCTTAGTAATGGAATTAATTATTCTTATCCGTACTTGAGACTTACTTGAGCAAGTCCTTGTTACAATATCTTTGGAGAAAATTGAGCAAATGTTTGCACTGAAATAGCACAATTACATTAGTGAAGAAGCTCGAAACTCTAAATATTCTAGAAGTTTTTATTTCCTTATACAGAAATTCTCATGCAAAAATTTGAAGTAGGCAACCAATCAATCAGAGCATCACAGCGTCATTTCAGAAGTAAAATTGGTTGCCTACTTTCTAATTTTAAGACGCCACGATTTAAAAAGGGCAGCCTATACGTGAAATGCGTGTAAATTTTCTATTCTGTTCTATACTATCACTTAAGAGTACAGTGATGAATAAATACATAAATAAATAATGTGTCTGGAGAGTCAAAAACTCGGGGTCAATACAAGACCAGCTTAAATTCCATTCACTTATTGCCATTTCAGTATTTTTAAGTGAAAAACTTAAGACTCCATCGGACATAATGGGCTTCTTGTTAGCTCCTGCCTATTATAGATGAGACGACGAGACGACGAATTCGCAGCCTGTCGAAACTTTAATGGCCGAAATGCGCGCAGCAGCAAATCACCACCTTGACAATGACTCTTTCAGAACTATTAACTACAATTAGAAATAGGTAATAAAAGATCAAAGCGCTCGACTGCGCACGGAAGGATCGATAGCTTCGAGAGAACAATGCGCCTCGACTCCTCTCGGAATTAATTTACACGGCTTTCGTGGTACTGACTTTCCCTGAATTAATTAATGGGGAAGTGTTGTCTATTCTTTGGCTTGGATCGATAAGCTGTTATTGCCGAAAATATGCCCGTGGAAAATTATCGAGTCTCCTGGGAATTTAAATTGTTTTAAAAATCAATTTTATTCGTCCTGTAAAAAACCTTCACCAATCTAAAATTATGTGCTGCGTAGGAAGAACATCGAAATGGCAGCAGGCTCCAAGATGGACGGCCAGGATCCGTTTAAAGTGGCGCCATCAAACCTTTCAGCAAGGACACACCACGAAGAAGGTCGCCAGGCAGCTCCCAGTTAACGGAACTCCGGTGAATCGTCCGGAATTAATGAGGGGGAAGAAGAACCAAATAAGAATATTTAAAAAAAACCTGCCGTTTAATACGACGGAACGAGCTTGGAGAAGCCTCGAGAAGGCCTGGGCTCGCCGCAAACAAATTAACATCCGGGTAACATACCCGTCTCCTTTTTCACTCCAAAACAAACACCGTTTAATGAAAAAGTTATACAAAGCCTCAACATGGTCTGAATGCAAGGTGAGTAGCCATAAAACTCTCATATTTATAAAGAAAGACAAACAAATAAAATAGGGGGTTGATAAGATGTCGCGAATTCTTCCACAAGTTTTTGTTCGGTAGAAAAGAAACAATTCTTTCCGAGAGTGTTTTTAGTTTAGTTTTAACTAGTTTAAGTAAATCTGCTACGTACCGCTTATGAGAGGGCAAATTAAGTTCGTCCCAAAGCCGGCTACCTCAATGGGACGGGCAGGTTCAAACGAATTAACAACAAAGTGTTACATTTCAAAATCCAGTTAGGACGAAGTGGCAACAGTGCACCGCTTGCCCAGTCTCGAATCGCTTGACAACCTCACTTTTCCGCGCGTAACCACGCAAGGCAGAAATTATCGATCGATGTCCAGAATCACGTGAGGTGACTATCATTTGTTGAGAGGCACCATGCGACCGTGACCTTTTCATTCATTGGCTAATGCGCGCGTCCTCAGCGTCTTCCGACTCCGCTTTGCGCTATCGCGCCATTTCTCGTTCAACTCTGGTGGTGTCGTGTGTGCGCTTGATGAATTAACGGAGCCCTGGCTTAAGGATAAGGAGAGCTCATCTACGGCTTTGCCGGAATAAATTCCAGGACCACCGAACGAGTTTTGGGGTATTTTAAACTCCCTACCAAGCTTGGGGTACTTTCAAACCCAAGTAGAAATAATCGAATTGTTTGACGCCATTTTTGATGCTAACGGAACTTCTTTCTCTCTTTAGGCTTTAAGTATCAGTTTCAGTTTTGAGTTTTGACGTCGAATTTCTCGCTTATACGATAGTTTTGGGCTACGAATCTCCGTGGGATGCAGCTCGAGCCCTCTAACGAAAAGGCCGTTCCACCCTGCACAACCGGTTTTATTCAGCTCACCAGCGTTAGAAACGACAAACAGGTGGCGTTGCGACAGCCAACTTGACGCCATCGTTCAAGATTGACAGTTGACCTCAACCGTGCCCTGTCGGTAATTTAGTGAGTTGTTTATTTTATTACATACGTTAAATTTTTGGCCTATTGTGCGATGTTGAATCTGCGGACATATCGCAATAGTGGAAACAAAACCAATTATAATATTTACCGCTCGTTGTTTGTTGAAATCGCTAACTGCGTATCGAACTAAATTATTCTTTAATAATCAACATTGTAATTTAGTGTAATATTTCTCTCTTTGCATACTCGTTAACTTGTTAATTAAACTTTAATCAATTTTACTTGTGTGTTTGTGTTTACACCTTCACGTACCAGTGAGTTAAGCCAAGCCTCTTGTTTTGGCCTTCTGCATGTCCGAAACGGTTCGGGAACGCCGCGCCGTCGAGGTCCTTTTAAACCAGCTGGGTTTTACGTTCGACCTGGCGCCCTTAATTAATAACAACTTCAGGTACCCATCCCTTCTCACTGTTGCTAGCCGTGGGGAAAAGCTGGTGAAAGATACAGCGCAGACTTGTCATCAGGTCGAGAGGTAAGTTTTGAGGCAGTCAGTTTAAAGTTTATTTGGTGACAAAAGGGGGCACAATTTAATAAAATAAAATATGTCACCAACTGTCACACACTTGCCTTTATTTTGAACTATAAAAATTACTCAAATGCTCAAGCAACAAAATAAATGTAATCATAAATTGAATAAAATCATAATCATAAAACGCTCGGTCATCGGTAATCTGAATCACGAAAAACGGGGCCCGCGATTCAACCAACCAATCATCATCAACCAATCAATTGAATTTTCGACTGTATTGATTGATTACGTTTTTTTTTGTTTGTATTTAGAACTATTTGCTATGTTCATTTTATGAATGTTCTACTTATTAATTTGCTATAAATTTTTCGTGTTCTTCTTTAGAATTTTAGAAAAAAGAGTGAGAGAAAGGTGTCGGTATCGTCATCAACAGCAGAGAAACACCGTCACGAACTCAGTCAGTGATGTGAAACGACGCTAATTGTCTGCAGTGTATCTACGTCGTCATCAACGACAGGCGGTGCTCGAAAAAGCACACCACGAACTCGACAAGTGACGTAAGACAATCTGATTGGCCACGGCGATAACGTAAGACAATGTGATTGGCCACGGCGATGCCGTAAGGCAACGTGATTGGCCATGGCGATGACGTAAGACAGCCGTCTAATAGAAATCAAGTGATGATGAGGCGACGCCATCAGTTGATTGGACAGGCGATCACGCCACCTAAATTAATTACCCCACGGCCAATAAGAAGCACCCAGGAAGATCGGGCATGACAGGGGCGATTGCGGGGTAAACCATATAAAAAAAGGCGACCGCGGCATCGAAAGTTAGTTGCTCTCCGACTTGGGGCATGTCTGCACTGCCAGTAAACACACACAATCAAGCAAGTCACGTAGCGCCCATAATCATACTTGCTCGGGCAAGCCACGTAGCGCCCTACGCACACACATGCTCGGGCAAGCTACGTAGCGCCCTGCACACACACATACTCGGGCAAGCCACATAGCGCCCTACAAACATACACACTCAGGCAAGCCACGTAGCGCCCCATAAACATACCCCACACAAACACCAATGGCAGTCAACCTTACAACCACTCCTCCACGTTGCCGTATGTACGTAAAGTATCTTGTCGTATCTCACCGTTGCCACCGACTTAATAAAAGTTTAAGTATTTCTACGTTTCATTACAACTTTGATTGGCGACAAACCGCCAAATCAATCGGTGGGTAACCCCGATACACATCAAAGGGAAAGGAAATTGTTGTTTATTGAGTAAAAGTTTTGTATGAACCCATTCGTCCGGCTTTTACAGCGTCTCACTTCATGACACCATTTTTTCTAGCGATGTTAGGTCACCTTCACGGCGGACGTGTTGTCCGCTTCATTAAAATTTGAACCGCGCAAAACGGACCGCAATGAAAATAAAACTTAAGAGAAAATGGAAATTGTCCCCGCATGTTTATTTCCGTGATTAGTAAGGAGACGTCGCGCCGGCCGTTCCGGGGGCCCTAACGTAATCTCCTGCATTCGGGTTAAATAATTAAAAAAAGCAATTTCGCGAGAGTCAACAGAAAAACAGGCCGAATTAAGGCGCGCGCGCGAGCCCCGAGAAATTACTAGAGCAAATTTGTTCTTTTCCATTAAAGGTTACGAATCCAAATTTGCTCAGCGCCAACAATGATCGTCGCATTTAATAACCGCTTTCGTTTGTCGGGATTAGCTGTGCTTCGCAAGGAGTTTAACAAAAACGTAAAAAGTTGAAGCTCGCGCATTTGCCGTAGTAACCTCAGGTCCAAATTACTCCTCCATACATATGTATAAGTTGAAGTTTAAAGTTGTAAAGTGGAATTCCAATTTGGAATTCTGAGTTGGAAAATTGGAAAATATATTACGTACCATACCGAATAACATTGTATGATTCTTCACCAAGACTGACTTGTGTTGTACATAGTTACGTAGGTGCAACGAATGAGATAATATATGATAAAATAAATATGGCGCAACATAAAACGTGATATTTCGGGCGTAGATAAAACGAAATTATTTACTCTAATTAACTTGTTTGCGCACTATTCAATTAGTGCCTGCGTAAAAACGTGTAATAAACGGCGGATAATTAATTCGAGACATCTAATTAAAATTTTAATCACGGGCTGTAAAATTAGAGGCGGCGCGGAATCTGTTGCCTGTGGTTCGGGTCGTTCCCGGCGCTAGGAATTGGATCCAGTTAAATTTATTATGATGATAAACTGTCTGGGGCCAGCTAGCGAAAGCTATTTTAGGCATCGAAGCAAAAATCAACTTGAAATAATGCCGAAAATGGAAATCCGAAACGTGTTCGTTCTAAACGAATTCGTTCGAAAATAAATGCAGTATGTATTATTTTAATCTTTAATGATGATCTTTTTTAAGAATTGCTCGAATTCTGTCTGTCGGTTAACTTTCCAGTCCACCAGCGTAAAAAACTTCATCACTTTGAAATTATGTGCTGCGAAGAAAAAATTATGTGCTGCGGAGGAAGTACAGCAGTAGGCTCCAAGATGGACGACCAAGATCCGTTTAAAGTGGCGCCATCAAACCTTTCAGCAAGGACACACCACGAAGAAGGTCGCCAGGCAGCTCCCAGTTAACGGAACTCCGGTGAATCGTCCGGAATTAAAAGACCTGCCGTTTAATGCGACGGAACAAGCTTAGAGAAGCCTCGAAGAAGGCCTGGGCTCGCCGCAAACAAATTAACATCCGGGTTTCATACCCGTCTCCTTTTTCACTCCAAAACAAACACCGTTTGATGAAAAAGTTATGCAAAGCGAGAATAATTCTCGGTGCTGTCTGAATGCAAGGCGAGTAACCACAAAATGCTAATGGGAGGGAAGTGACAGCAGGGAGAAAAAAATTATGTGCTGCGGAGGAAGCACAATGAAGCACAAGCGCACTTTTAGCATTTTAAACGAAATGAATTGCTTGACCTATAACTTCTGATTGGAGAGAAACGATCGTCGTGCAATGCAGATAAAATTTAGCACGAATCCTCTCGAACGACGGTAGCACTTCGGCTTGATTTTATATTATGGAATTATCGGAGAAACTATCAACGAGTTCGGGATTGCCAAGAAATAGTTGCTTGATTGAAATTCCTTGCGTTAGGTGTCGTGCCTTGGATTTTAACCGCACGATTCCGCTATAATGCGGGAATTCATATCTATCGCGGTACTTTGAGCATCCGAACAACTCCCCGAACGTTCGCCGACCGAAGGGCTTCTTTAACTTTCGCCGAAATTAAAAAGAAAAATAGGAAGCCTGTCGGCGAAAAGCAGCGACCTTCCGTTGATTAACCGCCGCCTTTATAAACAATCTGGTGGCTTAAAAATTAAATTAAATTAAATAGTTCGAAATCTAATTTTATTTATTGTTGTGTCGAGTGTCTGTCGTTCCCGCCTTTCTCTGTGTGTCCGCGGAATGCGAGCCGAGCGAATCTGTTTTGCATGTCATTTACAGAAACGAAAAATAAACACGGGTGGTGACTATGAAAATAAACATTCTTTTGGTTAGGATGCTGAAATAAAAATTATGAAAAATGATTGTAGGTAATGTCGGATGTTGAGCTGAGTGATTGTGTTAAAGTACCTTGCGTTGTGGCCTACTTGGGTTACAAATGTTGAAATGTGCAAATTAAGTTCATCTCACGATCGGCTAACTCGTGGAGATGGGCTGGATCGAACGTAATCCCAATACAATGGCTTGAATTTAAATCCGAAAAGAAATAAGAAATCACCAGTAATGCATACTTGTTTTTATTTATGTCATAAAAGGGGTGAATTAAATTCACACACAAAAACTGTAAATGACAGGACCTGCTGACTAAATATCAGCTGCTCCCCGGGCTAGCAAAAGTGAAGAATGGGGTGGGTTAATTAAGATGGTAATTAAATTAAACGAGAAAGCATATTGTGTATCTGGTAAATGAATGGAAAAATGAACCCATCAGTATTATATAAACAAGTGGATCTTGTATGGAGAATTCCTTAATTTGTTTACACTATTTAGGCTCAGCTTTAATCGCCCTATTGTAATTAAGAATCAATTAGTTAATCAAGCACGCAACTAATGATCAAACACCCCCTACACTCGATCAACATCTAAAATCGTTAACGTCGGCTGCAACCGGTGCACTTCACATCACAAAGTTTCAGTTACGCCAGGCTCCCCGGAGGTTTACAGGCTGCAACTGCTTCCAGGATAATGCACAGCGACGTTAGCCTGTTCCATCCTGACATATCATCGTCCACTACACTAGATTAAACGAAAACGTCACTAGATTTCTAGCTCTTTACCTGCATGCAGTTGAATCCGTTTAATGGCGTACGTTTTACTTCAGTGTTGTCCCGAAATGGTTGAACTTTAAAAAAAGAGCATTTCTTCTCATCCAGTTTTAAATCGATGTGAATTTTTTTTTATTAGTCGTCGAACACGAGTTGTTCCTAATATGCGCCCACGGGTTTATTGGTGCACACACACATATTCTGCTCGTAAATACGTGCATATTTCACATAATCTCACCAGCTGAATGCAGTAGCGCCCCGCAGTTGAATTATTGACTAGCCGGATGCGACTCCTCATAACGATCCCCCATGTAATAATAGATTTCTAGGCCGCACTCATGAACTCGCAGCCCCAAATGCTGTTTACTGCAGCGGATCACACTTCACCCCCTAACAATGCAATGGAATCGCATTAACGACTCGGATGACAGTTTTGATTTCACAGATTTTACAAAAAAATCATTTTAGTTGCTACCTATAAACTAAATTGTGATTAAGATTATAAATTTAAAAAATTGCTGCGTTATTCATTAGAGTATTAACTATTTGCCTGCTGCACAGCCAATAAATTATCCTGTTGCTTGCACAAGTAACTGGAAATTTCGATAATGCGGGCAAATTTGCAAAGCCCCGAATTCAGTAGCGGTAGGGATCACTATCATTTACAGGAAAATTCGGGTGCAATCACTTACATGTCTCAAATTATGATGGTAGTACATGAACGTCTAGGAAATTAATTACTTATTTAATTTAATAAATTGCATTGATTTCATTCGATTTAAACTTTATACTTTGGAAAGTCCATTGACCCAAAGCTAACACAAATTGCACTCAGCGTTGATATATGCAGCAGATATATTTTGAGCGGTAAGGATCACTACCACTTACGGGAAAATTCGGGTGCCATCGCTTACGTGTCTTAAATTATGATGGTAGTACATGAACGTCCAGGAAATTAATAATTTATTTAATTTAATAAATTACGTTGATTTCATTCGATTTAAACTTTATACTTTGGATACCCAAAGCTAACACAGATTGCGTTCAGCGTTGATATATGCAGCAGATATATTTTGAGCGGTAGGGATCATTACCACTTACGGGAAAATTCGGGTGCCATCGCTTACGTGTCTTAAATTATGATGGTAGTACATGAACGTCCAGGAAATTAATAATTTATTTAATTTAATAAATTGCGTTGATTTCATTCGATTTAAACTTTATACTTTGGAAAGTCCATTGACCCAAAGCTAACACAAATTGCGCTCAGCGTTGATATATGCAGCAGATATATTTTGAGCGGTAGGGATCACTACCACTTACAGGAAAATTCGGGTGCAATCACTTACATGTCTTAAATTATGATGGTAGTACATGAACGTCCAGGAAATTAATTATTTATTTAATTTAATAAATTGCGTTGATTTCATTCGATTTAAACTTTATACTTTGGAAAGTCCATTGATCGAAAGCTAACACAAATTGCGTTCAGCGTTGATATATGCAGCAGATATATTTTGAGCGGTAGGGATCACTACCACTTACAGGAAAATTCGGGTGCAATCGCTTATATGCCTTGAATTATGATGGTAGTACATGAACGTCCAGGAAATTAATTACTTATTTAATTTAATAAATTGCGTTGATTTCATTCGATTTAAACTTTATACTTTGGAAAGTCCATTGACCCAAAGCTAACACAAATTGCGCTCAGCGTTGATATATGCAGCAGATATATTTTGAGCGGTAGGGATCACTACCACTTACAGGAAAATTCGGGTGCAATCGCTTACATGTCTTGAATTATGATGGTAGTACATGAACGTCCAGGAAATTAATAATTTATTTAATTTAATAAATTGCGTTGATTTCATTCGATTTATACTTTATACATTGGAAAGTCCATTGACCCAAAGCTAACACAAATTGCGCTCCGCGTTGATATAAACAGCAGATATATTTTGAGCGTTAGGGATCACTGCCACTTGCAGGAAAATTCGGGTGCAATCACTTACATGTCTTAAATTATGATGGTAGTACATGAGCGTCCAGGAAATTAATAATTTATTTAATTTAATAAATTGCGTTGATTTCATTCGATTTAATGCTTTGGAATGTTCATTGACCCAAAGCTAACAAAAATTGCGCTCAACGTTAATAAATACGACAGTTTTGATTTCACAGATTTAATAAAAAAAATCATTTTAGTTGCTACCTATAAACGAAATTATTAATAAGTTTATAAATTTAAAAAATGACCGCGTTATTCATTAGAGTATTAACTCTTTGCCCGCTGCACCGCCAATAAATGATCCTGTTGCTTACACAAGTAACTGGAAATTTCGCTAATGCGGGCAAATTTACAAAGCCCCGAATTCAGGAATTATTCCAATAATAATAATAGCGGACTAATTTGCATAGTAATCGGCCTCGTCTCCTCGGACTGCGGTCCGCTGCAGATGAACTGCACTAGCCGAACGCACGTCCCAAAATCGACCGTCATTTTAATAACCATTACGAACCCCCTCGCCGACTCCCAATAAAACTTTTACCTCCACCGAAGTTCGCCACCACGCGGCACGGGAAATTCCATACATATGCATTAAACGGTGTTACACACAGAGTTCGAGTTTTATTTAACTACTTCTGGAAAGTACCCTCGACCGTCGATGCGGAAGAGGGATGCTCAAATTTAAGATGGATTTTTATTTCTCACCCAAACCAAAGTGCAAAGTGAGTTCTTTTTACGACGCTGACTTCACGTGTACGGCATAAAAGAGATTTCAGTTAAAAAGAAATTAAAAATATTCAATGACTATCGTTTATTATTGTTATACTTCCTGGTGCCTAGGCCACCAGCGATACAGAATTGAATGTTTGCTAATCGGGGGGCGGGGGTTGTAGAAGCAGAAACGAGCACGAAGTTTAAGAAACGCGAGCGTACGGATTAATGTAATGCACAGAGAACTGCGAAGCATGCAGTGAAGTACTTATTATTTTGAAATGTAGCTCATTTTGAATTCGTGCTAGTATTAGTAGCTCATTTTGAATTCGTGCTAGTATTATGAGGGTGAAAACCGTCGACGTAAACTTTGGAAATTCGGCTATTGTCCTATTATTTGAATTCGAGATCTCAAAACCGCAGCAAAAAAAAGTCCAAATCAAACAGACTTTTGTTGAACTTGATAAATCTCTCTGGCAACACACCCCGAGACTTCCAACAATACGTCACGTTCAGACGCGCGCACAATAGTCGCAGTGGCCACGCGTATCTCAACATAATAAAGATGAATTCCGACGATTTGTATACGTCGAATAAATCAATGCGCGTCTGTACAAGCAAAAGAGGCGGCAGCGGCGGGGGCGGCGTTGACGGCGTTATTCACCACAGACAATAACGTTGTGTCCTGTCTCGTAGCTATCCCCCCACACCTGGTGGGTACTTTGTAAACACAGGGTGCAGTGAGTTCACTTGGAACACGTATGCGAAAAGAGGCACTTGTTTGGATTGCAAACTTATTTAGTTATTTCAAGCCCATAAAAATGTTTACCCAAAGCTTCGCTCAGTTTCTGTTCGGCTCCTGGTTGTTATACAGAAGACAAACGACGAAGCTTTCGATTGCGTAAAATACGCGTTTTTTTTTCTTTTTTCTTGAATTGTTAATATTGGCACAACCACAAATAAATCGCGCTTGATTTCAATTTGCATAGGCAACATCACCAATAATTTACGGGAATTATGCAAAATTTATGCAAAAACTGTAAAATCGATGATACCGGCGGCTAATTCCCCGTAAACGCTGAAATATTGTCCTATTTCGTCCTGCCATAAAACAAACAGGATGTCGGTCACCCGACGATTCGGTGAAATACTCCGGCCGCGAAGACTTTCGAACCTGATGTGATAACAACGGGGCAGGTCCACGGAGAGCAGGAAACTTTTCCTAGGAAGGGAAGTTACGCCGTGTAACTAGCAAGTTAAATAAACAAATCCCGCGGGAGTTGTAAAAGTACGTTTAGCAGAGGCGCAATTGCTGTGCTAAGTCGATTATTTATCTGGGTGGGTTAACGGTGCGGGTTTAGCATCTTTATACCTTTGCAGTTGGCAAGGCAGTCAAAGTTAGGTGCCATTACTATACCAGAAAGTGCCTTAAATGAATAAATTAAAGCTCAAACTGTGTCACTAGTAACTAACCGTAATTGTTTGATTGCTTTAACGATTTCTGAATTACCCTGTATACCGTGTTGTGTGGCAGTTAGGAGTTGGTTTGGTGTGGAGCTGTATTTTTAGACTTGGGCGTTTATTGATTTCTCACGTTTATGGAGGCCGCCTTCGCGAGCGAAAAAGGATTTTCGCATTGCCCGGAAAAGAGCGTTCGTTATTTGGTAATCATCGTAATAACCCGAATGCTGTTTATTTAGAAGCGCAGAATCGTCTTAGGAGGCAGAAGGCCGCCAGGGCGTAATAGTTCCTCGCAGCCCCGGCTACGACCTCTTAACTTGAGTTTGGGATGGCCATGCGATAGGCCATTAAACCCAATGAAGCTCGCTGATAGCCTAGCGGGCGACTTCGTCCTTTCTCGCTCGCTCCTTGCGCCCGGAGACGGACGTGCCCGGATCGACACTATTGTTTTATGAGTTAGGGAAGTGACGTGTTCTCAGAATGATTGGGTTTGTGCGAGCACGAAACGGGAGGCAGATTGCGGTTTGTAGTCATATTGATCTCGGAACAAATTGTTCATGTTTCACATTTATGTGTTATTTGATTCTGCGACGTCTGCTAAATTGAATATCACGTTTGTCATCCTCTGACGATAAATTCTAAATTATTGTTCGCCGTAAATAATGATGTTTTTGTTTCATGACAACGTTGTTTATTTCTGAAACAATCCCCTTACTTTTCCATTAACCCAAAGCTAACACAAATTGCGCTCGACATCAATAAATATCGCAGATATATTTTGAGACGTAGAGATCACTGCCACTTACAGGAATATTCGGCTGCAATCACTTATATGTCTTTAATTATGATGGTAGTCCAAGAACGTCCAGGAAATTAATAATTTATTTAATTTAATAAATCGCGTTGATTTCATTCGATTTAAACTTTATACTTTGGAAAGTCCATTGACCCAAAGCTAACACAAATTGCGCTCAGCGTTGATATATGCAGCAGATATATTTTGAGCGGTAGGTATCACTACCACTTACAGGAAAATTCGGGTGCAATCGCTTAGATGTCTTGAATTATGATGGTAGTACATGAACGTCCAGGAAATTAATAATTTATTTAATTTAATGAACTGCGTTGATTTCATTCGATTTAAACTTTATACTTTGGAAAGTCCATTGACCCAAAGCTAACACAAATTGCGCTCAGCGTTCATATATGCAGTAGATATATTTTGAGCGGTAGGGATCACTATCATTTACAGGAATATTCGGGTGCAATCACTTACGTGTCTTAAACTATGATGGTAGTCCAAGAACGTCCAGGAAATTAATAATTTATTTAATTTAATAAATCGCGTTGATTTCATTCGATTTAAACTTTATACTTTGGAAAGTCCATTGACCCAAAGCTAACACAAATTGCGCTCAGCGTTGATATATGCAGCAGATATATTTTGAGCGGTAGGGATCACTACCATTTACAGGCAAATTCGGGTGCAATCACTTACATGTCTTAAACTATCATGGTGGTACATGAACGTCCATGAAATTAATAATTTATTTAATTTAATAAATTGCGTTGATTTCATTCGACTTAAACTTTATACTTTGGAAAGTCCATTGACCCAAAGCTAACACAAATTGCGCTCAGCGTTGATATACGCAGCAGATATATTTTGAGCGGTAGGGATCACTACCACTTACAGGTAAATTCGGGTGCAATCACTTACGTGTCTTAAACTATGATGGTAGTACATGAACGTCCAGGAAATTAATAATTTATTTAATTTAATAAATCGCGTTGATTTCATTCGATTTAAACTTTATACTTTGGAAAGTCCATTGACCCAAAGCTAACACAAATTGCGCTCAGCGTTGATATATGCAGCAGATATATTTTGAGCGGTAGGGATCACTACCATTTACAGGCAAATTCGGGTACAATCACTTACATGTCTTAAACTATCATGGTGGTACATGAACGTCCATGAAATTAATAATTTATTTAATTTAGTAAATTGCGTTGATTTCATTCGATTGAAACTTTATACTTTGGAAAGTCCATTGACCCAAAGCTAGCACAAATTGCGCTCAGCGTTGATATATGCAGCAGATATATTTTGGGCGGTAGGGATCACTACCACTTACAGGAAAATTTGGGTGCAATCACTTACATGTCTTAAATCATGATGGTAGTACATGAACGTCCAGGAAATTAATAATTTGTTTAATTTAATAAATTGCGTTGATTTCATTCGATTGAAACTTTATACTTTGGAAAGTCCATTGACCCAAAGCTAGCACAAATTGCGCTCAGCGTTGATATACGCAGCAGATATATATTGAGCGGTAGGGATCACTACCACTTACAGGAAAATTCGGGTGCAATCACTTACATGCGTTAAACTGTGACCGTAGTACATGAACGTCCAGTACATTAATTATTTATTTAAATTAGTTGATTTAATTAAATTTAGACCACCATATCTTTGTAAAAAGTATGTAATGAATAACGTTAATTAATGAAATTGTCGGTCATCATATTAATAACGGTAATTCTTCTCCCGTTTATTTACATTTAATTAGGCGAGTTACATCATTAACAACGTGCGCGCAAACACAAATTCACACCGGATTCGATTAAAAACGTAATCGAGACTTTGAAAAATCCGCGCGCTGACGTGAAAAATATTTCGCGTTATTCCTGTTTAGCTCTCGTCAGTACAAAAACGCGCGCTCGCCCGCGGAACAACAATTCCATTCGAAGAAAATGAGCGACAGTTTAAGGCTAGAATCCGCCAGTAAAACCGGGAATGCCGCGCATACATTTCCCGCTATTTAATAAAAGTTTGAATTTATCGCTTCATTTATTCTAAGCGCGGATGCAGAAGATTAAAGCTCGCGAACATGTAGGTCAGTGCATTTGTTCATTAATGTACTTCGAAATGAGATCACTTACGTAAGTCTTTAATAATAGCAGCTTACGAAAGGACGGAACATAACCGAAAGAAAGGAGACGAGACTTCGTCGATACTGAACAAATAGTAGACAACGAACGAAATAAAAACGGTTATAAAAGTAAGCGTGTTGTAAAAACGTACATTTTATGATATACCGAGCAGAATCTCCACACTTCAAGTGGGACACTCGTACAGGTTTTAGGGATTCAATTCAAACTTGGAGTAATTTATTTGGTTTAAAATCCCGACAATCTTACAATAGTTACTATCGATTCTTCCCGGAAATTATTTATTTTAATCCACCGGTGAATACTCTACAGGAGTCTTTTTTTTCTTGAAGCTAAAACCAGATCGGTGTTGGATTTAACGAGGGATGAGGACGCTAAGGGTTTTCCCCCCACAAAAAAAATGATAAACTGCGACAATATTACTGATAAATTGTTTTATGAACACCGACGTCGTCGTCGCGTCGTGTAAAAGCGACAAGACAGAAAGTAATTGCCCGGTCACCAGGTGCGTCGTCATTAAGCTGACTGCCTATCGCGCCCAGCTGTTCGTTGTGCTTGTCAACCAGCCACCACTCACGCTTATGGCTTTTCAGCGAGCTTCGCCACCGTCACCGAGGGGATGTTACGAATATGTTATCGCGGGCTCGTCCCATGACAGGCCGTCATTGATTTTATCAATCACCGCTTGATTGGCGGCGGCGGCGGCGGTGGCACCCCGTCACCCCCACACCCCCTCACCTTACTTTATGTCATCTCATTTCGATCGAATAGTTTTCGAGTCTATTAAGAACACGGTGACCGCTTATTATCGGCGACGTGGCGCCTTTGTTTCGGATTGGGATTAGGACGGAGCTTTCAGATGATAATAGAACTGTTAACTATTGTGCACGTGAATGGTGATAATTTAGCGCTCCGGTGGAGATATGTTTTGGTTATTGTTTGTAACGTTTAGTGTGGACACCATCGGCTATCAAGCTACGGCTTGGTAATCGAATGAAGCTCTCGCACAATGGCGATTGAAATCGGTTAAATTCGATGATTGTGCGCACACATGTATTTACACTAACGCGGATGTTGTGGTTTAATAACAAACAAGTTAATATTTTATTTCTTTGGTGGAATAGCTGAGGACGTTCTATCTCAATTTCCCATTTAATCCATAGGGGTCTAAAAGTGTAGGCTTGGTTGCCTAGCTAGCTGGCAGCTAACTGAAATTGTTCTCGATATCGAAACTTATTTTGTCTGTCGTCCAGGACTGCTTTAGGAAGATGACATACACTTGAAGTACAATGTTAATAAACAAGATCAAGGTTTGCGCAGTTGCAAGTTATGAACACCTGAAATATAACATTGGTAAACAAGGTCAAGGTTGCACAGCTGCGCTGGGTTCTTCGTAGATACAACTTAGGTTCTTTTTTTCTTTCGCGATGTATGTCTTCCATTATTGGCCCGCGCCAATTGTTTCCTGTCGTTCACTTGAAACCCCCTCGGCAACAAAATTTCACAGCCTGAAAACACGTTTCAGGCGGACCCACCCGATCCGGCGGTCGTTACTGAAATCGCTCCCGTGTTTTGTTTAAATCGCGTATGCACCGATCGTGAACAAAGCACAGCGAACAAACAACGCCTCTGCGTTAATTAAACTGCATGTAACATGCTGAAACGCAAACGACGCGGTGCGCTGGTTTTTGTTTTATTTTCTTTTTTTTTTTTCGGTCGTCTTCGGCGTGGCGCGCGCGCGACCGCTTATAAATATTAATCAAAGTTGGCTAAATCTGTCGTCCTTTTTAGGCGCAAGCTCTTATGCGTTTTGTATGTAAATTCGTAAGAGGATTTGCTCGTTTCGTGGATATGTGTATTTTCCGAGACTTTGACTTGGATTTATCACGCACACGCTGCCCATTAGGGTTTTTGGCAAGGGGCGAAATGAATTCTCGGGGTTTTTCGTGTTTCACGCCGAGTCAGCAATCAATTCGACCTCTAACTTTCATACTTTTCAACATAACCGCGACTTGAAATAATAGAGACGTAAACAATTCTAAGAAAATCATAGCTCTCTTTGAGCTTAACAAAACCACATCACATCTGCATACATTGACTCGTTTCATGAAGTATAAAATTATCTCGAACACTATAATAATTGTTATGTTAAAAAAAATTATGAACATGATCGTGAACACGCTCGTTAAGTTAACGGTCGCCGGTTACATTTCCGGCGGGGCCTTTTTCCGCAGTTTTATTGGCCATTCGGCTTAATTCCTGTCGAAATCAAAGTCAAGTTTTTACGTAACGGCCGTTACGACAGTTTAAAGGCCATTAATTTGGGAAACGCGGCCGAGATTCATGGCGCAATTAAAGCGGCCGAGTGTTGTAAAAGTTTGTTACAACAATTTCGCCGCGATGAATATTCAGCTTTAATTTATTCGTTTCTGAACTTTATGCGCGCTGCAATATATTCGCAATTCCGAAATTATTGCCGTGGGCTGTATTAAAACTTTCGGGACGGGCGCGAGGGCGGACGGCCATGGTGCGAAACGTCACGTACTCGCGTGGACATTCGATAAGGACTTTCACACGTTATTCAATAGTTTATGTATTACCAAAAAAAAAAAATTCATGATCACGATCATTTTACAGGCAAAAAGTGAGTGACAATTGTTCCACTAAAACACACACACACACGAAGCGAAGCGATATTCGATAAAATGGAAGAAATGTTTTTAAAAAAATGCTATACTTCAGACGGATTATTCTAAAAACAAGACTTTCGCGTTGGGTTCGGTTGGTTTACGGTTACAGAATTATTCAAGTAAAATCCCTAGAGATTGCTACGGCGAACAAGAACAACTGGGTTGGTTTACAAATGCGGACGCAATGGTGACGATACCCAGGTTCTAGCCTGTAATGGTAGTTTTTACCTTGGGTGAGAAATTCGCCATTTCTTGGGTGGAGAGAAAAAGCCGGAATTGGAGTTTGAAACGTATAAAACCCCCGGCATCCCGGCCTACCCTTCGTTCGTGAAAGTGGATTCGACCGACCTGCAGAAGCGACGCCATTTTATGACGTAACACTTACGTCGGAATACGTCACTGACTGTCTGCACTGACCGTCGTTGGAGGACGCTTCCTCACTGTCGACAGCTGACAAGGTCGGAATTACTTCAATTATTCTTTCTTTTTTTTAATTACCCTTTTGGGTTGATTCAGCTTCCGCGGCGTTGTAATTTTTATTCTCATTTTGTTGTCGAGCATGTACACCTTTAATCACGTTAATTGTAAACGAACAACAGATCTGTTAGTCGTAAAAATTCTAATGTGACAGATTATTTATTTACTTGCGTGTTCGTTTCATTGGACTCTGTCTGGGTCATATTTAACTTCGAGCATTTTAAATAAAAGCAAGTGTGCTCAGCTGGTGCTTTTGATTTTATTCACTTTGCCCTCCTTTTGCTTTGAGGTTACGTTGGACCTCCCTTCTCCAAGAGCTTAGCCGAGCGGTGCTGGAGAAACGTCAGTCACTCGCACAATTTGCTGGCCTTCGGGTAGGAAGCACGAGATTGGGTTCGGTTGGGTATTTTTTTTAATTCATCGTACAATAACGAACAAGTTTTCATTCATCGTACAATAACAAGTTTTATATAAAGGATTATGCAATTTTTTTACAGTTTGGCCGAACAGAAATGCCCAGAGCGTTTCTATTTAAGAAAAAAAAATCTAACGCACTGCTAGGGGTGAAATATTACTGTGAAATGTTAGACTTCTTAAAGGATTGCGAAGATTAGAAGAATACAGATAAAATGTAGGATTAATTAGAACTAAATGAAATATTTATTTATTAGTATTATTGTACAAAGAATAAGAATAAAATTCACCAACAAAAAAAATTAGAGTGACTTTCAAATGACCTCGACAACATCGTCCCAATGCAATTTGTTTCCCCCCTTAAACCCAATTAACTTTAATTTAGAACGTTTCCTTTTAGAGCGACATTCCACATTGTCAAATTAAGTGGTCCACCCGGTATAAACAAAGAAGTCAAAGACAGAATATTAACACTTCAAAAGCAGGCCGAGTTTAAGAGCTCTCCCTTTATTTTCCTTGATGAAACCCTAAAGCAGACGTCTGGTTTGAATTTCCTCATTTCCTCAATTATAATCGTGCGTAAACAAAAAGAAGTGTTTTCTTTTGATTCGGCTAACGTTCCGGTGAAATGACCGGAGAAATCCAAACTGGGGCGAAAATAAAATCGGCCCAACAAAAGGAAATACCACACGCACACACAGAAGGTGTAACAATGGGCGGGTGATGAAAATAATACGAATCAAACACAATGGGGCTTTTGTTAAATATCATATCGGAGTTGATTCGACCGGTTGATACGAGAACAAACACTGCAGATGTAGTAGTGCTGGTGATAAACACAAGTTATGTATATTGTGGCATAAATTCGGACTCGACGACACAAGACATCACAGACAACACAGTCTCCTCCAAAGTCTCAAAGAGAGATCGAGGTCGACGACAACAATGGACTATTTCCCCGCAGCCAAAGACTTTGCTTTTCTCGTTTTGCGGGGGCAGCCGTGTCAGGCACTGATACGTTGTTTGAATTTCCAATGATTTGATCTCCGGGAATTCTGTGACCGAACTCGTCTATTTTTTAATCTTTCACGTCGGCAATCAAAGAAAATGCAACGCGAAGCTCAACGTGCGCGAACAAGAAGAAGTATTCGCCCCGCTTTATGAAGATTTATCGTTCCAATTCTTTCCTCGGTCTCCGCGTTAAAAATAACGTGTATACGTAAGGCGTGTTTTGATAACAAGAGGAACACGAGTACTACTTACGTTGGCGCTCGTATTTCAGCATTATTTTCGGTAAAAACCACCCTTAAAATTTCGCAATGCGAAGAAAACAAAATTAAACAAAAAACTAAGCCGTCTTGTAATACTTATACAGTGTGTAATCGAATAAGTTTCACTTACCGCAGTTACACAAGAGAAGAAACGAAGTTATGACTTACGCACGGGGCAAAGGTTAAATATAACTACGTTTGCTTTTCACAAAAAAAGTTTCAGAACAACTGGGTGTGATTTAAAGGCCCCAATGAGTATACCCACAGATGTAATACAACATCAGCGATAAAATTTTAACGATACCAACACCATCTCCACCAATCTACAAGTGTGTTAGACTACGGAAGGGGTGTAGCCCTCGGAGCGTGCCCTATGAGGTTCGGCAGCTACAAACAGGGATCCCTCTCTACGAATACGATGTCAAAATAAACTTGTCCGGGACGGGGGTGCTATTGTGGCCCCAAGAACTTGAACAGAAGGGGTGATCCTAACCCACAAAACGTGCTAAAGGAAGAAACAAGTAGGGCATCGGATTCGGTAAAACTCACATCACTGACCACTAACAGCGAGCCGACAAAAGAAACGTGGCGTTCCGATTCTCGAATGACGCGTAATTATCCGCAACAAAGCGTTGGAAACCATGATCGCCCTGAGTTAAAGCGTTTTATTGTCGTTTGTTGGAGTTTCTTGGAAGTTTTAGGCAACAGCACGAGGAACGCAAAGTACTCGACCGTCGTTTGCGAGTCGTTACTACCTACTAACGACTAACGCGAAATCACCGGCACGGCTCACAAAGTAACGTACAATAAATTCAGTCAAAGGGACAGTAAACGCAATTGCAAGAACGAAACTTCATCAAAACATGCAACTAAACGCCTTCGGCAGGCAAAAACGGTATCACGGGGCACCCCAAGGTACCCAATAATTAATTTATATTATTATTAAATTATATTATATTAATCCTACGGTACGTTTGATCTGCAAGGTGGGTGCAGCACACGACACTGGCTCGACCCAGATCGGTAGCTCCTTCAAGGGTTCCGGAGCGACGAACGACGGTGTTACAGTAGAAGAGGCTCTGGGAATCGGCGCCTTACCTCTTTCGGGGAAAATACAAACGGTTGCGTCAAACTATTTTTTAAAAAAACACACAAGATTAAATTCAACGCGACGCACAGTGGTCCGGATCACGATCGTAGCGCGATTTATTGTAGGCGTAAACTAAAGGAAGGTAATCAGTAGAAGAATTTAAGAATTAATGCTGTGACATCCGTAAAACAAAATTAAAAGTGTATGTATTTTGCTATCTAGATATACATGAGTATAATGTACATGAAAATTAACAATAATATTAAATAACAAGAAGAAGAAAGAGAGTGAGAATCCATAGCTGTTAAACTACTTTAATTATTTTTAACTTTAATTAAACTAAGTCCCTTTAACTTTATTACTAAACTTAATTAATCTAACCTTAGGGGAGGGTCTGGCCCAAGAGGCCAGCCCTGGCTCGTAGAACAACTCGCTTGGCTTTTCCTACGCACTTCTAATTTACTAATCGCTATCCGACACTTACTCACTCACTATCCGACGATTACTACTCTTACACTGCTACATTTTTACTGCTTTACTCTATATCTTCTTGACTATCTAGCTTCACTGCTACATTTTTACTGCTTGACTATCTACCTGCGGGTTGGTCTCTTATCTTTTATACATTTCTAAATCTACGTCACAATCGGTTCTTTTGTGCTGGTGGCTGGGGTTCGGTTCAAGGTACAAAGTTCTAAAGGTGTCAGCATCAGTTACCATAATTTTACCAACTTGATTAACCCGCCCCATTCTTCACTGTTGCTAGCCTGGGGAACAGCTGATACGTTTCGTCATCTGTCAGTGGTAAGTAAGAGGCAAGTAAATTAAATTTAAAATTTGGTAACATTTTGTCTTTAATAACTTGTGGCGGCGGCTTTATTTCCGTCGTGTTGGCTCCGTGGTGGAATCCGCTTCTGGAGAAACGAGTGGGTTTACGACGTGCGGTGTCCTGGCGAGTCTTTCGGTGGCGATGTTAGAGCGACTGGAACTAACCTGACCTTTCGGCAGCAGTGCTAGCTCAGCGTTCGTCCAGTGTGGCCTTTCGGTAACAGCGTTGGATGAACTCTGGTTCAGTGCCGTCCTAGCACGCTTTATATAGGTCCTTAATTATCCGGTGTGCCTGGAATGCACGGCCGGGCTCCGCTTCTGACGTCACGGGTTTAATGACGCGCACGTGATTAATGACGCGCTTCTCGCGTGGCCTCAAACTAATTCGATGTGGCTTATACAGCGTGATTTTTATAGTTGTGACAAGTTATAAGTATTTCACAACATGCGGTATGCCTTAGTCACCTTAGCATTTCATTTTCTTGTACGACTTTTAATTTCACCCTGGATAATATATGTTACGTCCAAACATTTTCGAAACGGATAGATACAAATTAAGTCGTAAAAACAACATGTAGATAAAATACATTTTTACTGCTTTACTCTATATCTTCTTGACTATCTATCTTCACTGCTACAGTTTTACTGCTTGACTATCTACCTGCGGGTTGGTCTCTTATCTTTTATACATTTCTAAATCTACGTCACAATCGGTTCTTTTGTCCTGGTGGCTGGGGTTCGGTCTAAGGTACAAAGTTCTAAAGGTGTCAGCATCAAATTTGCCAAATTTGTTTCTTGCAAACGTTCTAATTGCCTCAATCTTAATTGGCACATGTAAACAAACACGCTTACATTCCGCAGAGCTTGTATAAGTGGAATGCGAGCATGTGTAACGCTGCTGACCTACTAATTGTTAATGGGTGCTGATCCTGCACACAATTGCAATAATAATGAAACGAATTTTAGTTTATTTATTTTCCCAGATAATAACATCGTGACATTGAGTGGATTTGGCATCGGTTAAAGTATGACAAATCTTGCCATCCACCTTTGTTAAGACAAGTTTGAAGCTAACCGTGAATTTCTCCTGATAAATAAAGTCACGCAGTTCGGCAATATGTGCTTGAATACAGTATGTTTCCTTTCGAGTCAGATGACCAGTCTCTTTAGAGAAAATGAATTTTGTCGCTCTGCAAAGCCTCGTGAATGAAGGGACAGGATTATACCACACAATTCTCGTTTGATCTTCACTGTCATGCGATTGTACTTACTCCTCTACTCATCAGTTGTAACGTTCTTTATTACTTTCGGTGTAGCTCGGTGGAAGTATTGAATAAGTCCAGGTTCAAATAATCACCTATATTTAATACACTGTACAATGTAAAATAAATAAACACTTAAATAATACATACATCAATACTGGCTCACTAACTCCTCCTTAAGGTGGTCTTGGGTTCTCGCGGACGCTGCGGGGCGGTGTAGACGGACGACTGCGGGGCGGTGTAGACGGACGACTGCGGGGCGGTGTAGACGGACGATGTAGACCACCTTGGCTCAGATGGGCGGGAGACCGTCAAGTAACGGTAACGGTAGAGGCAGTTAGTAATATTCCGCGGAAGACCAGCAGAATAGGTTCAAACAGGAGAGAATAGCGGGTTGACCACGCTAGGTAACGGTATCGGTACTTGGTAATATTCCGCGGAAGACTGGCAGCATAATTCCCAACAAGAGAGAATAGCAGGTTGACCAGGCTGGGTAACGGTATCGGTACTTGGTAATATTCCACGGAAGACCTGCAAAGTAATTCCCAACAGGAGGGAATAGCGGGTTGACCACGCTAGGGTAGGTTTGGGTTGGCATTCCGCGCATGACCAGCAGAGCACCTCTTGAGTCTTGGAGCGCTTGGTCTTTTATAGCGGGTAGCGCCTCCCATCTGGTGACGTATCCTGAGATAGGGAACAGCGTATTTTGCTGAAATTTTATTGTTTGACGATGTATTTATAAAAATCTCAAGAACGAGAACGAGCAGATGTTTTCAAACTTGTGGCAGCTCATCTGCGGAAGCTTAATCGATTACACTCTGTATAGAGAATAAATGCAATAAATAAAAAATATTTACACTAAACTCCTTTTAGTAGTATAAAAAAGTGGATGGCTGAATACGTTCCATTACGTTATTAAAAGGCAGATGTGTAGGCTACGAGGGCACCGTGCAGTTTATTCGCGCGCCCAAAAAAAAAAGATTAATTCGGGCATTCATTTCGCTCTGGGGCATTATAAATAAAGACCGTTGCGTAAATTTCGGGTGAAAAAATGCGCCTGTAAAATCGGCGGAAAATAATGGTCCCGAATTGAAAAAGCGCACGCCGACGAAATGCAAACGGCGAACTCCCGCGCTCCTTTATGCAAAGCGCCAGGAGATCTAGGGGTTGTAAATTCCGGAGACAGGGGCGCGTCTAGCATCCGCGTAACTCGAAATAAATAGAAGAAATTCCGCACTTTTACGATGCGTCTTGCAACTTGAGAAGAACCTATCACGTGACCAGCGCTACGTAAGCAATATAAGCAGGTAAGCTCCGCCCACAGGTTCTTCTCCCGCTGCGAGATTTCTACGTCACTTGAATTTAATCTTGTTTTTTTTTTTTGAACAGGGCGATTCTTGAAAAGGCCAACAAAGAAAAAGTGATGAAAGAACTACCTCCCCCCACCCGCGAACCGTTCACGTCGCACGCCGACCCGAATTGAGATTTCGCCAGTCTTGTGAGCGCCCGCTTTGCAAGCAACACACTTGTAGATTGGTGGAGATCGTGTTGGTATCGTTAAAATTTTATCATACGTTTTGCGTTGTTTTCGTACACGTTAATTTTAGGTACTTATCTGTGCCTCCTAATACGTAATTGCCTGACGAAGTCTCCTGGTTTCTTCTGAACTCAAATTTGAACTTAATACTAAGGCAAAATTGTTTGCGAATTAACATTACTGTCTAAAATTTGTGATTGTTACGGCGCGGCGTCGGGCGTGAACTTGGCCTTTAAACGGAATTGATGTGAACATCTGAAATACGAACTCCACTTGTACGACGCATTCATCATCAGCTGCGCAATTGTGTGTGTCAAGTTTTACGACTGTACCATTCTCTGCGTTACGACGTTCATTGCACGCTTATATGCCGTAAACTTTTGATACTCGTTGATTTTTAATTAATTATAAATTTTTTCAACATGTTTCTCATGTTCTGGAAAGTCAGTACGTTTTGGTTGATTCACACGCGTTCACACAAATATGAAATGTAGATAAAGTCCTCAATGTTTGATAAGCTGCCAAAACGAGGGCGCGCACTAGATTTGTCGGAATTGCGCCGCCGCCCCCCCCGGTGCCGCTGCAACCCTGCGTTTTATTAAATAAAATATGAAACGCGAGATGCACATGTTGCGAGGGAACTTATTTCGAAGCCGCAACAAAGTTATAACTAGTTTTGTTTGAAAAATGTAATAAAGTCGCATTTGATGCATTTCAGACTTGTTTAATCCGTTTCGCAGCCCTCATACGTTGCATGCGTCTCGTGGAAATTAGTTGCCGGGGCGCTTCGTTTATTTCATAGTCGAATCAACTGGGCGCTTCATTAATTACAAGCCCCGGACACGTCACTGTGTAATTCGTATTGCCAGGTGAACTTAGCACGATAATCACAGTGGGGGCCAGAAAAGTCAGTGCACAAAAATTATTAATAAAATGATTAATTTTTGTTACGTTTCAAATTTCCCGCCAAAGAAACCGCGGAATCTAGACGATATCTGACCCGCTTTCGATAGTTGGCAAGCTTGTACCCCTTCTTTGCTTCTTCGAAGTCTATTGGTGGATGACGCACCACGTGACTGTCTTCGGTTTCGTATCCTAGCAACCTTCGCCTGCTACAATTTCGTCTCGTTGAGGTCCTTTCTCGTTCGAAGTGTGTTACAAGTCAGACGTGTTTTACGTGCATAATAAAATTATCGGAATTCTTGCTCTTTGGGAGGAGTAACTCATTTGGGGCTGTGCCGGAAGACACATTTGGGGATAATTTTAACTCCAATTCCAAACCTGGGAACTTATTAGCCCCAGGTAATGTAAAAAGTGCATTGGCGTGTATCAAAATAGCTGCTAACGAAACCTTTTCCCTTTACATTCAGGCTTTTCTGTTTGGGCGCAGTTTTCTGGCGCAGGCTTTTAGTCCAGGCTTCTAGGCCTAGTTCTCCGGTGGCACTCCTGCCCTGTGAATGTGCCGTAACCCGATCATGGAAACCTGACCAGACATCTTGACGATCCCAGCTGATCCAGATTGTCGACGCTACCCTTGGACAATAGAGGGCGTCGTAACTACCCACCGGCCATCGCGTTTCGGTTGGTAACGTTGACCCTGACGCACGACTGGACGCGCTGTCAAAATGTTAGGTATTTCAACTTCAATTTTGCGGAACGATCGGTTTATAGTTTAGTCATTTCTCGCGAATACTCGAATCGCGAGGAAGAATTCCGAATTACGAGTTGCGCTGCGTGTACCGTAGTTAATTTTAGTATAAATTAAGCAGCCACTTGTAATTGTGTAATGCGTTGTTTGTTTTGAATTGTTCAATAAAACCTCAGTTGTGTTAACATTAACTTCGAGTTTAATTTCTGCGTTCACACACACCAGTGAGTAAAGTCTCGCCTCTGTATTTATTGTTGATTTATTTCTGGCCGATTGAAGACGTCGACTGGTCGATTACGTTTAGCTGCAGAACTGTCTTCTGGCGCCCTTTAATAATTTTACCAACTTGATTAACCCGCCCCATTCTTCACTGTTGCTAGCCTAGGGAATAGCTGATACGTTTCGTCATCTGTAAATGGTAAGTAAGAGACAAGTAAATTAAATTTAAAATTTGGTAACATTTTGTCTTTAATAACTTGTGGCGGCGGCTTGATTTCCGTCGTGTTGGCTCCGTGGTGGAATCCGCTTTTGGAGAGACGACTAGGTTTACGGCATACGGTGTCCTGGCGGGTCTCTCGCTGGCGATGTTAGAGCGACTGGAACTACCCTGACCTTTCGGCAGCAGTGCTAGCTCAGCGTTCGTCCAGTCTGGCCTTTCGGTAACAGCGTTGGATGAGCTCTGTTTCAGTGCCGTCCTAGCACGCTTTATGTAGGTCCTTAATTATCCAGTGTGCCTGGAACGCATGGCCGGGCTCCGCTTCTGACGTCACGGGTTTAATAATGTGCACGTGATTAATGACGCGCTTCTCGCGTGGCCTCAAACTAATTTGATGTGGCTTATACAGCGTGATTTTTATAGTTGTGTCACCTTAGCATTTAATTTTCTTGTACAACTTTTAATTTCACCCTGGATAATATATGTTATGAGCAAACATTTTCGAAACGGATAGATACAAATTAAGTCGTAAAAACAACACGTAGATAAAATATATTTGCTGTATCTACTGCACACATAAGCGTACAGCGCAGCGGACGTAAAGTGCGGAACTAATTCGCATATTTTACGGTCGCCGCCATCCACGTTCGGAACACCCGCGAAACATAAATTAGTCAGCACATAATTTAAAAGGCGTGCAGTGTGTGCGTCGACGGAAATAACAATAACGTGAAGGCAATAAAGGGACGTAAAAAAATGACAAAATTGGTATAATTCAAAACCGGCCGCGCGCTAAAAACGTAATCTTAATATCGAAATTTCTTTATACGCGCCAATAAATATCTCACTTTAGTGTCGTAAAACTTGACGACAATGGTCGGAGCGAGAGGGGGCTTTTTCGGAAACAAAACGAGAAACGAAGGAGGATAAGAAGAAGCAGAACACGGGGTCGCACTGTAAATTCGGGCCGGGGGGACGGCGGCGGCGGCGGCGCGGCGGTGGTGGCTTCCTTTTATTGGGGTCGGGACCAGATCACCATCGCGAAGTTTGTTTTTCAAGTCCGGTTATGTTTTTTTATGAAACATTCATCCGGGCGAGTGTTCTACGTGACGAGGGTCGGCCCCCAAATACACTTAAAACAAAACTACTACAACGAAAGTAGTTCTGTTTTTTTTTCTCTTCAACCCATCATTACAACCCTCAAAAGTAAAACAGGATACATTAGAGAGTAAGTAAATACTGTCAATGAATATACAAGTTTCTTAGAGAAAATTGACAAGCATGCTTCCACGTTAGCCTCAAAGAAAAAAAAAACAAAAGTGGTACTTAAAGCTCGTGAAACGTAGTAAATTTTATAATCGACTGGGGCTTGAAAGTTCGAGCCTGTCAGATCCGGTGATTTGTCTCAATTTTGGCGATTTAATTACCTACCGAATCGCGATGAAACTTCCACGCTGACGCAATTGCTAAAATATGGCCTGGCCGGCCTTGGTTTCTTTTTTCTTAAACGACATCAAGAAAGAAGCTTTCAATTACGAAAGCACGGAAGCAGATTATGCGCGTCCTTCATGAGCGCCTCGTCCTTAAGTTCAACAAAGTAGATACAGCCGGACGGGACGACCTGATTCACAAATTGTGAGTTAAAGGAAACTCCGGTGAAACGTCCGGAATTAATGGGGGGAAGAACCAAATAAAAATATTTAAAAAATCTAGATAAAAAGAAAACACGGGTTACGAACCGACCCAGCCGCCCGCCGTGACTCTAAAACATACCTGTCGTAGATTCGACGAACAAGCTTGGAGAAGCTTAGGACTCGCGGCAACCAATTAACATCCGGGCAACATACCCGTTTCGTTCACACGCGCATTTATTAAATAAATGAAATCAAAATGCAGTCAGTTCATCCGACAGTGCAGAACGATAAGCATCTAATGGCGTAAATCTTCAAAATGCGACTCAATTAGATCCGTTCGGTTCGTTACAAAATTATTAACTTAACGAACATTTAAAAAATAATAATAAACAACAGTAACTTTGACTTATAATAAAGCAACTTTGAAATATAATAAAGCAAGACCCGACCTTCAACATCTAACAGTGTATGTACAGCCTCAATCAAAAGTAATGAAACGTTCAAAACCGAAACGCTGTAGTCAGAGTGCAACGGTGCCGAGTCAGAGAGAGCGCAACGTGTTGTGGGGTTCCGAAGGACTTCGGAAACATTCGTTCGCCATAAAGCTTCATCTCACTCGGTATCTTCTCTCTCTGACTACAGCGTTTCGGTTTTGAACGTTTCATTACTTTTGATTGAGGCTGTACGTCAGCTGATTCCTCAAGATGGACGGCCAAGATCCATTTACAACGACGCCATCAAATTTTTCAGCACGGTCACCACGAAGAAGAGAGCCAGGCAACTCCCAGTTAAAGGAACTCTGATGAACGTCCGGAATTAATGGGAGGGTGGGGGAGAAGAACCAAATAAAAATACGAAAAAAAACCTAGATAAAAGAAAAAACGAATTACGAACCGACCGCCGTCCAGTGTGACTCTAAAACATACCTGTCGTAGATTCGACGAACAAGCTTGGAGAAGCTTAAAAGAAAGCTTAGGACTCGCCGCAAACAATTAACATCCGGGTAACATACCCGTCTCCTTTTTCACTCCAAAACAAACACCATTTAATGAAAAATTACGCACAAGCGATAATAATTCTCAATACGGTCTGTTCGGCAAGCGAGATGTCACACGACTGGCGGAATTTCCAATCAGGTCGGCGTTCGACGTGAACGGTGCCTGAGTGGGGGAAAAGTCCATCGACCACTGACAAGCCTTTCGACATGGGATAGTTTCATTACAAAAGAAAGGGATTGTCCAAGGTTGTTTAGCGTTTTAAGCGTCCTTTTTGGACCAGTCCAAGTTCCAAAGGTCAAAGTGCGGCGTAATTACACTTTTGCTATGGTACAGGGTGACCCGAATTGCAACGAATTTTCTCACCGTATGTTCAAATTTGTTTACTGACAACTACGAACAACCGGATCAACGGCGAAGCACTTTCCTACGAGCGCAACGAGGTAACTCGCGTCCTTGCTCAAGTCTGCACACAGCTTTAACCAGCTGTCGAAATAATGCGAATAAGCGCGCGCTAAAAACACAAAATATGGAGTTGCAAAGTCGCGCCTTGAATTTGTTAAGCTTTACTGATTGCAATGTTTTAAATTCTGGCGATGAAGGACATGTTTCTTGTGGAATTAAACTTTATTTACAATACTTTAGATTAAAATGAAAGAAAAATACTAGGAGATTTAGATTACTTTCCGTTTTGGTGATTTACTTGTTTACCTGTCAAAGCAAGTGCCAAAAGTTGTGATCCTTTGCGTGGAATAATCTGCTTCAGCCGATTTGCATGCGTTTGTTAAGCAAATATTTTGTGGTTCGTTTTTTAAGCGTCGGGCGTTGACTTAAAAGCGAAGTTGTCGTGAAATTCAACCCACGATCGATGCTACGCGGCCGTGCCTACCGTAAAACTTTTATGAGGCCATTTATTTGGTTCATCTGCTCCTCTCTTTTTTAACCAGAGGCGCATCGTCGTTTGGGGGCTAACTTTTGATTAATTTGTAACGGGTCGTTTTTCTCTCTCTCTCTCTCTCTCTGACGTCGATTGTAGCTCTGCTCGACGTCGGGTTTGCTCGTCGGCGTCCAGGTTCGGCGTAAATAAAAACACGTCGATCACTTAGCAACACAAGTTTATATTTACAAAATATATATATATATGTATGTAAATCGCGGTCAACTAACAAACTCGGTATTTAACGATACGGTTCGCGGTCCAGGAATCGGACGGTATATACGAGACACCCGTATCTGGTAGGTAAGAGCGAGACACCCACTCAAAGGGACAGTATATACGAGACGCCCGCATCTGGAAGGTAAGAGCGAGACACCCACTCTAGGGGACGGTATATACGAGACACCCGGTAAAAGACTGGAGCCAGGATGCTTAGCGCGTTAGTCATGCACCGACGGACGGTTGATTCGGCGAATGACTGCCTTAATGCGGCGCGCTTATAAAGGCTTGCGAGTGAAAGGGAGCCCCACTCTGCTGGAGCTCCCACCCAAAATATAAATTTTAATTCTGCGCAAAAACATCCTGTCTATCCGAACTAAATAACATATATAAAAACGGCAAATGAAAAGCATTTCACGAAATAAATAAAAATATTCTCGGTAACGAAAACTAAAGTAGAAAGAATTTTTTCTTACTCTGGGAGACGCTTCTTATTGTCAGCCACACATGTTACCAGTAAACAATATCAAGGTTACACACTGCATATGAAACATGTTATTAGTAAACAATGCCAAGGTTGTGCAACTGCACTATTTACATAAAAAGATTCTTCGTTGCCGTAGATATAACTTGCTCGAGCTTTTTATTTCCAATTACGAAGCGGAACTCAATGATTCATTTTACTTGCGCTGAGAGGGGCCAACAAATTCAATTTTTTTTCAATCGCATCACGGCGATTCTAAAACTGTGAATATCGACATTGATTTTAAAATATTTTTGGTAATTTCTTTAGTACAGAAAGCAGGTGTGGCTTGGTTAAAGAAAGAAAGCTCAAGTATTTTATAATGTGGTTATTTTAGCTCCGCCTTTTTTCAAGTTTTAATGAAACAAACTGTATGTATTTGTATCGAGTGAACGAGCTCATTCTGTGTAACAACCTTCGGCGGCAACTATTAACTACAAAAGTTTTAATGCGTCGCGGCGTTTCATTAAGGGTGGGAGGGGGGGGGGGAGACCACCTCTCGATCGTCCGTTAATTGGCCAATCAGGAGTCGTGGCCCGGCCGCATTAATTAACCACTTAGCCCCGGCGTCGTCGGTGGGGTTTTTATTATAAATTCGCCAGATGAGGTAATTTCCGACAAACCCGAGCCGCGTCGTTCCAGAAATGTCCCCGGGACGCGCAGTTAAACCTGCGAGACGTGAGCCGAATCCTTATGGACGTTTCGATTTGTTTCGAGGACTCCGCCGCCATAAATTCAAAGCCCGGCTTTGGGGAAGTAAGTTACATGAAATATATTTCGCGCAGAGCGGAGAATTTCGTCGGGAATCGCTCAGATTAAACGGGAAAATATTAGGTGGCCTTAAATCATCTTGCGATCAAATGCGCGAAATTCCTTTAACAACAAACAACATCGAACACGAATAAGTACTTTATAAGCTAGAAGGTACGTACGAATTTTAAATTGAGTTCGCTTATTAAAGTAAGGTTTTCACCGCTCACTACTGTCTCAATTCCATCTTGATAAAATCAAAGCTCGGTGGCGTTAAGATCGCTTCTTCTAATATCTTGGAAGAACGCGATGGCGTCGCGACTACCGGCCCGAGTTCAAACCCGGACATCTGGATGACGGCCAACTCCCTCTGAGATCGATAAATAAAAGTACAAAATTGGCAGAAAGCGAAGTTGGCGCTCACCACGCCCTCTACTGTTCCTGTCCAACGTCGCAAATCCGGAACGAACCGGTAGACAAAACTGCTAAGATGGCGGGTCGGCGTGCCAGATTGGACGTAGGGAAAATAAGCTCGGCCGCGAGGATTGAGACGACTCGGGTCGAATCGAACTCCGGAAATCACGGCAATACGTAAAGCGTGAGTTAGAACTAGGACAACCACATGAAGTACAACCCAAACATATTAAAAGCCTAAATAGAAAGAAAGGAAAACCGTTAGCGTCCAAAATGGCGTCAGACAATTTACTCAATATGTTACCTGAGATTTGTGGGAATCCCAAGCTTGGGATGGGGTTGGAAATACCCCAAAACTCGCTTGGTGGTGTGAATTCTATTCCGGCAGGGCTCTCCTCACTTTCAGAGCAAGAATTTCGTTATCACAATACCACGCAACTATACACCAAGAGAGCGTAATGAAGCCTGAACAAAGGCGCTAACGTAAAGCGGAAAGACGCCGAAATTACTGGCATTTCCCCGCGTTCATATTGAATTAACTTGGAAATGTAACAAAGGGGTATATTTTGTATCAAATTGTTTTCAAGCTCTACCTACACGCCCCTAAACGGCTAACGTGAACCGCTGAACACGATTCAGCAACATGGGGGAGGCAACACGTTAACGCGACAATACATACATGCAAATAGCAGGAGCAATTAAGTCCAGTATCCCTCAAGGATCAGTTTTAGGACCAATCCTATCTAGATTAGGTATACGTGAGTAAATTAATTGAATTTCTCAAATATTTTACAAGTCACTATTATGCTGATAACGATATTTATTCATTTATAGTCAAATCAATAGTCCATTGGTCCTTCTTGAAGCTCTCTTGCCGTAACTTTATTACTTACATATATTTTTTTATTAACTCACTTAAAATAACGAGTTGAAAACTAACGGATTGATTTGTGTCGAGTGACAAAAGGAGCGGGGGGGAGGGGTTTAGGAGGTTTCGTACGAAACCAATGTCGAAGATAAGGAAAATATTTCCAGTGAAAACACGAGAGTGTTTTCCTAAATAATATTTGAGAAATCGTTTTACCTTTCAATATTTACGTTACGGAAAACATATTTACATCAAAGGTGGGTGTGCTTTACAGTAAAGGTATTTACATTCGCTCGGTGCGTAAGCTCCTCTGAATACAACGAGTTTGAGTGTTGACGCGGATGCCGCACGTTTTCGGTTCGATCGTTTCAGTAATTTCGGCGTGGGTACCTATACGTATATTTTGCGTATTGCGTCTTCGCTCTTGGAATTCGTTCCGCCTTTGTTCAAGTTATCGGATATATGTGTGTGTGGGCAAGTTGCAAACTCATCAAATGTGAATTTTTGAAGCAAATTCCAAATTTAATTTTTTTTTTAATGTGTACGCAATCAAAATGCTGAAACGTATACCCCAGTTTCTATATACTGTAACTAGGACGAGAAGACCACCAAAGAATGTGCAGCTGAAAATCAGTCGAGCGAAACATAAACGTACGAATGACTCGTTTGCAATTATGTAACGTATGACTCACCCGCGTTGCAAATCTGCACCTGCGAATGCAAGTGTCAAGACGTATGATTCATTCGTGTGCCGTGTGCAAATCTGAAGACAAATGTCGTGCCGTGTGCACATCCTAAGATAAATGTCGAGGTAACCCCGGAACAAAACCAAAGTGTCATGTAGTCTGTTTGTCTGTAAGTGCCCAAAATAAGATGTAAGTGCCCAAAATAAAATGTAAGTATTTGTACTTGTAATTAATTGTTAATAAATGTTTTGTTATACTGAGCTACGACCCTTATTTCATGTTACTTAAGTTATTACCGTAACAATACCATCAAGAAGAATGAGGCGAACAAGAAACGAAAGGGAAACAATTCGAAATGTCAAGAAAATATGGGTGTATAGGTACCAATTGTTTCATTGAAACTTGAAAGAAGGCGGATACTGAACAGAAATAGAATAGAAACAAGCATCATTGCATAAAATGGCGCCCAACGTGGGGCACTGCCAAGTAGATTATGTTGAGGCAACTGTGGAGGGATTCAGCCTTCCTTGATACATGTGGGGGATGAAACTCTCATGGCTCGAATCGTCGTAGAATTTACGAAGATTCCAAAATTGATGTAGCACTCTATGCTGTTTGCTGCCATTCTTTAATATAAGTAAAAAGCTGCATCTGGGCACAATATTTTTATTTTTTATTTTTTCAAACAACCAGTTTCGCCTTAATGAGGCATTTTCAAGTTTCTAGCCCTCAAAAAAAAATTAATATTAATATTGATATACCGGCTGTGCCGATAAGGATGGCTACCGGCGATATATAGAAAACCGTAATGAAAAATTTAACTTTTTCTAAGAGAACTTGGAAAAATTATTACTATTGCAAACAGCGCCCTCTAACTAATTTATAACAAAGTAGCCGGAGTTACTGCGTACAAGCTTTAGATCAGCTTTGCTACCTATCTGAAGGACAGCTAATTGAAGGAGTGCAAACCAAGTTCTTCAACATAGCCGGCTAACTCTTGGAGAAGGGTTCGGGTTGTACGTGACCCAAAAAATTTAAAGGGGCTGAATTTACAAATCCGAAAGAGGTGATGCACACTTGCTTTTATTTATGTCCCCAATTCAAAAATTTAAACGAACATCCTTCAAAGATTGAAAGCAAATATCAACCAGTTTACAAAACGCATAAAAATGAACGCAACAATTCGAAAATAGAATCGTGTATCGACGCCGTTTGTGGTTTAGCACTTTTGTGCTTTAAGCACTTAATATTAAACTATGGTAAAACAAAATAAACAAAGAAATAAAATTGCCAAAGTGCAAATGTCAAAATGTCGTCCGTCGAGATTAGGCGTAACAGGAGCGCCGCATCATTCCAGATGTCATCTTGGCTTCGGGCCAACGGGATAGGAATATGATGGAAGAACGGCTTCCAGTTACCATTTTCGTTTCCACCGAGTATGTCATCCTGCTTGTAGTCTATCGTTTTAAAACGGACTCTGCCGTCGTGTGCTATCTGATGACCGGTTCGGTTCCGCGCCGAGCGTTCTTTCCGCTGTTAGTCAAGGACGGAAGCGTGCGATTGCTAATCTTGGGCCGGCGCATTAGGATTTTTGAACTTTTTTGTTCAACGCGAAGTGAAAGAAGCGACATTTTGTTTTCATGCGTGTGATTTACCGTTGATTCGTTGAGTATTTCAACGGTCTTTGTTTTACTCTTGGAGGCGAATTTCCTTCAAAATCTCACCCTTTTTAATCTTGAAGACGAGTCGGCCATTTCCCTGCTGGGGCAATTGTCGCAGCGGAAAATTCCGTAGACGAGAGGTGGACCTATGGACTCCCTCCACCAAGTATCGCATCTTTTAAACTCACCTGTTTCGTGCCGTATCTTTTCCGTCACGCTCGCGGAATAATTGCTCGGCCGCTATTTGATTTGTGGCGATTGTTTGACGCTATTTGGATTGCCATCGGAGCTTTGTTGTTGTTGGTTATTTTTTTGTAAGTTTAGTAAACTTTAATTGTTTTATTTTATGTATTACTTACGTAGTTTTGACTGCTTCACAATTTTGTCATGTAAACGTACGTGTGGGATCCCTAACGTTCAGGTTTGTTTTCGCGCTTTTCGCGAGGTAAATGTCGCCCATACTGGGCTTTAACGTTTTAGTCGACGTAAGCCATATTTTTCTTACTTCTTCTGGTGCTTATTACGGATCTATTTAGTTCTTGTTGTCTACACGACTTATTACGGGTCGTTTTGACCCCCATTAAAGTTGTTTAACGTGGCGTTTGTGTTATTATTGTTGTTTGGATACTTTCCGAACTCTTTTGTCTATCTTTGCTGTTCCCTTCTGGGACGGGTTAGATTTCCGGAACGTGTGTCTGACGTGATGAAACACCGCGTTGCCAAAATCCAAGATGGTCAGCCAAGATCCGTTTATAACGACGCCATCGTATCTTTCAGCAAGGGCATACCACGAAGACGATCGCCGAGCAGCTCTTAGTCAACGGAACTCCGGCGAAACGTTCTGAATAAATAGAGGGGACCAAATAAGAATATTTCAAAAAAAAACTAGATAAAAGAGAACACAAATTACGAACCGACCGTCGCACGACGTAACGCCAAAAACATGCCTGCCGTAGATACAACGAAACAAGCTTGGAAAAGCCTCGAACCAATCGTCGCAACCATTTTCAAATCCGGGCAGTAAACCCGTTTACTTTTCACTTCAAGACAAACCCCGTTTAATGAAAAGTTTAGACAAATCGAAAGGCGTCGTTAAACGCGAACGGTTCGCGGACAAGGGGGAGAAATCTATTGGCCAATGACAGGCCTGTAATGTATCCTACTTTCAACATGGGACAGTCTCAGTGCCCAGGCTTGTTTGACGTTCTAAAGCGGACTTGTCAGACCTGTCCAAGTTCCAAAGGTCAAACTTCGTCGTAATTACACTTACAGATGGCTCAAAAGGTAGAGAATAAATTTTTACCCGTAACAGCTTAGAATTCTTTTTCAAACGAGCCTAAATTCGTTCATTTTTGATAAAGGGTATAGAAGTTACAGTAAGAAGTAAAGAAGAAAAAAATTATTGCGCCCAGATTCATCTTTTTATTTATATTACAAAGATTCCTTTGATTTATATATTTTTTTGTTCTGTTATTGTGACACTGATAAATCTACTTGTCTCTTGTGATAGTCGCGCCATCTATGAGTCAGCTGATGATTCCAGGACTTTCCGGGGCACGCCCTAGGTGGTGCTCGAGTCGTTTTCTTTGATTTGCATAATCTTTCTGGTTTCGTTATTGTTACATCCGTGACGCCGATTAATCTACATGTTTTTTTTTTGTGGTAATCGTGCCAACTATGAGTCAGCTGAAAAATCCAGAACCATTCGGGGCGCGGTCTAGATGGTGATCGAATCGTGGTAGAATTTTAAATCTATTTGTCTCTTGTGATAGTCGCGCCATCTATGAGTCAGCAGATGATTCCAGAACTTTCCTGGGCACGCCCTAGGTGGTGCTCGAATCGTGGTGGAATTTACGTTTTCTTTGATTTGCATAATCTTTTTGGTTTTGTTATTGTTACATCCATGACGCCGATTAATCTACTTGTTTTTTTTTGTGGTAGTCGTGCCATCTATGAGTCAGCTGAAAAATCCAGAACTTTTTGGGGCGCGGTCTAGATGGTGATCGAATCGTGGTAGAATTTATAATGATTCCTTTGGTTTATATATTTTTTTTTGTGTTGATAATGTTACGTCCGTGACTCCGATAAATCTGCTTGTTTTTTTTGTTTTTTTGTGGCAGTCACGTCATCTATGAGTCAGCGGAGGAATCCAGGACTTTCCGGGGCACACCCTAGGTGGTGCTCGAATCGTGGTAGAATTTACATTTTCTTTGATTTATGTAATCCCTTTGGTTTTGTTATTGTTACATCCGTGGCGTCGATTAGGCTCAGTTTCATAAAACGTAGTTAACCACTCGTTCAAGTTAACCGTGTGATTAAGCAATATCATTGGAGGAAAGTTTAAATTTCTTCCAATGATATTGCTTGATCACACGATTAACTTGATCGAGTGGTTAACTACGTTTTATGAAACTGGGCCTTAATCTACTTGTTTTTAATGGCAGTCGCGCCATCTATGAATCAGCTGAAGAATTCAGGACTTTCCAGGGCACGCCCTAGGTGGTGCTCGATTCGTGATAAAATTTACAAAAATTACTTTGATTTATATGTTTCTTTTTGTATTGTTACTGTTACTTTAGTAAAGCCGATAAATCTGCTTGTCTTTTTTTGTGGTAATCACGCCATCTATGAGTCAGCAGAAAATTCCAGGACTATCCGGGGCGTGCCCTAGGCGGTGTGCTGGAAAGTTCGCTGCTTTCTTCGCTCTGTTCTGTTCTCCAAGGAGAGAATTACTAGATCAGCGACGATGAGCACGACCATAGCGATTGAATGCGATTAGTAGAACAATTAAGTTGCAGCTCGTTGTTATTATGTTAAATCGTAATGGATCAGAGAGTGCCCAAAGAAAAAATAATAAAATTCGATGAAAAAAATGAACGACGAGGCTAGCGAGAAAGCAAAACAGAAGAAACTATGAACAAATTCGATGAAATACGAAAAAGTAATTCAACGAAAAAGAAACGGCACGAAAACGTAATCCAAAAGCAAGAGAAGATCGACGGTTCTCCGACAGAGTGCAAGAGAGCTTAAAAATCGACGGGAAGCAGTTACGATTAATGATGTGCAGGAGTCAGGCTTCGAAAAACATAAAGCAGGTAGAGTGCTTCTTATCAAATCCCGGAATAAATCTCCGTTCGCAAAATACACTGTGACATACTCCCCATTATTCTTCACAGGTATATACTGATTTAATGAAATTGGTGTACAACTTATACAGAAAAAAAAACACGTCGATAATGGCAACGCTGTCAGGATGTAGAAACAAGGCCCCAATTCATATTTCACGTTCTTCTTTTCATACTTCACACTTGATTTAAAGAACGTTCTTCTTTTCATACTTGATTTAAAGAGAAAGTGTTTCGTATGTATTCGAAATTTCTTCGCGGGATCAGTTACACTTTTTCTTACGTTTTTATTTGACGTAAATAGTCGGGAAGAGAAACCGCCAGAAACATAAAATTTCAGTTGCGCCTCAGCGAAAATACGGGCGGGCCAAAGAAGGAAATGATTTAGGCCGTTCTTTTCTCGCCCTTACCTTTCATAAGCGCTCGAAGGGGGCCTTTCGGCGCCCACCCTCTTTCGGAGACGTGCGTTATGAGAAACATAATTCAAGGAGGGCGTTATTATTACTTATGCGCGCCGCGAATGTTTACCGTTTCGATTCGCATCGACCCGATTACACCGCCGAATTAAATCCGAAACTCGTCGAATCGGAATTAAGGGCAACAATGAAACATTCCACCCCCACATTCGATTAAGACTTCGGTCATTTTGAGGTTTTATACCTGATGGCCCCTAGGGAATTTTTATGTACCGGCAAGCCCTCCTAGCGATTAACTGACTCTACGCTTCCGTTTTCTATCTTTTATGCTGTCGATAAAGATTCATTCCGGTTGATAACGTTTATATTTTATTTCTCGTTTTATTTTCGTCCTTTATCTGATTGTGCCGCCGTTGTTTAACGGCTGATGCTCGAACATCGCTGACAGCTGTTTCTATCGTGCCGCCGCTGCTGCTGCTGCTACGTTTCGTCCTTAAACCAAAATAAAGGTTTACGACTGCTTTCCGAATTTAATTTCTTCGATTAACGCCGAAGACGTTAAGACCTACTTATCTTATCAGTTAATGCAGTTTTTCTGACACTAAAGTTTTATGTTATAAATAAAAACAGTAGACAGCAAACAGAATCAAACGAAGTAGATGGAAAATATCTTCAACCTGAGTACAAGACGAAACAGTTTCGTTAGCGACCATTATGACGTCCGCCTTAAGACTCAATATACATTACCTGAGAGCTAATGAGTTCCCAGGCATGGAATTGGAGTTAAAATTA
Source organism: Dorcus hopei (assembly GCA_033060865.1). NCBI lineage: Eukaryota > Metazoa > Arthropoda > Insecta > Coleoptera > Lucanidae > Dorcus > Dorcus hopei. The sequence continues at coordinate 44,648,302 of CM065423.1, read as the reverse complement.
TCCCCAAATGTGTTCGGTGGTGTCACCAAACGTTCCGGCACAGCCGCTATTGAATTACTTCTCCCAAAGAGCAGGAATTCCGATAACTTACAATACACGTAAAACACGGATTGCGCTCCATGCTTCGAACAAGAGAGGGCCGATCAAGGCGAAATTGTAGATGGTGGTGGTTGCTAAGATACGGATTCGAAGACCGTCACGTGTTGTATCACCACCAATAATCTTCTAGAAAGCAAAGGAGTGATACAGGCTTGCCAACTATGTCGTAAGCGGGTCAGATATCGTCTGGACTCCGCGTTTTCTTAGCGGGAAAATTGAAACGTAACATATTATTAGCGTTATTAGCGATACTATTATGTACAAGAGTATGTAGAAGTTTCTACTTCGCCATAGAAGCACCTACTATAAGTATAGTAAATACTATTACAGCGTGTTATAGTATAAACTTTGTTTTCATAATATATGCTTCAGAGCTGTAGTAGCTACTTCGCTAATTTGAGAAGTATTAGCATCTACTTCGTTTTATGCATACCACCCAATGAGTGGGGAAAGAGAAAGCGAAAGGGCAGACTTAGGGATTTGGGAAAAAAATACTGACGAACGTTTATGGTTTCATGCAATTATTTGACAGAAAATGAGATAGAAAGTGAAACAATTGAACTGTAACGAACAAGGAATGCTAAAGAGTTTAATAGAAGTGATACTACCAAGAGAAAGTTGATGAAAGGGAGAGGAATGAAGAAAGAAGTTGACATGTCAACGTATTTCTCCATTCCTTAGACTTATAGAAGACGAAGCGATGGATAGAATAACCAGGCAATAGAATTTGTTTCGAAAGAAACTTACATTGAATTATTTGAGAGCAACAAGGAGAAAAAAATTTATTTGAGACGAACGAGGACTGCTTTCTTTCGCTGGAAACTTTAACTCGTGATTCGAATAGTGTCTTGGTTACCTTCTCTGAATCTGGATTGTTGAAGTGGAACACCCCAGATCTGTATTCATTGGAATCCAAACGAATTGTAAGAATGGGACGATTCAAAGGGGAAAGATTGGAATTTCACGAAGAGTGGGTGGGGATTAATCCTTTCGCAAAAGAAAAGCGCAGTCAGTTAATCTGACAGTGCAGAATGTGAATAATCAGGCGACATAAAACGTCAAAAATGCGACACAATCAGATGCGCTTGTTCATTACAAACCGACCGCCGCGTCGCCCGACGTAACTCTAAAAACATACCTGCCGTAAATTCGACGAACAAGCTTGGAGAGGCCTAAAAGAGAGAGCCTAGGACTCGCCGCGACCAATTAACATCCGGGCGACATACTACATCATAATGAGTTTTTCTAAAATCTTACTTACATCAATCTTTTCTTCCCCTAAACAATCTCCAACTTGTTTTCACGTATCATTTTCATAAATCTAAAGCCGTCTTCTTTATCTCAAAGTTTATCATAAACATATTTCAAGCCGCTCGCTCGGACATTTAAAAACAAATCTCGGCAAATTCATCTAAGCGAAAGATAACATATCAATTTTCATCCCCCTTTCCCCCGCTCTGACACAGACGAATTCCGATTCCGTTCCCCCTCGCGTTTCAATTGCCGAACTTCCCGGCGCGACTTTCTCGCAAATATTGTTACGCATAAATTAAAAGGCTTCATTACCGAAGCTCCCAAACAACGTGAGCCCGATAACATTATTATGAATCTAATTGAAACCCCCCGGACGCGGGAGGGGGCGCCCCAAATCCAACAGAATCTCTTTTACATCACGACGAAATCGAACGCGCCGCGCTCTTTATTTAAATCCGATATAAGGGCAGCGGCGTTTGATGTTTTGGGCCGCCGAATTGCGGCCCGCCCTAATCACCCCCCCCCCCGGCCATGTCTCAGATTGCGAGGATCGTAATTATCGCGCGCCCCGATTAGTTTCGTTGGGCCTTTTTTGCCGTCCTTAATTCGCGCGAGGAAGTCGAATCAATTAGAGGAAGGAATTTGCATAAATTCTAGGCCCCTTCCTCTCCCCCCCTCCGGGCTTACGCACTGGTGGCTTAACGTCAACAGATTACCGACTGTGATGGGTTTACCCGTCGAGTTTAAAGGCGACGCCTCCTCCGCTAATAGTGCCTCATGTAATACAATCATGAACGGATTAATAAGAAGCCAACAGTTCGATTATTCTCTTTCGAGATATGTAGCTCTGGAACTGAGGGCGCGTCGAACCTTCGCGAATTATCGGGAAGCTCCTAGAACGCTTTCTACTTCTTCGGTTTGTAACACGCCGACGTGTCACCTTATTTGGTGACTTTTACGGTCAACTAAATAACCAATGAAATTGTCCAAACAAAAACGAATTAAATTTATTGCCAAATTAAATAACTCGACTTGCGGGTACTTGCGGGAGATTCCCAAGAGGATCACACAACGGTTTATTACTGCAATTAGTCATGCACAGTCCTATCCGTCTGGGTCGACTACAGCTACCTGCTACTTAAGATTTATGGGCCGGCGCTAGGAACTATTCAGCTAACCTACTTATTTGTTTACGTTTTGCTGTTCCCCTTGCGAGGAATCCGCAATAAAATAATAATATTTCTAATATTGCTCATAATCGCTGCAAATCTGGACTTACGTTGTTGTAACTCAGTTCATTTTGGTGCGGCGGTGGATTGCTAACGTAACAAGTTCTTAAAGACTCGCTGTGTGTTCCATCCTCTTGAAAAGGAACGCGGTGCCATGGAGCATCCGGCGGTAATTTTACTGCGTAAAGCCCGAAGTGTCCGAACACGTGTTTGTTATTTGAATTAAAGACGCAATAACCGATTTTGTTTGAGAACAAATTCCTCGACCGTTTCAGGTTTGATTTGATTTAAAATTGTTTAAATCGTCATTACGTATCTGGCGATATGTAATGACGGTTTAAATCTCCTCACTATAACCCCACCAAAAACTTAATGATTATTTAACTGGAAATGTGGAGTTAATTTCCGCATGAAATCCTCGGTGGAAGCGATCCGGTAAAATTTAGCGATCTGATTTCATCTGGTCGTAACACCTAGAGTATTAAAGTAGATTACTTGTTCGGCGCAGCCACTTACTGTAGCCCGTAACCTTTTACGGCCGCCATCTCGTTGCCGCCTAGAGATGATGGCGCGAATGCGTTCGTTATTTATATGGAGTTGAGTGCGGGCGTAAATTCAGTTTAATCTCGATTCAAAACAGCCTCGCGCCGTGCGGGAGCTTTCGGCGGCGGCGACGGACCGACCACGTGATTGTTTACGACTTTTGTTTCGCACATCTTGATCGCTCGGGTTTCGTCAACATGTTTGTTTTCGTCGCTTGTACAACGCACAAGAAGGTGTTATGGTCGGTTTAAGTTTCCTCATTTTCCAGACACTATCATATAAACGCTTTCGAATGTATGACATTAAATGACACAACAAAAACCGCATACTTCTATCTTTGTTTATGTACAGGGTGACTGTTAATTAACCCGACGAAATGAAACCACGATAAGAAGCGATGCCCGAGATGATGGGAACAATGTTAAAAAAGTTCCTTCTGCTTTAGTTTTCGAGAAATAATTAATCAAAAATTAGCCCCCCAAACGACAATGCGCCTCTGGTTAAAATAAAAAAATAGAGGAGCAGTTTTTAGCGCGCACTTATTTGTATTATTTCGTCAGCTGGTTAAAGGTGTGTACGCACTTGACAAAGGACGCGAATCGCTTCGTCGCGCTGTCGTAAAATTTGCGCACGAGGACGTATGCGAGTATTCGCCGTTGATCCAGTCGTTCGAAGTCGTCAGTAAACAAATTTGGATACAAGATATTACGTTTACACTAAGCACCGACAGCATTCGAATCGACCCGAAGTCGTACGCCGCGCATCCCGAGGCATGCTGTCTGTAACCAGTTTAGCACGTCTGCTATGGAAGGTCAAGTTGTACAAGCTTTATTCTGAGTAAATATGGTAAAACGTTTATGACATACACACGCTATGAATTTGACGTTTTAATCCAAACATAAATGTTTAATTAATTATTTACAAACTGTTCCACAGAATTTTTATACATTTTATCGTAATTTGATCAAAAAATCTACGCATAATACTAACGACGTTTAAATCAACTGTAACCCAATAGTTTTGTTGTCTCCGTGCGATAGCTTGACGAAAGATTTTACTCTCAGCTGCCTCTCGGGCCGTACATTGACCCTGCGATCACCAGATTTAAATCCTTGCGATTTCTTTTTTGTGGACGAGGCAGCTAGTACATTCCGCTCTAATAAATTATTAATCTAGGTACACGAATTGACAAACAGTTATTTACACAATTATTTGCGAATTTGTTACCCTTATTACCAGTTATTTTAGTAATTACTAATAATTACATCGCGTTAAAGGAACAACTTAAACTTCCGTTCCCAGCTGTTAAACGTGTAATAAAACTAGGGTTAATTAACATTCACCCTGTATAGCTTAGGTTCTATCAAGATACATTTTTTAGTCAATTACGTTAAGTCAGTAAAACCTCTAAGAGTTCTAAAAAATTTCGGTTAATTGTAGGTGCATTTTCAAATTAAGATGTTCCTTGAAAATTTGTTTAAAATAAATTCACTGGGCGAATGTGATATGTATAAGAGTAGGGCTCCCTACCACGCGCAAGCCTTTATAAGCACGCCGAGAGCACGCTTTAGTCAGACATCCGCCGAGTCATCGAGCCGCCGCCGCCGGTCGTGGCTCGAAGGCAGCTGCAAGTTCTTACAAAATAAATCAACAGACCCAACCTTGTGTTATCTAATCAAACTTCACATTTGGCTGCATTAGTCCTGACGAAAACGTCCGGGTATCAATGGTTAGGAGCGACGTCATTATACGTCTCAATGTGGTGTCTCCCTCTTGTGTCGTCGGTAGTCAACTACAGGTTGGCGAAAGCAAATCCGATCAAGTCCAAGGAAGGCGGACCTTACCGATGCGACAAGTAACACGAAAATATGTCAGCGAGGATTGGACCCAAAGATAACCTCAGATGACAGGGGGAGGGGGAAGAAAAGCCTAAATAGCAAAAGAAAAACACACGTTACGCACGGAATTAGCTTGCATACCTGTTTAAGTGCCGAAATCAGTCTTTGAAAAGTACTTCACGTGGAGTGCTACTTATCAAATCACGGACCGAATCTCCGTTCGTTTCCCTTCGCAAGTACACACAATTAAGAGAACGGACACAAAATGGCTACAGGTCAGAAATACATCAACTACACTCCAGCGTGTCTGACGAAAACTAATTCACAATCAGTCTTGCGCGCAACGAGAAATCTAAGCAGCCCCAAACCGAGAATGATACGTGGCCTCATACAATCGGGCGGCTAGTTCAACTGCTAGTTTCAACCACCCATTTTACGGTACCAGTTTGGCGCTTCCCGTTCTGAATTGCAAGCTTTAAGTTATATCTTCGCTTGTGGGAATCCCGGCCTCCTAGGGGTTTTGAAGGTCCCTTGCTGCGTGGCTTGGTCTGGTGAAACAATTTAGAAGCGTGTTAACCGACGCCGGACCGGACAGCTGACGCCACCTGCATTGACACGGCTGAACTTGATACCAGCTGACGTGATCCTGAGGACGCACCACCTTATGTGACGTATAATCCTCAATTATTTCTTTATTTGGTTTTATCGTTTCGGGCTGATGTTGGGCCAACTATTAGATTAAAATTTAGTTTATTTAATACAACAAATTAACGTTTTGCCTGTTGGGCATTCACTTATTTCTTTGTAAGGTCAGATCTGATTTTCGGTTCGTGTTAACCATTTGTGTATGTTATCAAGTGATATACCGCATTTAGTGCTCTGCTCTTTCATTGTGTGTACCCATAAATTCTTTGTTTATGCCGGCCCTCTACTTTGAACGTAACAAGTGAAGCAAATCTCCTGAATTTATTGTTATACCGGAGGCGAACACATCGTGACCTAGGGAGGGGGTCTCGAATGTGGAGTTGTTACAATTGGGGGGGTTCATACTCTCTGTCGCCCTTAACAAAATACTCACCCCTTCTCCATTGAGCTAGTTTGGGAGAACCGTTGTGAGAGACAACGCCACTTGTCATCCGGTAAGTCAGTAATTAACTTTTAACATTTTTGCGGTGACAAAACATACCTGCCGTAAATTCGACGAACAAGCTTGGAAAGGCCTAAAAGAAAGCCTAGAACTCGCCGCAACCAATTAACATCCGGGCAACATACCCGTCTCCTTTTTCACTCGAAAACAAACACCGTTTAATGAAAAATTTATACAAAGCGAGAATAATTCTCAATGTGGTCTGTTCGGCAAGCGAGCGGTCACGCGACTGGCGAAATTTCCGTTCGGGTCGGCGTTCGACGTGAACGGTCCGCGGGCGGGGGAGAGGTCCATTGGCCAATGACAAGCCTTTAATATTCGACATGGGACAGTTAGCGTCGCCTTTGGACCAGTCCAAGTTCCAAAGGTCAAACTGCGGCGTAATTACACTTTCGCTAAGATACAGGATGGCCCGAAAGCTAGAAATTATTTACAACGAATTTTCTCGCCGTAGCAAGAGTCAAATGGACTTTAACGCTTAACGGAAATTTAAACTGTAACACGTTTTTTTCTCTTAGTTTAAAATTAAAAATATTAACAATACAATTAACTTACTGAAAATACGCCATTATAATTTTTAAAAAAGCAATAAGCAAATATACAGGGTGTTTGGAAAATAAGTGCAAACATTTTAACCACGTTACCGTGAGAGCATACGGAACACGGAAATTTTTTTTTAATTTTCATAACAGGGGGCCGCCCCTTATACGACGGTCATGAAACAACAAAAAACTTACGGAACCCGCTTCGCTGGTCGTAGGCAATAAACATCGCAGGCGTGACTAATATGTATGCAAAGGCGCACTCACTCACCGAATAATATCTGTGTGGAAGAACACATTCAAACGTTCACTACAGTCATTTAGGAATGTTTATAACAACTGTTCAAAGTGGCATCCATCATTAGCGACACACACACACACACACACGAAACGTTCCATAATCGCGTAAATGCTGGGACATTAGCTGTAAGTGTTCTTGCACTGATTTGGAAATGTGTTTCCATAAATCCGCTGTGCTTCTTCAGTATTTCCTCGAGCTTCGCCGTAGATGAGGAGCATATCTGTTCTCTCGCCATTCGTGAATTGCGGTATTTTAATAAGTAACACTAAGCACAAAAAATAGTCATCGTATTTAGCTTTAACTCGTTCAACCACTTTTCACAAACTAAACTGTTGATCCCAAAGGATACGGAGCAATAAATTGTGTGTCATGATTACTCTGCGGAACGACGACTGGCGTCTATGAATCACACCGAGTCCGAACGCTGTGCTAAATTCAAGCATCGGAGCTACACGATAGTGGAAGGCGTCGTTCCGCAGACTAGTCATGATCATAAATGAAATAAAATTAAGCAAATTCCTTGGCTACGATACGACTTACTGCGACGTGAAAAAAAATGCTCTTATTAGCCGCCCGACTTCGGCAAAGGTCACTGGGTCACTGCTCGATTGCAGTTCTGTTTTTTGTTCCAACAGATGCTTTCTGCGGTCGCAATAAAATTTACTTTTCTTGACCTACCTCAAAGATACAGACGTGCGATTAATTCTTGCCTGATTTTCAACTGCGATTTTCTCGAAATGTGTGAAACTTTTGTCAAGGACATACGAGTTCAATCATTGCCATCTAAGGTGATTAAAATATTTGCATACAGTAAAGGAACACCCTGTATATTTTAACGTTAACAAAGATACATAAATCAGAGAGGATTAGGTAGAAACAAAATACAAATAACTATTTAATTTAATAAATTATATCCAACCAAGGTGGAGGTACACTTTGAAGCTGAGCGATGAAGAATCAACAAAAACATTTTTACCCGAATTTTCGCCATCGCCATTTTCTTAAAGTCGTGTACCTAAATCGATATTGAATGCCTCATTTTTTGTGTCTGCTTTATCAGTTTTAAAAGCAACGCGAATCTTAAGAGATTCCTAGTCGGCAAAGCTCGCCGAGAGTCTTCCCCGAACATGATACGTACGGACCGGTTTTCTCTCCGGGGAAATACGCGTTACACGAAACCAGATAGAGCTTAATATGTTTTCTTTGCTCCACATCATATTTGGCTTATAAGATTTTGCCGGAAATCAGAAAACACTCACTACATACAAGTGCTTTATTTCGTAGTACAAAAATATTTAATCGCGCTAATGAAAATATATGTATTTTACGGTGGTGTTGAAGGCACCCCCCCCCACATTCGCTCGTGTATTTGTTTAAAGCGTTTGTATTTTATTGCTCGTTGGGAGATATCAACAGCTACAGTGCGGATACGTCCAGTGAATTGATGGAGATGACAACGAGGGATGTCTTCGGCCTCGGGGTAAAGAGTCGTCCAAAGAGCATCACTACTGTGGTGATCTGGTCGGTCCTTTTGGATGCGTTGGCAGCAAGGGATGTCTTCGGCCTGTGCTGGTGACCCAATGACTTGAAGCTATTACAACATACAAATTACTTCCGATTAAAGTTTTTAGATTATGATTATAATTATTCTAACGCGACAATATTTACAGATAAACGTGCTGATTACACCGGAACTACAAACACAAACATTTGCACGCCAAATGCAATTTACCTGCACTTGTTGCGTTTGGGGCCGAAGGCCGAAGAAAATTGCTACGTACAGCGTTCGGTTACATAAAATGCGAAACATGACGTTTATTTACCTAATCGCAAGTCTATATGCACATACCCGCACTCGCCCGCCCAATTATGAGCGGTATAACGCAGCTTTGTTAGCACAGCTTTCGCATACTGTATATGCACGCCGCTGCAAAATCAAACACCAAATTCTCTACTCTACACACCAAGCAAACAGCAGCTTGTGTCTCGTATAAATACATATTTCACTTTCGATGTTTACCCTCGAAACATGGGGGGGAGGGCGGGAGGCAAAAAGCGCCCCGCGATTTTGTATTTCCGGCCGAGCCAACTCATTTAAAATGTTTACTCCACAGTCAATCCCGCAAATATGATGCATGCAGTGCGGAGAGACGTCTTTTTATTTATTAATGAAAATCTCATGTCAACTCCATCCAGCTCGTCTCCTTCAACCTCTTTGCTCCTTCGCTGCGGGATCGTCTCGGGCGAAACGGCGGAGAGAAGAGATTGTTGTCAGATAATCGGGTTTGTTCGGGGGTAATAAGAACGGATTATATATTTATGAAAATCCAGGGGGCGCGGAGGAGCGGTGGGGCGATGCTTTTCCCGCCAAAACTTGACGTTTAATAAAATTGATTGATGAGGACGAGAACCCGCTCACTTGTTTTCGCATCGAGGAAATTCGAAAATAAGTTGAGGGGGGAAAAAATAACTTTAATTCATTTCGGGGTGTTTACAACAAAGTCCTTTAACGACACGGCACGTACCTAACTAAAGAGTCTTCATTTGCATATGAGTAGATAAACTGGGTTTACCACTCGTTTAATAATCGGTTTTAACATGAAATCACGACGTTCGTTTTATGTTGAGCTTCGTTTCGTTAACGCATTTGTGAGGCATAAACTGTGCTCTGATTACAAGCGTTAGGGACGGGTGGTTAAAAACGATAAAAGAAAGGGGGTGAATCATCCTTTACTTTCGAATTTATCGATTTTACAAGGCCTAGTCGAGACATTAATTTAAACCGTAACTGTAATTGAATTAAGACATCGCACGACACAATGCAAGACAAATTCAAAATAACCTCATAACGAGAAGAAGCGGCATTTTGTAAATCAAATAAGTCAGTTGTTAGTTTCGAATAACATAGCTAACCGGCAAATAAATTAATATTTTCTCACCCAAACCATGGTACTGGATACAGAGAGACGTACAGATTTTCGGAGTTTGACCAACGTACTGCGACGTTCTGTTACGTGTGAAAAATGTATTTAAATCATTTTCAGTATTCCGAGTCACCCTGTATTGCGTGGGAACATTGTGTCCACGTGCTCTTCTTCACGTTTCAACATATTGTATCAGAAAACAAAAACCACGACGGTTACTTCGCCGGGCTGTTCGAATTTGAATTCGTCCAACGCTAGCGGTAACCTTTCAGCGGGAGAGGTCGCTGGGAATAGCGACACGCCTTCTCGGCTTCACAACCTTTCCACCGAATTCGACTCTCGTTGGACATGGTCGTCGACTTGACAGCTGACGTGTTTCGGAGCGGACGATGTAAATCACACGTTGGATTTTATTTTGGATTTGCGATATTTCAAGTGCTGCGTTTACGTTACTTTTAAACTAGGCAACCTTTTGTCGCACGAGTTTAATTTAATTAACGTTTGAAATGTATTTTTGACTTTGTAAACGAAAGTCGGATCCGAATTTTCGGGATATTTATTTGACGAATTCGTGGTGTTACATTTTCTTTATTTAAACCTTTAACCCCTTCTGGGATTTGTGTTACTCGTGCTTCCTTGTTTTCACAAATAAAGACAAGTTCGCTGTACTGGTAAATCGTATTTTATTAGTAAATTCAATCGCTTTACTTTTGGGGTTACGTACGATCCATAACCCAACTCCTCGAGTCTAGCCGGTCGGGAGGTGATTTTGGTTTACCCATCTCTACGATTTGCAACCAGAAGCCTTTTCGGAAACTATGATCGGGTTGCAGATCGGATTTAAATAGTTACCTGATGAGGTTAACCTGTTCTACAACCGAACGCGTGAACGTTTCAGATGAAGAGATCCGAGAAATTAACTGTTAATTTTCGATCGGGTTAAGTTTCCGAACGGTTCTCTAATAAGACCTAAGAAACCCGATCAAGCAGTTTAAGTTTCCGAAAGGGCCTGAGGTAGGTAGCAATTCGATGAATGCTACTTTCGGCTTCGGACTCTGGGTGACGTGTACGATCACACTACTTGTAGCTGTGTGATATCTAATAATGAAACCCAGTCGCCTTTTATACGGTTTATACCGGAAATTGATTGTCATTAGGCCGGATCCTGATTACAAGGTCGGATTTACTCTAATTATATATATATATTTTTTTAATTACCCTACTGGGTTGATTCACCTTTCCGCGGCGTTGTAATTTTGATTCTCATTTGGTTGTTGAGCATGTCAATTTCTTTAATCATGTTAATTGTAAACGAAGAACAAATCCGTTAGACGGAAAAATCCTAACCCGTCAGATTATTTATTTACTTGCGTGTTCGTTTCACTGGACCCCGTTTTGGGTCATTTTTAACTTTGTAAATTGAACACCTGTTTATTATTTTTACCAAATTTTTGAGCATTTTAAATAAAAGCAAGCGTGTTTTTATTTTTTGTTCACTTGCCCACCTTTTGCTTCGGACCTCCCTTTTCCAAGAGCTTTGCCGAGCGGTGCTGGAGACACGTCGGTCCCTCGCACAATTTGCTGGCCTCCAGGTAGGTAGCAGCGTTTGTGCATTGGTGAATTACCGGAGTTCTTGACTATAAAGCAAGGAGAGCTCGTCTGCGGCTTTGCCGGAATAGAATCCTAAAACCACCGAACGAGTTTTGGGGTATTTTTAACCCCATCCCAAGCTTGGGATTACTTCAAAACCCAGGTAAAACTAAGCCAGTTGTTTGACGCCATTTTCGACGCTAATGGACATTCTTTCTCTACTTCTTACCGTTTCGAGTTTGACTCAAGCCGAGTCGATACTCATTCGTTCGCGAGCGTTTTACGCTGTTCCGAGTCTTCGAGGGAATAAGTTCAGGCATTTTTATGGGCCCGGTTTGAACCAGATTGCCGGCATTGGAAACAACTAACAGGTGTGATTGTCAACTTCACACCGCTACTCAAGTTGGCCGACGAACTCAACTGTGCCCTGACGGCAATTTCGTGAGTTATTTACTTGCATTTCTTGAACTTCAAATTTTTGCATGCCTTATCGGAGAGCGAATTTCGGCTAACTGCAATGTCATGTTTTCGGTTACAGTATGCTTTTGTAAATAGAGTTAATTACCGTATAATTACCGACATCTGCGTGTCTGAGTAAATTAGATTTGTTTATTCGACTGTTTAACATTGTGTAATGTATCACTCGCATCTCTCGTTAGTTTATTAATCAATTAAACTTTAATCAACCTTACGTTTGTGTTTGTGTTACCTACCTTACCGTACCAGTGAGTCACGCCAAGCCTCTCGTTTTGTTTTGGCCTTCTGCACGACCAAGACGGTTCGGGGACGCCGCGCTGTCGAAGTCTTTATCACACAGCTGGGTATATTGTCCGACCTGGCGCCCTTAATTTTTAACACCTTAATTACCCACCCCCTTCTCACTGTCGCTAGCCGAGGGGAAAGCTGGTGAAAGATACAGCGCAGACTTGTCTTCTGGTCGAGGTAAGTTTTGAGGCAGTCAGTTTATAGTTTATTTGGTGATAAAATTCCGATTACGAAAATCTTTGCATGTGAGACACTTGCCCTATGAGTCGTCGAGGTTTTCCTAAAACGTCCGCTCTTAGTCATGTTTGATTATGCTTGCATAACGCCGGTTTCTGTGATGAGTCACCTCGGCGAGTGTTTAATGATGCAATATGCAACTGACACTCTCCGAATGCAGTTTCATTGCAAAGGTCAGTCATGACTCATGATGGCAAAGCCTTCGATAAAACTAGTCGTTTGTTTACGTGACGCGGTCGCGTCGACTTTAACTTACGTAATGAGCTTAATGAATTACGAAATGCCAGATTTCTTGCACAAGGACCACGAAACTAGCGGGCGTATCGTTTTAGCTGAGCACCACTGTACATTTATCAAGAAGTTTGGGCGCAGAACGGCCCGTGAAACTTGCACAAGTCCACGACAACGCTTGAATGTAGATGGTTCACTGTCCGCCCTTTTATAAACTAGTAAGCGGGAAACTTTTACCTACACGTGCAACAAAGTGTGCACTTATTTATCGAGTTCGGCGAAAATAAAAAGAGTTCGGGCGGTCCTCGTCGGTGATTCTGACGTATCGCCGTCCATTTTATAAAGTTTTCATCGATTCACCGCTCTAGAGTAGCCTCATGCTTTAATCTCATGTATAAATAGTCCCATCGACTATATTGCTTCTTATACTCTACGATGGCATGAAGAAAGTAAAATAATAGCATTATAACAAATAATTACTTGTGACTTTGTAATACTAAGACCCAGTTTTACAATGACGGTTTAACTTTGAGCCGAAGCTTAAACCCTTCACAACAATTGTTGAAATAATCGTTACTAAGGGTTTAAACCTTAGCTCAAAATCGAGTCGCAGTTGTAAAACTGGATCTTAGTCAGAATGAAATGTTTTTTGGCGTCAGTTTTCAAAAATATAACCATCAAATTACAATGGAACATATTCACTTGGAGGTACCAACAGAAATGTTACCCTAACATGGCCTACTCTGAGTCTAAAAGGGTCGTGAATGGATTATAATGACGTGTAAATGATATCATTTTTGACGTTAGGTGGAAAGTGTCACTAACTACGTTGAAATAAGTTCTCCGTATTTTGCGCTTGATTCTTGAAGATTTAGGGCGACGATGCCCAAAGGGTGCAGCATAAGTTTGTGTCTTAGTAATGATAGGTAATGAATCACACTGCATAATAGGCAAGCAACGTAATACGAAGCAATTTATCTCCACAATTTGCGCCTCAGTGCCTCACATAATGCAATCGGTGATTACGTTACGTACTATATAATTACCTGCAAATAGTTATATAGTAGTTATACACAGTACCTATTATAATATATAAAATACAAGCGTATTAAATTATTCATATTATACTAGACCATCTAACTTGAAAAAGAATTAATTTCATAGTTTATCCGTGCGAGTATCAATAGCGACGCATTGTGTTTCTTTAGCAGCTGATAAACGATGTAACGGCATTCCATCTATTGCGTGTCACGGTGTAATTTTAAACTATGTATTAAAAACGTTAAAGCGATTTCCTTTTTTGGTTAGTCAGGAACCGTAAAGCGAAGAGAATCTCATCTCGTTTTAAGTCGCGCGGCAGAAAGCGAACGTACGGCCCTAATTAATTTTCATCTCTCCTCATCCGATATCAGAAAGTAATTTTCAATTTTATCGTCTTAATACGAAACATAATTCGGAGTCCGGAATTGAAGTTTGAGGAAGGGGCGCGCTTTGGGTAATGACCTCACGCCTCCGTGAGCCCGGCGTAGGTCATAATTCCGGTCAACCCCGGAACTTCGCCGGGGGGGGGTAGGCGCGTGATTAACAAACTTGGAAATATAAAACGACGAGCGGCTCTTGTTTTTCTACGGCTTCTGCTGTGTTTATTCTTCCGTTTTACGGGCGCCCAGTAATTACGGTGAAACTGTTTCGCGGTCGCCACTTTAGGGTGATTTAATTGAATCATTTTTTATTTTACAAATTCGCACACACGTTTTTGCACTTTTCTAAATTGTCGCGAGCGCCGCCATAAATCCTTTTGTACAGTACAAAACAACCTTTTTATTTAATATCCTTTTATAATTTGAGCCGAGGGCCCAATCACCGAAGCCGAAGTAGACGCCTCGCCTGGGCCCAGCATACAACAGTACCTACATGAGGCGCTCAAATTTTAAATTTAATTATTTCGATAAAACATTAACTATAAGGTAGAAAATGTTAATGGTCGAGTCTTTAGAACGATAATGTAAAAAAAGTCGTTATATCAGCGAAAGCTGGCGTCTCGTGTGTTTAATGAAGATTGAAATTGCAAAGTTAGTTTTACCTCGTTTATTACGTCGCCTTTTACTATTTAAGAAGATTAAGGATTGGAGGAGACGTAAACTCGCAAAAGTTTCCATCAAGGAACGAGAGATTGCGACCGCCCCTCGCTCATTTTATTTATTTTTTCGTTTCTCTCCGGCGCTGCGGCGTTAATACGTTTCCATTGTCGATGCATTAATGGCGGGAGCGATCCTTCGCATTTTATGTAACGCGTGTCTCGCCGACCGACGCAGGATGGATCGGGGTCAAAGCCGGGGGGCCCTTCTTGTTTCGCCTTGTTTTCTCCCCGAGGTGGTTCTAGTTGTGTAGAAGAGCCCAGGATTGAATACCAATGCCGGTCTCGGAGGTCATTTATTTCATTTTTTGTTTGCCTATTGACATTCCATTATTCCGGGGCAACTTCGCAAAGTGTTCCGAAACTATATAGCTTCCAACAAAAGAGGGAGAAGTTTTATTTTAGAGAAAATTCGGTTTCGCGCGCCGAGAAAGAGGACCCGTCGCTAAATGGGTTCCTCTCCGGAGGAATAATTTCGAAATTTATTGCCGCGGATCAAAGCGACCGGGGGAGGGCGCGCGATTACTTTGCATTCGAACGTTGGTAAAATTGCTTGCTATCGGAATGGGAATGTAAATAATTACATAATCTCGATCGGGTAAAGAGTGTGGTAAATCTTCGTCTCTTCGGGCGCCCTCTGCTTTCCCGATTTAACGCTTAGCGACTCCAGACTGACGTTTTGTTGAATTTCTGATCGATTTACGTCGCTGCTATATTGAAAAGCTTTAGATTCTCGTTCCTCACTATTTTTCAACGGATACTTTCGTTTATTTAACACCGTTTTTATTGGATACCTAAATTTTCATTTTACGTCGAAACATATTCAACTTTTGAATCAAACTGTTACAGCGTAAAATTTCGTTAAATGTATTTCGTCACAATACAGCTGCCGAGACGGCAAAGCGACCTTGTGACATCCTCTGTCCTTCCCGGTCAAAAGTATGGATTTTCCTGAAAAGTCTGTGATTGGTCAATATACTGTCACGATAAAATACTCTCAAGCCTTTCCCATATCAAGATACGAAAAGATTGTTATACAAATTTCGGCGCTTACACCATGTCAAGAACGGAAGGGATGTGCTCCACCTTGTTACGTTACATATTATACATATTGTTACGGTAATAATTTAAGTAACATGAAATAAGGGTCGTAGCTCAATATAACACAACATTTATTATCAACAAATTACAACTAATACTCACATTGTATTTGGGGCACTTACTGATAACTAGACTAGATGACACACTGGCTAGAACTGTTCTAATTATGCGCTAGCGTTGGCTTTGTCGACCTTTTATAGGGGTTTCGTGACGTCAATTATTGCCTTGACATTTGTGCACACGACTTTGCGTTAATCTGTGCCCGTAGATGAGTCATAAGATTTTGCGCACGGCACCCGAATGAATCATCGTTGTGCATGTGCATTTTCCGCACGCGGATGAGTCATACTTACATAATTGCAAATGAGTCATTCTTATGTTTATGTTATCGTTTTATGTTTACGTTACGCTCGACTAATTTTCAGCTGTACATCTTTGCTAGTTTTCTTATCCTAGTTACATATATTCTGACATATTATACACACACAAGTCGCGACGATTACATTTACAAGGCATCGCTTCTTCCTAAAGTGTAAAACACTTCATTTCACTTGCAATCCATCGCTGAAATTTTCCGAAATCTTGATTAAAAAAGTATTACATATTTTACCTATTTATTTTATTTATTAGATACAACTGTAGAATGCATGAATATTCATTCAACGTAACCGTCAGTGTCGTACCGTGAACCAGTTTCACTAGGACGACGTAGAAATTTTTTGTATATCAGGAAGAAAGTAATTTATTGATCTTCACAACATTAAAGGTTTCGTGAAAAATGAGATGAATAAAAAGGAAAATAAGTGAAGAATCTCCGGCGGAAAAAATTTTGAAACTCAAAGCCTGGTACAAAACAAAAGGAACTCGAAAGAAAGTCAATGGAATGCAAAGTATTTCATAAAAGGCAAAAAATGAGAAATGAAATAAAGTAGAAATAAGAAAAATGAAATAAAGGAAAAACAAGAGATGAAGTAATTGAAAATCACGCGACTAACGAAAGAAATCTAAAAAGAAAATACTAACGTAACATTATTTTTTCGCTTATTTAATTTAGTCCGCTTCAAGTTTAACTGCTGGACAAATGAGGACAAGTGTGTAACAACTGGTGACTAATTATTTTATTGTGCCCCTTTTGTTTTCATTCGTGTGAACCTGTCTGTCCCATTGAGCTAGCCGGCCTTGGGACGAACTTAATTTGCCCTCCCATAAGCTTGCAACCTTCAGGTAGGTAGCAAGACCCTTGTTAAATAACATGTGTTTTTTTAAAAATGCCATAAAGGTTGGCCATGAAAATTAAAACTCATGTCGTAGCTTGGCATATAACACACGCCAAATCTGAAAATTTAGAGTAAATGAATCTAGCTAAGACATGAATTTTCTTTTCCACAGCCACCCCTTATGGCATTTTTAAAAAAACACATAGTACAATCCCATTCAACTTGATTGATAGAATGCAACACTAGTTTATGGCTTCTTCAAGTTGTTATTTATTTATTATTTTTGTAGTTGGTGTTAATTGGGCTACTTCTAGGATTTGTATTTATTTATTTATTGATGTTACAGAGGAATAATTGAGGCACATTCCTTGACTTTTAAATTTTATGACTTTTTATGAGGGGATCGAACCTAGGACCCTCGGATTATCAACCAGGCACTCTCTTCACTAAGCTACTGACGCGGCGACTTTACACAGCCATCGACTTCTATATAAAATACGTTCTGGTTTCTTCTAATCCTTTGGATGTTGAACGTGTTGGAAGCAAATTGTTAAATAAGAAAGAGAGAGTCCACGGAATCACTAAAGATTCAATCCGCAGAAAATATGTCAACTAGGATCGTATGGTGGTCGAAAGAAGAAGAAAAATTAATTACTCGGAAAATATATGATGCAAAAAATAACGGCCAGGGGAAGTCAAAAGAAAAACAAGATCAATGCGAGGAAGAAGTAAGGCAATTGTTCAAGATAGAAAGAAATCATCAAGCCCAGCTTTACGTCTGAGAGAATAGGAACACTCTGTGATGTACGCAATTTTCAAAAAGGGAAAGGCAAACATTCTTTTTACTGTTGCTAGTAAAGTGATTTTTTAAGCGCCAGCTTCTGTGATGTATCTTTGAACGCGAAACATGAACAGCAAGGGACCTAGAATACTTCCTTGTGGAATCCCAGTTGTTACAGTGTAAAATTCCGTTAGACGCAATAGGCCTAGGCCATGTCGGTCCTTATTATCGATGTTCCTAGAAGGTTATTGCGATTAATCAATGTGAACCAGCTCCGGCCTGTGCTTTGGGTAGCCACGCAGAATCGAACTGGAATGTTTAGGCGGATTCTGAACGGGAATTATTAATCCGTGTTCTGAAAGAGGCACTCTATACGAATCGAAGCATCCTTGTATGCTTTTCGAAGCCTGACTACTTTAAATTAATTAGGTAATCGGGTGATCAACTGAATTTTACCTCTAGTGGGCTTTGAAAGCAAAACTTGTTACCTGAGATTAGTGCTGCCATGCGATCACGAATTGAATATATCCAAACACCATCTATTGATCGCCCGATATTTGTAACAAGCGAATTTAACGTTTTTGAATACTTGCGACGGTTAACAAACGTTTTTGAGTCTGTCCCTTGTATTCTGGGTTTTCGTCCCGTAGAACTAGCCGGTCGTGGGACGTCTTGTTAATTTCTCCTCCCACAATCTTGCGGCCTACGTCGTCTTACGGAACCAAATTCTGCATTTTTCCGGAATTGACTCGGTTAAATTTAATTCAACCCCGACACAAAGGGGAGAGGGTCGCCCGTTTTGAATGCGCGCCGTTTGATTTATTACGCAGATTACGCTCACATGCTTGGAAATTAATATTTAGTCAACGTACCTACCGTACGTAAGGTACATACAAAGCCCGCCGGGGGTTCCCACTTCTGTTTCGTGGAATGACGTAATTCCAGGCCGGGTTTTCTTACGTGTGCGACGCGGCTTGATTAATTTGGCGAATTTGCGACGCCCATGATACATCTGACTCTTGCAAACCGGCCAATTTTGACCCGGATTGTTGTCGTATAACACAAACTTAATTTAGTCTCATTTGTGTTCATGGAGTAAAGGGAGAAAATTATCACAATCCCTAAGGCGTCAGTCAAGCTTTTGAAAATAGCGAAAATAGGGTCGCAATAAAAAAAATTGTATTTCGTAGTTTCCCGAATTAATCTCGTGTTGTCGATGGGCATTAAACAATTACTGTTGCGGTACGAGCACGCTTTGAGAACGCTGCATTAGCGCAGGTAATCCATTGCACTCGCTAATTCATCTTCAGCCCCGATCAATACCGGTTCAAAGCACCCACCCTCTGGAATATTTATTAAACATTGTTTAACCGAAGTTTTGCGAGAAACGAAGCTTAAGTGGCATTAGTTATTTGTTCACTGTGAGGGAACTGCATTACGTGCAGAAAAATAAACCGAGTCTTTTTTGATCTCATGCAATAACGAGTGGCCAGAAAGCTTCAAGTTCACATTGTTACGTTGGTTATAATTATTTCTAGTTCTTCGGGTCAATCTGTATTTGAGTGGAAGCGGAAACCGTTGTCCTTCGTTTCACAAGATTACAAAGTATTGCGCAAATAAACAAAAGCAATAACTTCCGCCACACGGAGATGCTCTGTTTCATTCACTCTCCTGCGTAATTCGGCCGTCATCTCTTAACAGCCCGCCTTGCAGTGTTCATTCCGTCAACCCCCGCTCGTGAACGACCGCGCCAGTTCCGCTCAGTATTGTTGTTCCTCGCTTGACGTACGCCTCGTGTTTCTGAGCTCTTCGGCCATTTTGTAAAATTCACCAAACTGTTTCGTTTAAAGTGCACGGAAACGTAAGCGCCTGCGAAAACAAGAAATCTTAACGACAAACCGTGAGCCAATAAAATATCAAGGAAGAGGGGGGAAGTAAATCGCAGAAAGAAATCTGAAAAAACAAATGACGATCAATCTACCTAACGACTCGAAGAAAGAGAAAACAAGCGAAAGAGTAAACATGCAGTGATTAAAGATTAAACGGAGGATATTAGTCCGAGTTTTGACAAGTGCGTTCTAAGAAACACAAGGCCTTCTTCTAGGCCTTTCGAAGCCTGATTTCCACATATCGGGTAGAATTTATAAATCCTACCCGATATGAATAGACATCCAAACTGTCTTCATACCAGTTGACACAGTATTGAGGTGGTCGTCCGGGTCCCAGGATCACAGGGGGCAGCTTTAATATGTCACCCTGCGTCCCCGTGTGTTTGCCTGTTGCGTTGACGATGCCGAGCAACAAGTTATTGGAGGCAAGTTCGAAAGTTCGAGGTGGGGCTCGCCGGTGCCACACTAGCAAATAGCAAAAGAAAGCACACGTTACGACCTAAACTACGCACAGAATTTGCTGGCGATAAAATACCTGATTTATGTGTAGAAATCGGGCTTCGATAATCATAGAAGAAAGTCTTAAGTTGCTTAGAGTCAGATCACGGGTTAATAACTTCCGTTCAACATTCAAACATTCCAGTCTGACGAATTCACAACTATGAAGATTAAACGGAGGATATTATTCCGAGTCTTGATAAGTGCGTTCCAAACAACAAAGGGCTTTCTTCTAGGCCTTTCGAAGCCTGATTTCTGCAGACAATCAGGTAGGATTTATACAAGCAACCAAGTGCGCAGTTCCGGTTGTAACGCTGTTTTTCGTTATTTCATTTAGGGTCGATTTATCAATCACAAGTTAACTTTGTAACGAAGTGGCACTCGTTACTTATTGTTACGGTAATAATTTAAGTAACATGAAATAAGGGACGTAGCTTAATATAACACAACATTTATTATTAACTAATTACAAGTACAATTACTTACATTGTATTTTGGGGCACTTACTGACAATTAGACTAGTTGACACTCTGACTGGGTTTGTTCTAATTATGCCCTAACGTTCGTTTTGTCGCCTTTTTATAGGGGTTTTCTTTCCCTGGCATTTTGCACACGGCTCACGAATGAATCATCGCTGTGATATGTGCAAGTGCATTTTCTGCAACGCGGGTGAGTCATACGTTACATCATTGCAAATGAGTCATTCTTATGTTTATGTTATCATCTTGTGTTTATGTTACGCTCGACTGATTTGCGGCTGTACATCTTTGCTGGTTTTCTTATCCTAGTTAAAATTTTTCTAATGTTAATTTGATTATTTTTGTATATATTTAGTTAGCACTGTGTATCATACTTAAGAATCAGTTTACTTCGCGCAGATTAAAGCATTATTTAGGAGGGAGTCCGAGCAGAGTAGGGCTCCTCTCCACGCGCAAGCCTTTTATAAGCGCGCCGAGAGTATCCGCCGAGTTATCCGCAGTGCCATCGAGCCGCCGGTCATGGCTCGAAGGCAGTGACCCGCCGGGCAATCGAGCCGCCTGTCGTAGTCATTCGCCGAATCATCCGTCCGACGTTGCTACGTTCGCGTTACCTGCAACCGCTCCTCCTGTTTATTACCACAACCAAGTTGATTGTTCTGAAATCCTGGGATTTGTGAATCTTCTAGTACCACGATTTAACTCGAGATGGACCACAACATTTCACCTACCAACTGCTAACACCGATATTCTTTTAAAATCTCCGCTTTACTCTATGTGCCGTAATGCCGAAGTTATCTATAGCGACATATTTTATGATAAGTCTTAGTTGCGTTTAAGTGTTGTTTGTTATTTGCATTTCTTAGTTTAGTTTAGTTATGTTTAATATTTCTATTTCGTCCTATAATTGGGAATTTTCCTGTTGGGCGACAACATAATAATAATAATAATAATTAACTGTTCCAGAGTGGGAGTTTCACTCTCACTTACCAGACACGTACGTTTCGTGTATCCCGATCCTGAGTGGGCGTCTCACTTTTGTTTACCTGACACGGACGTTTCGTGTATCCCGATCCTGAGATCCTGAGTGGGCGTCTCACTCTTGCTTACCTGACACGGATGTTTCGTGTATCCCGACTGTGAGTGGGCGTCTCACTCATTACCGTACTACCGATCCGATCGCCGGAGCCTGTACCGAAACATATGCACAGTGCGTTGTCACTAGTTGTCTTTAGTAAGACACACCGTATATTGTCGTTCCTGTAAATACCGTCCGGAAGTTTAACATTCGCTTACCGTTAAGTGAATTTCATTTTGTCCGGAATATAACCTAATTTCACAGGCTTGTCTTGGCTACATTTATTATTTTTTTTTAATATGTACGTATTAGCATTTTATCTGGAGACTTATTGTCAGTTGGTAAATATCGATTTGACGTGGCGTCGCCGTCGATGAAACCGCACCACAAAGTCCTGCCCGCCCGTACTCATAATCTTGTCTTCGCAAAATCCGATTAACAACGCAGAAATTGAGACGCTGAGGGTAACTAAAACGGCTTACTCGAGATAATCTATAAACAAAGAGCCTTAGCGTCGCCGCCGCAGACTGTATACGAAGCGACTTTGCGTTATAAAATCTCGTAAAGGGGAAAAAAGTTTCAGTTTTAAACGAAACTGATTTTCAAAGAATGCGTATGAACAAGAAAATCTAATCAAATCACGTGTTCTGTGATTCTGTGGTGCTCACACGTTGCTCGGCGACCAAGAAAATCATGTCACGACAACAGACGATAAGAAACGTCACAATGACAAACGTCAATCGATTTCTACATCCGTTGACACAAGTAAACGCAAGCAGTAGGAGTAAAAGAAGAAATGAATACATAAACGGGAAGTCACGATGACAGATGTGGGCGAAACGTCTACGTAACAGGCTCACGATGATAACTGTCATATGTATTCACCGGTGTGTGGTAGTCAAGCAAACCACACACTATTCACCGCTGGTGCTGTACAGTGTTGCCAACTTAAGAAATATATCCCCTTGTAAGGTTTTTTTAACATTGGGGGATTAAGGGAGTTTTTTTAAGAGATTTTCAAGTTTTATTTCGTAATAAAGAAGTTATTGCGAACGTTGTATTCATCATTTACAATTAACACTATTTAGTTCAATTGATTTACTTCTCCAAACGAGCATGAAATCCGTTAAATTTAACACACACGAAAAACACGTCACACCGGCACAATGCTCCAAACAAGAAAAAGGACGCGACCAGGTTGAAGATGAAGAAGGTCGCTTCGACGCGCAGGGATTACCGACGATAACCAATGCCAGGTGACCTGAGAGTCACATGGGGCCTTCATAGCCCATGAAAGTTCAGCGATCACTGTACGCAGGTTTCCCCCGTAGCGATGTAGAGGGGGGGCATCAGGGTCGCCAACGTGTTAAAACGAAATTGAATGACGTTATATCGCCAGGATGTTTTAGCGCGAAATTTGAATGTAACAATATCAATATCGATTGATCGCAAAATTCTGTGAAAACACGATAAAAAAATTATAATTACGTTCCTCTTGCTAGTTAGTAATTAAGCTGGAGTTTGCCATTTTATGAACGCGATAACTTTGAAAACGTGACCTTTCCGCACGCCCCAATCAATTTCTCAGCCGAAAAACTTACAATCTCTCGAAACTTTTCCCCGCGTCATTATTTTGCGCGAAAAAATTATTGGACGGAATTTTCCGTGACACCCACCGGGGGCGGCAGGCAACTTTTCAGACTTCATGAAAGTTGCTCGGCGGGGCACATACTACGCGGCGGCACGGGGAAGTTTAAAACTCCGATGCAGTACACACACACGCCGACGAGGAGTCATTTATATTTCACAGCCTGATTCATGTTATTTCTCACTTGCGTTGCTCCGGTGCACCGTCGGGACGC
Organism: Dorcus hopei; assembly: GCA_033060865.1. Classification (NCBI taxonomy): domain Eukaryota; kingdom Metazoa; phylum Arthropoda; class Insecta; order Coleoptera; family Lucanidae; genus Dorcus; species Dorcus hopei. The sequence continues at coordinate 44,624,563 of CM065423.1, read as the reverse complement.
TAATGGCTTCACAAATACGTAATGAGAGAGATGTTCCGGGGCGTCGCGACGAGTTACTTTCCGAACACGCCGTCCCGTTCACATGATACATCTTTTTAATAACTTGAAGTGCGATAATAACTCACGTCGTGCGACACGTGTCGTCCCCCGTCGAGTTATAAATGTTTTCATGAGGAAATGTGATTAAGCGCTTTAGTTTACTTAACTAAATACATACTTACACCAGGTGGTATGTAACAACTACCCTTAAGGCTAGTCTGACCCACCAAAGAAAAAAAAAAGTCAAAATAGACTCGATTATATACGAAAACTATCAGCTGGTGTACTGTAACTGAAATGGGAGTTACATTTACGATTTAAATCTTGCGAAATTCGGTGTGTTTCGGATAAGGGTGATATATTAAAATTAATCAAACGCCAGACGTACTTAATCAAGTTCTCAGACCTCAAACGCAGTGACAAAGACTGATCTTAATACGTTACAAGACTAATATTTGAACGGCTCTTAATAAATGATCCGAGATTAAGTGCTGTGATCCGTACAACGTCGTTATTACGTGCAATTTATTTCACACAACGCAGACAAAATACCCCCGCGTTTTACACAAAAAAAAACAAGCAAACTGCGAGTAATTTTCTCGAAGGTTTATATCACAGAATGCAGCTCAGTTTTAGGACACAGAAGAGATTCATACTTTGTTGAATTAAAATTTCAACTAAGCACAGTATTTAGGCGAGGCGCGTACAAATTAGAATTTCGGGCCCAATAAGTTTAGGAGTTTAGAGCAACACTTGTTACGTTTGAATTTGCCGCTAAGAAGACGTGGCAGCAACGCGACATCTAAACCGCGACAACCTTGTGTTCTTTCCCCGCTTTCTCGAAGCTCATTCGTTATAAGGTACCACGTGACAGTTCTCTGGTACACCATTGGCTACCGCTTTTACAACGTTACGAACTTGGCGTCCTTTGTGCAGTCGTGTTTTCTACGTCGAGGTGTGCTGGTTGATTAACGAAATTTTTGCTCAGCAAGTGAGAAGAATCAATAAACGGGTGTGCCAGAATTAAGATCACACCGACGAACGTGCGTCGGGGCATATTTTTAACCCCTTTCCAAGCCCGGGAACTTATTAGCTCTCAGGTAAAGTATATCGAGCACAATGGCGGACGCCATGATGGACGCTAACGAAACTGTTTCCTTTTATATTCAGGCTCTTTCCTATCCCCGCGAGGTTTCCCGTTTGGTTGTATTGAGTCTTGGTGCCACGACGAATTCCCTCTGTGGTCTACCGTGCCGTTTGAGTTAGGCTCCGACCGAGTCGACCCCGTCCTACGAGAAGCGTGAGTCCGCCATCTTGCAGCCTTTGTCCACCCAGTTCAAACCAGTTACCGGCTTGGCCAGGACCACCAGATGGCGCGATGACCGCCAACTTCACCTCAAAGACAGTACAAAACCAACGAGATACAAACCGGCGGAGAAGGTCGGTGTCGAAAAGTCCATCCTTAAACAGGATGGCGCGAAGGTGTCACGTCACGGTCCCTCCTGCTAACTCGTAACATCGACGGTCGAGTCCAACTCCAACGGGAGGAAGGGGGCGTTCAGAGATAGCTGCTAGCGCGTCTCTTGCAGTTTTTTCCACTTAAGGGTTGTAACGTTCACATTTTTCGATCACCGTTCCTTCACCTTTTGTACGTTTCCGTCATTTCATTATTGAATTTGAAATAAACATCGTTTCTTTCTTTTAATTAATTTCGTAATTATGACTTTCACGCCTCAGTCTCTCAGGACTTTTAATTTCAGATAGTAATACGGACTTCGCTGTTCTTCTTTAAGCCGTTTGTTTTCAAGTTTCGGAAATTAATCTGTAGATGTCGTACATGGTCTCTTGGTCAATATTATTGATCGATGCTTCTTGATGACGTGTGCGGAAATTGCGCAGTAAATCTTCGACGTAGTTCCGTCCTCTTCGATATCAAGGCGATTACTTGCGTGCTGGGACGCCATCGCAGACGCGTTACGTGCGACTCCCATTTTTGTAGTTTCGTTGGAGCTGAACGGCTTCGAGATATTCCAGTTTGGCAATTTATTACGTGTTTTCTATTCCGTATGCCCTACTGTGTCATTTTTGCCGCCAGTCCCTTCAGCTGCTTACCCTTTATTTCCAAGCACGTGTTTCGCTCGGAAAAACTAACACAAGATTCGTTTTTCCTACTGCACGAGTTTTCCTACCGCGCGAGTTTTTTCTACCGGGAGAGTTTCTATCGGAAAATTCCTTGCTATTTACCGCGTTGTCGTTTGAGGATACTACCGGACAGGAATTCCTTTTTCTTTTGGCGTGGTTGTTCCTGGAAGTAAAATCCAATTTCTGCGTGTTCGTCTGAAGATATTACGGGATAAGATTTCCTTTTCTGCGGGGTCGTTTCTGATTATTCAGAGCGCAACCAAACTTCAGCGGTGTCGTTTAAATGGAAACCAGGCCAGGATATCGTCAGGATTGAGTAAGAAAATGATTTCAATAAATTTTCCACCCGTAACAGAAGCTCTACCGAAGAGATTATGTCATTCGAAAGTTGTTTTCAATGACTCATTAGGTTAATGACATAATTAGGTCGCCTTTGATGGTCTAAAGTGACTTTTTGCCAAGCGTAGGCTTGATTGATAACAGCTATTCCGTTCAAGGTCGCGCGTTGGCGTTGTGCTAATTTCCCTGTTACAATATAGCCATCATGAGAAACATGCGTTTTATGTTACAATTTAATAACAACAATCAGTTTCCTTGAGAACTGCCGGAGTTGTTCATAAGGACTTGTTTTAAAACAATCTACGTCTGATAGCCAGCATTGTGTGGGTGCAGACGACTTAATTTGTTTAATGTTTAGTTATGTGCGTTCTTAAAAATCGCACATTGCGTTTTAATTTCGTCGTAGGTTTCTATATTTCATAAAACTTCTAAAAAGAAATAATCTAAAGGGTAGGTACATATATGTTTTTTTATCTTGCAACTATTTATAGCTGCCTACTTATAACTAATTAACGCCAATTGGCTGGTGGGATTCACATTCGAAAAATTGACGTCTACAATAGGTCTGTTCCACCAGCAGTTTCTAATTACATACATAGTTCGAACACGTCAAAGTTGTACGCGTGATGGCGCTATTAAAATCGGTCACTACTTCCCTGCGCAACTGTTTTTACTGAGAAACTGCTGACGGAACAAATCTGAACGAAAATAAAGTTCCACGCGTGCGGCTTATTGCATTTTATTGGGTGTGAATCGCCCAAGCAACTCATAACTAAGCGGAAGTTTCAAAATAAAGGGGCTCCGCCATCTTGTGGTAGATCGTGCAAGTTTCAATACAGTAAAATGTGTTTACAGAAGTTTTCCATGTAAGTAGATATACATGGGGGTTCTAGCTCACTTTCTTATGGAGCTTTTACATGGACGTATCAAACTCGCATGTATGGTTGCCTATCATGACTTTTGCTAGGCGCTAGCGGTGGAAGGTCAAGATCCGCTATAGGATGAAGAAGACGCTGCTTAAGTGTAGAGGCTCGTGCCGCGTGGAGTCTAAGAAGGTGCATATGAAGTGACAAGAGGGACATCGTACAATGTGCGCACGAATTTTGTAAACCGAGGATCTTTTTTTTTAAATCGCGGAGTCCTTGTTGCTACAACGCGTGAACTCTCTTCTGTGAAGATGCATCTTTAAATGACCTTGACGGTATTACCTTGATAAAGATAAGAAACAAATAGTAGTGTGAGGGACGGGTGGTTAAAAAAAAATCATAACAGAAATGTTGTTGAGTCAACTCGGCGACTGCAATACGCAGCTGAAAATGTCTGCGAACGCAGCCTCATTTGAAAGGTCAGCCCTGACTCATATTGGCGTAGCTTTTGACAAAGCAAGGCGTTTGTTTACATAATTTTTAGGTGAACGTATTTCCCGCGCTCGCTTAGGCGGTATTGTTTCGAGTTTAATTTATGTAATGAGTTTAATGATTACGAAATGCTCGATTTCTTACAGTAGTTTTCAAGTAACAGGTCAGGTAGCAATTCATAAATGAAAAACAGACAGCAGTTTTCAAATAACAGTTAGCAACATGAGTATTTTTTTTTTTTTTTTTAAATGATAAAGGATAAAGTTGAAGTTATTTTAATATTTAAAAAGATCGACGGTAACACATGTACTTTATTAGTGTCCTCTAAGTTATTTAACTTCCAAACTTGAAAATACGTACCCACCTGCTGAAATTAAATACTACATCATTCGTCGGGAACTTTTTAAAAATATCGCGAGAGTGCTGAAATTTATGTGCTGAAAAGCGAGCGCCCGCGCCCGTTTCAGCACGTTCACGGCGTTATCGTCCATCTCCTCTATCTAAAAAGCAAAAGTAATCAACAAAACGGCGGCGGCGTCCTTTTTCTCGCTCTCCCCCCGTCCCGTTTTGTTTTAGCGCCCCCGCCCCCCCTAACTGTAAATTGCCTGTCATCATTCTAACATCGCCGAACACTTCATTTCCACGTCAAACTTTAGATTGAGCGCCCGCCGAAAAAGTCGGGGGGCGCTCGCGACGCCCCGCTCTCCTTTTCCCGCTCGCATGTCCGACTGTCTTCATCTACCTCAAACGACGATGTTCGCGGCATTACCGAAACAAAGTTATAACTTTAATGCGTTTCTCCGGAATAGAAAACGTAATCAGATGAGAATCAAACTGTCAGGAGGCGGAAGCTTAATTCCGAACGCTGCGCGACGTGTACTCCCCCGGATTTAAATAATAAAGTTATTCCCTCCGATGAAGCTGTTACGCAACACAAATCCGAAATTAATACGTCACATGCTATTTTCGTTGGCGTTTGGGAAGGAGAGTGTTATTAAAATAAACGATACTCCGTCGCGAAAGCGAATTTAATGATATTCAGGCGGGGGGACCCGCAAACGTGCTCGGATGTTTGACGACTTGTTCGACCTGTCCGTTTACACCCTCTCCAAATTATGATGTAACAAATTCCAAAAAAAAATATTCAATCAATAACAAGAGCAATTATTATTATGATGTTTCCCATAACTCTCGCGCAATAATGTACAAAACCGTGTAGTAAAGACATGACGGAGTGTCCTTATTCCCGACGACATTATCTAACCCGGTTGGCTCGTAAAAATGACCCGCCGCCCCCCGACGTCGCGAGTAACACCCATATTCATATGTCAGGGGCTGCGCGCCGCGCCACTCCACAAAATAAGAACTTGATGACGTATAGTCGAGCGCCCACCTCACAACGTGACTTTCATATTTCATATTAAGCGAACGTTTTATTAGTTCCTGGGGCTGCAGCGTCCGCGGTGTAACTTTCGAATTTCGCCCCCCTCCCCCCTCGTACGACGCTTTACGGCGGCCGGCGCCCCGAAACGTGCAAGAATTTGATTTGTTGTATAGACAGCTGTCGAGAGAGAAATGTTTTCACTTTCAACCGATTTTTGGGAGGGGGGGGAGGAGTTAAAAAAAAGCATAATATTCCATTCTGTTATCCACTACGGTTAGAATTCAAAAAAATAAAGGTTTAAATTGTTGCTGACCAAATATTTTAGTTCGCGGTCGTTTGTTGTCTTTTAATTTAAAATCAGTTTACTTTTTCATGTTCAATCTTTTCTGCTTTAACTTTTTTATCGTGTTTGTTTGACAAGACCGTGGTGGAAAATATGATACGGCGCAGAGGAGTTTCAATTCCTCCAAAATATCTCTAATAAAAAAATTAGACTTCTCACTGATTGTGAGATGCAGACTCCGAGGAATCTTGGGATATCAATAGTGACGGTGTTAACGAGAATTTTAATAAATCTGAAAACACAATAATAAAGTACTTTAATAAAGCCTTCCCTGTTGTACCAGTTAATAATCAAATTAATAACAAAAAGCCATGGATAACGAAAGAACTTAAAGAATTCTTCCTCAAAGAAATGTGCAAAGTGGAAAATACGATACAAAGTCAATTCTATAATAATAGGTATAAAGACCTGAAGAAAAAAAAATTGTCACCAAGTAAACTTTAAATTGACTACTTCAAACTTAAGTCTGTGCTTTATCTTTCACCAGCTTTCCCCTCGGCTAGCAGCAGTGAGAAGGGGTGGGTAATTAAGATGTTAATAACTAAGGGCGCCAGGACGGACTGTACCCGAGCTGGCGGAATAATGACTTCGACGGTGTCCCCGAACCGTCTTGGTCGTGCAGGAGGCCAAAACAAAACTAGAGGCTTGGCGTAACTCACTGGCACCAATCAAAGCAAACCCCTCCACAAGAAGCACTTCTAGGACCGTGACCACAGTATAAGTAATTACCCAGTAGCGTCACTTAAGCGTCAGTGAAAAAAAAGCGGCCATTCTGTTTGATACCCTTATGGAAATGTAATGTAATTTGCAAATCGGAAGGTATCAAACAAAATTGTTACAGTCAAATTTAATCGCACAGAATTTGCGACGCATTTTATAGTGAGCTGGCAACGTCTACTGTGTCAACATGTTGTCTGAACATCTGACAACACCGTTACCCGTGCCGAAAATTCCGCTTTCGTATTGGTTCTTTTATTCAGAACTCGTGACGTCATAATCATGCCATTGGTTACCGCTTATGACGTAATAATATGTCGGCGTTCTTCCGCTTTACGTTAGCCTCTTGTTCACGTTCAGTGTTAAAACTGCTCTGGTGGTGTATAGTTGCGTCTTTTGTGTTAACGAAATTCTTGCTCTGAAAGTGAGAAGAATTTAACAACGGCCCTGGCGGAATAGCATTCACACCACCGAGCGAGTTTTGGGGTATTTTCAGCCCCATTCCCAGCTTGGGATTGTCACAAATCTCAGATAAAACATTGAACAAACTGGCCAACGCCGTTTTGGGACGCTAACGGTTTTCATTTCTCTTCAGGCTTTCAGCACCGGCTTTCGGTACAGGCTTCCAGTTCGAGTTTTTAGTTCGACTTCAACTTGCAGATATCAGTTTCCGGACAAGTCGAAGTACTATTTCGATTTAACGTATCGAGCCAATTCGCCTCCGCTAGGAAGAAATCTTGCGAATCCGCTTTGAACCGGATCACCGGTGTTCGAAACAACCCACAGGTGGCGTCGTGAGTGCCAACTTCACTCCACGGCTCGACTGACAGATGAATGTAGCCTGACAGCAAGATCGTGAGTTTTGAAGTCTAACTTTTTTTCGTGAATGGTTATTGCATGCCTTATCGGAGTATTGCGGCTGACTGCATGGTTATGCTGACAGGTACAAACTGTACACTTAACTAGAAATAAATATCGCATACTTATCGCAGAGATTCAGATTTATTTATTTAAGTAGATAACTTAATGTAAATATATTAATTTTCCTTGACATATATGTTACAGATTCCTTCACGTGAAACTTAGAAAATAAACATCAACACGCATACTCACCCTTGGTCAGCAGATTACGTCAGTTACGCATGATCTAATAAGCTTATACATTTTATTTTGGCAATTTGTTTTCACATGACTAATTTCGATTTGCAGCCACCTGCAATGATATCATTTTGATCACCCAATGCTGAGTATGTAAACTAATTTATTGTATCATTGATTTGTCATTGTTTTTGTATCATACCGTATATAAACTAAATCTTGTAAACCTTTCGCCAGAACACATCAGAACACAAAACAGTTTAGGATTCTGCAGAACGTAGAACTCTTCAGAACGCAGAATACTTTACCGTCATAACTTTGTGTGTTCTCCTGTATTTCGATGAATTGACGAAAGTGGTCACTGAATTGACGAAAGTGGTCACTGGACTTGACGAAAGTGGTCACTGGACTTGACGAAAGTGATCACTGAATTGACGAAAGTGGTCACTAAAGTTGACGAAAGTGGTCACTGAACTTGATGAAAGTAGTCACTGAACTTGATGAAAGTGAAGAGTCGGCCGTTTTAGTGCAAAAACTTGGTCTCTTTATCTGAGGCATTAAGCGTATGGATTGAGGTACTGTATTTATTTAGTGACTGTAGTTTTGACAGTATTTTTACTTACCATCGTCTGTATATGTATAATTATTACCAGGCTTCGGATATTTCGGAGCGTTGCCATGGTTACGCAATACGAGGACCAATGAAGTGTTCATGCTCACGGCAATGCTCCGAAATATCCGAAGTCTGGTTAATACAGAACGTTCGCCCGTTTCAAGGCCATCGACTGTGTCACTCACAACCTTCAGGACCGCCATGGTAGTGGACTTATTCTTCCTCTGCGAGTTCTCTCACTATACCAAAATGGAAAAAATCTTGCACGAGGCAACTCACAAAATCAAAATCCCAATTAGTTACTCCCAAACAAAATTATACATACTATAATAATCGATATTTCATCAAACTTTTCAAAATGATTGGCAATTTTCTATCCCCCACTGTACTATTGCCTAATGCATCGGTCAACAACTAGTATTGTTTTGACTTTAGATTGTAGTACATAAGCAATAGTTGTGAAGAGTAGTTGAATAATTTTAGGGCATGTTCTCCGTTTATAAAAAGAAAGGACCTTTAATTAGGTTCATACCACAATTTGTTATTTGCCCTGCGTAGGCAATTGAAAACGAAAGACAAAATGATTTTGTTCTGTAACTCTTTATTACAACATCATCTAGAATTCGTTTAATTACGACTACTTTTAACAATCATGAAAGATTCTAGACCTAAAAATCATTTTGTCCCGAACAGGCACGTTATAGGTAGTAATAGTTACTTCTCCTGACACTTTTACTGAATGACTTTATTTAAATATTAAATATACATAACTAAAACTACATAGTATGTACGTAATGATTGATAAAATGTACAGCAATTTTAAACCCTATGACTTCATCTAATGGTAGACAAGAGTTACATGCAAATTTGTAAAAATCATCCGGAATGACTGCTATTAACTTAGTAATTGTACTGTATTCGTAGTGGGTTTATGCATTTTAGAGTGCTGCATGTAAACCGAAACGACCGCCTCAAATACAACCAGTTTCTGTAACTATATTTAACAAAGCAACAAACTTTCCTTCATGAATGGCTGCTTCGGAACAAAAAATTGGCACAACGAAATGAAATCCATGATTTAAAAAAAAACCTATTTTTTTTTGTTTGGTTTATAGTGCCACCTAAAAATCAATTACATCAAACACCGTCGCGTTAAACTAACTCTTACGTAGTTTACAAATCTAAAACAAGTTGGCACATGGTTTTCTCGCTTAAACACTCTCAAAATATATATATTTTTTTTTTATACAATTATATACTAGAAACTAAAACGATAGCAGCCGATTGTATTGTAGCTACGCTTTCCAAACTATAAACGCAATTTAATTAATGATATTGATTGATATGTACTTCATCTAGCTACTTTCTCTCTTTAACTTTAATACGCATAAACTTGATTAAACACACTTACAAAAAAAAAACTCATCTATATACACATAGCACCTTGACAAATACATAAACAAAACCGAGGTAGATGGCTAGGATAAAACTTACAACTTAAAGACATAATTAAATAAAATCAGCAATGCGTCTTCTCCTTCTTCGCTTGAACAGATCGTCGAAAAGGACACTTACAATCATTTAAAAAAAAAAAAAGAAATTGTACGGGCAGCTGGAATTTCAAATTACTTACTAACAAGAAGAGGCAAGATATGTTCCAATTCCGATGAATTTATTTAGCCTATTTAGAAAGAGATGTTAAATTCGCTGTCGCTTGCAACTGCAGAAACAAACATCCAGGTTTACTATAGTACGAGAATAGGACACGTTATTATAGTTTGACATAGAATCAGTTTAAAAAAATATCAACATCTTTATTTGGCCGACTTATTTTGTCGGGGGGGGCGATGAACGAACTGCACAACTATAGAAAATAAATATAACAAAGGTACAGTCGCCCCCCCCCACAAAATTAACAACTAATTCGCGCCGTCTGTACATTTAATTTATTTTTAGCTACGTCTACGTAACATAAATTCTATGTGAAGTAATAAACATCGATTTCTACAGTAACGGTTAGATTTCGAAACGCCCGTAACTTGGGGCACGTAAAATTTCAACTCGTTTTATGAAAAATACCAATCACGTCGGGGTTTATGAAAAATATATAGAAAATTGCACGCTTTTCAGAAAAATATTTCGTCTTGTTCCACAGGTGAACGTCGTAACGGAATTTCTCTAAAAAATTTTGTTCTCGTAACAGCGCTACGTTCCAGCTTATATATTATATACATATTGCTAATAATAAAATGTACATAACTGTCAGTTTAATATAAACTATTAAAAGTATCCCCCTTATGTAGTAATGAAACAAACTACGGCGGTGGACCTCTGATCTTCACACATCGAATAATGTGCTGGAGTTTAACTTCGAATTCTGTTACTTAAGCCCAGTTGTACAATTCCAGCCTAACTTTAAGCTTAAACTCTTAACAACAATTGTTGAAATAATCGTCGTTACGGGTTTAAGCTTCTGCTTAAATTTAAACTGGCATTGTACCTACAAGTGGGTCTTAATGTTGTAGTTTATTTTACTATTACATTGTTTAACTAGCGCTACTTTCTTACCCCCAAATATCTTACACATTGCTTAAATTTGTACTGACAGAGTCAATATAATAGAAAAAACAAGATAGAAATTAGTGATTACCTTACGAATTAAATTGTACGCGGTTACTTGAATCGATCGACTTCAAAAATAAACACCCATTTTACGTCTAGAAAACACATTTGATTAGCTTTTATGCATTCCCGCGTCCACGTCAGTTCCACCACACACGAACAGGAAAAAAATAACCGGCTTGTTGTTATTTCGAGAGGAAGAAGTAAAATCACTGTCTATTGTTTGGCACGTCGGTATAAAATTATTATTGTTTGTATTCCCGTGTTTGAATTGTGCCCTGAATTATACTTCGGATTTAAACGATTCGCGAAGTGTAATTCCGAGCACGCTGGCTGGCTATTTTAAAATAAATTACGTAGGCAAGTGTGGTAACTAAGACACATTTAACTTCCCTGTGCCAGGTACTACAGCGATGCAGGTACAATTTTTAAACGATGTTCGACATCCACCTACATGCTACTCTCTTTCATTTCAACTAGCAACGAGTCGTTCTCGATCTTCCAACCGACCGGACACGTCTGATATCGACCCTGCAAGACGACCCTTTCTACAATGCACGACGCAGACAATCGAGCTTCCGCATCGTGATCCCAACACTCTTCCATCGTATCGCACAAAGCTGCTAACCCCTTTAAATACAAACAATCTCTTTTATTTCGGGACCAAAAAAATAATAATAACAAATTTACTTACCACATGATTCTTCCAAGTCTGGAGAATAGTAGGCCGCACCTTCTTCTGCACCACAGACTCCTGCATGTCCTCCAAAGTGGGGTGTTGCCCGACTTCCTCTTCAAACGGTAGCCGATACTCAGATATCGGCCCGTCTATTGCGGTGCACCTCGAAACCAGCTCCCACAACACCAACCCGCATGCGTACATGTCGATACGCAAGAAAGCATCCTGCGTAAAATTGATGGCCCCTTCTAAAACCTCGGGGGCCATATACCGTCTGGTTCCTACTTGGCCGTGAGTGTCACCGCACGACTTGCCCGGCTCGAAAACCAGAGCCAAACCGAAATCAGCTATGCAGACGGTCATGTCGTTCTTCAGCAACACGTTCTTGCTCTTGAAGTCACGATGGGCGATCGAAGGCTTGCCCCTGTATCCGTTCTTCGACAGTATCTCCTCGTGTAAATACATCAAACCTAATTGCAGAACGCTCTACTTACTTCCAAAAGAAAAGAATAAGCGAATAAATACCTTTCGTCATCGTCTCGACCACACGACACAACTCGGGCCATGTTAAGGTGTGCGCTTTCAGGAAGTCGCACAAAGAACCACGCTCGTGGTAAGCGGTGATCAACCAGAACTCAGTGCGCAGGTTGTCGGTGTATTTTTGTACCCCGATGAACTGAAGCACGTTCGGATGCTGCATGAACGACAACTTGTATATTTCCTGTTCCGTAATCCACGATTGTTTGTCCTAAAAAGCAATTGAAAACTTCGAGCAATCTCTTCGGTAAAATTTTCTTACCTGAGGTGGAAATATTTTGACAGCGACCTCCTCGGTTTTGTACCGTGCTTTGTACACGGCACCGAATCTACCCCTCGCCTTCTCTTCGATCAACTGTATGGGCACTCCGAGGAAAGGCGACGGTGGGGCTAGGGGTTGTGGTTCCGTGGTAGGTATCTGGAAGCGAAACAGATAGTGCAGCTTTCTCTTGCAAGACCACCAACACGAGGTACTTACGACCCACTGATTAAGAGCACGCACGCATGAAACACACAATTGTAATCACACCGGACGACTTGGGGGCGTTACGGGGGCGACTTACCTCGTTAAAGACGTGCTTGTCCCTTCTGTAGAACCAGTACAGGAAGCCGACGAATACCAAGAGCACCGATAAACCGCCCAGTGTGCAGATGAGTATTATTGTCGTTAGGGATATTGATGGTTCCGATGGTTTATGAGCTGAAATAAATTGTGCAAATTATAAATTACAATTAATTACCCAGTTTTAACAATACTGCTGCATTCTTGGAATTAAAATTTGTGTGTCGTACAGAACTTACAGAGTAATGGAGGTGACGTTGGAGCCGGATCCCATGTGAAGTTCTGATTGCACATGCTTCCTTCACAACAGCAGAACATGTACGTTGGCTTGTGTGATCTTTCAACACACCGATTCTTATTGTAGCACTCTTCATGATTCAAGAAGCAACCCTGAAACATCAAAGGTGTTAGTTGTGTCGAAAAATTATAACAGGAAAGAGTTTAATTTCCACCAAGAGCAATATTTGTGTTTGGTTTTGTACTAATCCCTTCAATGTGAGTGCCACAAACAAAGCACGTATGAAAAACTTTGCTTTTGGTGTGTTCGTATGCTGTTTGGCAAAACGCAAAATAATTCCTAAATGTTAAGTTTAAAATAAATTACTTACGATTACAGAAAACTCATTTTTTTTTTAATAATTGAATTTTAGTAGAGTTAAGGCATTTCAAATTTTACCGCCAGAAAATGGCGCCACAATGGCGGAAGTTTGCGGTACTTCGGTAATCCTGACACTTTAACTGATTGTGAGTTCACTTTATTTATTCTTTCCCTATTTTTGCGATTGTTTGACTTATTGTTACATGTATCAAAACAGTTTCGTTCTCACTCCACCTTTACTGATCTCACAATCAGCTAAAATGCTAAAGTCCTTAGATTGATAAAGTACCGCAATTCTCCAACATTTTTGAGCCAAAGACCCGCCAAATTTAAAATATGTACAAACTTAATATATTTTCACTAGATTCAAGCCACGTAATTGTGTACATGAAATTAAACTTTTGTCGTTAGAAATATCAAAACTTTCACACAACTATTCTTTATTTGTTTAGTAATTAAATTTTCAATTTTTTTAATTTCTTTTGACGTTTATTTGCAAATGTAAAAGTGTAAGTATGCGACATTGCTGCAATTAGGAAGAGCAGATCTACAAGATTTCGTCAAAAAATATACTGTAGGATTTTTAAAAAATCTTCGATGATGTCATATCAGTTACGTTACGAACGCCATCTATGAAATTTTCATATCAAAATGTGGTCAAGAAAAAATAAAATTAACCTGTCCGAGGATATCTGCCGAAAATGAACGTTTCCAAAAATAATGAATTTATTCCAGACGATTCCGACATTCTCTTGTTCTTAGACTATTAGCAATTAAATTTCAGATGGTGGCACTATGATCACTGACAGCTCTACGCCAGCTAATCGGCATTTTGCGTAAAACAAGTTATTTTCATAATACGACTTTTAGCAATTTCACAGTTTCTTTCAAACACCGTTTAAATGTCACAGCACATTTACGTAAAACGTTAGTTTCACAAAATACCTACAGAGGTCGTAACCAAATTTTGAATTCCCCAATGGCCTCGTTCACCAGAAGTAATTGTTTTCAAACGGTTGGCCAACTGTTGGCATTTTTTCTGATGAATGAATGTTTATATTGCAAACATGTTTGGTGTATGATTGCAATCAGACGCCATTTTTTAAGCGTAAAATTTTAACGCTGAATTAGCGCTGCCAGCAGCAAACGAAGTAATCGTTCACCAGAAAGGCAACAGCAATCACAAACGTATCAGAAACGCATCACAAGGTGATTTGTTCTGGTGAAAGCGACCAATGCCACAGTATAAGAATCTACACAGTAGCGTCCCTCGAGCGTAACTGTCACATTTACCATTTTGTTTGATACACAAAAAAAATTCCTAATGAACGACTCTTTCAAAAAATTAATTAATTAAAGCTATCTGGCAAACACAGAAACAGTTGTAGTAATATCAGGGTAGTGGCAACCCTGCTTTTTATACTAGCAGTCCACTGCAAATTACCAAAATCATCTGAAAATGTGAATTACGTTCCTGTGAACCCTTATACCAAAAATCATCCAAATTGATTCAAGGGTTTTTCTGTTATAATCAAAATAATTTTTTTTTTCAAGAACTTTGAAATAGAATTCCGACTTAACGAAGCACTTTTGGATATAGATAAGTTGGGTTAAATCGTCTTATTTTGAGCCAAGGAATCTGTAGTTATGCCATGTCCATGGAATTTAGCGACACACTGTATAATCAAAAGTTTATTTTAAATTTTTTGCGTTTTTTTCTTCCTTAGTTGTTGCGATTATGATTTGTGTTCCATTCTCTTTTTTTTCTTTACGAATTTTAATTACCATTAATTGGCAATATAATTAACAGCATTTTTTTATTTGGCTATTTGCAATACTGTCACCGGATGTATGTTCTATTGGTTTACTTGACATAACCTGAACAGCGACAAAATTGTACGTTATGTTAATAGAAATTAGCGTTTTAATTTGAATTCGAAATGTCAAATGATGCGTGTAAAGTGAAGGCTGTCAGTGTCAAGCCGTCAACAACAGGAAGTTAAAAAGTCCCACGTCACTTTAAAATTCACCAGGTTTGAGACAAGTCGCAAATCACCTCAAAAAGTCGCAACGACTTGGAAAAAATCACCAGATCTGGTGAAAAAATCACCGAGTTGGCAACACTGCTTTGTACATTTCCATTTTTTTCAAGAACTCAATTCAGAAAGTGTTGCCAACTATTGACAGTCATTTTTTTCCCCTCACATTGGGGGCAAAAATTCCCATTTATGCTTGCTTTTTCCCCAAACTGCAATTTCAAGCTATTTTTGTGCACTTTCGTAAGATTTGCCTTAAAATTGAAGTTTTTTCTCAAAAAATTTCCCTTTTTACAATTTTAGGGCATAAAAATTACAACGAATTGGGAAAGTTCCCACGAATTGGCAACACTGTACAGAAAACTCACGGCACAGAACACAACATAAAGAGAACGCAAATCCCTGTACTAGAAACCGTTACTAAAATAGCTTGCGCCATCTCTTAATTTTGGCGGGTACTAAGACTAAAAAACCGCGGGAATTTTAAATAAGAGTGTAGTAGCATGTAGCCATTTTATTCGCTATTAGCCAGCTAGTTAAAATCAAAAATAGCTATATTTCAACTACCTTTAAGTGTGAAATGAATAGCTACATTTGATTATAACCAAAAGCTAACTAATTTAATTATATAC
Source organism: Dorcus hopei (assembly GCA_033060865.1). NCBI lineage: Eukaryota > Metazoa > Arthropoda > Insecta > Coleoptera > Lucanidae > Dorcus > Dorcus hopei. The sequence goes on along the minus strand of CM065423.1, from coordinate 44,608,864 downwards.
TAGCTATCTTAATTATCTATGTATGACTGAGGCTCAAACTGTGGCTTATATTGCGAGAATTGAATATTCAAGGGAGAGGATTTATTATATTTTGCAATTCAAATGTACACCACATAAAAGTAATAAATAAAGTTCACATAATAATACTAAAAGTATTGCTTAGATATCATACACTGAGAAAAATAATTCTTCATAGTTAATGAATATGCTTTAATTTAAAGAAACTTTTTCTTCCAATAGTAGCAAAGATATGTTTCCTTTGGGATAAAATATTATTTTCATGTGAAGATTCTTTTTTCTCAGTGCATTTACAACTCGTCCGTTATGGAAATAATAAATAGACAAAGACAAATAACTAAAATATAAAGGAAGCATATAAATTGTTTAAATTGCAATTCAACCACAGGTAAACCTTACATTAGAGCAATATTGAGTTTGTGAGTTTGGTGATACAAATAGGTTTGCCAAAATTTCCCAATTTTGCCGCTATTTAAAAGTTTGCCGCCCCGTGCGATTGCACGTTTTGGATGCCGGTAGCGCCGGCCCTGATAATGACATATTCCCTTTCAACTTTTAAGTACTGACCATTTGTGGGCATAGGGTTCCTAATAAATGTCTTTTTTTCCTTTAACTCGAGAATGTTTCGCTTTGGATGTTGAAGTTTCACCTATAAAATCCATTGATTTTGTAGACAAGTAATACATAACATAACATAACATAACATAACATAACAAAACTGAACTGAACACTTACATCTTAAATCTTAATGAAGAAGTGTCAGTCATCAAAGGTAAATGAGGTGGTTGCCACTGAATATAAGAATGTCCTGTTGTGATACTAGGAATTCCTGTAAATAACACACGTTTTTCAATATTGCAATGGAAACTTTTGCTGATTGCTTTGATTATAGTTTTTTTTTTCAGTTTTGTTGTGATCTAATACCTAACTAGTTTCAGCTTTGGTTTTTTTTTTAGGGAATAACTCAATGATTTGGGAACTAATATAAGAATAACTTCAGAATATGCAGACAAACTATGTATAATCAAACTGATATGATAAAGCATGATTACATCATTATCTGAGAATATATAACTCACCTTGTGATGTAGATGGCATATCGTTAGCCTCCATAGGGAGCATTTCATTTTGTAGCATTCCTAAAACACAACACTATAAACTATTTATAATACATGAACTACTAACAATCTTTACTTAATTTGTTTCTTGATAGTTTAAAAGGCGTAATTCGTTTTCTTGGTGAACCATTTTAAGCTGTCCAAAAATGAATATACGGCGGTATTTCAAGAAGTAAGTCAATAATCATGGTGCATCAGATATGTTAGTTGGTAAATCAATATTTTCCCTAAACACTTTCAACTGGTGCAGGTATATTGCTAAAATATTTATGGGTTCTGTAGGTATTATTAACTTATTAATATAATGTCATAAGTAGAATTTGCTTATCATGCCTTAGAATTTATAATCACTTACCAGGTAGATTCAAAGTTGGGTAAGCATCCTTCGATAACTTATTATTAGGTCCATAGAATTTATTTTCAAAATGTTTGTGGCAAATTCTGTTTGTTATATACACTTCTTCGGGACCCTTTTCCTTTAATTTAATGTCACCTGTAGCCCTTAACCACATTTGGAAAGGTTTCATATTTTTTTTAGGTTTTGGGAAACCATGCATAGGTAATATTGCATCACCACAATTCACAACTGCACACTTTCTTCGACTCATCTTTCTAAAAAGTTTCTAACAAATTAATTTCTAGTATTTAGACAAATTTGTAATAATTACTTTTTGGAAAACTTTTAAAATACGCTAAATAACTTGCATTGACTGTATATGCAGCACAACAACGTAGGTAATACCTACATATTTCAAATGATTTAAAAATTGTCCGAAAACAATTATTACAAACTATGTTAAAAAGTTTGAATTTCTGAATACGTATGCCATGAGTTTTTTTTAACTTTGAACATACTATGTAAATATTATAATGAACATAAGAATATTTACAATATGTATGTTCAGAGATATAAAGAACTCACGGTATAACTTAGTATTCTTTCGAAATATTCGACTCTTACCTGTATGAACTTGGTACAACCTTCTATTACACACAAATACAACTCTGTATTTTTTAATGATTATAACTACGCACAAAATTTTTCACTTTTCAAATTTCAAATGATTCTTACAAAAATAAAGTTTATTCACAGTAACTTCTTCATCTAAAGTCTCCCACAGAACACAGAAATGACCTTAAACTGCAAATAAATACACAACGTTGTTTCTTAAGCCTATTCTCAAGTACTTTTACGTCGCTGTCAATCAGCTCGGGGTTTTCGAAATTATTTCTCTCAATTCATAAAGTAGGTATCTGTAAATTTGTTAAAATATAACCTATTTTTCAATTTATCGCGGTTGTTACAGCGCCATCTTTTAGAATTGGCGGGCTTTACTAAGGCTACATATCGTTCATCTGGGTTTGACCCCCATGACTCACGGTGGATTTCACAAACATTACTTAAATAAAATTTAATCATGCGTTAAAAGTAAACGTTGCTATGGTTACATGTACTGAAGGTTTAGGAATGATTATTCTTAACCGATAATTAAATGTAATTGGCTTTTAAAGCTTAAATTTATATAAAAAATTGGTTTGGTTAATTTAGCGCCCTCTTTTATTTACAATGGCGCACAATTTTTAAAGTTGGCACTATTGCAGTCAAATTTTGATTGACAAGTTTACAATAAGGTGTTATCTTAAGATAACCAGTACGATATTGCAATACTCTGTCAATAAGGGAACACTATGATACTACAACGTAATTATGAAGCCGACGGAAAATCTATTAGGAAATGAAGCGACCAAGATTATAGTTTAATCACGGTATACCTACATCTCAAGAAATTAGTGATTACCTACCTTCAAAGTAACTATTAGATTTCCTTTTTCATCATTCCGCCACACGACGAAACAGTGATTTCGTTTGCCATCTGTCGGCAACTCGCACTCTTCTTTCCCGCTGCAGGATTTGGTAGGATCCGTGCACATGGTTAAGTTATAATACTCGCAGTGAGTAGTGGTCGTCGCTACTGCCGCGGTGCTTATCAGCGGATCTGAGCACAAGCGAAAAAAAAATAATAACGTAAATATTACCATACCACATCACATCACATCAGCTGAATCAAAACCAACAACAAACTCACCTCTACCCAGGATGAAGAACAGAAACAAGATCATATTGAATTCCACGGTGGTCTCTAGCTGTCGCATATCAGTCCGTCGTCGCTTTGGATTTGTTTATTTACGTTTTTTGCGTATTATTTTGATATCCAAACATGGATAACTTGGGCCAGGTCAGGATTTACGGGCGCGTAATATCAGCGAGAAATTCGCTACCATAATCGCGCATACCAACTTGACGCCGCGAAAAACCAAACGTAACGAATGCCCGATTTCAGCTGCAAAACGGCGAGCCGTGCATGTCTTTAACTGGAGCCGGATCGCTGGATGGTGCGCCAAAGTGTTCCGTCGGAATCGGACAGAAATGCGACGAAAATAGAAAAGCACGCATTCTTGTCGCTGCGCCTCTGCACCGCAGCCAACATTTAGAATAGGAAGCACAACTTATCACCTATTTTCGTCCGTCTTGGGTCGGATGGTATTTGTTACGAACGGGTGCTAAACATAGAAGCCGATTAATTAAGTGGCTTTTATGCGTGCGCGACACTTCTCCCCGTGATTCTTTTCACTCTCACGCACCGATGGCGCACGAAAATAAACAAGCGGATTTAAAGCACTCCCACCACCGGTGTTACGTTATTTATTTAATCGGTTCCCGATAAAATTCATCGTCGAGTTTTCACGGCAGGAATTGCACCGGCTTACGTTGCAACATGGCGTATCAACTCGCATTAAGGAATTAATAAATTACTGCGGACGGTGCTGCGTTACTGTGCTACTTTAACAAACTGTTTAGAAGGAGATGGATTTGAAAGCGTATTTTTGAGATTGGAGTTTTGTATCTTTTTCCGGGAATTTAATCGTTTTGATTGCTTTCGAATTATTATCGAAAGATTAGGTACGAAAGCGATCGATTGTATTTTTCATTTCGTATTTTTATTGATTAAACTTATGCATTCCTTGTATGTAGTTACAAGTATGTAGGGCGCCAACTCGTTGATAAGTAAATTGTTAGGTACAAAAAATATAGGTACATAAAGGTGCGTTTACACTAACACAATGTTGCCAACGCTCGAAAACACATTTTTACTAATTACAGTTTGTTTTTGAACTAGGAACTTGGGGAAGTAGCAGTTGTCACTCTGTTTTAGGCAGATTGACACTGCAATTTATCAGCATACATTTTTATTACTCTATTAAATTTGGATGTAAAATTGATCATTTTTTGTTTTTATTGCTTTTTGAATTTCATTATTTTGTATTTTTAAAAATTTGTAGTATTTCATTTTCTTTGCTTTCTCATCGTCCTTTTTTTATTAATGTTTTTAAATTGTTTATACTACTAATTCAATTGTTAAACCCTGCTGACAACCGATTTAGAAAACCAGCTTGATCAGTACGGGGTGCGGGAGGGGAAACTCAATCACTTCGTCATCAGTGATCGCCAAATGAGTAACTGCAAATGGAATGCAATCAGTGATTTTTAAGTGAATTTGAATCGATTCGCGTTCAAATAAGTTGTAAATGGAGGACGGCTTTTGTTATATTAATTCTGTCACTTTGACCTTTTCAAGATTTTAATCCGCCATCTTAGCTCCATTCAGTGTTGCCAACACTATTAAAATTAAATACCATTTCGCAAGAGGGAGTTTTGCTAATAATAAGGGATTTTTCCAACAACTCAAAGGACATTTTGGACTCGGAAGTTTGGCAACACTGAACAAACGTAGGGTTGTAGATACAAAATATTCTAAAATGCCGTATTTCTACTTCACTAAGCATACGTGTTGATGTTAAATTGTAGTTAGAATCAACTATAAAGCAGTTCCAATTTATAGATGACTTGTGCTCGTCAGTAAAACCCAATTTAATTAATTTCTACAGTAAAATTATGTACAGGGAGATCGAAATTGATTGTCCTGATCCTACACTACTTTGTGTGAGCTTGATATCAATGGCCGCGTTCAGGTAACTGCAGCAGCTGAGTTGCTGACTAAGCAATCGTTTGTGATTGGTTCAAATTAAAGTAATAGCCAATCACAAACGATTGCTTAGTAAGCAACTCAGCTGCTGCAGTTACCTGAACGCGACCAATATGTATTTACATCTATCACACGAAGGTTAGAACGAAAAGCAGTGCGTGCACAGAACATTCATGAAACTTACATCCAAACCTAACTTAATTAACAAAGAACATAATTATTGTTTAATCAGATTGCTTTTACAATGAAATAAACCATTTTTCATGAATGAACGGTCGACAAAATCTTGGGATATCTAGTAACTTCCCCGGATCTCCCTGTGTTGCTACTTTCATTTTAATAATTGGATGTGAATGTCGATATCAAGTTCGTGGAAAGCAGTATGGGATCAGGACAATCAATTTCGATCGCCCGTTATTAAGCGTAATACGTCGTTAATGACAGAAACTTGTGCCACCTTAAGTCATGAAGGTATACGTTCAGAATATCACATGTAAGCGAAAATTAAGTTGGCAACAATTCACCAACTTGCCAAATTATATAAAGATGTGCTTTAAACTGCATTTTAACAATCCAAGAGTTCAGAGTTATTGTAATTATTGAGAAATGAGAAACAAGGTGAAAGAGCTGTTCTGTTTACATACATAAACTACGTATTTGGCGCCACTGTTTCTGGCAACGCTGTCTTCTTCTGACGTCATTATTAGCTATGAGCTATGACGTATTACTGCCCATAGTTAACTTTTAGGGCGTGTACCGCAATTACCAAATTGTAACCAGGGTTGGTTGTGGTAGCTAAATATTGAGTTTCTTAAATGGAATCTGTTATTTACGGAATGCAATATTTAGCAACCACAACCAACCTGGTTACAATTTCAATACACGCCCTTAATGCGTCGTATACTATCATCACATTTCATATCCTCTAGATATGGTATGATATAAATGAAACACAAAGCACTCATCATTTAATATAAAACATTCAAGCACCCATCGTTTTTTAAATATTAAAAAAATATATAAATAAGAAAAGTTTCTTTAATTTCTTCTTTTTTAACACATAATTTACATAGTACACAAGCCTTGAAAAAAAATCTGTATATTCATATAATTTCAAAACAACTCAAAACATAAAAAAAAAGGTAACTTCAACGTAAGATATGCGCTTGCGGCCTGACCGGTTCCGGATCGGGAAAGTACATTCCGATGGAAACTACGGTAAAGATTCCCGTTATAGCTACTAAAGCTACCGTCGCAGTGACCGTAAAAAACTGAGGATACTGATACCTGAAACGTAAACGAAATCTCCACACACAATCGAACACCAGAATTTAAAGGGGGTTGGGGGTGTGTTTACCTGAAGTACCATGCAGAACTTAATAAGAAACTAATTAAGGCTATTAATAGATTCCCGAGGTCCCAATCTCTGTTGTTATTGTTGCTACCGTTCGTCCTGCTGTTACTGTTTCCTAACATCGAGGATGAGGCGTTGCTGCTTTCTTCGGTGGCGCTGACGCGTTGCTGGTGTATTAAACAGTGAACAACGCAATTGTCAAACAATCCGTAATTCTGTAGGGTGTCATTATCACGTTGCAAGACTTGTCCGTTGAATATTAGCTTCACCAGTTTATTCGTTGCAAGTTCCACCTGGAAATGTCTCCTAAAATACGAAACGTTATTTTGTTTGGTTGAATTGAAACGGCCGTGATTACCGTTTGAAGTCGCCTAAGAGTTCTTCTAACCTACCATCTACGAGTTTAAGGTCGTCATTGATGTACTTCAGTTTTATTCGAATATTGTTCCGAAGCGGTTCGTCCATAACGCTATTATCATTATCGGCGTCTTCTGTTTCTACGGTATCGTTTCTGTCTGCGTAATTGTGTTCCATAATAGGAGGATCCGAGATCGTATCGACTTGTTGGTCTGCGACGATGGGAATTTCCTCTTCCGTTGGGGCTAAAGCGCGAGTCCAAATGATTGTAAATAATGCGAGAGAAGGCGCTTACTCTGCTGCTTACTTATTAACGTGTCTCTTCTTCCTTCGAAAAATGCGATCCTCCTCTGTCGTAAAACATTGGCGTCCGCGTCCATCACTTGAATTATTCTAGTTCGCTCGTCCTCCTGGGTGCTCGAACTTGCTACCTCGGAGTTTGCACCGGAAGACGAATCCGACGGCTTGTTCCCGTCTGTATTTTCCCCCGAACTATTAGATCCTGCCACAGCTTCGCTGCTTTCGGTGGGCGTCGCCTCTTGAGATGGATGTGTGCCTGCAATAACCGGATTCGTAACACCTTTAAAAGTCGAGTTAACTCGCTTTTACTTTCGACCAGCGTCGACGATACTGTGTGATTGGTTAGCCTCTGTAAATGCCTGGATCTTCTCAACCTCGTATCAAAGAAGTACACAGTTCGCACATGCCAGTTGTCTCGAATGTTTGTGGTCCACCAAGCCAGGCTGACTGCAAGAAACGGTGAGTAACTCGCTTGGCATATTGCGCACGAAAATCACACTTACGGACGATTACAATGGCGATCGCGATGATTACCTGTGAAAACTCGGAGTACACGTCGCCCGTGAACGGTATCTTGTAGAACCTGAAAAGAACCCGAAGTCAGAAAAGCGAGTAATCGGGGAGGAACCTTGGATATCAATTTGGCAAGGTTACGCCTGTTACTGATTAGTTACGAAATGGCTTAGTACATTTTAGGTCGGGTTTTCTTTCGCACTCGACTCCGGCTGACATTAATTAAGACGTAAATAAACTTTGACGTTTGATATTTGACATGATCGAAATCAAAACTACCTGCTGACAGATGAGAACGGAAAAAAAAACTGAAGCTGTAGGGAAACGCGAGCTACCAACTGTGATGCGATGAACGTAAGTCGTTCGGATCTGTGCTACAATCTGAAACCTTAAAATAAGCCACGAAACGTAAATCTGTATTCACGAAGCAACAACAAAAAAGGATGAATAAAAAATTGCATTAATTTATCGGTCAACAGGTCAACATACGTTTTGTTGTACTAAACCAGCTCCATAGAGGGCGCTACCTTTTTAAATACAATCGAAGAGTTAAGAATTAACAGGAGGGAAGCTGCGGCAGTAGGACATTTGCAATTACACTTGATCGAAGTTCGGTTGGTTTCTGCAAAATTGTGGTTTGCTGGCATCCGTAGTGAAAAAATAATTGCTGGATTTTGTGTTTGTATCTGAGTGTAGTACGAATTTATGTATTTATTTAGCAACTGTGATTAATAATATAGGGTAATTCCGGGGGGAGATACCTACTGAAGAGATGGCCAGCGAAAAATTTTTTTTTTTTGCTTAAATTTAATATGTGGCTCAGCCGATGGACTAATTCGTTATTTAACGTATTTAGTTCTCTCAAGTTTATTCACCGACGCACCAAAAGAACTGAGTTACAACAACGTAAGTCCAGGGTTTGCAGTGACGATTACGAGCTATTTATAATTATTAGGTATCAGTTTATTGCGGATTCCTGAGGGTCGTTCAACCGTAAACAAATAAATAGGTCATTAGGATAGTCCCTTAGCGCCGGCGGTAGACTCTAGGTAGCAGGTAGTCGACCGTCTAGAGGATAGGATAGTGCATGCCTAATTGAAGTAATAAAACTTTGGGTGATCCTTGGGAACTTCTAGCAGGTAGACTATCGATTCAGTTTCGGTCCGGTTATTTAATTTGGCAATAAGTTTAATTTGTTTTTGTTTGGACAGTTTTATTGGTTATTTAGTTGTCCATAAAAGTCAAGAAACAAGGTGACATGTCGGCGTGTTACAGTAGCTATAATATGTTTGAAGAAGAAAACTGTAAAATGTGCAAATGCATAAAATAAAAATAAACATAGATATTTAAAACTGTGATAAATTTTAACGGACAAAGAAATGCCTCTTTTGTTTAAATTTTAAAGTAGATTAGATACTTTAAAATTTTAAAGTTCTTCAGTGAAAATAATATGAAATAAGAAAAAATTGAAAGCAAATTTTTTTTTACAAAAGAAAAGATGTGTATTTGAGTAAAGTAAAGTATAGTATATATAAAGTAAGTATATTATAAACAATGGTGAACTGTGTGGTTTGTGGTCGTTCCTGAATTTTATTTAAAAAAAAATGCTTGTGTGCATATTTAGTTACCATTTTGGACAAGAAACTACTGTTTAGTATAACTCTCTCCTGTTTATTCTTTACTCGTTGAGTACAATGACGAAGAGTAGGTATTATTCAAGAGACGACACTCCGTGTCGGCACGTTTGATCTTTGCCGAGTAGTTTCAATGACCTCGAACCAGTTGTCCCTTTAAATTGGCGTAGGCGAAATACGGGGGAAACGAACAGCAAATGGCGTTGACACGACACAGTGTGGCATACAGTTTTCACCAATCAGATTATCGCAGACACAATTTTAGCATACGAAAGGGCATTTAAATGTTTTCTCTTTTCTAATTTACACTTCCTTGTTCAAGTGTCCCCTCTTGTATAAGTTACCTACCCTTTGACAATGAAGTAGATTTTCCAGATGATAAAGGTAAGCCTGTGTAATGGAGCCAAGATGCATGATATATCAAATTCTTGCCCGGATCTCATTATTGTCTGCTACTGTATAATGAAGCAAAATCGAAATTGGCTTTCAGTCAGACGGAAGTTACCACTTTGCAATTTGTTAGTTTCTGCAATATGGTAACAAGCGATCATTATAAAAATTAATTAGGGTAGGCGTTGGAATTTAAACGCATGTCTTGGTTAACGTCATATTAATACTGGTTGTCAATCAATTGTAACACAAATAACACGCTGACGTTACTTGCGCAGTTATTCATAGAGTTCAAACATTTTTTTTTTTTTTAAATAAAACTGTTTTCTTGCTTTGTAGAAACGTCAAAGTGACTGAGGGAACGTTCGATGAACTAAATGCACACGCAGTTGCATCGTCAACTCTAATTCGTTTTTCCTTTGATCACTTCTTAGTTTGTTGACATCCGCAGAGAAAAAATAATTGCCAGATTTTGTGTTTATTGTATGAGTGTACTACGAATTTAAGTGTTTATTTAGCAACCGTGATTAGTAGTATTTATATACGAGCCCAACGTCAATGAAGTTCGTAGTCGTACCCCTTTGAATGATTTTTAATTTATGTAGAAAACGGTTACGGAAATTTTGTCTTACTTAGTTAAATTTAGTGAATTAAATGTGATATAAACAATGGTGAACTGTGTAGTTTGTACTCGTTCCTGAATTTTATAAAACGCTTGTGTGCGCCTATGACATACACATACAGCAACAGCGGTCATAATTAGTTACCACGTTGGACGAGGAACTACTGTTAGTGTGACTCCCTCCTGTTTGTTCTTTACTCGTCGAGTACAAATAAGTAGAATCATAAATAATAATAACTTTCGGCATGTTTCAACAGATGGCGTTATTGAATGCCTTTTTTTGTGACTGTCCAGAAATGACTGTCGGTTAAAACTCAATGGATGGTATTTTTTTTTAAATATAACCCGTCTTTAACCAGTGAATCGCCTTTTTTACGTTTTGACAGAAACATAACCTCAATAAAAGCCTGAATTACCAAATTCGTCTAAAATATGCATGACATGTCAAATTCTTGCCCTGATTTTATTGTCCGCTACTGTACAATGAAGCCTGGCCTGACTTTCAGTCATCTCCGATAATTTTGGAAGTTGTAGACTTCACCGGCATACAATAATTTTTATTACGTTTTCGAAGTTTACGCTAAAAGAAGAAAAATGATAGCGCATTTCCTTTTCCTTATCCCTAAATTTTTGTACTATTTTAAGTTACCTTAAAAACAGTTTTGGCTCAAATCTAACCAATTTCGTAAGTTCATAATCTGATGTGACTTATTTTGGAAAAGAAACTTATTTGCCTGTTTTCTAAACACCCCGTATTTAACATTAATAACGAGGATTGCATTTTATTGTAGAAATAATTTTAGACGAAATATAAATCGTTCGGTGCAGAGTTTTTTAAAAACTTTCCACGTTCATTTCAATGGATAGCTCACAGTGCCCACACCCACTACAAAAGGTCACGAAATTAAAAAAAAAGGCCCCGGCTAATATTCATGTCTCCGCTTGAACTACGCCTAGTTAATTTTAATGACATTTGTAACCCCTCAAGACCTTCGTCGCGTTTCCGTTGCATTGTAAGCGAACCCCTTTTAACAGATTAAGTCGTGCTCAGTCGCTTGGAGCGTTACACATCCTGTGATTTTCATGACATGAGAAAATTCGTAATCTTTAATTTTAAACAATTCCCGTAACATTCCGGATTCACTTTGGATCGTCATCTAAGTAATTGCTTTGACTTTATCAAATTTAAGCTAACGCAAAAGCATGACCTTACTGAAGTGCAAGACTCACGAAAACGTACATATCTTTTTATTTAATCGAGACGCATAATTAAAAGCGGTATTTCACCGCACAAACTATAAACCTATAAAGATATAAATAAAAATGTATCATCAAGAAGGTATGTATTTAATGCGTGCGATAACACAAACGAACTTGTACCGATTAAACCAATTTATTTCAAGTGCTTAATTCACAACTAGTGATAAGGGAATGACAATGTATCGAACGGGGAAGTAAATTGAAGATGATTGGCCTCCCTGTCAAGAATACTTTTAGACATCGTGCATTTGTTGAAAAAAAATGAATTGAATTGAATGTTTGCCGAAGCACTTGCAGACCAGAACAGAATACTGAGACGCTCGCGAAATTTGTTGTCAAAACAAAATCGATTATTGCATGTTTAATTTCGAAAACAAACTCGTGGCCAGACGTTCGGACCTGACGGTAGCAAAATTCGGCCGGACGATTAGGGACGCCGCTCTGTCCTTTCTCAAGAGGATAACCACCCAGAGAGTCTTTAGAATTCTATAACTTAGAGCACCATGCAATTGGCACTACTGTCACAGACATCATAAAACAAGTCTGCTTGACATTTTGGCTTGTGTTCGTTTAGATTTGTATGCATTTTGGTCGCGCTAAATGGCTGTTATGAGAGCGAGATCAAATTGCGTCACCAGTTAAAGTGTTTCGCTTTAGTCTGGTTTCTTTCAACGAGCGCAGAATGTATTCAAAATTTCAGCCTGTTCACTTGTAGCATCAAGCGGTTGCACATGTTGGGAGACCACCGCGAATTTGTATCTGATAAGCTAATTGGGGTGGCGTAATTTATGAATGTGTAGGGGAAAATGCATGGTTGAAATTTGAGGCAGCGATTATCATTGGTCGAGGTGATTTCAAAAATTATCTTGCGAAGTCCGAGGGGTTGGGTTTAATTTTGACTTGGAAAGGACGAAGCGCGGAAACAATCAGACAGAATCCGAGCTCTGGCATGAACGGTCGAGTTCAATTTTAATTTTAGCTTAGCGGTTTTCTTCAGCGCTTGCAGTCATTTACTCATTTTCTAGATGAATCATTTATTTCGGTACGGTTAAAATACAGTGTGTTAAGAAAGGGCAATTAAACAAAACACGAAAACGTGCGCGGTCGCACCTTTTTACATTTATTTGTATTTCTTCGTCACACCTTTGCAACCGCTAATGGCTGTATTTTTATTTGCACAGGGAAGTCACCAGCTTGAATCACTGGTCTAAGGCGAGTTATATCTGCCGCCGAAACCAAGTGGGCACAATCTAACGCCAGAAATCCATCTATTCATAGCCATCTTCTTAACAGAGTTTCTCTCACACTCTATGTGTGGACCGAAGTGTGGTCTTTGCCGAGAGATTTGCAGGTTAATTAGAAGCGATTTGCCGAGAGACTGAAAGTGCCATAACCGCAAAAGCGGAGTAGCGGAGTGTCATTTGAGTTCATTGCGCCAATAAATTAGTTAGATAGCCCTTGTCTTAAAAAGGGGTAAGTATTTTGGTTCAACTTCATCATCAACAAATTCATCAAACTCTCTTTTACTTACTTTCGTCTGTCCTCCATTAGCAAGTATTGCGGAGGATCAAAAACTCGTGAAAAATCCGTGTCACTTTTCGTGACCTTGATGTAATCATTTGGATTCCCCGTACGAGTTTTGCGGCAAATATCACCAGCCCGAGAGCATCTTTACGTTCACAACTATAGTTCGTCGTTGGAGCCCTTGAAGGAGCTGTCGATCGGGATCGAGCCAGCGTCATAAGCTGTAGTCCCCAGACTGCCCGAATTTAACGTAGAGTTGGTGGGACACGAGTGTGGTATTGTACAAACAACCCTCTGTCTTTTAATTACATGCGTCTCTAAGTTGATTACTGGGTGCCTTCAGTGCCTTGTGATACCGTACTTGTCGGCTTAAGACCGAGGTTCCTTAAGAACCGACCTTAAACTTTCAATCTTGTAAACGTCATTTGAGTCCATTGCGCCAACAAATTAGTTAGATAGGTTTAGCCGACGAAAAAACCGTAGAGTGATTAAAGAAGGCGGACATTGTAGCACACCCTTAAAGCGATTGGACATAGTTGAGAAAAGATCCTACCCATTCGACCTGAATTAATAGTTTAGCTAGCGATAGGGTTTCCCATCACCTCCGAAAGGAGTCCCTGAAAAACTAGCGGCGATTGCTATTGATTATCTTGCACATTGATCGCCGATGGCGGCATTTTATATCACATACTTCTCCAGAACGTCTGATTAATTAGTTAATTGTTTCCATTAATTAAGTACACTGTAGACACATTGTGTCACACTGTGCGTTGGTTGGTTGAGTACGATCTGAAGTGGCAAATACTAGCACCAAGACCAATCTAAGTTGAACATAGACTAATTGTTAATTTAATTGAGGAACAGGTGCGTGTGCACCAAGTCACCAGCTGTGTAATTGAAGTCAGTTCGGTTGCTACGATATTTGAAAGTGAAATCCGTTAAGCGAATTCTACTGTACTTCCTTATAACCGTAATTTTGTTTCTCTGTATTGATTTAAAACGCAAGGGTTTTTACGCTCATTATATCAGATCCCACAGTGGCTGGTACAAGGAGTTTTTACCTTTTTTTTTCTCTCAATAAATAATTAATTAAATCTAACTTCCGCATTTTATTTAAACGTATTTAAAATTGTGGTGTTTTGTACTGTATTACTTGAGCAAAATGGTTTTTTGCCTTTTGTGGCCCTCTGCCTGTCTATTTATTCATTTTAATTGTTTATTGATCAGACCTTCAGCCTTTTAACTTTTGCTAATTTTAATATGTATTAATGGCCTTCAACCTTTCACTTTTCCTTACTTTGCTTACGTCATAATAATTTAACTTATAATGTTCATAATGTAACTTGGCCATCAGCCTTTTACCCTCGTTCAGTGAAAAAACGCGATCTCTCTACAGGGTGTTCCGTTTAGAAAACTGCAACTTTAGACTTTTTTTCTTTCTTTATAAAAAAAACGACGATTTTTGTATTTTTTTCCTCCGGCAATTTCCAAGGCTGAATACAGGATGTTTCATTAAAAAAAAATTGTACTTCAGATTATGTTTCGAGTAGGTACGTGATTTTCATTTATTTATGATGACTTTTCGATATTTAATTTTTTATTCTCTATTTTGACATGCTGGTAAAATGCTTTATTATAATTTATTTTTTCGTTCACTTTGATAAAATTTATAATATGACGTTGGCAGCCTGATGAAGGTTTAACAGCCGAAACCGGTAGCTAAAAATCGGTCAAAAATTTCGATCAAAGTTGGCGGGGAAAACTGTTGTTTTCAATTGTCAACCCTGCCGGGGATTGACGCAAGTAGACTTCGGGGGTAACACACACACACAGAAAAAAAAACTTTCCCAACTTCCCTACCTTACATTTAAACATTTAATTAATCTTTAATTTTTAGTTACTGAGATTTATTAAGTAGAAATGAGAATTCTTTCCCACCTCATTTAATTCCCCGTGTGCGTTTGCACGAGACCCCCCCCCTCGGCTCTGTTGACCTGTGAAATGTAAATTCGGAGGGTGTTTACCCCTTAATTACATTAAGCCTCATAAAAATGAATCACCTCATTATTTTGTTTACCGATTCCCACTTAATTAAGGTTTCCCCAAATCGCGAACGAACTTAACAGGTGAAACTTTTCTGCAAATTTCTTCGCGTCCTGAATTCAAATTTGGAATTTGGGGAGGGGGGGGGTGAATGAGTTTGCGGCGTTACGTGAAATGCAAACACGGAAATTTTCGTGCGACGCGACGCCGCGCCCTTACCTAAATCAACCTGCCTTACCCTTTACGGTGTCATCTTTTCTAATTTACGGGGGCGGGGGGGAGGGGGGGGGGGTTGGACCCGAGGCATGCAGTAATTACGAATAAATTTTGGAGGAGTTATAAATTACATGGGCGTGAATTTATCTAAATTACTTATTTACAGGTGTCCCTAAATTAAGGCGACCGGTCGTCATTCTATAAAAATTGGATTAATTAATTAAGTCAAGGTCCATTTCACATGTAAGTTAAGTACAAGTTGCTTTCGCATTTTATGATTTCCGACGAGACTCGCATCTTTCGACGCCGACGGACATGTGCTGCGAATTCAGATGTTTCGGGCTAATTAATGAAGTGGAGCAGCTGCCGATAGGAGTTCGAATTCGTGCAGGCTGCACAGTGTGTCATCAAAAAATATCGATCATTGCACCCCAGAAACCCGAACACACCCTCAGCCCATCCCGTTTCCACTTGCGTGCCGTAATCGTCTCCCTTCCGGGGACGTCGAAACGTCATGTACCGCCGACGTCCCCATTTTTTTCGATGTCATCGGCGTTAAAGAGATAAATTATAGTGCGGGGGGCATCCTGTGTAAAATTGTAATGGCTGGTGTAAATTGCACTTATCTGCGAACGTGTGAGGCAAAAAATAACGCGAGAACGTGATTAATATTTAATTGCCTAAGGAAATTGCGATATCACAAAATTATAGTATGTAGTACTTTCTAACACGTAAAAATATATCCGCCGGGAATGCTGGAATTAATTGCGATTATGAGCTTGCTTACATCCCATAACGCGGCTGCTGAGATTGCAATCTGAAGTGTACGTAACGATTGCTCGAAATGCATCGATGCAAGTGTAACTGTATTCAAAAACAATTCAATTTCGAACTGCCATTAAAAAATAAAACAAACCATCTCAGCTTCTTGGGGCACCCTGTATAATAAAAAAGAAAACATTTTTAAAACATACCCAACAAAAACGTCGCTTGCAAGTTAATTTCTAGTTTGTTTTGTTTTAATGTCTAAGTTATTTATAGAGTTGTAGCTAATTTAGTACAGATTGAAAAATCGAAATCCGGAAAACGGATTCGACCGCCGATTAATTTCCTGTGTTTATTCCGCGGACTTTAATAATAACAGGTGTGCCATATGCACCGGCAAATGCCTAAAAATATCGGCTGGCATTTGCCGACCTTTCACTTTTATCGTCGTTAATTTTTCCTCGATTTCGTCTGCCGCCGAAAAACATTTCGACGGAAAGCCTCGTCGACGATCTGCGAAAGTTTATTTTTTCTTCGTGTGACTCGAGTCCCTCGGATTTATTTCGTGTAAATAAAACATAGAAACTTTAATTTGGCCTTGCGCGACAAATAGGATTCTAAGAAGTTTGCTGTTTAATATGTGAACATGTGAAGTCAACAAAAAAATCTCTCCGAGTATTATGTGGAAAGTTTTCAGCCATTTTTAAATCGCAGAAAAATTACTTTTTCGTTTTGTTTGCTTGAAAATTTTCGTAAGATACTCTACCTTATTTTAAAGACCTTCTGCATTATTTTAAACTGAAAATTAAAAACAAAAAAAACCAAGGATCTACTTTTGAATAATTATTTTTAAAAAATATGGAAATTCACGATATTCTTCAGAATCACAGTGCGAATAGATCGAATTAAAAAAGGATATTTTTAACAGGTCCAAAAGTTTCATATTTTTGCAATTTTTTTTGGAAAATGTATACAGGGTGAGTTACTAAGCGCGTCTTCTTCCACAGCTCATTTATATGACGAGATAATTTATTTTTCTTTCGCAAGGAGATTCTACCTATTAAGCACTATAACCCAAAATTATTTTGACTCGTACAGAGTGTTCCGTAAAATAATGGCAGCATACAGCAGGATTTTTTTAAATGAGATACCTGTGTATTTTCTTACAGAAAGACATAACGCTTGATCCTCTAAACAATAGCACATAAAATATTTATATTTATATAGGGTGATTCAAGGAACCCGTTCATTAGAAGTTTAGGCACTTGCCTTCATTATTTTCCTCTTAAAATTTTTAATGAAAATATTTTCAAAGTATTTGAATTTCCGATTGTACCGGAAGTCGATGTCAACCTCATTATCCATAATCTAATAACGAACAATTGATTCAAACCATTATTCAACAAAATTAACCTAAAAATACAGCTGAAAATTTTAAATTAGTTCACAAATCTATAATAAAAAAAGGAAAGATTCAGCATGGTTATTGAATGTGGTATGAAACTACAAGAAGAACTACTAAAGAAAGAGAAACTATTTATAGGGTGGAGTAGATGTGAAGTTAAGGAAGACCTCCAAATCGCGAGGTGTTATAATTGCCAAAGGTACGGACATATAGCAAATAATTGTAGTAAAAGCAGGGTATGTACAATCTGTTCTGAAGAACACCTAACTGCGAGCTGTACCAAAATGTGCTAACTGTGAAGTTGCGAAACAGAAATATAACCGTAAAATTGAAACTGGCCATACAGCAACTAAAGGTACTGGCGAAGGAACACCAGATCGACATATTGGGTGGTATGCATAAAGCAAAGTACATGCTAATACTTCAAGCACCTACTTCGAAAGTGAAGTGAAGATACTAGAGCACAAGAGTACATAGAAGTTTTTACTTCGCTATAGAAGCACCTACTGTAGTATCTACTTGCAAGCCTCAGATTCATTGTAATACGTGCTGTAGTATATGCTTCAGAACTGCAGTAGGTACTGTCACGATGTCATTATCTGAGGAAATAAGTAAATTTAAATTCATTTCGTAATTATTGCAATCATGTGCATTTCAAAATTATGCAGAATCAGCATCAATTGAAAGTTAAGTAGAACAATGTCGCGATACACATACTTGCATAAACGCAAGCTATGCGGAATGCAGGTGTGTTGTTTACATGTGCCAATTAAGATCGAGGCAATTAGAACGCTTTAAGAAAAACAAATTTGGCAAGGATCAATTGATGCTGATGCGGTTTAGAACTTTGAACCTTGATCGAACACATGGCTTAATAAAGATGAATTGGATTCTGTTATAATAAGAGGATACAAATTAATGAATAGTTACTGCCAAACTGAATACTGATAGCTTTGATAAGGTTTTTGAAGTTAGTACGGTAAATATAAAGTACAAAGATAATGTGTTCTCACTTTCATGTGTTTATCGCGCACCTTTAAGTGACGATACGATAATCCAAAGAATGAACTTACTTCTAAGTAAAATATGCAATAACAATAAAAAAAAATTGTAATATGTGGTGATTTCAATATCAACATGCTTACTGATGGTAATCTACAAAGATTGTTGATAAATACTGGCAAAGAATATATTTCAAATTATTCAGGAGCCAACTAGATTCTCCTACACCTCACGTACTCGATCTATTGATTTGGTTTTCTCCAATATTTCGAATGCTAACACTGAAGTTGTCCACAATCACCTTTCAGATGTACCTACATCCGTAAATATAGTCAACATAATCAACACAAATTCATTGGATACATAAAGGAAGAACGTTGGAACATACAATATACGAAGACGTGAACTAGAGTTTTGACAATTTTCAAAACAAACTTCTTTTACATTGCACAAAATAAAACGTGGTTAACACCTGAACTAAAACAACTGTCAATATTAATTAGAGCAATGACAGAAGTCAACAAAAACATAAAAAGTCAATGGGCGTGTTCAGCGGACACAACAGTTGACTAAAACCAGAAACGTGTTTCATTTATGTTGAGTTTAAAGAAGAAAAAACTGAGAAATCTAGCAATTCAAAAGAGGTTAGAATCTATGGTTAGAATAAACAAATGACTCACTGGCATCGCACTCACCGTAAATTATTTCTGGTGAGTAAATTCGGCAACTGTTGGCAGTAACCATTAACCGTTCAGCGTACCAAACAAGTCAACATACTCAACAGTTGTGTCCGCTGAACGCGGCCAATGGTAGGTACGATGAAAGACTTAAAATTCTAAAAGCGTTCTATAGGTCACAATTACATGAAGCAAAAAAGCGATATAACGACAAGAAGTTATTGGATACAACTTACATGAATAAAACTTGTTGGGAAATAATTAATGAGAACAGAAAACATTAATAACGTCCAATTAGAACCTGTCGAAACGACAAATCTTTCCAATGACTTTATAGTACAACTAGCACAAAGCAGTCCAGCACCACTGCAGAATCACAACCAGTTAAATAACTAGGTTTTTCTTAACATCGACAAATGAAGTTGAAATCAAGAAAGCCATAGTGAAGTACTGTAACAAAATGTCTTCAGACATAGATGGGATGCCTGGCAAAATAATATCTAATTACATAGCAGAACCCTTGTCGCAATTAGTCAATCTCTCTTAAAAAAAAAGGTGTATATCTCAACAGTTTAAAAAGATCCACAGAATATTGAAAACTATCGTCTAATTTCCGTACAATGTCAAATTTCAAAAATTTTTGAGTATACGTTCCATAACAGACTTCATAAATTTTTTGAATAATGTACTATTTTTAGCGAGAGTCAATATGGCTACAGAAAGTCAAAACGACCCTTCGGAATCGGCGATAAACTTTACCATAATAACATAGAGCTCGGGACCGCTGTGAATCTGGACTTACATTGTGGTAACCTGGTTCTTTTTGGTGCGTCGGCGAATAAACTTGCAAGAACAAAGGAGCCAATTACGTTAAATAAAATACGAATTTATATGTATGTATAGACAGACACCTACGGTGGAACACACACATAGACAGACAACCTAGTCGGGAAAACTAGATACCTGTCATTTGTGTTCAAAAAACTAAGAGAGGTCTCAGCAGGAGGCAGCTCATGGCCATTTACTATGCATTGTTTAAATCCCACATAAGATATGGAATTATTGAATGGGGCGGAGCATGTGATGGTAGAATCAGCGATATTGAAACAACGCAGAAATGGATCTTGAAAACTATTTGCTACAAACCTCGTGTGTATCCATCGGAAACCCTCTACCAAGAGACTGCTGAGACTGAAAATGATATACTGCGTACACAATGACATATTTGTGAAAAAGTGGAATTTGCAAATACAAGAAAATATTGTTCTGGTGACGTAGAAATACCCAGTGTCGTAGCCGAAATTATTTGTACGGAATGAGTTAGCCTGTAGTTTAAAATGCCTAATAAATATCTGTATATCAGGGGATGTTTGTTTACGTTTTGGCGATAAACCTAGCCGAGGGAACGTAAAATATTAAGAGGAGAGGAATGACAGTCTTCTCGTGATGCAGGATGAGAACGGTCGGTAAAGCGCTTAAGGAATTGTGTTACGCGTCGAGGTGACGGGATGTGTGACCTAGAGGATGGCTGCAGAGTATTGGCCTAAGAAGGCAATGTTCTCTGGCAGTAGTAGTAGTTTATTCTATTGGCAATGCGGGATGAGGATCATCGATGAGAAGGAGTTATTCTGATATAGCGAATATCGTCCTGATGCCGATGATCCAGGGGGGTCATATCGCGCACCAGTATACGACATCGTGTGTGACTTGTCGCAGTGGTCAGCACCGCTGATGAAGTGCACGATGTCGGCGAGGCAGTCAGCTGGTATTCCATATTCATTGTGAATGGGAATTCAGTTGGTTGTATTCCTGACCTGGTGGAAGCATTGTGCTCCAGAAAGGTCTAACATGACATGATGCTCACTGGATCGGAAACGGAGTGTGCTGACACTTACGCGGTCAGTGACATCAATTGATCCTAAGAACGTAAGCTTAGGAGGCAAGGTATGCTAATATCCATCGGGAGGGTGGGTTTTCGAATTACAGGTGAATGTGGGGTTAATGCATGCGAAGATAAGAAGTCAACGTCCAAGGATAACTTCCGTAGTGTCCATTATCAATGTGAGGGAATGGTTGCTACTAGATGCACCGTTGGATTTCCGCGGGGGCGTGCAGGCCCCAGGAAAGACAAAACCATCAGTCTGAGATGTTTTGACTATATAGGTACATTAGTGCCTGTGGAAGAGTAGGTACACATTTTCAAAAAAGAAAAATAATGAAGGCAAGTTCCTAAACTTGTAAATCATCTGCACAATCTGTTTACTTTCTCCCAGTTCTGTTTTTAAAAAGTGCGAAACATGCGAACAGATGTGCGCCAGGTAAGATAATTTCTGCTGCACCTGCAGTCCCAATTGGGATTAATTACATCCAGCAGGCCTGCAACTTGCACTCTTGCAACTTGCAAGCGCGGCTTGGGTTTCACGCGAGCGTTATTCAAATCGACTTCTGTGGGCATGCATGAGATGGGGGAATGGGAATGGGAATTGTGGCCGTCGAGTATTAACTTCCATGACGTAATGATTACATTATACGTTCGTCGTGGACCTTGACTAGGTCGAACGTACTTACCGAGTGAATGCAATCGCTTTAAATAAATATTTTGAAGAGCGGAACGATCTGCAATCGCTTTATACTAAGAATTTTGCACCGATGAATAACAACAGTCTTAAAAGAATAAAGAAACTCACAGAAATAAAGATCCATTCTGATTCATACCGGCGGAAACATTCGATTCGAATGTTGCTATCTCTACATCCGTAGCACAGGAAAATAATTAAGCGATAAATAATGATAGTGGTGAGAAATGATTCATAGTTTACGGAAGCGTTTCCTTTTTCTGCCGTGATGAAATGATCTTGCACGTCGAACGTATGTACATATACATACATAATTCTTATGGCTGTGTCTTTTGTCAACTGATTAGTCGTCGGAGTAACCGGAAGCTAACTCTTCTGAACGCGCCTGTGATAAATCACTTGGGGCTTAAAGGCGACGCCTAATAAATTTGTGACATCCGCCTCGAAACGATCGCTGAAAGTTTTATCTCCAGACGAACATTGTATCTGACTATTATCGGATTTAATGGCCCCGTAAATTTGGGGCTGGCTTCGCGGTGCTCACACATTGTTTAGTTTGGCGAAATAATTTGCAGACTAAATAACACGAAAGTATTTTCTGTAAACAAGGACTTCCACAAACAGGTTACTTTATTGTTGGAGCGTTTTTTTTTTTGTACATTTGGGTCAAAATTGTAATAACGTTAAACAGAGCATACCTCTTTCTGATAAACACTCGTTCGCTGGTTAGTCCCTTCTAGTTTTCTCTCTCTCTCTATCTCTCTCTCTCTCTCTCTTCATCTCGCTTATCGCGCATACGATGCATCGTGAGAAACGGATACACATACAACAAACAATGCGATTTACATCGGGTGTCCGAAAATATATCAAATACTACTCACCGGGGGGCCTGCGCGCCCCCGCGGAACTCCAACGGTGCATCTAGTAGCAACCATTCCCTCACATTGATAATGGACACTACGGAAGTTATCCTTGGACGTTGACTTCTTATCTTCGCATCTATTAACCCCACATTCATCTGTAATTCGAAAACCCACCCTCCCGATGGATATTAGCATACCTTGCCTCCTAAGCTTACGTTCTTAGGATCAATTGATGTCACCGATCGCGTGTCAGCACACTCCGTTTCCGATCCAGTGCACATCATGTCATGTTAGACTTTTCTGGAGCATAATGCTTCTAGCAGGTCAGGAATACAACCAACTAAATTCCCATTCACAATGAATATGGAATACCAGCTGACTGTCTTGCCGACATCGTGCACTTCATCAGCGGTGCTGACCACTGCGGCAAGTCACACACGATATCGTATACTGGTGCGCGGTATGACCCCCTGCAATGCCCCGGATCACCGGCATCAGGACGATATTCGCTATATCAGAATAACTCCAACTCATCGCATGATCCTCAACCCGCATTGCCAATAAAATAACCAGGGTATACCGTAATACTAATTCTGCCAGAACATTGCCTTCTTAGGTCAATACTCTGCAGCCACAATTCCTTACGCGCTTTACCGACCGTTCTCACTCTGCATCACGAGAAGACTATCCTTCCTCTCCTCTTAATATTTTACGTTCCCTCGGCTAGGTTTATCGTCAAAACATAAACAAACGTCCCCTGATATACAGATATTTATTAAGCCTTTTAAACTACAGGCTAACTTATTCCTTACAAATAATTTTGGCTACGACATTATAGAATATGTACATATTTTATACTTTATACATAACTAGGCTATACATACGGGTAGGCTAAAATTACAAATCAAAGCACAATTAAATTCTACATCCGATAGAGCAGAAATATACAGGGTGTTCTATTAAAAAAAAATAAATAAAGTTTTGGTGACTTGAAGTTAGCTTAAACAAACTTTCTAAACATCAACGCATTACTTAAAGGTTTCACTTTGAAATGACACATGGCCCTATCTAAAAAAATCAATTTTTAAAACCCCGTTGATAATCTGAATGTGCTAACGGAAAGAACAACTGAAAAATGTGTTGAAATTAATAATTCACCTAGATTACTGCACAACCTTTTCAAAGTAGTTAAAAAGAAGGGTTAGAAAATGTCTGGAGGCAGAAGGTGAACATTTCCAGCCCCTTTTATAAATTGATTGTTTATTTTTATTGCCAGAGTTATGTTCTTGAAGCTTTTCAACCTCAACTTGTTTTCATAATTTCACAATTCTTTGCCTTGTTTAAATTTTAGGTCACCTGTCATACTGACTTCAGACGCACATTTCTGAATTTATGATAAAGTAACGACACCCTCTCTTAATAATTTAAAACGAACTGCATTCTAATAAATAATTTAAGTACTGACACTTTCAAACTTGCTTATTCTATAGATAGGAATTGAGAGCGTAAATCGTCTTTTTAATTTTTATTACATTTTCTGCGCTATTTTCTACACCTACGTATATTATACATAAATATTATGCATTTTATATCGTAATTTACGTGTAATTAATCGAGGACTAACCTATATATTTTTATTATTTTTTTTACGATGATCAAGATGTGCTTACCAGGAAACAGAGAAATTATGTTAGCAGCGATCTTGAAATAAAAGATCGTCTACTTCTTGTCTCTATTTTGTGAATAGTGATTTAGTAATTTGACGGTTAATTTTTATTAAAGCACTAGTTTAGGAACACCCTATATATCCAAAAGATTGTGAAACTTTAAAGGTCATAATTGAAATGTGAAAGGCTACATTAGGCTGAGATTTTTATTAATAGATTTGAGATAACTTTACGTTTAAGATAATTTCTTTCTACAATGGTAGAAGTTATCTTCAGGATAAATAATTATCTTAAATTATTTGATGCCACGCATTGAAAATAAGAAGACGACGTAAACGCAGAAAAATATGTTTTGTTACGACTTAGGGGTTCACAAATTATAAACGTTGCTTATTTTAAAAACACTTTAATGTCTACGATCGTTTAACACAATGAAAGCGCAAATAATACCGAGCTTGCACACTTGTCTAACAAATAACACTTTTATAACTTAATCGTACTAATTCGCTAGCTACACACATCGCCTTCTAAATAAAACTGTCGAAGAGTAGGTATTATTCAAGAGACGACACTCCATGTCGTCATGTTTGATCTTCACCGAGTAGTTTGGCTGACCTCGAACCAGTTGTCTCTTTTAATTGACCAGGGGGAAACGAACAGCAAATGGCGTTGGCATGATGTAAGGTGTGACATACAGTTTTTACGAATCAATTTTCGTCCGGAAACACTCGATAGCACACGAAAGCACATTTAAATTGGCGTAATTTGTTGAGAAATTGTAAAATGTAAAATCTTATTTTGTAAAAAAAAAGAATTATTGATTGTTAACAAGTAATTACTAAAAAATAAAGTTTATTTCTGGTGAATCTGTTCATTTTTGTATAAGTTGTGACCTGTTAACGCAACAATGTCATTATTTATTAAAAAGTGCACTAGCGGCTGTGGGAGAGTACAAGTTTTCAGAGAAAAATAATGAAGGTTTGAGACGAACGGGTTCCTTGAATCACCCTGTGTACTGAGACTTCTGTATTAAAAAAAAGATACGCAACGTTTATGACTTGGGAATGACATGAAGAAGTTATTTTTTTTTTTTAATAACGAGAAATTCGACTTTGGTTTTTTAATGAAATATTTACACAATTTTATGTGAGACACCCAATACAAAGCAGGAGGACGAAGGAAAGCGTAATTAATTCAACTCTTAAATTAAATTTAATCAATTAACTAATTGTAAGACGAGAATAGAATGTGCTATTAACTATTGACCTCACTAAACAATCACCAGCACATGTAAATCGTTAGAGGTTCTATTTAGCGCTGCCTGCAGACGATGTATGTATGTTGTACATACAACATAGAAAGTAATTGTGTGAATGTGAACGAAAGTCACGCAAAACAATGTACAATAGAGAATTTAACTGCGCCTTTCTAAATACACATGTGCATAACATATTCCATTACATCTTGCAGAAGTCGTGCAGCTTTCGTTTTTTCTCGCAATCAGTGGAGTTTATAAAACTACGAAGTTGCGTTCTGTTTAGCTGTAAAAAAAAACAGACTCGGGTACACGTCATTCTCCAAACTTTTCGATCCAACCTCGTATTTAAAAAAGAGCGAGAAAGGAGAATTTTTTATTAAATTTTATGCTGTCCAATACATATTGATTTTGTATTAAGTGTACCGTAAAACGTGTGTTGTACATGTAAATCAGCAAAGATAACGTAGAACGGCCTTCACGATTTTAATAATAAAAAGGTGTGCACGTTTAATTTGCAAGATCATTCTGAAAATAATAGCGCTATTAATAGCCGCCGCCTGCAATTGCGAAAATGAGTTTGCGCGCGCTTTAAACTTTGTTGTTAATAAAATAGTAAAGTACGAAGTCTTTGGAATTGTGTAAGCGTGATTTGCAACTTGCCTGTATGGAATATGTAGCATGTAAATATCTGCTTCTGTAAATAAATCACAATTCTTATAGATGTGTTTCCGTTTCGACTCTACTTCTAATGAAACGAAGAGACGTCTTTAAAGAATCTTTGTGACCTTAAGAACTAAGCGAAGGCATTTCACCTAAAATCCGGCCTCTAACAATAACGTAACAGACACAAAATAATTAATCGCACTTAAGGCGATCCTACCGCTTCAGCTAATTTGACGCGCAGCTATCCGTTGGAAATTCTCAGATCATGATTCTTGTTGATCTCCTAAAGAATACTAATTTTCGTAAAAGTATCGACTTTATTCTTCCGAACCAGCGTATACCTACGTCACGACAAAGGTCAAAGTCACGAGTAATAATTGCAGTTTTACTGCTTGAAACGGTCGTGAAATTTGTTGACAAAACAATTTCGTTTAACAAACACGTGACCAGACGTGGCCTGACGGCAGTAAAATTTCAGCCAAATGATTAGATTAGGGGCGCCGCTCTGTCCTTTCTCAAGAGGATATACCACCCAGAGAGTTTTGGAATTCTATAACTTAGGGCACTGACATCATAAAACAAAGCTATTTGACATTTTGGCTTGTTTTCGTTTAGATTTGTATGCATTTTGGTCGCGCTCAATGGCAGGTACAGATCTGTTATGAGAGCGTCGCCAGTTAAAGTGTTTCGCTTTAGTCTGGTTTCTTTCAACGAGCGCAGCATGTATTCAAAATTTGAGCCTGTTCACTTGTAGCATCAAGCGTTTGCACATGTTGGGAGACCACCACGGAGCCGTGGGATAAGCTAATTGGGGTGGCGTAATTTATGGATGTGTACGAGAAAGTGCATGCAGAGGCGTGGGTTGAAATTCGAAGCAGCGATTATCATTGGTCGAGGTGAAGTCAAAAACTATCTTGCGAAGTCCGAGGGGTCGGGTTTAATTTTTACTTGGAAAGGACGAAGCGCGAAAAGAAGAGACAGGCTCCGATTTCTCGGGCGAACGGCCGAATTCAATTTTAATTTTGACTTAGCGCTTTTCTTTAGTGCTTGCAGACATTTCCTCATTTTCTAGATAAATCATTATTTCGGTACGGTTAAAATACAGTGTGAATTGGAAATTCAATACAGTGTACTCTTAGAAAATAATTCGAAAATATTCTCTGGCAAGTTGGAAACACGTTAACTGTTGTTTTCGATTTGTACAGGGAAGTCGCCAATCTGAATCACTGGTCTGAGACAAGTTATATCTGCCGCCGAAACCAAGTGTGCCAGCACAATTTGAAACCCAGAAATCAAGGCCAATTAATTGCGAACTGTATGTGTGTGGACCAAGCTGTGGTCTTTGCCGAAAGATTTGTAGGTTAATTAGAAGCGATTTGCTAAGAGACTGAAAAGGCTATATCCACCCATAGTGGAGTGTCGAAAAACAGTCAATTTGGGTCCATCGCGCAGTAAATTAATTAGATAGGTTTAGCCGACGAAAAACGACGAGGAGGGATTTGAAAAAAGGAGTACATAGTACCACGAGAAAAGACCCTACCCATTCGACCTCAATTAGTTAGTTTAGATAGGGTTTCCCATCACCTCCAAAATGAGTCCCTGAAAAACTGGCGATTGCTATTGATTGTCCTGCAAATTGATCGCCGACGGCGGCATGTTGCATCACATACGTCTCCAGATCGTCTGATTAATTAATTAACGTGTGTCCAACAATTATTGTAGTCCTGGGTGGCTGTAGAATCAAACATTTTTAACTAATTATTGTTTCAAATGGCATTAAAACATTAAATACGTAAATAAACGTTTATTTGTTGTCTAACAGTCAATATTTGAGACTTCAATTCAACGATACGAAGTAAAAATCGGCATTTATGTGTAACACCACAGCCAGGACTACAATAATTGTTGGACGCATGATACTTCCACTAATGAACTACACTGTAGACCCACTGTGTCACACTGTGCGTTGGTTGATTGAGCAGAACGAGTCTTAGAGTACGACCTGAAGTGAAGTGACAAGCACTAGTACCAAGACTAAATCTAGGTTGAACTTGAATTAATTGTCAATCTAATTAAGGAGCAAAGCCCTCCAACAACGATCTGTGCATGCACGGAACCACCAGCGGTGTGGTTTGAAGTCAGTTAGATCGTTCCGATATTCGAAAGTGAAATCAGTTAAGCGAGTTCCACTGTATTTCCTGATAACCGAAATTTTGTGTTCTGTGTGTTGATTTCAAACGCAAGGTTTTTACGCTCACTATATCAGACCCCTCAGTGGCTGGTACAAGGAGTTTTTTTACCTTTTTTTTGCAATGAATCATTAATTAAATCTAATGTCGTATTTTTATTAAACGTAATTAGTTCGTCTGTTCTATCGAGTTATACACCGCCGCACCAAAAGAACTGAGTTACAACAACGTAAGGCCAGGGTTTGTGGTGACGATCACGAGCCATTTACAATTATTATCAGTTGATTGCGGATTCCTGAGGGTCGTTCAACCGTAAACAAATAAATAGGTCAATGGGGTAGTCCCTTAGCGCCGACGGTAGAGGATAGGATAGTAGATTGCTACCTATCAGAAGGACAGCAAACTTCAAAGTTCTCCAGCACCGCCGGCTAAACTCCTGGAGAAGGGAGGGTTCAACGAAACCCCAAAAGCAAAGGGAGGACAAGTTAAATAAAATAAAAATCACCAGCTGAGCACACTTGTTTTTATATCTAATGCTCAAATAATAGAAAAGAAAACAAATAATTAAGTAACAAGTAACGAGCACGACACGGAAGGGGTCTCAATGAGTTGAACAAGGAATAAATAGACTTGTTATCAATCTATGATTAAGTTAAACTTTGCCCGAGAAGCAGATCTGCTTTTCGTTTACAGCAAGAGTTTAAAATAAATATTTAAAGTCACTTGTTTAGAATAGAAATAACGTAACACCGCGTTTAGGTGATGCAAACAAATAAATAAATAAAATATTTCCGACCTTATAACCAAAATCCGATGCGTAAACAAACAGTTGTCAAGAGTGGGATGGGAGAGTCCAAGCGAGCGCCCTCCAGCGGAGGAAAGTGCTGCCAATGACGTAAAACGGCGTAAAACGTCACGAACTCTCCGACTGGGGCATCACGTCCAACTTCTACCGGACGAGGGGACGGCCGTGCGGCCAGGACTTTTGTCAGCCACGACTCTGATTACGGCTTTTCTTCCACACCCAAGGTCGTTGTTAATTATCAGAACGGAGTATGACTACCACTGGAAGGCTAAGAGTAGGGGAAAGATACGTATAGTGTTAAAGAAACTATATTTGAATGTGGTTTTTTACTTTTTATAATAATGTCAAAAAGTTATTAACATAAGTAATCTGTTATTTTTCCATAGCTATCTTCGCCTGAGTGACGACTTGATGATTAGTTCCGCTACATACGCGTTACAAACAGAAAATACGCACAAAGTTGCAGATCAAACCTACCTGTTCTTCGTCTCGGGAACAACAGGCCTTGAGAAGCTTATAACGAGCTTGAAATTTTACTCGGCGTACACTTAAGCAAATCTCGGAGTAAATTCCGTTTCAGGCTTCAATCAAAAGATTACACAGTCAATAGATACGCACGCCAGGGAATCGGTCACAACAATGAGAGCGAAGCGGAGGGGATGCGTTCTGCCCAACTGCGCTGAGACGGGGGTCGTTACGAGATGAACTCATTTTTGACCGGGCATACGGTTTTCTGGCGCAGTATGATGAAATGTGACGATCGGCACGTAGGCCCGGATTGACCTTTTGATTCCCGCACAAATGCAGGGCGGTTGGTAAATATCGTGAATAATTTAAATGAATTTTTCAACCGTAACAAGATCACTTAGAAGTGTTTTCGATCAGCTTCGTTACGTTTCGCTTACGATGAATCCTGCACGAATCGAACGCGTTTGAATAGGTTTAGATCGATCCAAATCGATGAGTCGAATGCTGCTTTTGCGTAAGTCTTTGTAGTCGTCGGAATTGCGATGGAGTTCTCGAGCTACTCTTCTGCTGATGGGGCCCCAATTAGTGCCGAAATAGCTATACAGAGGATGCTCGGGGGCCCCATTGCAATCCAGCCGACTTGCAGCCAAAATTTTACAAGTTTCCGATGACACGGCCATCTCACGCGTGGTAGCTTATTGACGCAGCAGTATCGTTGCGAATTTGGTATTCACAGCACAATTCTAGGTCAGAAAACTGTCACGCTGTGTCGTGCCCACATGGCACGTTTGCAATTTCATGCTATCTTTGCGTAAGCCTTGTTGGTTGTCGGGATTACAATGGAATTCTCGAGATATTCTTCTGCCAATAAGGCCTCAGTTAGCGTCGAAATAGCTATACTACTTCTTCACTATCACGGCTACATTTTTACTGTTTTACTATCTTACATGATTGCTTAATTACTACTACCTACTTTCACTGCCTGACTATCTATGCTCCTTGCTGCAGGTTGGTCTCTTATCTTTTATACATTTCTAAATCTACATCACAATCGGTTGTTTCGTCCTGGTGGCTGGGGTTCGGTCCAAGGTACACAGTTCTAAAGGTGTCAGCATCAATTAACCCTTGCCAAATTTGTTTCTTACAAACGTTTTAATTGCCTCAATCTTAATTGCCACATGTACACATACACGCTTACATTCCGCAGAGCGTTGCATAAGTGAAATGTGAGCATGTGTCCTACTAATAGTCAATGGGTGCTGATCCCACATAATTTTGAAATGCACACAATTGCAATAATTACGAAACGAATTTTAATTTACTTGGTACGTGGTGCACTTGGTGCGTGGTAGTTTTTTGGCGCAGCAGTATCGTTGCGCCAATGACAAGCACAATGATAAGTCAGAAAACAGTCGCCGGTATGTGGCAAATTCTTTAAGTTCGAATAGTTGCGAAAAGTATACATTTTCGGAATGATTACGTAATTTAAGAGCAAGTAGGTTTACTGATTCTTTTTTTCTCAATCAGCGGCCGCATATGGGTGCTCCATATTAAGAGAATGTCTTTTGTAAAAGCGAAGAGTGCGCAGAGGCGTTAACACCCATAGGTCGCATACCGTTAGATGCGGGTACCTTTATGAGCACCGTTACGTTATTCCATTCAAATCGATGCCTTCATGACCTCAGTGCCTCACCATGAGTTTTATGTGTTTGTACCAGTCGAAAAAAAAAAAATTCCGCTATGCAGTCATCGATTTAATTATCATACAGTATGTTAACATGAAGAAAATATGTAGTAGAGCCACACTAAAGCCCTAGGTGATACTGTTATATGCATATATTAATACTTTATTTATTTTATCAAGCGATACATATTTAATCCTGTTCTTATCCTGTGGATAAAACGACCCTGCCAATTTTTAGCTTATATTAAAATAAATTACTTTCAGACGAATTCTATTTGCATTCCATTTTTCAGACTTACTTGTTGGGTATTTCCTCTAATGCTGTCTAATTAAAAAATAATTCAGGTTATACCAATATGCAATAAGTTGTTTTTTATAGGCTTCCACGTGGCTTTGACGTTTTTATTCCTATACACTCTTAAGCCAGTGACAAAATAAATTATCTTCATATATAACGGGAGATGATGAGATTAATTGTTACTGATAACAAGAGAGAAGATAAATAAAACTTTGCAATATCCAAATGAAACAGAAAAATTCTGTAATGGTTTTTTTTTTTTTAAATGCGATGTGTAGATTAAATTTTTGGGTTATCTATCAACTATAGACTTAGAAATAGCCAGTTAGGATGACTCACGTTTACATGGAACATATGTTTGCCTCGTGCATGACACGACCACATTCTATACAAGGATTTTGCTGTATAACAGAAACAGAGAGAAACAAACGCAAGACGGGTTAATTAAAATTGCGTCATCACCTTCGGCGACGAATTATCGTCTATGGCGACTTTGGATCATGACGCACTTGTTACAGACGTGAATAATAATTATGTTTAGATACGGGCATTACTATCGCAAAATATCCAGTCGTGACTAAAAAGTGTACGTGTCAAATATAAAATTATCAGAATTGAAACCGCTATTGAAATTTGGTTCGCAGTTTGCTAGCCGGAAATTTGAATCTACTAATTCGTGAACAAATTAAAATCAATGCCGTTCGAGTATCAACAATTACGTACGAGGGCGTTAATGAAGAAATCCGGTTAAAAGCTACAGGGTGTATAAATTTTTATTTTCCGGGCAGAAGTTGCATTCTTTTTTTGATCAACTTGATATAAGTAATCAGGCGTTGCTATGGTCCGTATTTTTTTGTCGGTCTATTCAAGAAACGCCCTGTACACAAGCAAAGAGTAAAACGATAAAACGAATTGGAGATGATTTCAAAAAAAAATTGTTACACAGGCAGACTTTTCGCATGTTCGCAAGTTGTCGATCTATTCCAGAATCACTCTGCATAATATACCCTAAACCAGGGACGGGCACGAGCTCGCCGAAAGCTCGACCCCCACCCCCAATTATTTGCGACGATCTCGATGTTTCAGACAAACAAGCGCCGGCACATAACTGACTCAGTCGTATCAACGAAATCAAAAACAGAGAGCGCCGAGCGAGTTAGTTCATGTTGGTTTATTAGCGTTTAACAGTGTCGTACAAGTTCGAGACCATTTTAAATTGAAAAACAAACCTTTTTTAAACAATATTTATAATAATTTTCGGTTTAATTCAATACGAACAGCATCAAAACGAACACGCCGCGCCGCCGCCGTCTACAATTTTATATTTCGTGGGACCAAGCTAGCTGCAATCGACACTCGTTTGACCTATTGCTTAGCGTAGTGGGAGATACTTCCCCTTACCATGCCCTAAACAATAAGCCTCTAAAGTTTTTTTTTTTTTATTTTATGAGTGCAATGAAACAACTTTATAAAAATTAACGTATTTCAGAAGCAGACAGTCATTTGAGTTCTAACTGAAAACACGATTATTTCTTCATGCCTCACAATGGAATGTAGGAGTAACACGAGTTATAATTAGCGTTTTGAAATAAATAGGCTCGAAGTCATTAACTCGCATGAAGTACACAACGTGCATTCCTAGTAATTCTTCAGAGACGTTTACGCCCACTGCAACATGTGCAACAAAGTATTTGCAATTGCAAGCAACGATCATTGTTATCGTATGTACTTCGTCGAAGACGTTAAAACAAAACTACATATACATTTGAACTTTTCACACTAGTTCGTTTGGAAATAAGTCCGAAAAATATTAGGTACTCCGCGAATAGTTTTGCACGTTGACCTAGATTTCAATGAAAGGAAAAACTGTTCGAGTTCAGAGCACTTCAACGTGTTTCGAAAGCAACGACAAACTCATTACTATGGACTTTATGCATTCTACATTTTCTAATTAATTGACAGAAGACGGTGATTTACCGCGCGCAAGAACACACGCGGTGTATAACGTCGAATTTTTCTGAAGAAAGTTAAGCGCGCGACTTTCAGATCCGAAGATCGCTGAACCCGCCTCGGCTTCCGTCAGGTTTGCTTTTAATCGAATTTGAAAGCGAGTCAGTTTCTTATTAAAATCCTATTGATACACCGAAAAAACCCTGATGATAGCAAATCATTAAATGAATAACAGAAATAGTAAGGGCCTGAGCGCACAGCCTTGTGGTGGTCTGGGATTTCTAACTTTTAAATTTTTTACAACGACGAGCTATTTTACAATCAAACTTCACGCGAGAACACTGATTGTGATTATAAATGTAATGTTCCTTCATTAATTATGGGTGAATACCTCTTCGTTTGGCGTAAACAAATTTCTGTTTGAAATGGTGTGGTACATTCGAAGCCCGCGGGCGCTATAGCAAAAGAGAATGCGATCTTTCAAAACGGGCCTCATATTTCACTGTAATTTTAGCAGGACTGTAATGAGTGTACGTTATTAATGAAAACGATAGCGAGACGGGAGAGTTGTTTTCGAATCGAATATTTCATCACCGGGTAATGGCAAATAACAGCCGTTATGTAAAAAAAGAACGTCTGCGTCTTACTTCCCTAAAACGTACGAGGTTCACTTTCAAATTTATTCATTTGCATATTACGTATTTTTTAATAATTAATGCTAATATTTGATGAATATCCCGGTAGCGTTGGCTATTGAAATATTTTGTTTTCGTAAAGGCATGTCGTAGCTTAAGTTCGCCGCGAACAGAATTGTCACTAGTGTCATTCGTTCTGTCAACTGTCGAGTAAGTGTTTTTTTTTTCGTTTATTTGCGTTGACTTCATACAAAAATGGGTTATTACCGTCACTGCGTTACAAAATGGTGTTTACACTAGAGCAGAAAACATTTGTGAATGAAAGTTATTTTCGTAATAGTTCAAAAATCGATGGGGCACGCGTATATTGAGTACGAAACTGCTTGGAAGAGTTCAGAGTTGAATTTCCCGATGTCATCATTGACCACTGTAACGCGCCCGTTTAAAACCCTTGTTTGTTTACTTTTACTTACAAGCAAATACCTAATAAAACTGCCCAAACAAACGCAACTTAAATTTATTGCCAAAAGAAATAACTGGCCCGGCGTATACCCCTGAGCAATTCCGAAAGGTCACATTTTACGAATCCTCTGCCTGCTACCTGATTACTGGCTACTGACGGCCGCCCTAAAGGATATGCTACTGACCTAGATTCTGTTTACAGTTGAACGACCCTTCGGAATAAAAAGGAATGACAATAGTTAATTACGGCTCGTGATCGCTATTAATATGGATCTGCGTCGTGATAACCCGTTCTTCTTGGTGGATCGGTAAGAACTCTTGAAAGAACAAGGCGCTAATTACGTTAAATAAAATACGAAATTAGTGAAAATTTTTTTCACTTCTGACGAAGCTGTCGAACGACGGTGAAACGTAAAGTGTTATAGTGCGCGATTTAGTGTCCGCTTAAAAGATTTTGTGATACAAATTTCATCGGACAAGAACCAACTGTAAATATACCATTTTTCAAAACAAAATATTTCCACGAGTAATGCTACCGGATTATTAAACGAACACATGTTAAGATTAATTACGAATTCATATGTTTTTTCGTTTGCTTTACATTACGAAGGTCGCGTTCCTTCTTAGACATGCCATACATAATAATTAATTAAAAATGCAATTAATAGCGCCGCTATTTTCATACAAACTCGTAATTAATACTAAATTTAAAAAGCCTTTTACCGCTAACAATAAAATTCTCTTTCAGATTCCATTCTCGCGTGCATTTCAAAAATTCAAGGCCCTTCAACAATCACTCGCAGCCTCATATTTTTCTTTCTATTAGGTCATATTTATTTATTTATTGCAATTAGCGCACGAAGGCGAAGAATGTTGTTTGTGTGTTTGTAGAAATGAGAAGTAAGTTAAGGCGGGTGCAACGTTCACTCAAAATCCGGAATGTTCGGAAACGATTGCTTTGACAGGACTGTCTCCATCTCTTTGCTTTTGAACGATAAGGAGTGATCAATAAAATAAATATTATTTTTCGAATAGATAACTGGATGTATGTGGTAATTTATGATAAGCGGAAGTCAGACAAATGGGTTATGATATTTTACGATTTCCTGTGCGCCGATAGTAAAGTATGAAATAATAATAATTATTTATTAAATATAATTTGCGTTTAATTAAAATAAATATCTTTGCTAAAGGCAAAAATAAATTAATAATTTTATTAATTATTTTAAAAGCAACCCCAAATAAATTTTTAAAAAATCGACTTTTGCAAAATACTTTTGATAAGTGAACAACAGAAAAGCTTTCGAACGTATTACTTTGTGCTAAACTTAAGTATTGAAATGTACGCGGGATTCGTTTTCAAAACAAAATCGATTGTTGCATGTTTAATTTCAAATAACAAACACGTGGTCGGATTCTCGGGATTTTGCCAGCGGTAGATTTGGGTTCGGAGGCGCCACGTCGTCCTTTCTCAAATGACTATAGACCACACAACCACCCGCCATAAACAAATCATCGTAACTTGTAGCTTGGTGTTTTCTAAATTTTAGGACATGTCAGATATAGGAAGAGATCAAATTACTTGCATGTTAAAGCATTTCGCGCTTGTCTGTTCTGTCTCGAAACTGGCGCCGGATGTCTTGGGACTGTCAAGTGAGCACTTGCCCAGGCAGATTGCAGACGTCGAGAGACCACCGCGTTGTATCTCGGCATAATTGGGGTTGCGTAATTTATGAATGTGCAGGGGCGTGAGTGGGAACTAAATGCAGCGACTATGATTGGTCGAAGTGATTTCAAAATTTAGCTGCAAGGTCCGAGGGGTGTGTTTAATTTTTTTTTACTTGGAAAGGACGAGACGGAAAAACGGGCAGAAACGTTCGAATCTCTCGAACGAGCAGTCGAATATTTTAAATTCTGACTTGCGCTTGCAGTCGTTTACTCATTTTCTAGATAAATCATTTATTTCGGTACGGTTAAAATACAGTGTGTTAAGAAAGGGCAATTAAAAAAACCAAACACGTGAGCGTCGCGACGCGAGTGTTTAAATCAGAGTGAGAAGTGCGCGGGTGTTACACGGATTACACGGTTTTAGATAATTAACATTTATTTGTACTTCTTCATCGCACCTTTGGTGGTAACAATTGCGTAGGGATAATTTGATTTGCACTAATTAGTGACTAAAGAGTCAGTAAAGAATTTTTTTATTTACA
Source organism: Dorcus hopei (assembly GCA_033060865.1). Lineage (NCBI taxonomy): Eukaryota > Metazoa > Arthropoda > Insecta > Coleoptera > Lucanidae > Dorcus > Dorcus hopei. The sequence continues at coordinate 44,571,892 of CM065423.1, read as the reverse complement.
TTGAAGCGAGTATTAAAACTCACTAGTGACATTCACAAATTTGTTCGTCTCATTGTTTCTTTAATGATTAGGCCAGTTCTGTAATTTAACCAACCAGCAGCAATTATTCCCCAGATCTATCTGGGAATTCAATACAGTGTACTCTTAGAAATAATTCTACCCTTGGGGATTTTCCCACGCTAACGGTTGTTTTCGATTTGTACAGGGAAGTCGCCGATCTAAATCACTGGTGTGAGGCAATTATATCTGCCGCTGAAACCAAGTGCGCCAGCGCAATCTAAACTAGGAAATCAAGGCCAATTAATTAACTGTCATTACGAATTTCGTGAAATTACGAGGCCGAACAATTTGAACTGCATATTAATAGCCATTTTCTTAACAAAGGTTTCTCTCTCACCCTGTATGTGTGTGAACCGAATTATGATATTTGCCGAAAGATTTGCAGGTTAATTAGAAGCGATTTGCCGAGAGACTGGAAGGACATAAACACCCATAGTATAGTATCGAAATCAGTCAATCTGGGTTCTTGCGCAATAATTTAGTTAGATAGGTTTAGCCGACGAAAAAACGACGATGGGAGAGATTTGAAAAAAGGAGCCAAGAGCCACTCTCTCAAGGCGATTGGAAGTAGCTGGGAGGGACCCTACCCATCGACCTTAATTAATTAGTTTAGCCAGTGTTGGGGTTATTCCATCACCTCCAAAAAGGAGTCCCTGAAAAACTGGTGATTGCTATTGATTGTCCTGCAAATTGATCGCCGAGGGCGGCATTTTGTATCACAAAATTACTTCCCCAGAGCATCTGATTAATTCATTAATTAACTCCATTAATTAAGTACACTGTAGGCCCACTGTGTCACACTGTGCGTTAGTTTATTAAACAGAACAAGTCCTAGAGTACGATCTGAAGTGACGAACACTAGTACCAAGACTCGAGCTAAGTTGAAATTCAATTAATTGTTAATCTAATTAAGGAGCAGACCTCTCCAACAAATATCGGTGTGAATCGAAAGAAAGTAGACCGCGCCGATATCCGAAAATGAAATCTGTTAAGCAGGTTATACTTTACTTTCTGAGAATCGTAATTTTTGTTTCTTTGTATTTGTTTTTCAACGTAAGGTTTTTACGCTCATTATACCAGCAGTGGCTGGTACGAGGAGTTCTTACCTTTTTTTTGCAATAAATAATTAATTAAATCTAATTTCGTGGTTTTATTTAACGTAATTAGCGCCTTTGTTCTTTCAAGAGTTCTTTTACTGATGCACCAAGAAGAACGGGTTATCACGACGTAGATTCCTGTTAGCAGCGATCACGAGCCGTAATTAAAAGTATGATTATTTATAGCGGTTTCTCCGAAGGGTCGTTCAACTGTAAACAGAATATAGGCCAGTAAAATTAACCTTTTTGGCGCCGGCTGTAGGTCTTTAGGCGCACTTAGCAGGTAGTTGACCGTCCGGAAAGGACGTCTAGGAATGCATGCATTTGTCGTAGTAAAGTCTGGACGACCATTCTCGGAATTCGTCGAGAATAAGCTCTCGGTCCAGCTGTTTAAATTGGCAATAAATTTAAGTCGTGTTTGTCTGGGCGGTTTTATTAAGTGTTTACTTGTAAGTAACAGTAAACAAACAAGCTTTTAAGCGGGTGCGTTACAGTCTCAAGGATTCGATAGTAATTCTGTTTTGTTTTTTCAAAATTATTTGCAGGCACGTAAACAAAAAAGTGGTATCGAACGGCGTATCCTCATTAAAATCGGGTGTACCGCAAGGATCAGTTTTAGGACCTCTGCTCTACATCATTTATACATCGGATGAAAAAAAATGAAATCACAATTGCTTTTCCCGAAACTGACTTCGAATCGCGCGTTAGAGGCGTCATTCTTTTGCTTCCTTCCGAACACAACTTCGTTAAAGGTGATGCGACGTCAGAAAGTAAACGATATCGTCACTGCGGCTTTAAATCACGTGCTCTGGGCGACAGAAAACAAATCATATTGTTACGGTGACCCCAATACTGGCTCGGTGGGGCCTTGAATCGCGTGTTAAAGGCGTCGTTCTTTTGTTTCCTTCCAAATATAACCCTTTTAGAGTTGATGGCATGCCAGAAAATGAACGACCTGGCTTCAAGTCGCATGCTGCAGACATCTCTCTTGTATTTTCTCACTGAAACGACTTTTTTTGTCGATGGTACGACTGAAAGTGATTATATTGTCACGGTTGTGGTGTGTTCTTTTGTTTTCTTCCAAATATAACTGTCTGCTGTTGATTCTTTCGTTTTCTCACTGAGTTAACCTTGTTTAGCTGGCAGAGATTATGTTGTCACGGTGAACTCCAAATTGGCCGTTTTTTGAAAAAAATTCATCGATAGACAAATAGAGTCTTCTGAGGAGTAGGCAGATTGAAGACTCTGAGCTTGCGCTGAAGCCTCAATCTTCCTACTCTCCAGTGTCGTTTGAGGATTTTACTAACAAACTTTTTATTTGTTGTTGCTGCTTCTTTTCCTTTTTAAATTTTGAAACGGTTGTCTGTCGTTTTTATTTCGTTCGAGTCTGCGTTTTGGGAACGATGAACATGTAAATAGTTGAAAAGTTGAGAAGTTTCTACATGATTAAAAATACTCGTTCTGTGTCGTCGTTTTTACTTTCGTTTTACCGATATTAATTTTAACTCTATTTTCTATAAATGAAAAGTGTGTGCATTCATCAGCTGTGTTTTACGATTCTCTTCATTAATAGGAGTGGGCAGAATGAAAACTCGCAGCCTCAATCTGCCTACTCCTCACTGTCGTCTGAGGATTTACTAATAACTTCTTATATTTCTTCATGCTAACGAAGGGGGATGTTTAGTATCTTGAAAATAAGATTAAATTTTTTGAATTACTTCAACGACTACCTGGTAGGCTAGTAAAAACAAAAACAAATAAATAAATAAATAACTTTTATCATGTAACAATGAAAATTAAAAATGCTTGATATGTTATTGCCTGTTACAAAAAAATCTTTAATTAATAACATCTTTCTTCAAGATTTTATTTATTTATTTTTATTTTTGTAAAATACAAGGGCGAGTAACAGATGTCTTCTCTCTTCTCTATTTTCTTTTGTGTTGGTAATTAATTTCTTTCTATTTTTAACAGTTCGTTTCACCAATAGAAACCGGACCATAATTGAAAGTTGTATGTAGCAATAAATAATTAAATGCAGTTTAGATAAGTCGGCAGCTGGAAGACGTCTCATTAACATTAAAGCGTTTTAAGTCCGCGTTTGGCTTTCTGTCCTCTCTCTTCCAGATGCCAATAAACATCTGCTGCCCCGCAGGCGTCCCACAAACGTAGGGCCGCAGACCCGCGTCCACAGGGCAACTATTTTCGGGACGCTTTAACCCCCCCCCCAAAAAATAACTTCACGCTGCGATAGATAAGCAAAGGCCCCGGCCGGAAGTTGAATCTATTTGAGATGTAGTAAGCAACTTGGAATTTAATTAAAAAAATCGAACGATTCGTCTCGTAGTTAAAGAAAAAAAAAAGTGGGATCAGAGTTAATTATAAATGCTTGTTTGTAGATGTTTTTGGCAAGATCAAGGTTGACTTACGTCGAAAATTTTAAATTGTATCCCACGCTATTTACACAACTAATTCGTGGTTTATTTCAAAAAATGTTTATGTCAGAGATAATCCGGTGTAAGTGCAAAGCTTCCACCTGAAATTCATTTTATATGTTTATTCCTTTTCGTTTTAGTGAAATCACTTAAACTAATAAAGAAGCGATGCGGTTTCGCTCCTTTAGAAAAACCTCTTCAGAAAGAGACTATTGTGTAATGAATGGGGTTCTGAAAGAAGTCCCCCATGAGCCCATGACTGTTTACTTGTTATTTTTAACAACTTTTTTGGAGGACTTCTTTAGAAACGTATTGCTTAATAAACGGTTAACAAGGACGACGCATCACATTTCATAAATGTTTGTTTATTCATATATTTTTTAAAATTATTGGTTAATTCAGAGTGTCGGGAATTTATTTCCTTTTCTTGTTTAATAATTAAGCCAATCAATTAGCTATCAATCTAATTAACAAGTTAATGTATTAGTTGATAAAGTGATTAGCCTAATCCACGCATGTCTTCGCCTAATTCATCAACTATAAATAGTTTCTCGTGCAATTTATATAATTAATTTAATCACGAGTCTAGAACGTTATCCAATTAATTTAAAAAATGGCCGTCGGGTCTTCAAAATATACAGTGTGTACACAAATGATTGAAGGGCGTTTGAATTTCCCGCGCGCTAGCTTATTTTCATAAAGTTGGTACTAAATTTTGTACTATATTACCATGGGCGGCGCATGGGATAATTCATCAATTATTATTAATAAAACGATTCATTAAAAACTGAGAAAAATAGAGTACAGTGTAATTTTCGTAAATGCCTATTGTCAGAGGCGCTGGTGTTTTTCACAAGTCATAGACACTCAGTTATTTACATTCGACCGTGACAAGTGTAAAGCGCCATCTAACGGAAGAGTAGCTAAACTACTAGCATTAGTTACTGTCGGCCTTTAAATTTAAAAATGTAATATGTCGGTTTTCAATGCAAACCGGGTTGCTTTTGCAAGACACTGGATCTGGTAACCCCTACAGCAACTGTAAAATATTAATCTGAAATTGACAGGTAGTGTGAGCAAAATTTATATTCTGTTTAAAGAATCCAAAGAAACCGCGCAATTTTTAATTAACACTTAATTAATAAACTGCAATGATAAGCAAGTCTGAATAATTGCAAAACTTTAACTTGCCCGACTGACAATAAAGTTTATAGTACGTCAGTTTAAGTGGCGACATAGCGCGGCTAATTTTTGAACTAAAATTGCAATCAAGACCGACCTCTTCACGATAAAATAATCTCGAAAAAGCTGTCAAACATGCAGCGAAACGTCGACGTTTACATCGGTTTTACGATCAAGTGTTCGATCAATTTTTATTAAATTTTTTGTCCTAATTTTATATTTTGAGTATTATTTAAATTCCGTCCAACTGCGGTCTGTCCCCCCCCCCCCATCGTATAACTGATCATTGATTTATCAAATTTTATTTAAATAAAAGCATTTCTGACAGTAGTCCCAACTCACAATCAGCCGCTTCGAATTCCTGTTTTTCGATTTAATTACTATAGGAAAATCGCATTCCTAACTAATTATCACCTATTTACGTAAGCGTAAAAAAAGAAAGTGAATAATTTCGAGTTTTCGTTCCACGAGTAACTTCCAGCTAGGAACTTTGCATATCAGCGATTGGTACGCCCGAGTCCATCCCCACTCGGCACTCACGGCGCAGTTCAGGCGGATGGCGCTACATTCGTGGCAGTTGTGTTTTGCATTTGGCGTCTGTGCGTTAGTGTAACGACAACAATAACAACAACGGTAATTTAGTGCGGTTTCCGGCGTTTAAATCATCGAAAGTGATCAAAATAACACCCCGCGTAAGAAATATGTGAGTCCAAAGTGTTCTTCATCCGCGAGCGCGAAAGAACAGCCGAGGAGGAACGCGGTTATTGTAATGCGTAAACAACATCGTAAACATGCTTCTTCAAATACACGCAGGACTAGCCCCATTATGGAGCGAGTGCAACAGCACATGCATTTGATTTGTTTTCGTTAATTATATCTGGGGCAATTAGGGTGGTAGTGTTTACAAATAAATAAATATCGAGGGCGGCACACCCATGAATTGTGGGCTTCACGTTCAGTGAGGACTGCTGCTGCCAACAACATCGTTGCGTTCTTCCTCTTTAATTAAGAAGAGAAATTATTTGTAGAACCGACCGGCCCGCATTGTTTATTGTTATTAACAACAATAGGCCTGATGCTTTCAGTTTCGGTGACAGCTGTCACTGTTGACACTTCAGTGGGTCATCATCATCATCACCATCACAGATATGTTCTTAATATTGTTGCAATCAAGTTGAAGACGTAGATTTTTTTCTTGCTGTGATAAATTAATGTACGCGGTTCAATTCGCATTGCTTGGGACGTGTTCGGTTATGATTAGGGCTTGAACATGGGTGAGGTTGCCCCGGCTGGTGTTATCAAAGCCGAGATGGCTCACAAGAGGCAGAAGCTGAACTTACTTAGGGATAACGTGCCTTCGGTACATGGAAGGCCCAGCTGCGCCCTGAACATACGAACGAGGCTCAGCAATCACCAGCGGAATTTAAGCTTGGATTTCAGGTATTTACATTTATTTAGAAATATTTACGTGCTCGCGTATTGGTTGAATATATCTCTTAGTGTTTGTGTAACGGACGGACAATAACAATCACATGAGGATGGAATGCGTTATCACAACAGATTTGTCACGCTGCCGCCTTGAAAATGAATTGACATTGAACTTTTTGTATTGATAAAAACTAGTCGCATGTTTCCTCTGTGTTGTGTGATAATTTGAGAAGGAACGTGTGGGATGTGGGGGCATTTTAATAAAGTGAAATGCATTTCGCTCCTATCAGGACTCATCGGAATTAATTTGGCACGCTTAGTTATCAAATGCGCGATACTTACAGCTTGTGTAGCAACTGACATAATTTCCTTTTTTTTTAAAAAACTCAAATTGCGACACACGTTTTCACTAACTGTATGCTACGTACAGTATGATTAAAGTTATAATTAAAGGTTGAACATTTCGCAGTTTTCTCTGTAATAGTTAATTTATACATTTCAGGCTTGTTTAATGTAAGAAGGTTTTTGCAAATTGCTGTTGCAATGCAAAATGAACCAAAATAGAAATAAACTGATTTATGTAGTTTAAAATAATAGAACAGAAGCTATATATAAAGTGTGTGACCAACCATCATCGCCTTTAGGGTAGAGTTAGGCTCGATTAAGCTACTCCTACAACTGAACTAGGAGAATTAGCAACTCATGATACATTGTAGGTCTGCTCGATAGCTCTGCACTTTTCTACACTTTTTGCATCAACCGCTCCTGAGAGAGTGCGATGTATATGACATAACATAAGGAGGAGTGAGAAAAATAGAGTAAAGGTGTTAAAAGTGTAAAAAGTGCAGAGCTATCGAACAGACCTTTTAGGTCTGTTTGTTATCCTGTACTGGTGTACACCAGTGTACACTTTTTTTTACGAAATATGCTTTAATGAAGCCAAATTCTTTGATAATGTGTCAATACCAATCAAACATATCCTTACTGACATACCACACAAACATTTCAAGTTGCATTAAAACGTATTTTGCGAAAAAGTATGCATTGGTGTACACCAGTTCAGGATAACAAACAGACCTTTTATTACAGTTATTCCTGCACTGACAGGGTCGGTGGAAAAAAAACATTTGTTTTATTTAATTTTAAAGTTTTTTTTTTTGCTTAAAACATGTTTAAAATTGACTTGAAGTTAATCATGTTTTAAACAAAGAAAAACTGTTTAAAATTAAATATTATTGTATGCCCAATCAAAAGCTAATTGTAGTTAAGTAAATATTTGATTTCCTTTCTGTCAATCCACCCTTAATGTATTAGTCCGATTAATAGACCACCAAGTATGTTTACATACTGACAACCAATTTACGCTAATAAGGGCCGTTTTCATAATAGTGCTAAAGGAGACTTTAATTTAAAGTCACTTTAAGCATAGGAAAACTAATGTGTTTTTATAGGTTAAAGTCACTTTAAATTTAAAGTTCTATTATGAAAATGGCCCAAAATAAATAATAAATGCTGAAAAGATACTTTTCAATTTATTATTGTAGTATCACAAACTCTTTTAAACGGACACTAAATGGCGCACAAACACTTAACGTTTCGCAGTCGTTCGACAGCTTTGTCAGAACGACTGCGAAACGTTAAGTGTTTGTGCGCCATTTAGTGTCCGTTTAAAAGAGTTTGTGATACAATTTTCATCGGACAAGAACCAGCTTTAATTATTATTGTAGTGATAATAAATAGTAGTAATTATTATCAGACTGATTATAACCAATCCAATGCAATACAAAATAGATGATACATGTCAACTATCAAGAAACTACCGAGAGCTACAGTTGCTATCAGCGCCAATGCCAATATGTGGCTAAATTCAAATACATCATTAAATAAGACAATTAATTTTATATTACTAAATACATATTAAATCAGTAATAAAAAACACTTACCTACATCAGAAGTGTTTCTTCTTCGCTTAAAACGACAAAAATGAATTTAAAACCAATTTAAAAAAAACTGTTTAAAACAAAGGGTTTGTTTTTAATTGGGTGTTTTAAGCATGGCCTTCTAAATGAAAAGCGAGTTCTATCTGGCCTGCGCAAAAGTACAGTTCAGGCGTGCTCCGCCAAGCACTGCTTATGGGGCGCTTTTTTAACCTAAAATCTTGACAGTTCTGTCACATGTGAATGGTGGATGAGTTCGTGTAAGAAAAATTAATCAAATTTGACCATACTGAATATTATTTACGTTGGAATAAAGTCCAATTTCGACAACTTAATTTAGCATTAAACTATTCCCCTATACCGCAGCTGATTGATATGAGGTTGCCTTTTGAAACCCTCTGCAAGCACTGCAATGCAATTAGGCAATGGTAGAAAACCAGAATTTAATCACAAGTTAGAAGCACTTCATGAAATCTTTGTTGGTATAAACCACCTCATGTTTTTTTGATTTGTTACCAAATTGACCAAATTGTAACCATTATTTTATTGAAAAGTTTAAGTCGCGACATCCTGCGACCGCTTTTTGACCTAACATTGCATTAGAATTGACAAATTGCAGCCAGTTTGCTGCTTAATAAGTCATCCCATACAAGGCGTGCTGTCAAAGTTTTAAAAAATTCGTTGCAAATTGATTTTGATTGCAATGGATTCCTCGAGCTTCCCCTGTACAGCTATTTCGGCCCTATTTGGGGCCAGACAGGTCGATTTGGTCGCTTCTGCTGACGAGGCCCTAAATAGGGCCGAACCCGAAGCAGCTGTCCAGAGGATGCTCGAGGGACCCGTTGTAATCAAAACCGAGTTGCAACAAAATTTATGTTATCATCTAGTTTTCATAAAGAAACTTCTAATTTTTATGTTTTAATTGCCTTTGAAACTTGGGCAGTAATATTTAGAGTTTTAAACAAGTTGTGAGTATGTTTGGATTTTTGTTCAGAAAGAAAAGAAAAATATTAGGCGAAACCGAAAGGAAAAATGAAAGTTCACCACGTGTGATTGATATTAAAAGTTAAAGTGATATAATAATATTAGCCAACTTAGTAGACTTAAAAAATTCGGACTAGTAATTACCCTACAACAGATACTTACAAATTAGCTTGGCTTATGTAACTGTATTTAAAACTTAAATTAAAATTTGCTCGTATCAAATATACATTTAGAATTGCCATTAGTTTTTTTTTTTTTTGTTGACGAATTAATGCAGATTGACACCTGCAGGTTTTTACATAATATGTAATAAGTAGAGGCCGGATTTTAGGTGAAGTACCTTAAAGATATCTCGTCGTTTCATTAGAAATAAAGTCAAAAGATTCGAAAGAGTCGAAACGAAGAAAAATCTTTTAAACCTTAAGTATTAAATAAAGGCATTTCACCTAAAACCCGACCTGTAGTAATAAGTGCTAGGAGCATTTATTTTAGAAATTTTGGACCGTTTTTTTAACTTCAATACATCTCCTAAATCTCCGGACGCCCCCATGTTAGCAAATGACATTTATGGCGCCCACATTCTTCCATCTGTCTTTATTTGACGCGACGCGACGAGTGGTTTCGGGAACTGGTGGAACCAAGCGGACGCAAGAAACACACATTCACCAGCACGAAACAAGGTTACAGTTGTAATGGCAGTTAACAAACGCTCTCTTTTTGTGCCAGCAGACATGTGCAAACGTAATTATTTCCGACCATTTTCCGCACGCCAATCGACGCCAGCAATTAATTTAGTCTTGTCCGATGATTCTTTCCTCTGGCTATAATTTATACTATACTACCTGTTATGTTTTCTATTTACTTCGTGTGCAGCCCGGATTAATCCAGAAAATTCAATAACAGTCACTGATTTATTTCCTGTTATCAAGAAGTATGTAACTATGTAGTAGAAAGAACTATAGGGGGAAACTCCCGATATTGGCATTTGCACTCGTGTAATTGCTATAATTTAATTTGTATAAACCCACTCAAGTCAGAGAAGACTGAAGGAGAGTAGAAGAAGCTCAATTCACGAACAAAAATTTGCAACTGTCAATGCGAAAGGGACTTTTGACTTTTGTTATTGATATTAGGGGGAAACCCCGGTCTGCACTCACGTAATTGCTGTTACTCAGTTTTCATTTATTCACTGACAATGAGAGAAAGTGTCAGTGATGTATGATGACTTTCGGAAATTCTATATATAATGGATTATTTACTAAGAAGCCTATAAGGAAGAGTTTATGGTGTTTGGAGCATGTATGTGGGGAAGTACCCAAGGTGTTACGTAACAGAAATCGCGAGGATCAATTATAGACGTAGAGGAAAATCGAAGGCAAAGTAGTGAAAGAATTGAAAGCGACGATTTGGAAGGAGGAAGCAAAAGCCACATAGTCCTAATCAACTGCACTCATCGAACGTTTCCACAAAGCAAGAAAACAGATTTATTTGAAAAAAATTAAAGCAGATGCGTAAAATGACCCCTCCCTGCTGCTTCAAGACACGTTTGAACTCTATGAATATGAATAACTGCGTGAAAACCGTTAAAGAACACTTCCTGCGTGTTATTTGTGTTACAATTGATTGACAATTAGTATTAACCCATTAACGCCTAGCGTGATCCTACGATCACGCTTCGCACCGTAATAGTTTTTTTTTGTCTCAGTCGGTAACACTGGGCAATTTTCGTCAAATTAATTTTCGTGCGACTACAGAAGTTCAGCATAAATATACAATTGAATGTTGAATGTATACAATTACATTCAACCTCACTTTTGAAGTCGCAAATTTTGTCTTGGTGCTGTGAACATGGCGGCCGCTGACATACGATTTGTGTAAGTATTACAGCTATGTGATAAACAATCAAAATGTAAGTTTTGTATGTAAAATGTAGTAAATACAGATGTAAGTGTGTTTAGGAATATTTAACTTTGATCTAATTATTTTGCGTTTTTTTTTAATGGACACAAAACTCGGCTGTGTTCAAATAAACACGCTAGGCGCTAACGTAGGCGGTAAAGACTTACTGCTTTGTTAGTACCAACCATCAATATTTATAATTTAGAAATTCAAAATTTAATTTGTTCACACTATAAATAAACGAATACTTTATATAATTATTATTGAATCAACATCCTTTCTTATTTTAGTGGTATAACTTTAGAAGAAGCTCTGGCTCTTATAGAAGAAGATGATCAAAATGTATCTCAAATATTTATAGAACCTCCAGAGTCAAATATGCTTACAGATGAAGACTCTGGAGAGGAAGACGGAGGATTTATTGACAATTTGTCGGGCAGACAATTACGTGCCGGTGCGGAAGTTGTTTTTAAAATCACAGGATCAAAGTGAAGATCGGAATATCAACGAACCTCAGACGAAGCAAAGAAGAAGAGCGCAAAGAAGGCCAGTATAGATACAGAATGGATTGAAGGTGATATAGTACCTTCCCCGGCGTCTTTTCCGATGTCTACTTACACAGAATTCAAAGAAATGAGCCCATATGATGTTTTCTGTCAAATATTTGATGAAGACGTTTTCGATTTTCTTTGTCAAGAAAACTACAAAGTATGCATTTTCTAAAATTATTCTGACTTAAACGTTACTACCGAGGAGCTTCAAGTTTTTGTAGCAATTTTAATTTTGTCCGGGTACAACACAGTACCGGCAAAACGAAATTATTGGGACTCGCAAGGAGATTTGCGAAACGACTTTGTCTACAAATCTATGAGACGGGATAGGTTTTTAACTTATTTCCAGATTTTTCCACTGCGCAGATAACGACTTTCCTTCAACAGTAGATAAGATGTGGAAACTAAGACCATTTATAACTCTTTTACAAAAAAAGTTCTTAGAACTTTACCGGCCAGAACAACACATTAGTTTTGACGAATCGATGATAGAACACTACGGTAAGCATGGCTGCAAACAGTGTATTCGCACAAACCCATCAGATTCGGTTATAAGGTCTGGAGCTTGAATACTTCTGATGGTTACCTTATAAACTTCGATATTTACCAGGGCAAAAATCCTAATAGTAACAACGAATATGAAGATAAATTTGGTAAATGTGCAGCCCCCTTAGTACAAATGCTGGATGCCTTTCCTTTACATGTAAAAAAATTACCAATGTACATTTATTTTGATAATCTTTTTACAAGTGTATCATTATTGAAGGAACTTCGGAACAGAGGATACCATGGAACTGGAACTATTCGTGAAAACAGAATTCCGAATAACTGTAATATAGAAAGTAATAAACAAATGAAAAAAGAGAACCGTGGTGCATACAAATTTCAATTAGATCGTAAAAATGGTATAATAGTCATCAAATGGATGGATAACTCAGTCGTAGCGGCAGCATCTACAGCGTACGGTATAGAACCAGTGACGCATGTCCAGCGTTATTCTCAACAACAAAAAAAGAAAGTTCGTGTTATTCGTCCATCACTCTTCAGTTATTATAATAAATATATGGGAGGTACCGATCGGATGGATCAAAACATTTCGTGCTACAGAGTGTCTATTAGAGGAAAAAAGTGGTGGTGGTCAATCTTTACCTGGCTTTTAGATGCTTCTGTCCATAATGCTTGGATGTTGAAAAGAAAATCAGGCAGTGAAATTCCTCAACTAGATTTCAGAAGAAGTATAGTACAAGTTATTCTACAAAAATATAAAGTACTTCCTCAAGGTCCTGGTCGCCCAAGGGGATGTACCGGGTGTTTCAGTGAAGATGCACCAAACTCGGTATGTTGGTAGATATCGTGAAAAGAAATAAAAGTTTCCTATAATATTTTTTTTTTAAATGAATAAGTTTTGAGATAATCAAAGGGAGAGGAGAATCGTATATTTTTAAAACGTACAATAGATGAGAGCGGCCCGAATTCTTAACCTACCTTAACGTTCGGTTTTTTACTTTATTACCCCATAAACTGTCGCGCCTCAGATGATATGATGAAACACATTCAGTTCGTTCTCTCCGTTCGTTCACTAACGTTGTAGTGGCGAGTAATTAGTTGGTGTAGTTTATACTTTTCATTTTTAAGTTTATTATGTAAGTGTGTGTGTGGGTGTGTTGGTGGTGCGATGGGCAATTTCGAGAATACGCAGATTATTCGAACACATGTTGTAAGGTAATTGCCATTTGCGTAATTCGCCCGCTTCCGAAATTGTTTCTTCCTCATGTGATCAAGTTCAGTCTGATAGGCAAATAATTTAACAGACCGGCGTGGCGGAAGCAACAATTCTATTCAACAATTCCAATTTATTAATTGTACATAATTGTAGTAATTGTTGGATACGGAAACAAATAAAAACGTTACAAGCGTTAATTATTTATGGTACATTATTAAGACTCGGCAGATTTGATGTAATTACGGTTTGCATAAATGTTAGTGCGGTGAAAACGCACGCTTTTTTCAAAGTGTTCGTCTTTAATACGTCTTGCGGTCAAGGCCAAACTTAAAAGCCTGTCATAAATTTTTTCGTTTACGATAGTTATTTACTGTCTTCTTGCAGGCGCGTGCCATTCATAAAACAATTTAAATCGCTCGTCTTGTTTCACGGCTGCAGAAATTTAAATCGCTACGGTATTTCTAAAAACATCGGCTCCAAATTATGCAAATTTCAAGTTGCACCGATTAAAAAATTTTATTAAGATATTTTGTTTGAAATAATGTCAGAAACGTGTCCCTTAAGTTTGGTGCATCTTCAATGAAACACCCTGTAGAGACATAGATCGTAAAGTACATAGCGAAATTAGACTGGATGGTTTACATCATTTGATCGAACCCTGTGGTAGACGAAGGTGCGCTGGCTCAGGATGTAAAAAAACTATACGAACACAATGTGGTAAATGCGGCGTAGGTCTTTGCGTAGAATGTTTTAGAACATTTCATGTCGTTTAACTGTTAACTGTTTAAATGTTAATAAATTTTTTAAAAATAGCCCATGTGTACCTCATTACCGCTTAGCGTGGCCATATGAACACGGCAGTTTTCTCTAAGATTTTTGGAAAAAAATTGACAAAAACTACTATTTCGTTACTTTTATATCTTACAAAACAAAATAATAAAAGATCAATCAAATATAACAAAAAAAATAAAATCAGGCGTTAAAGGGTTAATATGACATGCATATAAAATCCAACGCCTACCCTAATTCATTTTTATATTGATCGCTTGTTATCCAAATCCATTCGTTTTTCTGGTACTTAAACTTTGTGTAAGGCCATGGAAAAACGTCCCCGAACAAAACCTCGAATAATTCGTGACATTTCGCATTTACAAGTAAGTACTCGTTAGCTCGACTCGTAACGAGGTCGTCGTAGGTCTTATCTGACATTTACAAAGGAATCCCCTTAAAAACGTTCACAACGAGGCTTTAATGCGGGAAACTATGCGAACTTTTCGCAGTTTGCAGCGAACGTAAACACTTGCTGACGCAACACATTTCATATTTCTTGCATCCACACGTTATCTCGCCTTCTGTCGTGGGGGCTTTGTGTGAATGTCGCCGAACAAAGGAAAACGGTTGCTTTTTTCGTCGTCCTTTGCTTAATCACGTTACGACGGCGGCGGTGTTGTTTGTCTTTTCAGAGGTTTGTTTTTTTTTTTTTAATTTGTCGCCGTAAGAAAACTCGTTTGCAGTTTCATTTTGCAAGAGAAAGAATTGCACGGAGGATTATCTACATGGGTGTTTAAAGCTCTATTTTGAATTATGAACACCTAGAGGAGCAATTGAGGATTTGGAAACTCTTTAATGGATTCTGAATTTTTTGGTTCCAAATAACGATCAGGCGCCATTGAGACTACAACACAAATCCTAGTAATGTGCTATGTCAAAAGATCAGAGGCTTGCGAATCGAATATCTATCGAGTTTTAAGACGAATGAAATCCTTCTGGACAAAATTAAAAGACCACTAACAAAAATTTAAGATTAAAAACAGAAAAGAAGACCGAGACGCAGATGGTGACAAAAAAATGCTCGAAGATCGATGGTGGATAAGGATGACTGAAAACTGTGAACAGAGAAACGGTGAACGATGTAGAGTAACTCTGACATATTAAAAACACTAGCAGCGCCATCTATCGGACAGTAGCTAAAGCTTTGGTTTTTACAGTTTTCTGTAAAGTTACAAAATCAATGTTTTAACTTCTCAAAGGAATTTCCTTTCCCGAGAGAACTTCCTATTTCCTTTTAAGAACCAAGAAAGAATCCATTAATCTACTTCCAACAATGGCCGAAGGTCCTGGTTAGACCGTTATTGGCAAGAATAGAATAAAGTCCAACCACCAATTTGGCTTTAGACCCCATGAACACATCTACCTTGTTTGCAAGTACGTTTCACGATCTTTAGAAGATAAAAAAATACTGTGTTGGAGATGGCACAAGTCTTTGATAAGATCTGGGCCCTATTGCCTTCGTTACAAGATCAGAAAATTCTTCCTCGTATTTTTTTCGCAATCCTTAAGTCCTACTTACTTACAAAATTGGCATTATTGTGTCCAGTCTCAAGATGAAATAATTTCTCTTCATCCAGTCGATGCCGGCTAGCATCCTTCAAGGTAGCGTGCTTGGACCTGTAACAAGCCGACGTGTCACCTTGTTTGTTGACTTTTACGGACAACTAAATAACCAATAAAACTGTCCAAACAAAAATTGCCAAATTAAATAACTGGACCGACAATGTTTACCTGTGGAGAAATTCCCAGAAGGGTCACCCAACGGCTTATTACTGCAATTCGTCATGCACTATCCCACCCGTCTAGTCTACAGGTACCTAGATTTATGGCCGGCGCTAAAGACTACCTACTGACCTACCTATGGCGTTTACGGTTGAACGACCCTCCGGAATCCGCGACAAACTGATAATATTTATAATCTCGTGATCGTCACTGTGAACTCTGGCCTTACGTTGTTGTATCTCAGTTCTTTTGGTGCGTCGGCGAATAAACTTGAGAGATTAAAGGAACTTAAATACGTTTAAATAAAAATTGACGCTGGTTGGCTAAATCACAGAACTGGCCTAATAATTTATAAAACAAATGAATGTGTATGCTACTTGTTGAGGTTTTAACTCGATTCAAATGTAAATAAGATATTTTGACTAAAATTATCTAAATGCAATAGGAATACTGTACTTTACAGATTCTTAGCCCTTGATTAATGCAAATCAAATTATTCTTAACCAATTTTATACCACCAAATATGTGACGAAGAAAACAAATAAATGCAAATTACCTATCTGCGTATCCGCGTTGAACACACACGCACTTGACTCTTGTTTAGATGCACTCGCGGCGCGAACCGCACGTATTCGTGGTTTTGTTTAATTGCCCTTTCTCTTAACACACTGTATTTTAACCGTACCGAGGTAGATGATTTAGCTAAAAGTGAGGAAATGAACGAATGACTGCAAGCGCAAGAACCTCGCGAAGTCGAAATTAAAGGAATTCAACCGTTCGCTAGAGAGATCGAATTCTGTCTGCCTGTTTTCGTAGCTCCTGTCTTTCCAAGTAAAAATTAACCCACCCCCTCGCACTTCGCAAGATAATTTTCTTGAAACCACCGGCCAACGATAATCGCTGCTTCTAGCTCCAAATCACGCCTATTCCAAATTTTCTGCCCGCATTAAGCAACCCCCATTAGCTTGTCAGATACAACTCGCGGGTGGCCTGTCGCAATTGAAACCGTCCTGACCTACCCATAATTTAACTTTTCAAACTTTTCAAGTGTCTACTGGACTTTTTTAGTGCATCCGGTGCTTGTTTGAAACAAAGCAGACTAAAGCGAACTACTTCAACTTGCAACGTAATATGATCTCTTTTCTATAACTGACATGTCCCTAAAATTTCAGCGTGACTAATTCGTACAAAATCCGAAAACACTTGTTTTGACTTGTTTTCTTATGAATGCAGAAGAACCCGGAGTGTTATTTGCAGGGCTAACGTTAAGGACTCGCTGGGTGGTTTATATTCTTTTGAAAAGGGACAGCGCGGCGTCCTCCGGTCGCATCCGAGAGAATCTGAACATGTGTTTGTTATTTAAAATTAACTATTGTTTTGGAAACCAAATCCGCGACCGTTTCAGACCTCTTCTTTACCTCATACATAAAAGTGAATAACGTCTTAATTCACTTTTGACAAATCGGCTAATCAAGTTCAAGTTGAAATAAATTATTTGCTCTATCTAAAAGTTGTTTACGTAAATAAATGAGAAATCACAGATTAAAATTCAGCAAAACTTGACACGAACTTATCGAAGTAATGAAAAGAAAAACAATCGTATTTTACTAACGACCTTCACGTGTACTTTTTATCAGGACTCGCTCGAATTTTGATAACAAAATTATTGACAGCCGGCAACGTATTGATAAGGCGAACAATTGAACGTGCGCTGTTTCGAAACATCCCATCATGTCCTCTTCGGGGCACGTCCAGTTGATGTAAGTACTTAACGGCTGTTTGTTTTCGCAAATTCGTTAAACATTCAATATCGTAAAAGCCTAATGTATGTTTGACATAAAATATGAAACGGAATTATCTAAATGACGTAAATTGCCAGACGTCTCGAATTCCTGATGATATACCTAATCGTCGCACCAGTTTAAACCAAATAAAATTTGTGATTATAATGAAGGCGATTTTGCAGTCGAAAAAGAAATGCAAAGTTCACGTTTGTACCTCGTCATTTGGGGAACAATTAGATAAGATAAGGATTATCTTCAAAACCAAATACCACACC
This sequence comes from Dorcus hopei, assembly GCA_033060865.1. Lineage (NCBI taxonomy): Eukaryota > Metazoa > Arthropoda > Insecta > Coleoptera > Lucanidae > Dorcus > Dorcus hopei. The sequence goes on along the minus strand of CM065423.1, from coordinate 44,553,984 downwards.
ATCATTAGGTTTTTTTCCCCTTAATTTTGCTACTAATAACAATAACAATAAACGTTGATGAGATAGGGATATCGCCGGAGCAATCTGTAAATTGGATTGCTTTGTGTAGGTACGCAATATATCCGCGTCGGAATAACGTCGCGTCGAGGAGATTGCGGTCGTTTGTTACATTTCTTGCGTTCCATGTTGTATGGACGTTCGTTCGCTTTCACAATCATTAGTAAATTGAGTACCCTACGTATTGATTTAAGAATTCATACTTGTTTTCAGATCAATGGGCATCCTTCTACCTCCGGTACCCCAAGTTACAGCCGCGACGAGCAACCACCTAACCTTGCACCATCGAAATCGTAGCTTGGATTCCGCCCTCCAGAGAATCCCCGAGGTGGACGTGACGCCAAGCCCCGAGTGCGAGACGGTGACCACGATTTTGGTGTCCGAATCCCACGCGTGCAAGACCAACTCGACGACGGCCAAGACCCAACGGGATGAACTGGCCAGTCTCGGTTCGGACGACTCGGGAATCCTGTGCGGTTCGGACAGCGGTTCCAGCGATTCGAACACCACGCGCGAATCCAGCGTCGAGTTCTTGTCCAACACGAACAATCAGAGCCAGGAGAGCCTCGACGCCGCGTCCGAGGCGTCCGAGAAGGGCGATTGCGGCGCGACGGACGTCGAAAGTGAGGTGACGAACGCCGCGAGTGACTGTGCGAAAGAGGAAGTGTGCGAGTCGGAGAGGATTACAGAGGTGGTGCAGTGTTGCATGGAGGCGGCCCCCAAGCAAACTTTTGGCATGTTGCGCCTTTTGGAGAGCAAGGTTTTCGATGTGTGCATGGCCATGCACTATATTTTCAAGAGCAAGGAGCCGGGAGTGCAGAGTTACATTGCCAATAAGATGTTCAGTTTTGAGGACTCGGATGTGGACTTTTATCTGCCGCAATTGGTCTGCATGTACATTCAGATGCATGACGTTGCCGAAGTCATACATCCCTATCTTGTTCATAGGTAAGTCTGTTAACATTACGGGATACATAACATTTGGGATTGCCTCTATCCCATTCCTGTTCTGTTGGCGTCTTGCTTCCTTTAATATGTACATCATTCTTGAGAGGTCTATTAACACACAATTGTATTATATGAAAGGATGCTGGTGTTCTTTTGAAAAATTTTTGCATAAAAATTCTGTTAACCAAGTATAGTAGTTCTTCTTGTACACACTGACTGAATCATTGAAGCTTGAAAATGGGTCGAGACGGCTATATTAGAAAGGATATAAAGTGCTAGACATCCACATGCTCACTAAACCACGCCAAGTGGACATAAGATACGCATACTATATCCAATTCAAAACGAGATGTGTTACCTTTTATGATCTCACTATTGGCATGCACAATATCTTCGTAAATATCGAAAGTATTCCCGAAGATAAGTAGAAGAAGAAGGTATAGGTAATGGCAGATAAAATATCTTCAAAGAAATTGCGAAAAAATCCTGATGTGAGATGGAACAGTAAACGAACTAGTGAAGAAATTGGATTTGCCTCTTCTTGATTATGGAAGAAGTATTTTAAAATCCTGGAATCCAAAAATCAAAGATGCGTACTTAGAGTACTTTTCGCCTTCGGGGCGTTAAGAAGGTGAATTCCCTAAAAGGTGAAAGGAACGACCAGAAATCCTAGGATATATAAGAAAAATCAAAGACATATTAACTTTAATTATCCTAAATAACCAAGAGCAACATTTTGATATTCTAAAACAATGTTGTTGTTGTACTCCTATTGTTCACATTTTGATGCAAACCACGTAGATTATAAAAGGGAAAAAAGTCGAGTGGAACACACGCCGGGGATATCCGGTGTGTTTTCAACGGAAACATTAAAAATCATTTCGATAAAGTTGTACGTCACATTTATTAACAGACAGAGGAAAGAGATGAGTGGGTAACTTTTAGGCGACGGGAAAAAATAACTATTAATTAACAATCCTACGTTCAGGTATTCGTCAGACGTGTATTCCGCATTCTGATCGAGCCTCGTCCGCACTTGGTCAGGTGTAAAGTGCAATTGCACTCTCTATACAAAGCGTTACGTAAATAGCCAAGTAAGTGCAGAGAATTACCGGAAGAAATGTTGCTCAATCTCACATAAATTGTGCTCGGTCTTCGACAGATTAAACAAATAAAACGAAAGGACTTTCGTTGTGAATGCTGCACAAAAGATTATGTATGTTGTGTAAAGTAACCGACACAGCTTCTCTCCTCGTATTTCAAGTAAATTAATTACTCAACTTCCCGTTTCCTTTCAGCAAAGAAAGAGACGCATACGTAATGCACTTTTCTGTAGCAGACTACATTGTAATGCTAATCGTTTCAGAATTTCTGTATTCTCCTGCTTTATTCGGAGGGAAATTATTTTTCTGTTCCTCAACGTTGGCAGGCGACGTAGCTTCCAAGTGCGTTGACCCGATTTTGCAACCACAACTGAGCCATCTTTTTTTTCCACCATTGCGCAACGCGTCATAAAATATCGTCCAGGCGAAGTGGCTCTACACAATTAATTAAATACAAATCCGAGATGGTGTGTCTCCCAGCTCCCAGGATATATTAATTAACGCCGCTTGAAAATTCCTTTGTGTTTCTGATTGCTGCATTCGCTTCGTTCCATTCCCATTCATGAATGCCGAAGACGTGTTGTTGCGTTGCAAGCAACTTCCAGCGGTTGTCCTTGGACGGCGTGAAGTAACGCCGCGCAATTAAAACTACTGTGGGAAATGATACATTTTCCTAATTAAAAGATTTATTTCTGTTAAAGTTTCTATTAGCGTTGCCTTTGAAAGAACCAATGGATAATATAGAATCTGTTCCCAAAAATTGATTGCTTTCGATTTTGTACCATTTTTCTTCCTTTCAGCGTTACGAGATTACAACACCGTAAAAAACGGGGAACGACACAAAATGAATTTCGCGTTAGCCTCGCTTCCACCGACATTTTCCTTCATTATCTCCAGCCTTAATATTTTATTGCCTACGCCCGAGAATTAGGGCGCAAGAAGCGAAGCCATTTGCCATTTATCACCGAGTAAACGGATAAACAATCGACGTTTTAAAAGTCCGCGCATTTTTAAGGTCGAAATAATAATGATTGATTGCGCCTTGAATAATTAACGGGGGTTCAGGGCGCGAAGGCCCGAAGTTTTCCCCCCAGCTTCCTAGTGCGTGTAGTTTCCTCCTTAAACGCTTCAGGCGAATTTCGGAACAACTTGCTCGAAAACGCACGGGGTCTAGTAAACACAGTTAATTAAATATTAAATAGATTCACGTACGATTTGCGTACCATTTAAAATTACATCACCACGAACGTGAGGATATGCGAATGAGCTGTGCACATAAGACTCGGCTGCATCGTGAGCAAAGTAAAAATAGTTACACTGCGAGTGCGATAATAAAACTGGAAACAAACGAGTTGCGGAATGCAAAACGGCAGATTTACATTTTTATGAGTTTCGCAGATAACTTTAGCGGAAGAACGATTTCTAAGGTATCGCGATGAAGATGTTGTATTGTGGTATGATGGGAAAAGAAGCCTAACGGAAAAACCAGAATATGCTACCTACTTTTTCGACCCACCTACCTATTTGACCCTGTATAAAGTTGCGAACGCTGAGGGAAAATCGTCGATGTTAAAAAACTCTACTGGGAAATATGAGCTGGGCTACAAATAGATTGTCCTGTAGCTTAAACCTGGATGTAAAGAGGGCACCACCTAGCGTCAAATTGTCCAAGTAGGCACAGTCGTGGTACCGCTAGGCTTACTCACGGGGTTGAAAGTAATTGAAATGCCCACAGTTTTATACTCGCAAAACATGTACGATAGACGGTCATCCTGTATAGTAACATAATGAGATCAGACGAAATCTTAAACTTAAATTGTATTATGATTATAAGTGGAAATCAACTAATTGTATGCGAAATTAGAGGCCAATTTCTATGCTCTCCAACTTCTCTAAAGTATTCGAACAAATCATTTATTCAAAAATATATTCTGCAGTGAATTCCAAAATCTCACTTCTTCAACACGACTTCACGCAGCGTAGATCGACGACCACGAATTTGGCTTGTGCTGCTGTTGACTCTTTGACTCAAATGGATGTCATCTATACTGACCTATCCAAAGCGTTCGACAAGGTTGATCATTGTATCCTTTTGACAAAACTAAAATCCTTGGGATTTAATTCTACGATAATCTATTAGAGTTTATGAAGTCTTATCTTACCAACAGGGTAAACTATGTATCATATAACGGTTTTCGATCTATCGAGTTTATCTCTACATCTGGAATACCTCAAGGTTCCAATTTGGGACCATTACTATTTATACTGTTTGTGAATGATTTGTTCGATTTATTCACTTGCCTACGCAGATGATGTCAACATTTACCAACGTGTAAATACTGTCCAGGATGCTGTAACTTTGCAAAATAATTTATAGCGTTTTCGACTGACTGCTCCAGAGCACTCTGAGTGTATCTCCATCCACTGTTATTACATGAGGTTAAATCAAGATGGAGATACTCTGAGAGTGCTCTAGAGCAGTCTAGTCAGTCGAAAACGCTATTAGATCCTCTTAATGATTAGTGCACTCTAAATAATCTGCAACTAAATGTTGATAAGTGTTTCGTTATGCATTATACCAGGAAGAAAGTCAAAACTCTATTTACATAAATCATGTTGGCAATCAGGCCCTTCGTTCCTTGTCATCTATTAAAGATCTCGGTGGACTTGATGGACATCTCAGTTTTAATAATCACATCTCCTCTATCTGTCTTGCTGCTTCCAGAACATTAGGCTTACGTAACTCTACACACTTCACTGATCTCCGAGTTTTATATTGTCTCTATTTTTCTCTGGTCCGTAGTAAATTAGAATATGCTTCTATACACCAGCCATCAAATGCGGGTTGAACGCGTCCAAAGGCGTTTCTTAAAATATTGCAGCTTTAAAAAAATTTCATGAATATCCCAACCGTAACGTTGATTACTATTCTTTAATGCAAGAATACGGCTTTCAGTCTCTCCAGAAGCGTAGAGAAGTATGTGGATTAAATTTCCTCTGTAAGTTGTTAACATTACAAAATTGATTGTTCGTACCTCCTTGATCTGGATCACATTTATTTTGTTGTGCCGCGAATCTCCTCTTAGAAGCAACAACACTTTCTACACCAGCAAATGCAGAACAAACGTCATGAAGTGCAGTCCCGTCGACGAGCAAGTGTGTAATAGTGCTGACAAATATTTTTTCGATATATTTATAGGTTCCAGTTATGTACTGTAATTATTTTTTTATTGCATTGTATTTATATTGTATTTGTATTGTTAATTAGCTCAAAAATAACGTTCTGTTTGGTTTATATTAAACGTAGAAATCTTTGTCCGACACGACAGTAACGTTAAGTAATTCGCAAACGGCTTTACCTTAATAGTAAAGTTAAAATACGGGTTCGGAAGGAACGTATACGAAACACAACGCAAACATATGATAAAATTTTCAACGATATCTAGACGATCTCCACCGATCTACATGTGTGAGTTCGGCCTCAGAAGGGGTGCAGCCCTCGGAGCGTGCTCCGTGAGATTCGGCAGCTTTAATCAGGGGTCTTCCTCTGCGAACACGATGTCGTAGTATAAAGGAGATCGAGATTCATTGGCATCAACAGCAAAACTCGTTTGGAAGGAACCAAATTGACCCCAAAGACTCCAATGGGGGGGGAGGAGGGATTCTAACCCTCAAAACGTACCCACACAACGTGCTAATGGAAGAAACACACATATAAGAGAAATTCGATAACGAGAAAGAAGTTGATTCGAAAAAGACTTAAGCCCTATTTTACAGTCGTCGGATAAACTGAGTATAACACTAACCTTGGAATAAAGTGACAGATATGGAAGATTGTTAAAGGATATTCGGCGAATAAAACTTATTCCACGATTCTAAAACTGAGCCTTACTTGGACTAACTAAAGGAACACGTGGCGCGTCGCTCCATGAGAAACGCGTAAATTTATCCATTACGAAACTTCCGGGTACTCTTCACAAATGATACTAAAACCCCATTAACTCTGGGGGGCCTTAACTCCAAAGCAGCAACACAGAAAGCGTAAAGAAAATATTCGACCATCGTTTGCGAAGCATGCTTGTGAACTGGACACCAAAAACACCAAGCTGGAAAAATGGCTTGCCCCGCCTCCTTTAACGTTTTCGGGGTTCCAGCGCGAAGACGAAAGGGTAAAGCAGTGCTCCCACTGTTAGAAAAAGTTACCTGCGACAACTTAACGAAACAACAGAGAATTCCTAGAGTATAGAAACAATGAGCGAACAACCGAAAATAGACAAATAGTTTGATGAGTGGAATTTAGACCATAACAAAACAAAACTAATTACACCTACAAGATTACGTTGATCAATTTGGATCATTGACCAAAACTATTTAGACTCTTTTATGACTTAAAGTTTCCTTCGCCCCTTCCTTCCTCTTCTATTCATTGTTTGCTTTCAGGCCAAGCGACGTGACCTCCAACTATTTGATATTTACAGCCTTTTTTGTCTTCTCTTCTGTAATTTATAGATTTCTTATGACGTATATTTGATCTGTGCATTTATTGATTTATGATTTTTCCCTCTTCTCACTTTAACTAACTCTTGGTTAAAGATTTTAACGCCGCCTTTTCCCATAACGTTGCTACTTCATGTCGGTTACAGTTCTTCAGTTCTCGGAGACCTGAAATATCCGCTGTAGAAAAAAAGGTGAACTGGTTAGTCTTCCATCGGAAATTCTACTGATTCACTAGTCTTCATGTTCCAAGCTTTTTCGTCAGACTTCTTCGTCTCTTGATTTCTTCTCTTCACGAGCACATTTATTGGGTATATGTATGCTCTGTTGTTTTGGAGAGGACTTCATGAATGTGGTGCAGGGAACGTAATCAAAACCTCTCTTTTTTCTTATCGTATTTTATATTTGCAGCTTCTCATCAAGCTTGTTGGTCTTCTGTGTTTTCCACGATTTCCGAAGTGCGTAGTTTCGTTTTGGAGAAAATTTGGATTTTATTTGATTTTCCTTCTTCTACTTACTCTCAACTCCTTCTGCCGTTTTCTCTTCGAAGTAATAAATTATTTTGGCGGTGTCGCAGACATACCTTAAAGTGGAGCTTTGACTTCCGCATAACTTTCCTGTTGAGTTATTCTCCATAGACGTCGAGGATCAGCAAGAACTGAATACGTCTTTGTCTCACGTTTCTATCAAAATGTTAGGGGATTGTTGGCTATGAATAGTTTTCAATTAATGGAGATTATTAAGTCTTCTTAACCTTCGGAATTCTTTCCTGATGACTTACTTTCTATAGATGGCGAGAATTGAATACGTCTTTGTCTCACTTCTTTCCCGACTTAATAAAATGTGGATAATTCGTTTCTGTCATAATGTTAGGACTGTTGGCTATGAACAGTTTTCAGGTAATGAAGATTATTAAGTCTTCTTAACCTTCTGCAACATTCCTGATGATTTATTCTCCATAGATGTCGAGAATCAGCGTGAACCGAATACGTCTTTGTCTCACTTCTTTCCCGACTTAATAAAATGTGGATAATTCGTTTTTATCATAATGTTAGGACTGCTGGCTGTGAATAGTTTTCAGTTGATGAAGATTATTAAGTCTTCTTAACCTTCTGCAACTTTCCTGGTGACTTATTCTCCATAGATGTCGAGAATCAGCGTGAACCGAATACGTCATTGTCTCACTTCTTTCCCGACTTAAAAAATTGTGGATAATTCGTTTCTATCATAATGTTAGGACTGTTGGCTATGAATAGTTTTCAGTTAATGAAGATTATTAAGTCTTCTTAACCTTCTGCAACTTTCCTGGTGACTTATTCTCCACAGATGTCGAGAATCAGCAAGAATTGAATACATCTTTGTCTCACTTCTTTCCCGACATAAAAAATTGTGGATAATTCGTTTCTATCATAATGTTAGGACTGCTGGCTATAAATAGTTTTCGGTTAATGAAGATTATTAAGTCTTCTTAATCTTCTGCAACTTTCCTGGTGACTTATTCTCCACAGATGTCGAGAATCAGCGTGAATCGAATACGTCTTTGTCTCACTTCTTTCCCGACTTAATAAAATGTGGATAATTCGTTTCTGTCATAATGTTAGGACTGTTGGCTACGAATAGTTTTCAGTTAATGAAGATTATTAAGTCTTCTTAACCTTCTGCAACTTTCCTGGTGACTAATTCTCCGTAGATGTCGAGAATCAGCAAAAACTGCAGAATACTTCTTTCCCGACTTAGATAATTCTTTTCCATTTTAATATTCGCCCTGCAGCTATGTGTAGTATCCAGTTAAGGATGATTAGAAAACCTTGTGTCCCATTTCGTGCAATATGCTTTAACCCACTGCAACGTGAAAGCTTTATTGTAGTTTTCCTTTTTCTTCCACGATACAAGAATTAGTTTTCATTGTTCCTGATTGACGCGAAACACGAATTTATTCGTAAAGCGTTTAACTTCAATGAAATGTCATAATTTATCGCGTATCTAGAAGTGGAATTTCATAACGTTCGTTTTACTTTAGAAAGTATTTGTTTTACGAAATTCTTTCCACAGCGGAAAACTACAACCTATCCATACGTCTGTTGGTAAAATAAGCAAGTGCATTGTTCAAAGTTTATCCAAGGTTATCTAAATTAATGCCGGGATTAAGCAAGAAACGATTTCGTTGTTAAGAGGAAGCTCGAATTCGATAATGATTCTGCACACGTAGGGTCGGTCAATGATGTTCCCATAAAACCAGACACTTTCTTCTCGGGATTTTTTCACGCGTAGAATTCTATAGAAGAAAGTAGAAGAAAGCATTGTTGTAGTTGCACGTAAATGTGAGCGTACGTAGCACGTTTTGCGCAAGCGTGAGACCGGGGGAGAAACGAGTGGGTTTCAATATTATCCTCGAAAGAAATTGGGTAAACTTTCAAGTATTCATTTATAAAAAAAATTGCGTTTGCAATACAATGTCGTCCCTCCCCGTCCCATTAATGTTTTGTTTGTGTAGTAATAATACCTTTCAACTTTTAAATGTCGTATACTTTTAACGCTTCTGCATTAAAAAAATGATTATAGTTGACCCTTGGAGGTCGTCCTTTGTCCCCCCGAATCGAGGACACTCATAATTGCCAGACTTCGTGTCGTCCGACATTAAGCTCGCGCGCCCCTTTCTCTCTTTTATCTGTCCAGAAGTAGTCCGCCGTGTTTTCGGAAATTTGGGTTAAAGAAATCTGGCGCAAATCGATGGCCGGAAACGCGACGCGCCCCTACGAAAGCGATTCCGGGCGAAAGTGTGGGGGGTTGCGGCTGCGGCGGACTTTTTTTCCTTCTCCTTTATTATTATTATTATGAAAATCGAAATCATCACGTGCACTCGAACGTAATAACGATGACGGCGAGAATTATTCTGGACGACTGCCAAGGTGAGCAAATCTCGACTCTATTTTTAGGCGTTTCGCCATATGGTTTTCCTGAAAGTTTACCAACTTAGAAGTGACACTTTGTTGTTATAATCGGATCAATTTGATTTATTAGGAAAAAAACGAAAGGGAATTTAAACAAAAACGAATTTAAAAAGAACCGAAATCACTGCTGCATGTACGTAGGTACATAAAAAGTAATTTCCTATTTCGGTTGAGAACGTAAACAAATTCTCTGAACGTACTTAAAGAAAATCAAACGAAACGATAAAGTGAATTCGTTTTTCCTTTAATTTACGTGAGTAAGACAGGTGATGTTTGCTAAGTAAACTGAAACGTTTACGCATCGAAAAGCGCTTTTACATTTCTTATGAAAAGAGAAAAAATGAATCAGTCAGTATTTTCATCAAGAAACTCGGCAGTTTTAGATTAATCATGCACAGAGACTTAATCTTGATGTAATTCATCACGGCCTTAATTTTTCTCACTCCTCAGTGTGAGTAAGTAAATTTTTATCTTTGCCATCATCATCACCGGATTAAGTCGCAGGCTATTACGATCGTATTTGGAACAGAGTCGAAATGAAATTGCCCGTCTCGCATTAATGTCACGAACTTTTTCTAAAAGTGGCACAAGGTGAGAGAACGCTGATAATTGATCGTCCCCCCCCCCTTGTCTGCCGCACTCGTTCTCATACAAGGGAAATATGTGTTAACTATTAATTAATTAATCTAAATGGCGAAAAAATTTCACAGACTCTTTGTTGGTCTATTAATGTGAGCGCTTGTATTGTAACTAAATACAAAAAAAAAAAACCAGAAAATTATTTCTACATTCTCTTCACTGAATTTATTGCATTTATAATTTCCCTTCAAGGCTCTCGGTACAACATACATGCAATCTATTCGAGTGCTAGGGAACTCGAAACCGCCGTCGTACTCCAAGATCTAGGACACGTTTTTCTACAGACAGGGAGTCGTACAAGTGCTAAATAAATCAATCATTAGGGAATCCAAACCGAAACCAACTTGAAAGTGACGCAAATGATAAATGTAATATCTGACAAGTGGTTTTTTTCGCCCCGATTTATCTTTTGCTCTCTGCCGCTTTTGCGCAGCAACAGCAGCAAAACTGAAATTCATATCAGCCCGCCGGATCCTTTTATCAGGACTTCTGAATCACACGCACGAAATCATCGTCGTCAGTTCGACCGACCGCGTTTGCACCGAATGAGTCACTTACTTTATCGATGCTTTAACGTCACGACGCGACGCGACGTCGACTTTGACAAGTCTTTAATTAACAACGTCGATTAGACTCGAGTCTAACGACGTAATTTCCGGGCGAATTGAAAAAGAAGTGGCCGACACTTACAGCAAAACGCACTCTCTACTAAGTGTCCAAAAACCAATTAAGGAATAAAATAATTTTGTTTATTTGATTGTTGCGACAGCGCGGTTTCGTCGCTTACAAGAATGTCTTCAAGCTAACAGGTTAAAAATGTTACTCCCCTAAGTTGATCTAAATAAAATTTATTGTAACTTATAGTGAATTCCAATCGCTGCACTAGTGACTAGTGCACACTCAGTGTATTCTCATCTCTCTTTAACCTCATATAAATAATTCGCTATTAGTTAAAGTAAAAAGGAAACTTACTGAAAACGTGATCACGCCATTTTGAATTTTGAAAAGCCCGCCGCCAAGTGAATTTAGGAGATCAAATCATAGATGGCGTAAGTCGAGGAGAAAGCTGCAGAGTTATCGACGTACGGATTTAAAGAATGTATTTGAATTACAAATAATTTTATGTTTTACATAAACACATCCATCTTAATTAATTTAATACCGAACAATCGATTTTATCGTTTTAATTCGTTTTTTATGTATGTAATAAATCCATACGTTGGCTAGTGTTGCCAACAATCAGATTTGCACTTCTAATTGTTTGCTTTGCGCAGCAATGCTGCAATTTTTGTCTTTCGACCATTAGCTATTCCGAACAGTCTCGAAGTATATTTAGCTGGGTCTAATGTCCGTATTCATAATGCTTCCTCGAGGCTTCCTTGAATGAGGAACCCCTTAAAATGTGAGTTGTTAAATGCAACTGCCTTAATGCAATCCCATTCTAAGGGGTTCCTCATTCAAGGAAGCACTATGAATACGGACATAAGTCATTAGACAACACAAACAACCATGGCCAATGGTGAGATTCGAACTCACGCCGACAGAGTGGCACGACTTCCAAGTCGGCTAGGCTAACCGCTGAGCCACTCTAATAGACGCCTGAGAAATTTCTACCAGTGTTGCCAATTCTTTGAAACACGCTCCTACTACCATAAGCGGCCCATCATTCCGCTACATTTTACACATTACATTAAAAGCTAGAAGCAATAATGAAACAACATCCTTATTGCTTAAACCGCCTTCACATGGGTTAACATCTTTGATTTACTTCCGAAGTAGTTATTAAATTCATTAGGCGTTGGTACGTTTTCCATTTCCTTACGTTCACTGCCTCTGTAATTATTAACTATTTTCCACAACGATGTAGGTGCACATTGTGAATTCTTTATGTATTCGTCATGGGCGTGCTTCTTCGATTCACTTAAACATTTGCGGTAGTAGTTTCTATATTTTTTGAGTTGGTGTTTCACATCGTGATCTTGTCGAAGTAATTCCTGCAGAAGAGATATATTTTCACACATTTGCTTTAAATTGTCATCAAACCTTGTCCTGAAAAAGTTTACTTCTTTCCGGTAACGCCTCGTTCATTGCCTCTTCTGTGGCATGGAGGAAAATATCAAATTTCATATTTACATCAAATGAGCCTTCGTTAATGAAAGACCAGTCCACTTCCTGTATTCTTTGGTGCAAAATAAACAGGCCGCTTTTTGTGATTGGCCGAAAATTTATTCGTTTGGGGGGAGGCAGTCATATCACAAATCAAGACTAATGCACGATGAGTAGACAATGACGTGTCAAAAGTATAGGACGAAAATTTTGCAGTGTCAATATTTATCAATATATTATCTATACAGTGCCTTCATTAATTTTAACTCACATTCCATAAGATATTAATAAATCAGAAAACTTTAGTGTCCTGAATTCGAGTAAATCAAATCTATGATTAAAATCGCCATTTATTATAATCAGTTTCCCTTCTTTGGTTAACAGATCTAATAGGCTTGTCATAATTTTCATGAACTAGATGGTTACTATTACTAAATTGAAAACATTAACGTTTACAGCGCACATTTCGCAGTGTACTTCCTCAGAAATTGTGCTACCTACCTTTGTAGATAAGCAGAAGTTTAACACCGGAGCGAAATTAATCCAGTGTCGCCGGCAGCTTCAGTGGGACGGGAATGGGTTCTTAAACCATAACGCGAAGGCCAATCCCAAAATAGGCGCCACTTAATTTTTTTGCAAGGAATTCGCGTAAAAATTAAGAAAAACACGATACGTCCAAAGCATGAACACAAGTTTATTACAAGATTGATCACAAGTAATCAATTAAATCAGATGGTGAACAGCACAACTAACGTTAAACAGCAAATCCTAACAATTCGGATCCGAAATTAATACAAAGTTAAATAAAAAACATTCACTTATTCTAACGTCGAAGTACTCGTTCGATGAATTACGTTTAGTAAGCGTAACGCAAGAGAAAAGGTGAATTCCTCCGAAATGGAGTTTACTTCGCGAGTATACGCAAAATTTACGTGTGCCAAAGCGACAACATCAAAACCACCGTAACACAAGAATAAATAAACATAAATATCCGACCTGATTACGTAGCATTCATACGTCTGTCGAGTCAGGGGCGTTCCACCGTTGCAAAGCGGTAAGTGACGTCGCTGCTCCTCGGAGTGTCGGTCTCCTTGCGGGGTTTAACGGTCCGCGCACTGGGGGGTCGGTACGGTACTACGGGCGGTATGATGATCCTAAATATCGCACGCACGGGATAGTCGTCCGAACGAAGAAAGGACAGCCAAAACGAAAAGCCTAAGGGGAGCAAAATGACCGTGAACTGCAAGATAATGCAAAACGATGGAGTGAGTAAACCTTACCTAAGTCAGAATAGGACGTAGGCTGAACACGAGTTGGCACACAGTCAACTCTCTCGTACAGGTGAATTAATCAGAGTCGGCCAACAGCCGTAAGATCTATTCTCTTCCTCCAAGAGAAATTAGAGCGGGAACCCACAAAACTAACTACACGCAAATCACCTGACGGTCGACAACACACTGGCAATTCCGACGTTTTGCAAAATCGAGAGGAGTAGAAAACGGTATAAAGTGAGATGAACGGTGGTCTGTTTGAATCGTACCAATAACATAAGAATGTGACATCAGCGGAAACCAATCAAAATAAAGGGCAAGGGTTACGGACATACGCACCGGTTTCAGGTGCGGATGTTTTTTTAAAACAAAAGAATTCGACCATCCGTCGTCGTCCGCGTCACAAAGTAGTACTCTTTAAATTGGACAAATAAACACCGCGTAAACGCAATTCCAACCCTAAGCAAGGATGGGGCTAATTTTGTATAATGAACTTATTCGTCTAATCTGGAGCTTTTAGCGAAAAGCATGTTAAAAAGAAAGTTTCGGGTAAATTACACGAACGAGGAATCGTAAATTCCTACGCGTAATGTGGGAAACAAAACGAAGTGTGCTAAAAATAGATCGTAACGTTGAAATGTGTACTGTACAGGGTGTGTTCGTACACAGGCGGAAAATAAACTGTAACAATTGATCGTAATTGCTACTTACTTCATTCTTCACTAATATGGCAACTCCTCCATGGGCATAGATAGATCTAGCGAAATTGTTTTTGACTAAATAGTTACCTACAACCAAATTACTGATTTCGTCCTTCCTCATCCAGTCCTTGTTGTAACAGATGACGTCGTAATCGTGGTCTTGCGCTTCGAATTTTAGTAACTTATTCCTTAAAGATTGTATATTTAAATGAAAAACCCTTAATTGTTTTGTGTTTTTGGGTTAACGACTGTTTTCTGTTGTTGTTGTTGTTGGCTATATTTCTCTTCTCTTCAATTGATTCGCGCGAAAATTTTGGAAAAAATACCTGCGAATGTTAATCCCATGTGGCCAAAAGTTAGAATTCATCACCACCTTCTCCAAATTATAATCCATTCCAATTTTGAATGATTGATTTATATCTCGCGTTTGTAACTTATCAATTTGCAAGTTCTTTACGTTGCGACATTTGCTTCTAATATAATGAGAAATATCTTCCGCAGAGGTCTTGTGGTTAACCCTACCAATGTGGAGCCAAAATTCTTCTAAGCAGCTGCGAATTTCTGAGTGTCGATGTTTCCCGAACCAATTAAAACTGAAGTTCCTCTTCCATTGCTTCTTTGTTTCGGCGGGGCTAAGCTGACGTTTTGATTTTGATTTTTATTGCATCCTGTTGCTGATTCTATAGCTCTTGCCACTTGTGATGATGTTATTTGAAAATTATTTTCTGTTTTAGACGTAGATTTACCGTTATCGATTTCTTTCTCGTTTATGACATTTTGAGGAAGTATTTTTAAGTCGTTTTCTGTTTCAGATTGTTTTCTAGATTCTACTTTTTATCTCTTTGGTCAGTTTTATTATCTTTGGACAGACTTCCAACAAGTGAATTTTATCTTGAAATACTGGGCCATAAAAATCAAGTAATTCGCCGGATAACTTTAACGGGAAGATGGAAAGACTTAATGGCACGAAAAATAGGAAAGAATTATACAGGGTGAGTTATTAAGCGCCCCTTCTTCCATAGCTCATTTATAGAACGAGATAGAATTTTTTTCTTTTACAGGGACATTCTACCTATTGAGCACTATAACCTAAAATTATTTTGATACGTACAGAGTGTTACATAAAATAATGGCAGCATGCAGCGGGATTTTTTTTAATGGAACACTCTGTATATTTTCCTATAGAAAGATATAACACTCGATCCTCTAAACAGCAGCACATAAAATATTTATATTTATTTAACCAATTAAGAGTAAATTAATATTTTATCGAAAACGGTCTGATTTTCAACTTCTCTTAAAATACTAACTGTAAACGTATCGTTTGTCGCACGGGAATAAAAATAGGTAGTGTTATAAATTAAAGTATAGGGAATAACCCAGATATAAATTCATTTAGTTTCATTTGTTTTTTCAAGTGTTGAAGCCTGTGTAATTGTCAGATTTTCAAACTGCCGTTATTCAATTTTTTTAAATGCAACACCCCCTATCTCTTTTCACGAATAGAGAGTGTTCATGTTCCTCTTCAATTCTGTTATAGGTTTTCTGCATATAAATCTTACAGTTTTTTTGCTATAATAAACTTTTTACATTTTTACTCTAAAATCAATATTAAAAAGTTATTTAACGTACCGTATTTTAATTTTTTTAAGACAGCGCCCTCTATTTCATAAAACAGGTGGATAATATCAAGTTTACAATTGGTTACAGACTCTTATTACATTAAAATCATCGTATTTTTATTATAATACAGTTCTTTCACTTTGTTGTAATTAACAATGTCTTAAAATTGATTCGATGTGGTTTACAGCAAAAGAAAACATCAGTGTTTACAAATAATTACCTTAATGTAAAAATTGTTGTACTTCAAAAAAAAAAAAAATACAAATAATAAATTAATAATCTAACAAATAAATGAAAATCGGTGAATTTCTTTTGTTCAAGTATTCAGATTTTATTAAATCAAATGTTATTGAAGACAACTGAGGCTTAGGAACTACATCGAATCAATTTTAAAGCATTCTTAAGTAAAACAAAGTAAAAGGACTGTATTATAACAAAAATACGATGATTATAATGTAATAAGAGTCTGTAATCAATTGTAAATTTTATATTATCCATCTGTTTTATGAAATAGAGGGCGCTGTCTTAAAGAAATTAAAATACGGTACGTTAAATAACTTTTTAATATTGATTTTAGAGTAAAAATGTAAAAAGTTTATTATAGCAAAAAAACTGTAAGGATTAGATGCAGAAAACCTATAACAGAATTGAAGAGGAACATGAACACTATCTATTCGTGAAAAGAGATAGGGGGGGTTGCATTTAAAAAAATTGAATAACGGAAATTTGAAAATCTGACAATTTCACAGGCTTCAACACTTGAAAAAACAAATGAAACTAAATGAATTTATATCTGGGTTATTCCCTATACTTTAATTTATAACACTACCTATTTTTATTCCCGTACGACAAACGATACGTTTACAGTTAGTATTTTAAGAGAAGTTGAAAATCAGACCGTTTTCGATAAAATATTAATTTACTCTTAATTGGTTAAATAAATATAAATATTTTATGTGCTGCTGTTTAGAGGATCGAGTGTTATATCTTTCTATAGGAAAATACACAGAGTGTTCCATTAAAAAAAATCCCGCTGCATGCTGCCATTATTTTATGTAACACTCTGTAAGTATCAAAGTAATTTTAGGTTATAGTGCTCAATAGGTAGAATGTCCTTGTAAAAGAAAAAAATTCTATCTCGTTCTATAAATGAGCTATGGAAGAAGGGGCGCTTAATAACTCACCCTGTAAATGCTGTCATAATTAAAAATTATTAATCTTTCCACACGAATTCCTGCAGCAGTTTATTATGTATTTCTCGAAGATCGATATAAAAATAGGTTACGCTCTAATTTTTTTAATTCCCGACCTCGTTGATACTCATCGCAAAATGTGGGAGTGTTCTAATCCAGATGGGTGCATCACGTGTGGCAAAAAGTGTGCGCTGAATGATGACAACCGGATGCGATTTTTTTTTATTCGGGCACAGATGAATATCATCATATATCATTTTACTCGCAAAAAAAATAAACATGTTAACTAGTTGCATGTAAATTGAGTTAATTTTCCTTTGACGGTAAATACAAACGAGCGTCAGTTTCAACAACAAAAAATAATAATAATAGAAACGTTGGTATATGTGCAATCACCATGGACTCCGAACTTCGTGTGATAGCGACACACGCCAATAAAATTGCATGGAAACCGAATACTACAAAACGAATTACTCGGTTTTTACTGCCTTACCCCCCCCCGCGCCCTCCTGCCCTTTAATCGTAAAGGCAGGAATTTACGAAGTTGTTATTCAATGGGCCTTGTTTGGGCTTTGGGCGGAATTCGTTCAGCTTTTTATGTTCCTTGTTTGTGCTCATTCTTCACACTCGTAAAATTTTTAATTTACGAAGAATTAAATGAAACTGAATCGCTACTATTACATAATGTAAAAATTTGACATTATGTGTTTGTGAAAGTTCATGTGTACGTTAGTGAATGACGTTATCTTACTAACAAAAAGTAGAATTGTGTACAGCACAGCGCGCTAGGCTTTTCCATGCGTGAAACTGTGTGATAAAACTAATCCACGTTTTTCTTTTTTTAATTTCAGGTGTAGAAAATCGATAGACTTCTCCCTGAAATGTGCCTGGTTGTTGGACGCCTACAGCTCCGACTCTTCGCTACCATCGAAACGCAAGCCGCTCGGCATCAAGCTCCGAAACTTGATCCTCTCGGACGAGTTGAGGCCGAAGGATCAGAACATGACGAGCTCGTTGAACACGTCATGCGAAAAGCCGTCGGTGTTCCAGACGCCACCGGCCAAGAAGACCCACCAGAGGTCGCACAGCGACGCTTCCGCTTTACTTCCGGCGCCGAAACGTAACAATTCGAGCAACAAGCTCAGCCTTGGCGATTTAAGTTCCGGCAGGGCCTTCGATAACGGCTGCGCGTGTTTCGAAAGCTGCAAGAGCGTCGTGAACGATCTCAGGGGGCAAAAAACTACTTGCAGCTGCTCGGTAAGAACGTTAACATTTCAAGGATTTCGCAAATATTTCGCCCGATATGCGAACGTGTATGTCGTAAGCCGTCGGTTTTATTGTTGCTGGAAAAGGCTCGTGTTACTCCCCCCCAGGCTATTTTTACGCTTTGATGGCTTATTACGGCCCCAAGGAAAACAAACAACTTTTCTACGCTTGAGGGAGCGAAAATTTATGTTTTTTTCTTTGGAGTTTAAAAATAGAACGCGACCCCCCCATAGTCGTCAATGCCGACTCGCTTTTGAATCCATCGGTTTTAAATCAAAGTTTGAACGATAATTTATTTAATTTTTTTGCAAAACGACGTTATTTCAACTCTACATATTGCACAATGAATCCTTTTAAGTAAAGAAAATTCATTATCCTTTGATCTTGCACAATTTTGTTGAGAAACTCTTAGGAGCCCAGTTTTACAATCGTGGAATAAGGACGGAATATCTACGTCACGTTATTCTAAGAATCCGACGATTGTAAAATCGGGCCTTAGTGTCGATGCATTCATTGAATTTGTTGTTGGCAATATTTTTATTAGAGTTTCCGTTCATTTCACAATGGTCGTCGAGTATTGTCTTTAATAAATGATTCCTTTATAGGTTTGCCAACAAAATTGCCAAAAAGAATCGTGGTTAATTTATTAAACAAACAAAGAGAAAATTGCGTCGCTTGCTTGCACCGAAAGATAAACTTAATTGAATTTCGAATCAAGCAGCAACAGCGACGACATTCATTCGTCTTGGGAAGTTAATTACAATTTGACATTGAAACTGTTTTAACTACATAGAACAAAACGACGGAGTTTCTGTTTATTATTCCGAGCATCATTGCGACTTGTTTCATTTTCACATCTCACATTAACAGGGACGTTCGTTTAAATTTAACACGATCGTTAAACTTTCTCTCGAATGCCCGAAATTAATCCTTGATTTGCTGGTTGTCGCGCGTGCATTTTCAAACGGGTTAAAAATGCGTGACGCAACGTCTGTGCACCAGCAAACAGATCACTTCTTATTTTCATTCCCGTCCGGCGTCTCGCACATGTATTAATAGCGTTCAAAATAAGACGTGACTGTCTCCATTTCGTCCTATCTTGAGAATTCCTAGAACGTCTATTGAGGAGGAAACCGAGATTAACGAGAACGAAGCAATTAGATGCAAATTACAGAATCGACGTCTATTAATAAATTAATACAAGTGCATCTTTCAAATTGCCCCAGTTTAAATCGTGACGCCTTCAAATTAATTCCAATTCTACTATGTAATTCCAATTTATTTTTCGTCAGGCACCAAGATTAGCTCCTGAATTGGAATTCATGCAAGCTCTGATATCGATAGGAAAACTACTGAGTTCAATCCCAACGAAAGAAGCCAAGACGACGAGATTAGTCGCCGAATTAACTACGTTGAACCTAAACCTACCGGCGAGAGTCTGGCTACCTCTAAACGTAGACGTCCCACACCATGTAGTTAGGATACCCCCCCAAGTCTCCGCCGTTCTAAATTCGAAAGACAAGGTCCGAGTTGTCCCTATCGAAACGAACCAAATCATTCAAACTTGTGTATTTTTTTTGCAAC
This sequence comes from Dorcus hopei, assembly GCA_033060865.1. Lineage (NCBI taxonomy): Eukaryota > Metazoa > Arthropoda > Insecta > Coleoptera > Lucanidae > Dorcus > Dorcus hopei. The sequence continues at coordinate 44,534,048 of CM065423.1, read as the reverse complement.
AGGCGCCGTATATAATTTACGTGGAGGTTCTCGAGGTCGACGATTTGTACACATCCCCAGTTCCGACGAAGATAATGCATTCGTTGCGGCACACGAGGTCGGAGGAGAACCTCGGAGGTGACAATGCCTCCCTCTCCGCTTTCAGCATGTGTGGAATCATATGTGACGACAACGACCCCGATTGGAGCCAAGAAGATGACGAAATCACACAGCAGGTAAAACAAATTCGAAAACTGTCGATGCAAATATTTGAACCCATCGATTACAGTACACGCAGCTGAAGAAACCCATGGATAGAGACACGATATCTCAACTAAGCCAAGAATCAAGCGATTCCCGTGAGCCTCCTCTGTGGATTGCGGCGGGTGAAATCAGGAGACGACTCTCAGATTCTTTCCACGAAGGCAAGAGCAAGACTTTCACTCACGACCCCGAAGACCCTTCCGCGGCAGCTTTGAAAGAACCTTGGAAGGCAAGTTGCACGTTTTTCAAATATTTCACGAATAACTCGACGTTAATCGTTAGGACAAAGAAAGAAGAGTTCGAGAGAGTTCCCCCTACGGCCACCTTTCAAACTGGAAGTTGCTTTCCGTGATCGTCAAGTGCGGAGATGACCTTAGACAGGAATTAATGGCTTCGCAAATCCTGCAGATGTTCCAGAAGATCTGGCAGATGGAGCACGTGCCTTTGTGGGTCCATCCGTACAAGTAAGACGTGTATTATTTGAGGGGGGGGTAGGCAAATTTGAATTCGCAATTTTGTTTAGAATTTTATGCCTGTCCAACGACAGCGGACTGATCGAGCCGATTTTAAACACGGTCTCCCTGCACCAAATCAAAAAGAACTCGCAGCTGTCCCTGCTGGAGTACTTCACGAAAGAGTACGGGCCCCACAACTCGGAAGCATTCCTCACCGCACAGAACAACTTCGTTCAGAGCTGCGCAGCGTACTGCCTCATCTCGTATTTAATCCAAGTCAAAGACAGGTAAAGAAAATCGAATAAAAAAAAAAACGTAGGTGCATTCTTGTTATTATTGTGATTGTTATTACTAGGCACAACGGTAATATTCTACTGAGCAGCGACGGGCATCTCATACACATCGATTTCGGCTTTATTCTTTCGACTTCCCCCAGAAATTTGGGGTTCGAGTCCTCCCCCTTCAAGCTAACCCACGAATTTGTCGAGGTCATGGGTGGAATGGAGTCGGATATGTTCAAGTACTTTAAAATTTTGATCCTGCAAGGCCTACTGGCAGCGAAGAAACATCAAGAAATGATCATTCCCTTGGTCGACATCATGAGATCCGGTATGTTCAAATAAAATCAATAACTTAATGAACACGTCAACATTAATCGGTGATAGGTTCACAGTTGCCGTGCTTCAAGTCGGGCGCTGCGACTGTTCAGAATTTGAAGAACAGGTTCCACATAAACATGACGGATGAACAAATGCAGCAGGAGGTGGACCGCATGGTCGAGGGCAGCATACATTCGCTCTCCACGAAATTGTACGACAACTACCAGTACTTCACAAACGGAATATTATAACTAAATGGTGCGTTGTTAGTCCCTTGTTGATAATTTAAGCTTAAGCTTGGAATAAACGAATTTTCTAAACGGTTACAAGTACAAGTGATAAGTGAATTTTTTTTAACAAACAAACAAACAAGTACAGATAAATACAAGTTATAATATAAACGGTTAGTGCTGTTTCATAATTATTACTACTATTATAAAATCGGTTAACATTTGTTGATTCGTTGTTCCTAATTAATCGAAGAGAGATTTATTTATCGCCACATCTGCATTGTACGACGACATCGTTTTGAGAAAGTTAATGCTCAATTTAATAGGTAAAAAACACCAGTCGTAGTGTGTAATTAAACAAAGATCTGAATCAAAATTTTAACGTTGCCATTATTGTTAATGCGTACGTAACTTGTATAGTTTAGGAGTTAGTGCAAAATTTTGTAAATATTTTAAGTTACCAAGTGTTTTGAAATTCTTTTACGTAATACTCATTTCATCGCGCTTTAATTTGCATTATCGTTTTGTTGATTTTTAATAAACGAAAGATTACTCATTCCATTATTATTATTATAATTATTACGTCGATGATAACATTCCAATTTCCTGGATTGGATTTTATTTTAACAAACAATTCCGTTTAACTCTCCGTAATTGCAAGAAGAATTAATCAATCAACAAAAAATAATACGGGATATTATACGAATTAATTTTTTTTAATTACGTAGGAGATACATTTTCGCTAATTTTATTTTATAAATAAAATAAATGTGTCTAGTGAATAAGGTGAATGTCAGTTATTAAATTAAGCAAGGAACCTTCAGTTCGTTTTCTTTTTTAAGTGAATGTACAAATTATTGTATATACGCCGCGTACAGTTGGACAAACAGAAACTGTAAGATCAACGATGTTGATTGTTATTTAATGAATAAATAAACGCATCCATCCATTGTCATGTGTAGCATATTAGATAATATAGAGAATAATATAATCGCAAGTCATATACTTCTGACTGACTGTAAAAAAAACATTGAAAAAAAAAGGAAACTGAAACAAAATGCAAAAAGACTGAACTTCATTGTAAAAGTAGACTTTTTGCAGCAGAATTTCGGATTTGTTTTGCTTTTAATTAACGAATCCTTTATTACAATGCATTGTATATAATTATTTAAACTGATGTTTGATATTAGGATTTGTATTCATGATTGATTATGCATGTTTTTTTCATAAGAGATTTTAGTACAGGTATTTTATTATATTTATGATGTGTATTTATCTTATTGCCTAAGTAAAAGAATTAAATTGTACGTCGCATTGCTTTCATTTCCCACCCATGTACCATTTTGTACCTACAATCCATTAAAACCACAGTATAAAAATCACAGTAGCGTCACTCGAGTATAACTGTCACATTTGCCATTTTGTTTGATACCTACCGATTTGCAAATTATACATAACATTTCCATAAGGGTATCAAACAGTATGGCGGCTCTCTTGACACTGACGTTTAAGTGACGTTACTGGGTAATTACTTGTACTATGGTAAAAACAGCCCAAAGAAATGCAATGACGTACTTTTCACTTAAGCTAAGACGTGCCGCACAAATCTCATGGCGAGAGTTGATAAAGAATTTTAAAAATCATTCGGTATTTATAATAAATAATTATTTCGGTTGATTCCAGGGTTGCCAGAAGTTAGATGTCGCACTAGAACTGAGCAGAAATAGCCCAAAATCGCTAATAACGCCAGAATTGTTCAAAATCCGAAAATTCAAATTTTTAAAATTCTGTTTTATTCAAGGCTTTTACCACTAAAGTCAGTGCTCCCAACTACTACATTCTTTTTGGCTGTAACTAAATATTCAGTTACCACTTTGGACAAAAACTGCAGATCAAGTTACCACTTTGGACAACAAACACTGTTAGTATGACTCCCTCCTGTTTATTCTTTACGAGTAGATGAAAACGGTGAAGATTATTAAATAATTTCTGGAGAAATTCTTCAATTAAGTTGTCGGTGGCGTTCCAATAATTAACTTGTATTCAAGACTTTTACCACTAAAATCAGTGTCACCAATTAATTCATTCATTTTTGCTCTAACTAGTTAACTACATATTTAGTTACCACTTTGGACAAGAAACTACAGATTTTGTTACCACTTTGGACAATGAAAATAAATTCTTTAAATTATTTCCAAGCTTACCACAAATGCTTTTTTTTTAATTTCGATTGTTTTAAATCTTGTTTTTCCTTGCGGTTCTCAGTTTTTCGTTTTTTTTTTTATTGAAATAGTTGACCGTGGAAACAGATAAGCCTCCGATTTTTGTCACTTTAAAATTTTTTAATAATTTCAATTTCGTTCGCCAAATAATCGTAGTCTTTTATTTTTCCTTTTGCTTGCTAAACAAAACTTTCTAAAATTAAGATTTGATATTTAATATGCAATTTTTGACGAAAAAAAAAACAAAAGACAATCGAAAAATTTATAATATTAAAAAAAAAATATATAAAAAAATCTCATCGAATAAAATTACAAAAAAATAAAAATAAAAAATTCTCATTCTCAAAACTTTCTAAAATTAAGATTTGACAATTGTGCATTTTTTTATGAAAGGCAAAACAAGTGACGATCGAGAAATACGGAAAATTTATAAAAATACGAAAAATAATGAAAATTAAAAAAATTCTCTTTAAATACACAAAACTTTCTAAAATTAAGATCTGACATTTGTGCAATTTTTGACGTAAAATAAAACAAAAGACGATCTAGAAATAAAGAAAATTGATAAAATTACAAGAAAATACAAATTTAAAAAAAATTGAGTTCAAAATCGGTAGATCTACCGAATTATCGGTAGAGTTGGCAGCACTGATCGACAATGTGGATTTGGCCGTTTATTAGTTAGTTACTTTAGTTTTTGTCGGCTTCCGGCTTTAGTGATTTCTTTGTTGCCAATAGTAAAGTTGAAACATCACTGACAAGTCATCGATCAAAAATTAAAAATTAATCTGTTTTTTTTTCTTCCTTGAAAATACCCATTTTTACCCACGTATTATTTTTACCCGCAAGGTTGCCTAAATTACCCGTAATTCGGGTAATTGCCCGCACATTGGCAACCCTGGCACCGATCTAAATTTCACATGATTAATTCGATGGGCGAATATAGGTATTTGACAATTTCAAACTGATCAGAAATGCTGTAAGTACGAACAGACCTAATAAGGTTTGGTAGTCCACATGATCAAACTTCCCTCTTCTCCTTCTTACTTGTTAGACACTTTTTTGGTCCGCGTCTGTATTTATTTTGTGTTGTTATATTATATTTTGTATTTATGTTTCATAATGTAAACAGTAATAATGTTAATTTTTTCTAAGAAACGTAAAATCAAAACTCTTGGATTTTATCTATGTACATATAAACATCATTACGAAATTACAATACATATATGTATGTGTAGGATGCATATTATTTAATAAGCAAATTTGTTTAACTGTAATTTACAAATTGTTTAATTTAGATCACAAATGCTTTCTCGTATTCAATACAAAAGTTTGGAGATTTTTCGTATAACGCTGTCTCCATTTGGTGATTTATAAAGTAGGAAATTGAGATTTTCCATTTTATTCTGTTGGCAACACTGATTAGAATAAAAAATTGCGAACAGAAAACAATTTAAAAGGGAAAACTAACCCATATAGCGTTTTCGATTGACTGCTTTAGTGCGCACTCAGAGTATGTTCATCTCATGTTATTGCATGAGGTTAAAAGAAGATACTAATTCACTGAGTGCAACCAGTGCAGCTGAATCGAAAACGCTAATAGTCTAGAGAGGACGGGAGCAAACAAAGAAATTAACAAAGGAAATTTCAATAATTTAAAAGATGAAACAAGTTGCACGATTTATTTTACGCATCAATAATAACATAATCACAAGTAACTTAAGTCTTACGTCGTCGAAAAATTAATTTGCATGATAATAAAATTGCGATTCACATTCTTGTCTTTGCTTTTTCAAAGCGATAAAATTGTTTCTACAGAACACATTAAAAAAAAAAAAGAAGGCAAGAATACAAACGAGCGCCTAAAATATATATGCATATAAAAAAAGAGGAACAATACAAATGTTTATAACATTCACAACGTTAGGAAATTAAAAAAAATTAAATTCGTGATAGCTGTTGCAATAAGTTAGACGGTAAAATGCTCTCCACCTTCTCGTAGATATAATAAACGGGCAAAGAGAGCCAATTAAGTACGGATTTTGCTATGACGCCCATCGGTTCGGGGTACTGATGCGTTAAGAGCGCCAGCAGGGCAGTAAACGAACACAACCCCGCCGTAAAAATAATAAAGAACGGCAGTTCTTTCTTCGGGTAGACCGACACCTCATGGAATGACGGTAGTAACTCCCTGTCTGCACACTCGGTGCACGTAGGATACGGATAAAATAAATGCCCGCGTTCCAAGGGGTAAGGCAACATTCGAAACGTACCCTCCCACGTGCAGTGCAACAAATTAAGGGCGCCCTCCATCTGTTTCCAGTGCGGCAGGTGGAAAAACGCGTAAGCTATCGCTTCGGAATCACCTCGTTTCAAGACGTGCTCCGGAGGAAGGATCAACGGCTTCATTTCTAAAAGATACTTAGGAACATGCGGGTTGAATTCGACTGCGCGATGTATCGCTTCGACCGCAGCCATTTCTGCAGTGGTTAAACCTCGCTTGCTCGCTATATCCGACGAGAATTTATCGGCTACGACGCGTGCCTTTAATAAAGCGGCCGTGTAGCAGATGGTGGCTGATTTCGGTAAAGAAATGTCGTCGTACTTAGCCAAGACAGCTTGTACGTCAGCGTACGCTTGCATTTCCAGCAGGGCCTCGATTAAATTCTCATGAATATTCAGGACGTTCATAATTGGCGGGACTTCTTTCGCCAGATCACGGAACATCTTAACGGCTTCTTTTAATTTGCCGAGGCGACGCGCACACATTGCCAAACGCCTCTTAACATAGATTAAAACGTTCGTGTCCCTTCGGTGTTGCGACTCCATCAAAGAGCCTTGATGTTGTAAACTTTGGGATTTGCGATAGTTCGTCTCTGCGACTTTCAGAGCTTGCTTGAGGATCTTTTCCGCTTCGGTAATCGTAGTGGCTTCTTCTTCGGCGAGGAGTATGTAAGCGGGAGCGCACTCGGGGTTCCTTTCCAAAGCACTGCGCGCCGCTTTAATCCGCACAACCGGGTTCCTCTCTCGCCAAGCGGTCTGCATTATTTCGTACTCCGCTTTGCCTGCGTCGGCCTCGCAAGTAAAGAACGTCTGGTGATCCTGCGCCGATAAATTCATGTCATAGTAAGTCAGGGGTTCTTTATTAGTTGCCCAGTAGAATCTTTGATACTCTGCGCCCCGATACAAATTCAAGGGATTCCGCCAGACCTTACATTCGGGGACGTTACTTTGCTGACTGGGTGATGTGTTGCCGTTGTTGTTGGAATTTCCGTTCTCATTGCTGTCGACGCCGCTGATCCAAGGGCTTATGTGATTCAATGAGACTTGCTCGATGAAAGAAGTGCCGTACTTGCGAAAGTACCACCACTCGAAAATTAATATCAAGCCGGATATTAACGACGAAGTTCCGGTCAACGCCACGTAAAATTTCGGCGTTAAAGTGCTCAGGAACATCGCGGAATCCCACATATCCGGGCTAGTTTCCTCCAGGTCTGATTCTTTTTTTTTTGTTTTTTTGAGGTTACGTTAACACAGTGAAAGAAACAAGCCGTCTTACGCACTACTTTTTAATATTTCATTTACAAAATTATCTACATGGATAGGCGTGCAACGCTAAATTAATTTTATTGCGGTTTTATTTCACAAAAAGCGCAATCACTCGATGCTGCAGTGAAATGACATACGGAGTCAAGGCCAAACTTGTTTTCTAGACTGCAGTGTTACCAATAGTTGGGAAATGAATTCTACCAAGTAAATAGTAAATGACTAAATGCTTGTTTAAAGAACTCAGTTATCAGCTTTTACATGCGAATGTGAATATTAAGTTTAAGGTTTAAATTCATTTTCACTAAAGTTCGCTTGATATTTAATCTTGTAGTAAAATTTCGCTCCTTTTACTAACAACTTCAGACTTTATATTGGCTAACCTGATTTGACTAAAACTTTAGTTGAAAACTCCCCTAAATTAGTATTAAATATCCCTCTTTTCCAAAAATTACTTTATCAAACTCACGAAAATGTAAAGAATTTAAACAAAAAAAAATTTATTGTTACAAAACAAGCAAAATTCTGTAAAGATGTAAAACACTTTCATATCGTGATGATGTCGTATAACTTTGTAAATATTTTTTCCTAGTAGGTACTTACTTTTACAGAGTGTGCCAAAAAGAATGAAGACAAGTTCAATTAGCAATTTTACTCTATTGACAGCATTAACCTAACTGCCTTTAAAAGTCATGCGGGTCTCACTAGATATTTCTAGAAGTGTTTAAATATTCCAAAAATTAATTAACACACATTACGCATCCTTATTACGCACACGAGCAAATGAATTTTTTTAATAAAAACTTTTCTTTGAATAAAAGGCATGTTTTCTAACACAAACAAAAAAACCATAGAACTACAAAAGGTGCATTCGACATAACGTTCGGAGCGTTCGGAGTGTTTCTTTATCTCATTCTTACATGCACTAAGACGCATTCGCTCTCCCTCACACTTCTGCTCAGAGCGTGCCCCGAGCGTAATGTCGAACACACCTAAAGTGGTCACGAATAACTACGATTAAGAGCATTTTTTTGCTATTTGGCTATTTGCAACACTGCAACCGGATTGTACAAAGTGGTCAAGAATAACTGTTTGAGTTGGCAGTGTTGATTTTATTTTTAAATGGTACAACTGGAGTAACTTCCGGTTGTTGACGGCTTGATACTGACAGCCGTCATTTTACAAGCGCCACTTGACATTTCAAATGCAAATTAAAACGCTTAGTTTTATTTACATAACCTACAATCACATCGCTGTTCAGGTTACAGCTGAATTCAAAAAAATCGGGAAATGTCAAAATAAATCGACACGTTTTTTTCAATATTTTCATAGTGTGGAAATGGATTTATAAAAAATAGGTTAGAATTATTTGACGGTATGTCAGTTCATAGGTAAATAGGTTAATTTTTTTTAAAGATATGTATGTATTGTCAAGTAGACAATTAACTGACAAATGGAACCAAATTTACAACTGGAAAAGAATCATTTCCCGTTTTTTTTTAATTCAGCTGTACGTCAAATAAACCAACAAAACATACATTGCTGGCCTGTCCAACGGTATCTATGCGCTTCTTGTGAGTAAATGAAGGAGAGGCTCATTGAAACTTGCGTGGAAGTGAAATAGAGATATTACAATGTTGCGTGCGAAGGTAGGAATGCGGCCGGCATAGGTAGGCAACACACTGTACTCTGTTGTTAACATTTAAGTAGAATGTGAAAAGATCGCCTGTTGTCATGGAAATAATATAAACACAAGATTTTTTTAAACGGATGAGCGAGATACAAAATAGATTAATAAAAATCGTGAGCGAGAAAGATGAGATCATACGCTCCAGATACATCCGACGTATAATATTCGAACGCAGCAATTCTAAGGCCGCCAAAATTCGAATAGAATTGCCTTTTAGAAATTGCAATTGATTTGAGCGTCTTTCAAAAAAATTGTTTTTATTTTTTTTTTTAATAAACCTGTTACTATGATAACGAATCATTCGAAAAAAGCAAAGTCACAGCCACTCCAGTTTTGGAGTTTAAAGCCGAACGCACCTCCTGTAGTATGATTAACAACTTATGATTATGCAACCAACATCACACGTGTGTATACCAAAGAGTATATTACAAGGACTTTAAAATTTAAAGTTCACAGTTAAGAATAGATGGGAATGAAATTTAAGGAAATTCAATTCGACGAACGAGAATTTTATTTAAATTATCAAGACATTAAATAATTAAAAATTCTGAAGACTTTTGTGGATTTCAAATTTTATTTAACTTACTTTTTTGTTTGAAATTTGCCAAAAGAATTACGAAGAAACTGCTCAAACTGCGAGTTGTGAATTACAAAATAAATTATTGCAAAGCATTTTAATTAATTCCACTTATAAGTACATTACAATTTTCTGCATTTTGTTTACAAAGATGAATAATAAATAAAAGTGCTGTTTATCATCAACGTTTCTGCGATAAATGTGTACATTTTAAGTGATTAGACTTATTTGCATAATTTCCCCTAAACATTTACTTAAGTAAGAAAAGTTCGAAAGTACGAACACGTAATAAAACGATTTTAAGTTGACTCAATTGCGGCTATTACCGAAAACCCGTTATTTTTATCCTGTCTCTTTAAATTCGCCAATGCTGCACGTATAAATAGTATCCGCAACCTTGATAAATAAATGTAGAATGTTAATTTAACACTTCCTAGTAGTACAAAACACATTAATGAATTAAACAAATTTCAAAAGAACACAAACACAATGAAGTAAGCAACAGTGACTTCTGCAGAGACTACTGAAATGAAATATGCCAAATTAGGTTCGCTTTTTTGTTTTTCAACAACAAAGATAAATTAATGACAGACGTTCGTTTATAAAAAAAATTAAAAAGTCGGCGGCTAAGAGTTCTTGCTTATAAGTTATAATGGGTGGAAGTTTTGTAAAACTTTCCAAATAGAGACTTGTTAATAACAAACGGCTAGCAACTAGTGTGACGTAACGATTTAAGTGAAGCACAGAGAGATTGGTGCAAGGGGACTAATTGTAGGAAATTTTTTGGCATGTCGTCGCTGTCAAAAAAAATAATTAAATACGCTTTTATCTATATTTACTGCCAAAGCGCGCGCAAGGTTAATTTTCGGTCATACCAAGCTAATCTGGACGACCTTACCGCCTCACACATGATTGGCGCGTCACTATTAAACAAGAATCTCATTGGTAGCAACATTATCTGTGCCTATTCTAAAATCGCTTACGGGCCAACTACACGTAAGAGTTGTCGTAGTGATAGTATAGTAAGCATCGTAGGAAACTCGCGCGGTTTTCACTCGTCAATTCGTGCGTATTCTCGGCCTGACACACAAAATTCAAGTAAAATGTCGTCTCACAAACCCAAGAAAGTTTGCATTATTGGCAGCGGAAACTGGTAAATATAGCACTTATTTAAACCCATCTTCAAAGATTAAAAAAAAAAATAGAGGCAACATAACCTCACTTTTACTGGCTCGCTCGAGGCGATTGTAAATAAACGATGGGGCCCTTTAATGCCTGTTGATTTTTAGGGGTTCGGCGATCGCTAAAATTGTCGGAAATAATGTGCAACGTCTCAATCAGTTTGACAAAAAGGTTACCATGTACGTGTACGAAGAGTTAATAAACGGAAAGAAACTCACTGAAATTATCAATGAAACGCACGAGAACGTTAAGTACTTACCGGGCCATAAATTACCAGAGAATGTTGTAAGTACATTATTTAATTTGTATGTGCATTCTGCATTCATACGTATTGTATACACCCACTCGCATCATCAGATTAATAAAAACATTTTACATAAATTACTTTAGCGCAGCCACAATCATGTTGCATAACTTCAAAATGTGAATGTGTTTAAACTGCGTAGAATTGTGTGACACAGTGTTAATTTTTTTTTAATTCACTGTACTTTAAACCTTGAACTTCTATTAAATGTGAATTTGATATCTATGCAAATACGCTTGCACTTAAGGATTTACTTTCATCATAAATAGTTGCTTTGTAATCTATTGTGTCGAGTTCAAATAATGCAACTTAAAATAACATTCTTATCACACTTTAAACCTTGTGTTTCCACTGGAATGACACACAAGAATGAAGTGCACGAAACTGCAATTCAACTTAAGTAATGACAGGTTTCTTTTATGCATCGATTAAAAAAAAATCCTATAAAACAAGCCATGGTAATGAGACTAATAAGTAATAAAGTACGTAATCTGTTCACAAATTAAAGGGCCACAACCACTGTTGCCTTGTGAAAAATACAACAGAATCCTAATTAGAAATTTGGTAACAAAAATGTGTGAATTAAATATTATACCTAAACGATAAGGTCGAGTTCTGAACTTTGAATAATTATGGTGGATTTGATGAGTGCTGCTTTGGTTTTAATATTTGATTTTTCTCTGCTTTCAAGGCTAGTTAAAATTAGGGTTATAAAAAAATACCAGATTGAAGCCCTGACATTCTTTATGTAATGCACCCCGACATACTACTTTCTTACAAGTAATATTGAGTTAAATAGCTATCAGGGCCTGGACAGTTAAATACAAGGTAAAAATCCAAGTTGTAGTGGCGCCACCATATAGAAGTTCTAGTTACTTTCTGACGAGTGATCATCAGATGGCAGCATTAAAATTTAATTAAATATGATTTATTGCGATGTCATAAAAAACTAGGACAACTTTTGAATCCAGTAGCCATGCGTGTCCATTACTTTATTATATTGAATCTTACTTTATTGTCAAGTCAGTAATTCATATTTAAGTTATGTCAAATTTTGATTGTCAATGAACCATAAAAACAGCAAGAATTATAAAACCATTGAAACGTTATCTTAGGTATGTCTGGAAGAGACAATTTCAAATAATTTTACATTTATGGTGGGTAGCAGTTTTACACAGCTAAAAAAAAATCTTGTCCTAGTTTTTTATGGTAGCAATAGTATATTATAAAAAAATATATTTTAGACATTTTTAGGTATAGATTTGGTTACAGTCGTTACGGAAAATAACTAATGCTAGTAGTTTGCTAGTTTTCTGTTAGATGACGCTTTTGTATTTTTACATTTGTCACTGTCAAATAAATAAAAATAACTATGACATGTGAAAAACATTGGCGCCTCTGATGGAAGTGTGATCATTAATAATGGTTCCTCTGTTCCTTTAAGTTAAATGTCATTCTTATAACACTAGCTTTGGGATATTTAGTGAAAGAGTACATTTGTGGAGGTTTTAAGAAATGTAAGAGTACACAATTTTTGGTATTGAAAAAGAGTACCTGTACCCTTTAAAGAATACGGATAGTAACGGCGAGAAGGTTGGAAGTAACAAAGCCATGGAACACTTTACACACACTTAAATACACTCCCGCTCCTGAGGTCCTGACAAGTCTTTGACTTAGGACCCCGTTGGGCAATCACCACAGATAAAAAAACAAAAAAAAACTACTTAAAATGGATATAAATAATATAATAAGTAATAAAATTCTTCTTCTCATTTTGCCTCTTGGCAATTGGTTATAAAACCATGGGCATGGGCCAGACACTCAAGTTCGCACCCGTTGTTTTTTTTTACTTTGAAGGAATTAAAATTGATTTGACAAATACTTTAACACGAAACGTCAAGTAGCTTGCCAAATTAATATTTTGGTAATGTTTTGTAGGGGAGTTACGTTTTATACCAACATAATGCAAAAGGTGGTTTTTTGATTTATGAACAAAGTCCAAGGTGCAGAATATTTTACAATCAAAATGAAACATAATTAATATATTTCATTATTCAATTGTATGTATGATATTTTTGGCTGTGATCAATTAATCTTTAATCAATAAAAACCTTAACCACAGTATAAGAATTTACACAGTAGCGTCACTCAAGTATAACTGTCACATTTGCCATTTTGTTTGATACCTACCGATTTGCAAATTATATTAGGTCTGTTCGTTTGTTCTGCACTTTTCTACACTTTTTACACCAACCGCTCCTTAGAGAGCGAGACGTATATAATATAATGTAAGTAGGAGTGGGGAAAAATAAAATAAAGGAGTTAAAAGTGCAGAACAAACAAACAAACAAACCTATTGCATTTCCATAAGGGCATCAAACAGTATGGCTGCTTTTTTTGACACTGACGTTTAAGTGACGCTACTGGGTAATTACTTATAGGGCATATTCTTTATTTCAATGGCCGCGTTCGTAAGAACCAGCGCTCAAGTAGCATTCATCTGTGATTGGTGGATTTTTTGAATTTCTTTGAAATAAGCCAATCACAGACGAATGCTACTTGAGCGCTTGGTTCTAACGAACGCGGCCAACGCAAATTTGTGATTGAAAGCATCAGTGTTGGGACCTGATGCAAGTCAAAAAGTTCATATAAACAGGTAGTCTTTTATTAATTAATGGTTTCTGAGATAGAACTATTTGAAGTTAAAAATATGAAGTTGCTAAATAACTTTTATTTTGAGGTTTTAACATTAAATTTGTCAAAAAGAGCGCTACACTACGGTGAAGAATAAAATCAACATGAAACGCCAATTTTACAATTAGGTCGTTCCCGAATAATTTATATTCCGGAACGGCCTAATTGTAAGATTGTTCAATACTTACTCAATATTTATCTCAATTCATTAATAAAAAAACTTATAATAACACACTCTAGACCCCCACGAAGTGTTGACTTTTCCTCCCGGGACACCCTGTATACATTTAATTCTTTGTAATCACATTTAGTTACAATAACTACAATAATAATAATTATTATCGTGACGATTCCGGCGCCAGCCCGTCTCATACGTCACCGCCGACGCGCCTTAAACTAGGAACTTCGGGCACTTCAAGATCACGCCAGCGGTGGAATCAACCCTAGACATTCTGTCGCGTACTGGAATGTTCGCGAAAAACAGCCCCGGCTTATAAAAGCACGCGACCAGGAATGAGACGCGTAAGACAATTCGGCGTTGAACAGTCCGGCATTAAAGTTCGCGTTAGATTTTCGCTCGGCTGTTAAAATAAATTAAGTATATAAGCTTGTAAATAATTTAGTGTTAGCGTTATATTTAGTTTGCTTTTAAATAAATTAGTTTATTAACTATTTCGTGTTTTGTTTTTAAAATAAAAATCGTTACATTATTATATTTCACTTATCTACGAAGTAAGTACCCTAGGGTTTTAATCGAAAATCGATTGCTTTAACAATTCGATTAATCGATTTTTTATCACCTCTGTAAAGGGCTGCTTTCGAAGACAGATTTTTTTCAGGGTTTTTGATTTTCCTGCTTCAATAATTCTATATTACCTATTTCAGCTAATACATTCCGTGTTAAATGTCAAGTGAAAACGTGTTAATTAAAACTGTATGCAATAGTAATTAATTCGAAGGACTTCAAAAATGTCTATTACTAAACCGCACACATCGGTTGCAAGAATTTTCAATCAATGTCAGCTCCCATGAGAAATTTGAAATACGAAATAAATCGCATTAAAAACATCACTAAAGAAGTTGGAGATATGATTACAAACAATTTTGCTTCAAATTTTGAATTTTGATGGAAAAAACTGGAATAATTTTTGCTTGTAACGGAATCTTTGCAGTTTTGAGTTATGACATGACACTCTTGCAGCCGATGTGCGAAATAATAAATTGTGTAAACTGTGAGATTACAGTGTTTTTTTTCTTTTCATTATTCGGTTACACATAGATTTTGAATGAACTTTGAAACATAATTTGATAATACTTCACCGTTTGCAACATCACATTCGACAACTTATTATTGTACTTTATTTGATGACGCATCGAAGACGATTACATAAATATTCTGATTTGCACGGAACATTAACACTCTTTTTTAACACGTGCTTTTAAATGATACAAAATTATTAATTGTAATTGATTGTAAAATCAATTTAAACATCCAGGTTTTGACTCCTTCTGAAGAAGTTGTCATCAACCCACAGATCAATTAAAATTAATAATTTTGTCATCACTTTCACAGGACAAGAAACTCCTGTCTTATAAACAGTATATTTTTTATTATTACAGTTGTTTTGTCTGTCAAAATTGTATAAAACAAAAGTTCATTAGTATTTTTTGATTAACTTTTGAAAACGCTGTACCTACTCGAAGACAGATTAAAAAAGTGTTATAAACGAAACTTGTATTTATTACACATATGGAAAGCCACTGAATTTTTATATACATACATATTATGCCTCACCTCTTCTGTTACATAACAGCTAAAAATGTAAATGTATGCAAAAGTGAAAGTGTAACATATTTTAAGGTATCAGCTGCATTCGTTTTCATGTAATCTAACTGTAATTAGTTTGCAATGTACTTTAAACCTTGAACTTTGATTCGATGATGAGTAAATGATTACTTTAGAAATAATTGTCTTGTAATACGATGATGCATGTTTGTACAGCTAAACACTTCATAACGTGGATTATTGCATTTCTGTGAGTGTTAATATGTGGATAGCAGAAAAATTTCTGAACAGAATGCATTAGTTCTCGATCGCTTTTGGTTTACACACACAAAAAAAAATCAGTCTTTTATAAATATATATTTTTTCTGATCAAATTTGTTTATACACGAGCCTATTGGAAAGTAGGCAAGTACTTATCAGTGATTACTGTAAAGTATTTGTTTACTCTCCTATCTGCTTATCATGACTTACTTGCACAACACTTGTTTTTATTTAGGACAAGTTATTACAGATAAATAAATGACTATTACAGTCACAAGTTTAATATTACATGCAAACAAAAAAGGGGCACCTCACACATGACAGATAAAACCAGATTTTATTATAATAAAATCGAATGACTTGTAAATAAATATCTACGTAGTAAGTATCTAGGAAAAAAAATCATTTTTTGTGCAATCATTTGCATGAATTCATGTAAAAACCAAAATCGTTAAGCAAGTTAATGCCCAATTCATTTAAAAATATTTTAAATTTAAGGTTGCAGTTCCAGATGTAGTAGAAGCGGCCAAAGAAGGTGACATTCTGATCTTTGTCATACCACATCAATTTATCCGTACCATATGCTCGACATTGTTGGGGAAAATTAAACCGACTGCAATAGGATTATCGTTAATTAAGGTAAAAAGTCTATGGATTTGAAATTCACGTCTAGGTGCTTTATGGACACACTTACAATACATATAATAACTTTCAAATGTGTTTAACACATATTTTAACATATTTTGCCAATATTAATAACAAATTTATTTAATAAGAAACCGTCTATGTAATCATTGAAATACAAGGAGCGCAGGAAGGATGAAGATAAACAAAAATATGCAGTCAGTGTCCTTGATCTATGGCTCTGTATTAAATCATTCTATTAGGACACGCTTGTCGTTTTAAAGTCCAACAAATTTGCAAGGCTCAGATTCTTATATATTACTAAGGCCCAGTTGTACAATGCCAGTTTAAATTTAAGCTGAAACTTAAACTCATGGCAACGATTATTTCAACAATTATTATTGTTGTTAAGGGTTTAAGTTTTGGTTTAAAGTTAAGCTGGAATTGTACAACTGGGCCTAAGAAAATAATTTGACTAAATTAATTGTTGTTCTAAATATAAATGCATTATTGTTTCTGATAGGGTTTCGAACAAGCTCCCGGTGGTGGAATTGAACTCATTTCGCACATCATAACTCGCCACCTGAAAATAAAATGTGCCGTCCTAATGGGGGCCAACCTCGCCGGCGAGGTTGCAGACGAAAAGTTCTGCGAGACCACGATTGGCTGTCGCGATTCAAGATTGGCCCCACTTCTCAGGGACATCATCCAAACCGATTACTTCCGAGTTGTGGTGGTCGATGATGAAGACGCAGTAGAAATTTGCGGTGCACTCAAAGTAACACTACATTGTTTTCCTTAAGTAGCTGACACCCTAACGCTTCTTAATTTGTAGAACATCGTTGCATGTGGTGCAGGTTTTGTTGACGGATTGGACCTGGGTGATAACACGAAAGCGGCAGTGATCCGCCTTGGTTTAATGGAAATGGTCAAGTTCGTGGATGTTTTCTATCCGGGGAGTAAGCTGTCGACGTTCTTCGAAAGCTGCGGCATAGCCGACCTCATCACCAGCTGTTACGGGGGTAGGAATCGAAAAGTCAGCGAAGCCTTTGTGAAAACCGGGAAGACCATAAAACAGCTCGAAGACGACATGCTCAACGGGCAAAAGTTGCAGGGCCCGATCACCGCCGAAGAGGTGAATTACATGTTGAAACACAAAGACATGGAGAACAGGTGAGGAGATGTCTTGTAACGAAAGGGTTGCAGGTTTTCAACTTGAATTTTTAGATTTCCCCTCTTCACTGCGATACACAACATTTGCAGCGGCGTGACAAAACCTAACGAAATGATTAACTGTATCAGAAACCACCCGGAGCACATGTAAGTGCAGTAGCATAAGTAGAGAGAGGCATGAGTTGCATACTTTGTAGACGTTGGTTTTCCC
This sequence comes from Dorcus hopei, assembly GCA_033060865.1. NCBI lineage: Eukaryota > Metazoa > Arthropoda > Insecta > Coleoptera > Lucanidae > Dorcus > Dorcus hopei. The sequence goes on along the minus strand of CM065423.1, from coordinate 44,516,251 downwards.
CTCATTAACCATACTCGTTTTTATTTTATTTTTTTTTAAACAAATTCGTCCTTTTCGAGTGGATTTTACGAGTGGCAGGCTCCCTTGTTAATTGTTAATTATGTTTTGCTGTTATATTTGTTGATTTATTTTGTAGTTAGATAGTACAAATGGGACTAAAGATATCTCATAGAATATACAGCGGTAAAAAGTTTATTTTAATTGATTTGACGGTTTCAAATTTAAAAAGCCATCGAAATCCCTAATTAAAAAAAGAATCTCCTGTGTGGTGCTTCCAAATTATTAATTAAAAAGTAAATTAAATTTCATTCATTAAACACGTCTACGTGGTATTAGTATATGACTATTTTGTTTGTTATTGATTTCAATAAAATTATTAGGAAATTACAAGAGTGCAGATTTGTAACATGTATTAAAAAAGTTACCAGTTACAAATTGATACATTGCAACTTTTACTATTTGCTTTTATTACAATTTACTGTATTTACCGCTGTATAATTCATATAAAAATGGTGCAATAGGTGATTACCAGTCGATAGTGAGTGTATCACTTTATATTTAGTGATAGTTAAATTGAAAATGTGCCAAAAGACAAGTCCAAACATCAATAAATAATTTCGCAATAAGATTTACATAGGTATTCTCGGATGAAAATGTCCATGCTGAGCACATGTATGAAGAGCTATTGTTGTTTCAGGTACAAACTCAAGAACATATATTTTTAACTAACTTTAACCCCCCCTCCTCCCTTCCGGTAAATCCTTTTCACCTTCCCTGTTTTTACCATCGTTACCAAAAATTTTTATTACATACTTTATTGGACTTCATCTAAGTAGGTACAAACAAATAATGGAAATAAGTGTACACCTATTTTTTATACATTATGTAAAAGTGTTTTATTTTATGTGTTATTAATAAAGTCAAACTGATTTTTGTTGTTTTCTTTTTTTTTTAATATATTAACCTTATATTAATCCTTTTGTGTCGCTTTGAAAAACTATCCTCCCAGGCTTTCATTTGATACGCTTACAGCCACAACTAACAAAATTAATTTTATTCAAAAGCTTTTGTAAGATTCACGAAGAAGAAACATATTCTTTGCACTTCTCACTTTATACATTAATTTTTAGATAATGTAATCAAAGGCACTAACATAAATAAATTAAAGCATCTTTAACAAGGTTGAAATCATACTGATTTTTGTTTTAGGAATTCTAGCCTTGAGCGTCAGATACCATCCAAACTTTAACCGCCTACTAACTCAAAACGGGGGCTTTAACGAGTGCTCCCCTCTTGATTCAGTTGCTATATATAAGACTAAACCACTTAACCTATCGAGTTTAAGATTATTATTGCTGAAGTATTGATCGTTGCATTTATTTTGTACTTAATGCATGAAACTGTGGACCTGTGATGTGTTCCTTTTTTTTGTAAGTTTTACACGTGTTATAATTTTTTTCTTAATTCCTTCAACGAATAAACAAGTTGAAACACAGAGTTTTCGTTTTATTTTTCTAGTTGCAGGCAGCTTTGAAGTGTTGTGCAGTTTTTATTTTTGTGCAACAGTGCTCTAGTTCAAATACCAAATTTAATTTATTAGAAGAGGTTGATACATCAAATCTACTTATTGTTATTATAAAAAAAAATTAAATACTAAAAGCTTTGGCCCTCTTTAAGGTTTGAAATGTCGGTTTTCTTATACCAACAACACAAATGGAACTAGTGCACTTACGCTATAATCAAAGATGTGAATGTAAACTTTAAATTGAAACAAATTTGATTACAGGGTCAAAATAGAGGCCACTACTAGTATACTCGATGATTGAAAATGTTATTTACTCCCCCCCAAAAGAAGGATCATGTGTTCAATCAAACAAAGGTACTACACGCATAGGAAAGCTCTACTTTTTAGTTGTAGAAAACTAGCGTAGTAAAAAAAAAAAACTACATTTATTGATGACAAAGTTAATAAATAAATCACCTAAATATTTTATTACTAGGTTGTTTACTGAGATAACCGTTGTAAAAGTCCGTAGCCGTCATTACTCTCTTTTTATGAACACCGACGCACTCTACACTAATCCAGTTTCCCCCGACACACAACACTTTTATTAATTTATCGTTTCTATCGTACATAAAAGAGCCTGGCGTGAACGTTTGTGTAATGCCCGGCTCATTGCAGAGTTTAATCCCGCGTAATTTAACGGATGTGTTACCCCAATTAGTTGATAATGGGTACACGCCAGTTAGGGCTCTTTCCAAGTTGTATACATTTTTAGCGGACATTTTTTCCCAGTTGACGGTAGCAAAGGAAGAATTTATACGAGGTGCTAAAAACAGAGCACACCTCAATCTAGCATCTTAATACGATTAGTTTCAGATTAAAAAGAACGTGCGAAAGCAAGACTATCACTTACCATATGTAACGCCTAATTCCGGTTGTGGTTTTGCTCGGTCTAAAACATCAGGCAATTCATTCACACACTGCACTAGCGCTTGTGCCCCTAGGTCCGCTAATTCCTCGCTTAATGCAACTCGGTTCACGTCGTCTGAAACTTCCAGTTCTTTCTGAAGCACGATTTCGCCTATGTCGAATTTCTCCGGCCTAATCCGCATTATGGTGATTCCAGTCTTACTATCGCCGTTTGCGATCGCATAAATTATAGGTGCAGCTCCCCTCCAACGTGGCAGAAGACTTGCGTGCACGTTAATCATACCTCTAGCACGATTAATCCATATGCATTAACAAGTATTAAATTTAACCAACACTTAGGCCCAGTTTTACAATCGTGGAATAACTGTTCGCTGAATATCCTTTAACGTTCCCCCATATCTACGTCACGTTATTCTACGATTGTAAAATCGGGCCTTACTTACTTACAATGGAAAAGCTTGAATGATGCCCGCGGGGATTAAGTAACCGAACGAAACGACCAAGCCAATGTGGAAACGACCATCTGAGATTTGCAGCGGCCATTCGTGCACGGGTAAATTTTCCTGCTCTGCGAAGCAACGAACGGGGTTCGATTTATTCTTGAATGATGTAACCACCTCGAGTTTCTGTAACGTATTTCGTTTTTTGCTAAAATATTCCATAGTAATTCTACTACGCACTCACGAAAACAGGACTTACTATTCGGTGCAAATCGCCTTTAAGCTGGTCACGGAGAAGTCGTCGGTCCCAAAGAACAGGACCCTCCAAGGTGGTTTGCATTTATCAAATGCTTTCCTCGCGTAAAATCTGAAACTAATTCGGTATAATGGTGTGAGTTTCTTTACGATGCACGTTACGGAAAACATAATTATTTTCTACTTTAAAAATAGACTACAACTACAAGTTTGGTTAAGTTTGGTGAGTCAGTGGTGCCAATAGCTGATACAGAAAAACACGTATTATTTATAAAATTTTTAAGAAATAAATTGCTGAATTTTGCTTATTGAATACAGCCGAGTTAAAAACATTACTTTTGAGCACAAGTTTATGTTAACGTGTCTAATTTGGAACACGATTTTGTGTTCGTGAACTCCTTTACAGTAACCTACATGAACTACACGAGGAACTTGAGCGCCATCTATTGATCATTGTACAAATGAAACTTAATTTTTAATTTTGAGCAGTACAATTCTGGAAAAACGTTCTAAGGAGCGACGAATCCAAATTCAATTTGATTAGTTCTGATGGTAAATTGTATGTGCGTCGTCCTCCAAACAAATCTATGGATACACGCTACACAATAAAAACCATAAAACATGGAGGAGGTAACATTAGGTGCCCATACATTGGCAGTATTTCTGACCGTCTTTGATTGTGAAGGGATTTGCATGTTGGTGAGTAACGTACAGGCCAGACTTTCCCTCTGCAAGCCTGACTTTTTCCCGCAACAGGCCTAGCACTGGCTCGCGACAGCACTAGACTCACATATGCTTAAATACGGGGTGTCCCAGGAGGAAAAGGTCAATACTTTGTGGGGGTTTAGAGTATGTTATTATAAGTCAAAAAGTTTACATAAACAAGTATTCTTTTATTAATAAATTCTGAGATAAATATTGATTAAGTATTTGAACAAAGTGTGTTTACCCTGGCAGGACGATTGCCCGGACAACAGGCTTTTATGAACTCTTTGAAACGAGTTGTCAAAACGGTCAAATAGTGAAGATTGAAATACTGAAAGCGTCCTGAAACCAGAACAATGGATTACATTGTTAGTACTGTATGTATAGTATTAGTATTGTATTAGTATTATAGGTAAAAATTTGTTTACCGGACGAAATGGTGCGTTTATTATGAACGGAACAACTTTTTTACATTGAGGTTATTATGAACGCGAGAGGTAAAAAGTTGCCCGCCCGACGTTTATTCTGAACGCACCCAGGTTATGTGGTGTTGTTGATTTCGCGCGTGATTACAAAAATCGCAGGTTATAACTCGTCATAAAACTGAGAACTCAATGAATTGGAAATTTGAAACTCAGTAATTTATGGCACACAGAAAAATTCGTGGGAAAAATCACCAAATAGAGGAAACACCTTTCCAAATAATTTTTTTTTCGGCAATTTCAAACCAGAAACCGGAACTAGAATCGAGATGCTGAAGGAAAAACAAAAGATTTGGACTAATTAAGAATTTTTAAAAAATCATATTTCTAGAAAAGTTGGAAATCATTCAAAAAAATCTGGATTTTCGGATTTTGAACAATTCTAGGGATGTTTGCGATTTTGGGCTCTAGTTCTAGCGCGACATGTAACTTCCAACATCTGGTAACCCTGCCGGTGGCCGGTAATGTCGGCCCCTGATCTGACAGTTTCATTCATTATTCACAGCAGTTTTTATTGCTGTGAGAAATTAACTTCTTCCTTCTTCGTTGAAAACCCGATGAACTTGAAAAGCACAGTTTTAATTTCTTCAATATTATTGGGGTACGTGGTAAAACGAAAGTCAAACTTGACAGAAATTATTTGTCAAATTCAAAAGCACTCCTTTACACTCCTTTTGAATTTTGTATATGGAAATTTTGCGTTTATTAAATTAACGAATGTGTAATACCTCATACAAACATGTTGTCCTGCTTGCTGCTACATTACGCCAATGCCGTTATATTAGTGTTGTTGCTAAATTCTCTAATTATATTCGTCTGGGATTCCGTGTTCTTATTGCTTGATTTGCCGGAGTGTTTAGTTTCTATTAAATCTTGGAAGAAATTGACCTTAAGAAGTCAAGATTGTAAAACACAGACTCGGAGTTATTTAGCATTCCTCAGATTTGTTGTATGTTTTTACTATTTATCATAAATATTTGCGGTCGTAATCACGAAATAAATTATGCTAATGATAATTCATGCCTTTGCTTATCTGCCTACTCAATCAAAATATTGAATTCGCATTTGCCTAATAAACAACACGGTCTTGTTTATTAATGCTAACGAGTCTATGAATGCAAAAATCGAATTAGCAATTCAAAATAAGTGGCACCTTTTTATGTAACGAAACCAAACCGTGGTCATTGCCTCGACAATTTGAATTTTCAATGAGTCTATTAGGTTTGTTGTATCAAATAAATTAATTTTATTTTACTGATTTAGAATCGTCAAGAGGAATTTTGCACTGGCGGGCGAAATGTCGGCAGAAATATCCACGTCGGATCGCACGGCTTACGTCCCGGGCACGCACTCGGTAGCTTACGTTACGACTCCGACTGAAGAAGTTGCGAAGAAACTGGCGCACGGCTTGGTCTTGAAGAAGCTCGCCGCATGCGTTAACATAATCCCGAAAATTATATCTGTTTACAAATGGGAAAATAAAATAAACGAGGGTTCAGAAGTCTTAATGATGATTAAGACGAGGACGTCTAAAATCGATGAGCTCACCGAGTACGTTAGAAACAACCATCCGTATACCGTGTGCGAAGTAATCGCTTTGCCGATAGAAAACGGCAATGATCCTTATTTGAAGTGGATTAGTGAAATTGTACCGTGAAGATATCAAATTACTTTGCTGTCGTCCTTCTGGATATGGGCTTGCTAATTTATTTTGTACTATAGTAGATTTAAGCAAGCTTTTCAGTTAACAGCATGTTTTAATGGTTTGAGCTTCTGTTAAAGACTAGTTATTGTTGTTAATTAAATTATGATTGTGATGAAATGATCGTTAAAATTAAAAAATTTGCAGCCGTTTTTAAAGCCTAAATATTTTATCCGCCATGTACTGTGCAAGTGCAACAGAAGTTGTTTTGTGTATTAAATGTAATCCAAGGATGTTACTACAAGAAATTCAAGTAAAAGCTAAAATAATTGCATTAGATATTTAAAAAATGTGTCGAGTAATGTAAGTTTTATAATACAAACAAAGCAGGTAATAAAAAAATTAAGAATAATTGTTTGTTCACACTGTAATAATGCTCGCCGATCGTAAAAATAGTTTATGCCTTTCTAATAATCACGAAATTGATATTCAGTAATTATTATTAACCGTTTATGAACTTCAAACAAAATTAAAATAACACATTTTTATGCAAATAATATTGCCGTTGTTCATTTCATTTTTAAAACAATTATTAAAAAACAGTCTAAGGGGGGCTTACATTTTTGGAAGATAATCATTACGCAATTTTCTTTTAGATAAATATTTAGTAGTACGTTTTATGATGGTTCAAATTTATTCTAAATAGAGATATCTTTAACATTTAATTAGTCAGCGTTTTATTTTATTTTGCTTTCATGAATATAAAATTTTACGATCAGAAATACTGTAAAATATTGTTCAGATTCATAATAATCTAATTAAGAAAATATATTCCAATTATGTTGAGTATGTTTTGGAAAAATTACAATTTTTATTTTTTTGTTACAGCCGAGTGTATATGCAGTCCGCATAACAAGTCTGTTAGTTGGGTTGCCTATACGTTAAGCTACTATGTGTTTTTTTTTTAAATGCCATAAAGGTTGGCCATGAAAATTAAAACTCATGTCGTAGCTTGGCATCTAACACATGCCAAATCTGAAAATTTAAAGTAAATGAATGGAGCTAAGACATGAATTTTCTTTTCCACAGCCACCCTTTATGGCATTTTTAAAAAAACACATGTTATAAATAATGAAAATTATTGTTACTTTAAAAACGACTGGTTTTTCACTGTTGGTTTAAACTATTCTAGGATTTTAACAGTTTAAAAGATGTGTTTTTCAATCAAAAATCAAGTAGCAAACTGGTTTACCAAAGAATTGAAATCAAGCTATATACTAAGGTTTATCAATCACAAGTCAGCTCTAACTTTCAGTTTGTTCCCATAGTAACTACTACGAAGACAATTGTTGTTATGGTAATTAACTGAAGGTTAACTTTAACTTAAAGTTAACTTGTGTTTGATAAACCAGCGGTCACTTGCTCAAACATCGTTCAACTCTGAACTTAATTCTATCACTACGGCAACACATGCCTTTACAAATGTTGGCATGGTTCATAGAACCAATGATTCAAATGTTTGAACAACTGGCCCTAATTTCACCTGAACTGGGGCGGTTTAAACTAATATTGAGAAACTGACAAATAAGAAAAATACAAATAGAATTTGAGTTCAACGTCCGAAAGTCTCTGCTTCATTCAAACTGATTTAAGTTTCAAGAGGAAACGAAAAGGTTAATTTCTGAATGCAAGTATAGGACGAGCAGTAATGGTCAAAAGTTACGTGACATTTAATCGTTGTTGTTCGCTCTTTATAACACGCAGGAAAAGAAAAAACGAATAAATTTTTCAATAAATAAATAATGATTAAATGTCGCGTAATCTTTAATCATTGTGTAGGATAGTTTTTTTGTTTTTGTTAAACATTCTCAACTAATAACAATGTCAGACGAGAGTTACAATAAACATTCACTCACCTTTTGGTTAGATCTCTCTTTCCCTGCTTTCTTTCTCTCTTTCTCGACCACTGCGGAGCTGAGGGTAAACGTCTTTACATTTGGGCTTGGCTTTCCGATTCGATAAGGATGTCATGCAAAATTACAAATAATCATTTACGAGCATCTACTCAACAATGTGGAACATCTTACTCACCGGGGCCTTCTCCCGGCCCCGCCCACTCCAGCAGCGAATCTAGATGTGGAAGCTCCCTGCTGGGATGCGAACTCACGGAGAAGATGTCCTCGTACTGCGCATGCATAAGGACGAACCCCAAGGCGATTGGACGTAGCGAGAAAAGATCCTACCCATACGACCTCAATTAATTAGTTTAGCTAGAGATAGGGTTTCCCATCACCTCCGAAAGGAGTCCCTGAAAAACTGGTGATTGTTATTGATTATCCTGCAAATTGATCGCCGAAGGCGGTATTTTGTATCACATACATCTCCAGAACGTCTGATTAATTAATTAATTACTTACTTAATTTACACTGTAGACCCACTGTGTCACACTGTGCGTTGGTTGATTGAGCAGAACGAGTCTTAGAGTACGATCTGAAGTGGCAAACACTAGTACCAAGACCAATCTAAGTTGAACTTTAGAGGGGCAGAGTTCTCCAACAACTATTTACGTGTACACGAAACCACCGGCTGTGTGATTTGAAGTCAGTTAGGTCGCTCCGATATTCGAAAGTGAAATCTGTTAAGCGCATTCTACTGTACTTCCTGATAACCGTAATTTTGTGTTCTTTGTATTGATTTCAAACGCAAGGGATTTTTCGCTCATTATATCAGATCCCACAGTGGCTGGTACAAGGAGTTTTTACCTTTTTTTTGCAATAAATAATTAATTAAATCTAACTTCCGCATTTTTATTTAACGTATTTAAGTTCCTTTAATCTCTCAAGTTTATTCGCCGACGCACCAAAAGAACTGAGTTACAACAACGTAAGGCCAGGGTTTACAGTGACGATCACGAGATTATAAATATTATCAGTTTGTCGCGGATTCTAGGGGGTCGTTCAACCGTAAACACCACAGATAGGTTAGTAGGTGGTCCTTAGCGTCGGCCATAAATCTAGGTAGCTGTAGACTAGACGGATGGGGTAGTGCATGTCGAATTGGAGTAATAAATCGTTTGGGTGACCTTTTGGAATTTCTCCGCAAATAAACATCGTCGGTCCAGTTATTTAATTTGACAATAAGTTTAATTTGTTTTTGTTTGGACAGTTTTATTAGTTATTTAGTTGTTCGTAAAAGTCAACAAACAAGGTGACACGTCGGCGTGTTACAAAGGGCATGAAACTTAACTATGTAATTAGTTATTATTACAAATTACGACAAAAAATGTACCTTCTTGAAATATTCCGACTGCAGCTTTTATTTTGGTGCTTTATACATTTGGAAGGCGCTGTAGCACTACGTCACTGAATTTTTTTAAACGTGTTGCCCAATTTCGTGATGTACAAGCGAGCAATTACATCTGAGCTCTTATAAAAAAAAATGTGGAACAAGTTTGAAATGTTTGAAAGTACTTTAGGGATAGATAAAACTTATCCCCTAATAAGTAAGAAAGTATTTGTCAATTTATCAGTTACTGTCATGTATAAGTGGGTACTTCTAACATTAGTTTAACGACGAGGAATTATCGCAATTATTATGCAATAATTTTTTTGGTACCTACGTACGTCTATCAACAAAAATAACCGCGCTAATTACAGAGTTTGAATAAAGTGGTTGAAAGTTATTAATAAACGTTCGCAAAATAAAAGCTGGTACAAGTCGAAATTGAGAATTTACCGTTAACTAAATGCTGTTCGCACATAAATTCTTTCAAAACCGATCATTAATTTCTTATACTCGAGCCTTATATGAACTTGCTGAAATGATTGTGCGTTGATCAGTATGCAAATTGGCCGACGTCGAATTTCGATGAACTTGAAATTTCATCGAGATTCACCTTGCGTGCAAACGATGGCTCTTTAATTTCGCTTAGCCTTCGGGCTCTGTGTACCTGGCGTGCGTGGGAAAACAAATTTATCGATCTCTTGTGTGAAAATTGTTTTTCGTGAACGGAAATTGTGCACGCGTTATGTTAGAGGGTGCGCCGGCGAAGTTCCACCCCCTCGTAATTTATTTTTGGAAATAAAAGATCGATTCCGTACGAATCAACAAAACGTGAGTTGTTTGCTCGATACGCAAAAGAAAACCGAAAGATAAAACGTCGAAAGTGAAAAGCTAGAAATTTGAAAAGCAAATTTAAAGGACCTTGCAAAAATATATTTCATCAGATCAAATTGCTACAACATAATGACAACTTTGTAAACTTACTGTACCGTACCTAATAATTTGAAACGTTTCACCGAATAATAACTTTTGCAATGAAATCGTTGATGTGTGGCAACATTCTTTGTCCACAAATGACCTACAATGAACCATTTCTTGTTTCGCTGAAATGACTTTCATATTTAACTATTGGAGTTGAACTCATTAAAGTGAGTGGGAGAAGTTGATTTTGAATTCTGAAAAGCGCCATGGCGTTAATGAATTGCTTGTAAAAATTAAATTAACAGCTCAATGTCGGTGCTCAGTTCTTGAGCGCTAAGTAATTGAAACTGTGCATTAACTTGATTACTTGGGAGGGGTTTGTGCGTGCATGCGACAGGTGAGCAAACAGTAGCGGTAACAAGTCAGTCCTAGAAACGGTTTGGGTACAGTGCATGGCTGTACCGTCCGCAGCAGTGATTACGCAGGTAAGAAAAAATTTTTTTCAAAACAAACTTACGTTTACGTACGACTAATATTCGTACTTGCGAGTTCATTGCTGCATTAAAAAAAAACATAAAACACGTGCTGTTTAAGCAATCGTTTCATTGAATTGCAGGCGTGAAAATATTACTAATTCATTGCATTTAAAATAATTAATTAATAAATAAATGAAAGAGAAAATAGATACATTATGTTGATCGGTTTAACTTAATTTTAATTTTAATTTTAATGTGTATTCTTTAATTATATAATTTACATGTCATCTGAATTTGTTAGAGTGTTATAAATACATATTTTATGCAATTTTATAAAAGTTATGGTCACTCTCTTATATCGGAACGCCCCATATACTCCTACATTTTTCTTGGATTGTTAATGTTTTCTTCAAGTTGTTCATTGAAATGTTCTTTCTTTCTTATTTTGATTTTATTTGTAATTTGCTTCTTCGGTCTCTTAAAATTGTTTGTGTTTTCTTGTGTACATATATTTGATTCCTGATGATCATTTCTTCTATTATTTCTTGTGTTATCCAGTTCTTTTCCCTCACTCTGTATTTTTTGATACTTTTACTTTTTTTTGCATCCTTTATATCCTCGATGAATTCCTTCATAGTTTTCTGTCCCGTGTTTAGCTTTTTGAGTGACTATCTCCTTCATTATATTTTTGTCGTATATTATTTAGTTTCTCCATGTCATTTTTGGTTTTCCTTATATTTTGATTTTCATATTTATATCCATTATTTTGTGGTCACTAATTTCAGAATCTGATATTCTGATATCATACTTTACAATCGCATCATGGTTTGATAGTACATGATCAATGATTGTTTGTGCATTGCTTTGTTCCCTTGTGATACTTTGTTTAATAATTTTAGTCCCAAGATTTCTATTATTTTCTTATACATTTAAGGCCCGATCTATTCATCTCTCAGTAAGTGGCCAGGAAGATACTGGATAGATTAAAGATAGGCAAATGCATTGCGCTAATCGTCAAGTAATAACTTGGCACTTTACTGAGAGATGAATAAACCGGGCCTTAGTGTTCTTGTTTTCATCTAGCAGGTTCATATTTAAATCTCCAACTGTGATGTATTTACCATCGCCCTCTATTATTGCTTCAAGGTAATCCAGTAAGTTTTGTAGTGGATATTCAGGTAGTCTATGTATCCCTATTAGTTTAATATTAGTTTTTGTGAGGTTGTTACGGTTGAAAAATCCATTCAAGTTACTCATAATAATTTTCCGTACACCCTGTATCAGCGTGGGAAATACGGCGTACGTGCCGGTCGTCGCATTTCACCATATTTCATAACATTGCGTGAGTTGAACTGTCCACTGTTACTTCAAGCAGACTACATAACTCCGTCTCACTCGTTTCCCCGTTTAAGCTGTGTTTCTTCAGTAACGACTTCCGTCTGCCAGCGCATGTGATGGAGCAGGGCGCGGTCGCTTGCTGGTCAGTATCTTGACAGTCCTCGAGCCGTGCGGTCGATTGTTTTCGTGCAAGCCTAAAGTTAGTGGTGTTTAGTTTCCCACTGCAAGTGTGGCTGAAATTAGAAACGGATTTCCGTGATTTGCTAAAGCACGCCGAGTGACCCACAAGCTGTTTCAACTCGGTTTCTCAAAGGCCTACCCCGAGCAAGGGAACAGGTATGGTTTTGGCTGATCTTTTAGTGACCCCTCCCTGTAACACGTTTTTCTTTTCCCCCAGGCTTTAAATTCAAGTTCAGATTTAACTTCAAGTTTTAATTTTGACTCCGATTCACGTTCTACTTCAAGTACTACTGCATATTCTACTTCGACTATAATTTGACTGCTAGTTAATCCCGGTGGTAGCTCGGTTTGTTGACGTTTGACAGTGACCTACAACGGACGCTGGATCTTCTGAGTGGATACGAAGGTCGGGATAACTTTAGTTGATTATTATCTTGGCGGAGTCGTTGTTGAACAAATTATACCTGCGGAGTCGTTGTTGAACAAATTATACCTGCGGAATCTTCGCCCTTAAATCCTCGGTCACTGATTGTAGCAATCTTCTCCTTGGTCTTCCTCTTCTCCTGGTCAAAAGCGGTTCCATATTTAAGACATTTTTTACAGTCCTGCTGTCCTCCATGCTCTGAACGTGACCCAACCATCTTAGACGTTGGCCTCTTACATAATCCGTGATGGGTACATCCTCGTACAGTTGCATCAATTCCTGGTTGCCTCTTCTTTCCCACATGTTTCGTTTTCCTCCGAAAATTTTTCTTAGTATTCTCCTTTTCCATATCTCCAACTTTTCTGCTTCAAGTTTGTTTAAAATCCACGTTTCACATCCATAGGTAGGTCTTATTATCGTTTTGTACATACCCACTTTTGTTCTTCTCGAAATTATCTTTGACCTTAGAAACTTATTCATCGCGCCTGCACATTTATCTCCTTTCATCTTTATCTCCTTTAATCTTGATAATATCGAGAGTAATTTCGGATCACCCTGTATATAACTGATCTCTTGAATTTATAATTTTATTGTAATCGTGTTAGACCAGGCGCACACTGTAGACAAGACAGTCTGCAGACTGTCTGCAGACAGTCTACGGCCGTACAAGTCAGTGCGAGGGCAAGACTGTTTTGTCGCAGCAGTACCGCACACTGTACACCAGAAATTCAAACTACTTGAGATTTCATTGGACATTGGAATATTCATTTACACTTTTATCATAAATTTGAGGTCTCTTTTCGACTTCTTCAATTAATAATTCTATGTACTCATCCATTACTAAAACAATCTGGATACTGAAGGTACTCTAAATAATATGAAACGGTCTTTTTAGTTGTGAAAGAATAAAAGAATATATTGTACTAACGTTACACTTGCTAAGCAATCAGTCACTTGCGTAGGTCGATCAAAAAGCACTCTGCATTAAAATATTCGATGCGCGCGAAAAAACGTAATTGCTAATTGGTTATTTTCTGCCTTCGCGGTATGTGGGGGTAAGTAGACGTGAGACAGTTTTGTCTTGGTGTGCGCGGTACAATTGAATAAACAGAGCTACCCGACAGTCTGCAGACAAAATTGTCGGCGGTTCAAGAAACAGCTCGTAGACTGTTTTGTCTTGCCGCTGTCTTGACTGGCAGTGTGCGCACTTTCATTCATTCAACGTATCCGCCAGACCAGACAAAACAGTCTGCAGACAAAAAGTCTGCAGTGTGCGCCTGGTCTTAAAGACGATCTTTTACGTTTGGCAATTTAAAGCCAAATTGAATTTAATGAAAGGTTGGTTTGTGCTGAAGGCTCTGTGTTTAAAGATGAATTTAAAAATAATATAAAATTCGAGTAACTCCGAATTTGAAAGACTTTTTTTGTGTTGACATCGTTAAAGTTAAAATTATTCAGATTTTTTTTTCGAGGACACAATACATAAAAATTTTATCCTGTCAATACTGATTGTAAATTAATATTGTAAACTCAACTATCACATTTGGGACACAGATTCGGATTACAAATGAATGGGCTTGGTCGGCTCTAAAAAGTGACTAGTCACTACACAAAACCGAACCCAGCATAACTTTACCACCTTACCTCTTGCAAGACATCAACGTTTCGATTTGCGTTGTCTGTTTATTTGGAAGGCGAATTAAATTTTGCTTGTCAAGCTTTCTGGGAATTTCCGCGCGCTCAGCAAACAGTATTAAATTTTAATGTGTATGTTCAGCGTAATTATAATTTTAATGTGATAATCTCCTTATATAACGCGACAATGTTGTTTGCGGTACAGCATTTAAAATTGGATTTAACAAGAATTTCTCAACAAGAAAAAAACAAGCTGTATATGTTTCACAGGCATTATAAATAATAATTCTGTAGTTACGGGGAATAACTTGCTGTTTAAAAAAAAATATATCCACGAGCGTCAAATTAAAATAACAAGAATGTAACAGTATCTTGAGCTGCAAGACGAGTCAGATGTTAGGTGGGCATTTCCCGTTAGGATCATATCGTATGGGCAATTTTTTTACTTAATTAAAAACGAATGAAGAAAAAAAAACGCGGAAATGAACTCAGACTTCTCCGTCTTCTGGAACCCGGTTCAAAACGAGAAGAACTGTTGTTTACTTTTGTTTTTGAGCAACGACTTTCCATTTTTTGTTTCATAAAGACAATTATTTCAGAAATACTCTACAAAAAAAAATGAAGTTGTAAACCTCACTTCTTTGACTCACGGGGTTCAGTTCGATTTCCAGAACTTAGTTGTGACGAGCAGACGGTCGATTTTCTTTTGTTTTCGAGCAAGGACACTCATCAATCAAAATTTTACCATGGGGCAACTAAACACCGTTTTTGCGTGTTTGTAGATTTATTAGTTTCGCTTCTGTACTGATCGCATTGTGAACGAACAATGGATCCGTGCTTCGTGTTTAAACAGTTTCTGTCTTTTGAGAATTAACGTTTTAATCTATACTTGCGTTCAACTATTCCTGATCTGAGTTTCTTTCTTTACTTTTAAACAGAGACAAGCGTGCGAGAATTGATCTACTTTTGATTTACCGAGTTTAGCCGGCAAATGGGACGATCTTAGCTTGCCCTCTCAAGACTTGCAGCCTTCGAAACAAACGGAAGCTTGATTTGAAACTTTGCGCCGGAATTCATCGATTTTTCATTTGTTTTTAGCTTCCTTTTCATTTACAAAGAAAACAACAAAATACAAAGAAACAAATGAAAGCCTGATTTCATTTTCGAAAAATACTGGCTGTTTAATGTTTAATTTTTTATTTTTTAAAATTTTAAAGTTCACCTAATTATTTATACGTTCACCTAATAATCAATTCAAACTAAAAAATAAAACTCTCATAAAGCAAACCGTTTCTCAAGAATACGTGTTTTGTAATTTTCAAAATTTTTAAACTTTTTCTCAAAAGGTGTTCAAAATGACCCCCGTTGTTTGCTAAGCACATTCTGGCGAGCTTCAAAAGAGATCTAGTTGCCTACACATAAAAAATGCAAACAATCCGATCAGTTATAGACTGATTTATTTCGACCTCGGTCCGTGTGTTGAGAAAAGCTCATTCATTGCCTCTTAAAGTAGTCTAGCATCGAGCTAATTTATTTAGACCTCGGTGCGTGTACGATTTCAAATACTGCGTAATCCATAGTAAATTTAAAAGAACTTTTTCTACTTTGCGTTCACAATTAACCCAATTGTGACACCAAAAACAGTTTCACAATGAAGCTCATTGTGAAACTGTTTTTGGGGAAATTTTAGTAAATTTTTAATTGAAAATATTTAATAGATTTTACAAAATAACTCATTATTTATTTGTTACTTAACAGAATACTCACAATGAAGCTGGATAAGACAAATTAATAACTGGTTAATGTGACTTTTGATTAAAACGAAAGGTTTTCAGTGTTGCCACGCATTACAACTAAAATTCCCCATATACTAAGGAGATCCAATTTTTGACAGTATTTTTCATATTTTTGTTCAATAAGTGACGCAAAGTAGAAAAAATAGTATATTATACTATTAAAAAGCTATTGTTTGCCAGGCAACATATTTTAAAATTCGGTTTGGAAAAAATATCTACACATAAAAAATGAAAACGATCCGATTCGTTACGGACTGATTTATTTCGACCTCGGTCCGTGTGTTGAGAAAAACTCATTCATTGACTATTAAAATAGTTTAGCTTCGAGCTAATTTATTTAGACCTCGGTGCGTGTGCGATTTCAACTACTGCGTAATCCGTAATAAATTGTAAAAAAATATGAAAAAATGTACTTTTAGAAAACTATTGTTTGCCGGGCAATATATATATTTTTTAATTCGGTATGAAAAAGTACCTACACACAAAAAATGCAAACGATCCCGTTAGTTCTCGTAGACTGGTTTATTTCGATCTCGGTCCGTGTGTTGCGAAAAACTCATTTATTGGCTCTTAAAACAGTCTAGCTTCGAGCTGATATATTTAGACCTCGGTTTGCGTACGATTTCAACTACTCCGTAATCCAGAGCAAATTTTTAAAAATTGTGAAAAATATGCTTTTAAATACTTGTTTGCCGGGTAACATTTTTTTAATTCGGTTTAAAAAATATATCTACTCTTAAGAAATGCAAACGATCCGATTAGTTATGGAATGATTTATTTCGACCTCGGTCCGTGTGTTGAGAGAAACTCATTCATTGGCTCTTAAAGTAGTCTAGTTTCGAGCTGATGCATTTAGACCTCGGTTCGTGTAAGACTAAAACATGTCTTATGACACCTATTCCGTTGCTTTTTTTTTAATAATCAATTGGGACCTAATGAGTGAATATAAAACTTACCTCTACGGTGACATTTAAAAAAAAAAAACCAAACAAAAAACAAAAGTTGAGAGCTGTCGTATAGCTATGTTAAAGATGCAAGAAAGGGCAGGTATATTTTCCTGGAAGTCGATTTTCTTTTGTTTTGGAGCAATGTCATTCAGGTTTTTTTTTATGTAGAGAGAATACAATTTCGAAAGTTCTTGTTTCACCAACGCAGTTGTGACAAAAAATTCGCATTAAAAATGAAGCATAGAGTGACAATCAGACCTAGTATGATGGATGTGGGCGTCTCTTATTCTTAATACCAAAGATAACGCGTTACATATAAAGCAGCTTCATAGAAGTGAAACATTAGAATTCAACTGGATTTTTTTTACCTCAGTTGTGCCTCAGTTGTCATATTTGGACAGGTGATGTCTGAATCAAATTTAGGTTTAATAAAGTACGCCGAAATTTTCGGACATTGCAAGGCTCATGCTCTGACGATTACTTTCCCCCAGTTTCAGGAAAAATGACGTGGAAAATTTGGACATGGGGATTCTTTCTGCTTGTGACGTTGTCAAATGGATACCGACTGCCAGAGTCAATTCTACCCAAGGATTACAAACTGGAAATTATTACGAATTTGGGGAATGTGAACGACAGCTTCACTTTTTCGGGAAAAGTCTGGATAGAGGTAGGATTTAAACAAATTTACGTGAAAGATTTTTTTTTAATTAGGAAATGAATGAATTATTTAATGGGAGTAGTTAGTTTTCATTACCGTCTTACGCCATAGGCATATGCTAACCTTGTTAAAGTAAATTATTTTATAAGATTATTAGCATTTTCATTGAGCGAAACCACGTGCATACGTTAATGTGTAAATCATATTATAATGGTTGAGGTTTGGTTGAGGCAATCGATGTATGCATTAGCTTGTTTGGCTTACATTCAAACTTTCTCTCTTCATAAATAAATAAATAACAACAAGACCTGCTGTTGCACTCACACTTTCTCATCAAGATAACTGGCGGATATTTTCTCTTAAAACCGATTTGGTTTGATTGCAATTCTGATTTGGGGAACGCAAAAAAGACGAGTTTCTATTTTAACTTCAACATTTAAAAACCATTTCACTTTAACTCTCCCGGTCAAAATTTTCTCCTCGATTTTATATGATTTATTTTCTTAATATGATCACGACTGATCGGTTAAATAAATTGATTTATTTTCAATATAATTTATGGACGATGCATTGTTTAACACATGGCCTTTACAAACGCAAGTCGTTGTCATCAATGCATCACGTGCCGGAATGTGGTGCTCATTCAATTATTATAATTTACTATTTAAACGTATTATTTGTTTTGTTGTAACGTGCGATTTAATTTATGACAATTGATTGAAATGCTAAACGATGGTGAAGGGACATATGCAATCAAGTTATTAGTGGCAATTACCACAAGAACTGATATTAAGATGTTACTTTTTTATAAAGAGGCAAATTTTAAAAAATTCCGCCATAAAGTACACACTTGATTGGTTTCGCGTTCCAAATGTTTCGCGTTCCGAACAGTGGTGATTGGTTTAGGGGAGTGGCTAGTTAACGCGCGCGTAATTTAAAATTTTTATTATTACTATTAAATTAGTACAGACAAATACATCAAACGACAACAATATTTTAGGTAGCATGTATTCAATCGACCAACAACGTCACGTTACACTCAAAAAGCCTAAACATCGACAAAGAGAACGTGTACGTGAGAAGCGTGCACTCCAAATCGAGCAAAAGCATGGAAATAACGTCGGTCAACAGCGACAAAGAAAATGAATTCCTCGTCATACACTTGGCGAAGGAATTGCAGGCGGGCAAAAAGTACGAAATCTACATTCCATTCGCCGGCGAAATAGAACAAGGCCTCGCCGGATATTACAGAAGCAACTACATCGACAACGAGACGAAAGAACGCAGGTGGATCGCGGTTACCCAGTTCGAGCCCTCGGACGCCCGAAGGGCCTTCCCCTGCTTCGACGAGCCGGCCATGAAGGCAACGTTCACCATCAACTTGGGCAGGCACAAGAAATACAGCTCCATCAGCAACATGCCTTTGATCAAAACGGAACCGATGTAGGTAACCAAGTTATTAACGTCATTAACACTCTCACTCATTTCTTTTTATTTAAGGAAGGACCGAGCGGGATGGGAATGGGATAGGTTCGAGACATCCGTTCCGGTTTCAACGTACCTAATTGCGTACGTCGTTTCCGACTTTGATTACAAAATTTCCCCCCAAGTTGACGACAACAACGTGACGTTCAGGGTTTGGTCGAGGAAAGACGCGCTGGAACAAGTTGAATTTGCCAAAGACATAGGCCCGAAGATTTTGAACTTTTACGAGCACTTCTTCGACATCCCCTATCCCCTCCCGAAGCAAGACATGATAGCCCTGCCCGATTTTGCGGCCGGCGCCATGGAAAATTGGGGGCTGATAACATACCGCGAAACGTACCTGCTGTACGACCCCAAGGTTTCGTCCACCACCAACAAATTCAACGTCGCCAGCGTCGTCGCGCACGAAATAGCTCACCAGTGGTTCGGAAACTTGGTGACCATGAAGTGGTGGACGGATTTGTGGTTGAACGAGGGTTTCGCGACGTACATGGCCGCAATCGCCGTCAACGAAATCTTCCCCGAGTGGAAATCTCTGCAAGGGGAAACCGTCGATAATTTGCTGGGCGTCTTCTCTTTCGACTCTTTACAAAACTCACATCCGGTACGTAAATTTTGATCCAAATTAAAATAAGTTGCAGCAGGATTATTTCGTAGGTCTCGGTGCCCATAGGCAATCCAAAGGAAATCCAAGAGATATTCGACACCATTTCATACAAGAAGGGTTCGTACTTGCTGCATATGATGGCGAATTTCTTAGGCATAGAAGTGCTGAGGAAAGCCGTCAGCAATTATTTGAAAATGCACGAGTATAATAACGCCGAACAGGATGACCTTTGGGAATCCATCACCGCGGAAGCGCACACGATCGGTGCTCTACCCAAAGATTTAACCATGAAACTCATCATGGACACTTGGACTTTGCAGACTGGCTACCCTGTCATCACGGTCACCAGAAAATACGGTGAAAACAGTCTCGAAGTTAAACAGGTAGTTCAACGTATCCACCAAAAATTACTCACGTGTCATTGACGCAATTGACTTATTTAAGAGTATTTTCTTGCGGAACACCCTGAATACCGAAGACTTAAAGCGCTACTGGTATATTCCTCTGAGCTACACGACCGAAGAAGAACAAGAATTTAACGTGACGAAACCCAAATTGTGGATGCCTCCTGTGTCTGAAACTCAAACTATTGAAGGATTCCCCGATGACCACGGTTGGGTAATATTTAACATTGGCGCTTCTGGTAAGTACCGATTGTTTCATTGAAACTTAAAAAAAGGCGGAGAATAAAGGATGCAAAATGGAAGCGTTCGATTCTTTGTTAAACCACGCCTACTTCGCTGTATATTCTGGGTACACTGGTGCTTCAAAGTATCCGGACGACCAGCGTAATTGCCTGGCACTATGTACGTTTACCATAAGGGTCAAATTCGAACGATTTTATTGCTTTTCATTCGGATACTTTTAAGCACGAGTCTACAAAGTTATATATATAGTTTTTATTAATTATTTAATTACGGAAGAATCGCACAAATATATACAACTCGTAGAAAAATTTGGAGGTTTACATAGTCGAAGTTTATTTTGTTCAGTCGGTTTTTTGCAAAACCGCTGATATATACCAACTTACAGATTCCGAATCGCTTCCGTGACCATATATAAAGTATCTATATATCGGACACGCAATATTAAAGTTTGACAATAGCACTTGGCGCTCTTTTTTTTGCAGTGACTGATTTCCGAACTACGGAAGGAGTAAACAACCTAACCTACAAACTTGCAACTTGCATTGACACATTTTACAGTTTTCTTCTTCGAACATACATATATCTTTTTTTAATTCCAAATCATACTTTAACTCCTTGGCATTTTTTCTTATTTAATTTCTGTCAAAAACTGCTAAAATAGTCAAAAATAATCAAACGTCTAAACGAAAACCATTTAAATGTATCAAGTATTTATTTATTTTATCTAGTACTTACGTTTTTCCTTTAAATAACATGAAGTAAGCCTTAAGGTTACATGTTATTGGCCACTTATTTCATTAGTTGAGTTACAATTTGCAAGTTTACAAGTCAATCATTCGGAAAAATTACAACTTTTTCCATTATGTTGGCAACAGAGGTAACAGTCAGAAATTACCGGTAAGAAATGAATGTTACCTTACCGGTAACATTGAAAATTTACCGTAAGGTAACGTGGTAAAATTACCGACTCAGAACACTACGAATTATCTTTTAGAATTATCACAAAAAACAAAATCGTGTAATCTTGCAATTTAGGTCTCTCTTTTAATGCGCATGGCTGAAATCGTGACGCGAGACATCGCGGCCGAGTTCGCGATTACGCTCAGATCGATTGGAGTGTTTCTTTTTCTCACTCTTACATGCAGTGAAACGCAGTCGCTCTCCCTCACACTTTTGATCAGAGCGCTCGGCAAGCGTAAACGCGAACTCACCCCGCATTGTTGCCGCATGTTATTTCTGGTTACAGCAAATAAAATAATGGCGCGATATGTGTTTGTAGCAGTTTTTTTTTCAATAAATTGACATTCATTTTATAGACATATAAAATAGGTACATATTCTACAAATCAATGTATTTATTTTTGAGTATCTTTGCTTTAGAAGAAATTAGTACATACATAGTTTATTATTTCAGTTAAAATTAATATACCGCGAGCGATATATTTTGGTCATTGTTTGACTCGTATTTTATTAAAAATAAGGAGATCAATATCTTAATTATGAATATTGGGAATGATTTCTTAAAAATTTAATTTATTTTTGACACTTTGGTGGTAAAAGATAGGATATTTATCTGAAGTTTTTTTAAATTTTTGTAACTGACGTTTTGATTGACAGTGACGACTAAAATTTAATGTTCGCAACTGTACATAAATTAACTTTAAATTAAAAATATCAACGTTACAGGAAAATTTTGTAAGAATTAGCTTGACATGAAATTACATTCCGTGGTCAACCGAAATCCGAAAGTCTGGCAACATTGCACGCTTTTGAAGTGCAGAAATGACGAAATTGCGCGCATGCGCATTAAAAGAGGCCTAAACTACAGGATTACCAGTCGTGAAAGGCTCACGGAAAATGGCAATATTCAATCTTCAATTTTGAATTTACCGCCTAAATTTAGAACCAAAATGACCGCAATAATTTACAAATTTAGAAACTTTATTCACGACTACCGCATATAAATAAATAAATTCTAAACTTATTGCAAAAGTCCATCAAATACAAATATTCAATTAAAAAAAAAGTACTCTTACCTTACAAGAAAAGTCGTCGCAGCAGCCCTTCCAATCTCTAGACGTTTTAAATTACTATTATCAACCTCAGCACTTCACAACGTTCGTCTTTTAATAAAGTTTAAATTATTTTCGATGGTATTTGAAAGGAAATCGCTCAGATTTGACTAAACTTTGAACTTTTTAACAATTCTTTTCACAAGACGCCAATTACAGGTAATTTGTTTGATTTACCACCTAACTTACCGACCGACCAAATTTCTCTTCTTATTACTTCGACTTCGAAAACGCGCCAAAATTTGAAATTACCTGTGCGTTTAATTGAATTGACCTCAGGCACGTTCTTGCTTGTAACAACATAATATGAAAAATACAACTACAAATAGAACAAAATTGCTTTTAATGTTTCAGGATTGTACACAGTTAATTACGATGAAAAAATATCCGCAGTAATTTACAAATTTACAAACTTTATTCACGACCATCTCATGTAAATAAATAAATTCTAAACTTATTGCGTAAATCCATCAAACATTCAATAAAAAAAAAGTACTCTTACCTTACAAGCAAGTCGTCGCAGCAGCCCTTCCAATCTCTAGACGTTTTAAATTATTATTATCAACCTCAGCACTTCACAACGTTCGTCTTTTAATAAAGTTTAAATTATTTTCGATGGTATTTGAAAGGAAATCGCTCAGATTTGATTAAAACTTTGAACTTTTTAACAATTCTTTTCACAAGACGCCAATTACTGATATTTTGTTTGATTTGCTACCTAACTTACCGACCGACCAAATTTGAAAGCGCGCCAAAATTTGAAATTACCTATGCGTTTAATTGAATTGACTTCAGGCATGTTCTTGTTTGTAACGACATAATAACAACAAATTGCTTTTTAATGTTTCAGGATTGTACAGGGTTAATTACGACGAAAAAAACTGGAATCTCCTGATCGATACCTTAAAGAGTGATTCCTTCTCGGAGATTCCAGTCTTGAACAGGGTTCTACTCATAGACGACGCAGCGAATTTGGCGTGGGTGGGCCAACTGGACTACGGGGTATTCTTCGACGTGGTAACTTACTTATCGAAGGAGAGCGAGTACTTGCCATGGAAGGCCGCACTGCGAAACATTGGATCGCTGAAGAATCTCCTGAAGAGAACCTCCACTTACGGCCTTTTCAAAGTAGGTACCTTAAAATCAAAGTTTAGCATTCAACAATTTCGATGTCGCCTGTTTCAATTATTATTATAGGAGTACATGACCAAGTTGCTGAAGCCAATCTACGATAAAATCGGTGGTTTCCACGAACCATATGAAACCGACAATAGCTTGGACGCTGTCCAACATAGGGTTCTCATAACTGGGGCGGCTTGCAGGTACAACGTCGACCACTGCGTTACAGAAGCAGTGAAGTTGTTTAAGAATCTGCAAGAGTTTCCGAGTGAAAAAGAACAGTGAGTTTATATGGTGGTAAACGAATTGTTAATTTCGATCGATCGTTGCAGTATACCAAAGGACTTGCGTGGCATAGTTTATTGCAACGGAATAAAATACGGAGGTGAAACCGACTGGGATTTCCTCTGGAATCAGTACCTCATTTCGAACGTGGCCGCAGAAAAGAACACCATTTTAAGATCGCTGGGTTGCACGCAGCATATATGGTTGTTGCAGCGTTATTTGGAGTGGGCCCTCGATCCAAACTCGAGAATTCGCAAGCAGGATATAGCCCAAATATTCTCATCGGTTATAAGCAATGACATCGGGTTCTATATAGCACGCAACTTCATTTATGAAAACATTGAAAGCCTTCACAAGCGGTAAGTAACGAGTACGATTTAAATCGCAGCAAGAGCTTCTATTTCTTTTATTAATTGACAGTCTTCACCCGACTGTGAATAAACTTTCGGGGATTATGAGTTCGTTATCATCGTATATGGTAACCGACAACGATTACGAATGGGTAAGTATGAAGAAGGGGGAAGGAAAAGCTAAAATTAATGACCTCGTTATAGTTGCAGAATTTCACGAAGACCAACAACAAATTCTTCAAGGACATCAAGAACGGCATCAGCCAATCTATGGAGATGGCAAAGTTGAACGCGCAGTGGCACAATGAGAATATGAAACACATCGGCCAGCTGCTGACGCACTACATTTAAAAAAAAGAGCGAGCCAGCTTTATTTAATCTTATTAATTCCACCGCATAGCAAATAATAAAATATTTTTTGAATCAAACGTTTATTTCTACTTATCCATACCTCAGTTACTTACAATATAAATACACAGTACGAAATATAAATTGGCATAAGTTTTATCTCGAATACATTTTCACACACGCGCTTTCTTGTGTTTGTGGTGAGCGGTGCGAGACAGATGAGGTGCGGCAATAAACTAAATTTAACAATGAATTACTTTTATTACTTCGAATTCAGTACATCGTATTAACAAACGTTCCATAACCACAATCTCAGCTCTGCTTAAATTAATTTAAATTAAATAGTTAAAGCAATGTTTGAAGTCAAGTTTCATTAACTAAAATATGAACGTGGGAATGCATTATAATAAAAAAAAATAGCAGCACGAAACAACTCTCTTCTCCTCTCAATGAATGAACACTCAATTTTTGATAACTACTAAAGAAAAAATGCCACTTCACACTATCCTAAATTATAAGTAATACTGCTGACGTGTTCTATATTAATAATAGAGTATATACGAATCTTTTTTTCCAAGAATTTAGAGCGACTACGACTTCTTAGACACGAACAGAATGTGAATAACGTGAATACTTCTAAAGTTAACAACACTCATCGTCGAATTCATATGAGGCAAGTAACATTTAAAAAGAAGCAACTATTTTTATGAGATGTCGACTTTCGATAAACTATTTCATATTTTAACACGGTTTTATTTGACATATAGAGGTACCATCGATTTATCATCGTAAATTCAGAAAGCAAATCAAAGTGTGTGATATCACAAACAAATCACTATTTTGTACTCACAAACAAAACAAACTCGTACGTGGCCGGGCATTAATCGTCTACGACGTCCGTGATCTTCGAATAGAACAATAAATAAGGGGTGGAAGTGGAGTTTGCTTTGAATCCCAGTAACTCTTGAAATTCCTGACTAGTTATAGGCCTTATTGTTTCGTCGTCGCACTCGAGCCACATGTCCTGTTGGAAGTCGCCCTTCCAAGGGGCCTCCTGTCCGTTTCTGCGAGCGTAGGAGTTTATGACGTTTTCCACTACGTTCTTATTCATCTTAATCCCGCAGCAGTTTTTGCTCTTGCATAACCTTACGCCGTTTAAAACGTTGCTTTTAGACGTGGGTAGTCCGTTTTTCGTGTCTGTCAAGGAAGACGGTTTCAAAAACTTTAATATATTTAAACCTTTCTCGCTGCTGCTCGCCGACAGGCTTCCTTTAGGCAGATCACGCGGACAGTTGGCGTAATCATCTTGCTGATCGGAAGCCCTGACGTATGCAATGTAATGTCCTGACGCCATTGTTCCCCCAAGATGCATTATCACACAGCATAACTGGTAGCGATGCAGGCGTAGCTCCTCGGATACCTGACAGCAAGTATCACAGAAACAGGCCATTTCTAAAGGCGTCGGCATGTAACTGTTAACTTTCTGCACGCCGGACGTCGTGGTCGTGAATCTCTTCAATTGTAAAACCATTATGTTAGGTAACTTCTCGAAAGAAACCTCTCGACTCGCCTCATTGTACCTCTTGCATTTCTCGCATAAATACTTGTTGGAATCACAAAGCTTCTCAGACGTAACGCAGGCCTTCCTGTAAATATCATTGGGGCTGTCTTCGAAATCGGTTTCGTTCGATATCGCGATGGGCACGGGAATGTCGTAAAAAGATTCTTTGCGTTCAGTAACACACTCGCATTCCAGGCACTTCGTGCGCCTCAACGTAATCCCCTCGAAATCCTCGGCCACAAAATTATACCCCAGCTTCTTTTTGTTAGCATCGGACACCCCATCGACGGAGCTCGCGTCTTCGGTATCCGTCACGCATGCCCCGTTACTCTGCTCTTCGCTTATAGATTCTTTAACGGCCTTCTCCTTCTTTTTCTGCGTTTTCTTCCAGGACTTACGCACGGGCCACAGCTTCGAATTCGTGTTGCTCGAGGGAGCGTCGCTGGCCGTCAAGACTTCCGGGTAGTGCTGGATTTGTTGCGCCAGCAAATCACACGTCTCACGGATGTTATCGAGCAAATAAACCAGCAGCTCGTGCGCGTCTTGCTGGTGGTTTCCCTCGAAGATATAATTCGCTTCTCGAACCGCCTGCAAGAAAGCGACGGGCTGGTACGCCTCCGTCGGGTCTTTCTTCTTGTTTTCTTCTAGGCTGTGCAAGGTCATGAACAACTCGTGGAACTTCTCGGTTACGACTTGCACTTTCGATTTGGGGATGATGTCGTTGGTGCTGCTGCCGCTTCCTAGCGACAGTAAATCTTTGCTGCTGGTGCTCCTAGAACTGGGGCCCGAAATCGGCCCGGTGCTTCTTCCCAACGACGAACTCTTAACTTTGTTTTGGCTGAGACGTGAACTGACTTTCGCCAAGTCGTCGATGAGATGGTGAAGATTGTGTAAAAAAGTTGGTGCAAAGCGTAAGGTATAAATTACACTGTTTAGAAAGCACGTATTCCCCATATTCGCCAGCGTCGCCACCGGACAATCATTGACAATATCACCCGAGTTACGATGAATATCATTAGAACGATATCCGTTTATCATGTTTTCGGTTGCTTGCTTCTTAATGGGTAGACTGTGATCGTTCGCTCCCTTCCTTTTATACTGGCCAGTGCTGGACTGCGATGATACAAATTTCTTACCGCTGTAATTTTTCGACAGAGATAACTTGTTGCGTGCAGGTATCACATCATCTTCCAGAACTGTCATCTTCTTTAGTAAACCTGCGAAAATCAACGGGCGCGTTTAGATACGCTTACGCGCAAGCACAGGACGTAAATTAACTAATTATGGCATAAATTAGCAGTGTGCAAGCGGTGCGATCGGAGGGCCGGAACTTACATGTGTAATATCGGTGAGTATGTTCACAAATTCCTGGGTGCTTTAATAAAATAGAAAATTTGTATTTATTAATGTAGGTTTTTATTAAGGAACTCTAACATTACGGCACTAATAAAAAAAAGCAACGGCTGCGCGACACTAACACGGTTATTATTACACAAAATTACGTTGCCAACTTGACGTCTCTAAAACACCAACTCCTGTTACGTCATCGCGGGAAGCGCGCGAAGTTTTTCAAATTTCGATATGAACTCAATTTCTTATCTGTTTTAAATTTGAATTGTTTATCATTCACAAGTAATGGTAAATATCCTTGGCAAATACAAATTACGCCTACTTCATATTATTGTTAGAAATATATCAAAGTTATTCATAACGAAAACTTTATAATGCCATCATAGTATAAGTAATTACCCAGTAGCGACACTTAAACGTCAGTGTCAAAAAAAGCGGCCATACTGTTTGATACCCTTATGCAAATGTAATGTAATGGATTTAAGGAAAAAGTGATACTTAAAGCTAACTTCATATCAAATTGTACGTTACATAGTTACATTTTTCAAAGGTTTACATTGTTTTAAGTCTAAAGATTTGTCTGTGCATGTGGGCAACGAAACTGATTCGTTTATGGTGAATCCAGCACGAATCGAACGCGTAAATTCTTTATATTCTTATGAATATCCTTTTGAAACAGTGCGCCGAAAACAGTCTCCCGAAAATAGCTCTCCACCATTTGCAACCTCCATTCCGGACACGTATTCATTTACCCTGCATTTAATTCGTTACTGCGTTTAGTGGTCGCATCTCAAATCACGACCACCGTGATGCTGATTAGTCAGACAACGTAAAATAACTACGAATTAAACGAAACCGACAACGTCGCCCATGAACTAAACGCAGGGTTGATAACCACGATGGTGTCAGTTCCGTTTGGAAGACAGTCGGACTAAACACGTTAAACTTTGATGGTTCGTCCACCAACTAAACGCAAGGTTAATATACATATATTATAGTCCCTCCTGTAGTTTTATATTCAAAGATAAAACCGGAATAATTAACGAGTTAAGAATAAAAAGAAGGAAGTCATACTAACAGTAATTTCTTGTCCATTGTGGTAACTTGATATGGCCGCTGTATATCATATGCGCATACAAGGATTTTACAAAATTCTGGAACGTCCATACACCAACAGTTCACCATCGTAAACTCACAACACTCGTAACACAATTACTACACTAAATTTAACTAAATAAGATTCGAGAAATGTCATTTGTATCTATACACGGAAGGTCTATGATTAAAAGTACTTGGGGGTGCGTTCGGACTGAGAACTTGAGAACTGTGTGATTCTTATACTGTGATTATGCGTTCGCCACCATTTTTTGTTTTGCCATACTTTACTAGGCCTTCGTGTTACGCATGCGCAATATCTGCGTATTCCACCCAATGACAGCATTGGTGCTAACTTCATTTATATTATTAATGTCTTTAATAAACGTCAAACGTTATAAGCAGACTTCGCACGTTTCGCGAAGCGTTGCCATGGCTACGCAATAAACGGGCACTTTTCATTGGTCCTCGTATTGCGTAACCATGGCAACGGTCCGAAATGTCCGAAGTCTAGTTATAAATGCCTACTAAATCTCAAACAAATACACAGAACAGAGTTAAAACCTAGAGTTTATTAATTTTCGTCATTTATGCATTCGTTACATGAAATTCGCAAGTTACAATCTTTCCTTTTACTACTGGCTTTAGATGATAATGCAAATAGTTACATTAATTAAGTACGTATCAAATAATAATGGCTAATAAAATTAATTAAATAATTTAAATCGATGTATATGTATTATTTAGTTAAGCAGATATCAAATATTGGTACTCTCGGTGCGCAGACAAAAAAAAATTGCAGACTACTCTCACTTTGGTTAACCGTAAGGCGACATTCGATTGTTTAACCACGTTTCTACCGACTTGTAGTTCATCTTCATCCACTTGATGTTCGTTTTGACCGCTTCGATGGCGTGCTCGAAAGCTTGCTCGGTGGTGCCCAGGTTGTTCTTGTTTTCGTTCTTGAAGTCTTCCAGCTGAAGAAAAAAAATTCTCATAATTTACAGCGTTTTGTCAAATTTCATCGCGCCAACTACCTCTTTTAGTTCGAAATCGGTGTGCATGTAAGTGGTTAAAGACTCGACCATCTTTCTGACGGTTCCAAAAGCGCCGCCGTAGCTGAAAAACGAAAAATAAGTCGATCGGAAAGAGCTGGAGATTGGAGATGAGGGCTTACTAATCGTTTATTTTTTGCCAGTTCGAACGTAGGAAGTTGAAGGCCAAACGACGACCCGCGAAATTGTGTGCAATCGAATTGAACACCAACGCGCCATCTTGCTTGCGAATAACGGTGTTGTTCTGCATCAACATGTTCAAATATCTGCAATAGAAAATACTTCATCGATGGGTGAATCTATTTTTGTGAATCGTAAAACCGGAGAAGCACAGACTTACATACACGTAATTATTATTTTTAGAGAGCTCGTTGCAAACAAATAGCGTTGTTTATCTCAGTGCTTTTGCGTTTTCTTCAAAGATTTCCGGAAAACTAAAAATACGTGAGCGCCACAAAAAATATTAGGAACGCACCTAGCTAGCAACCATTCCTTTGAACTGCAGCCCAAGGCCTGAAGGATGGTTTCTTTCTCAGAGGCGGACTTACTCTTCAAGTAGACGTTGTAGGCGAAGTTCCATTGGGCCTCGCTTTCTTCGCGAAGCGCCGTGCAATAAATCACATCTCGTAAATTTGGTCGTATTCTAAAAAAATAAAAATCAAAGGCTCTTATTTTCTCTTATTATTATTATTATTATTGAAAAGCTTAAGTCGCGACATCCTGTGACCACTTTTTGATCTAATATTGCAACAGAATTTTTATTATTATTATTATTATATTATGACTAGGCCGCGGGAAGTTCGTATAAAACGTCACGAATATCGCCCCTCCAAACAAACGACTCTCAGTGCAGGTTTTATCAAAAAATATTTAAAAAACAAAACAAACAAATACTTTACAGATACAACACATTTCAAGGTTACGTCACAATCTGAAAATTGGCGGTGCAGTTACCTTTGAAGATGTTTTACTAGCGTAAGTAAATGAGATTTTCTACATTTTTTTTCTTTGTATTCTTAATTTTGATTCAAACAATAAATGGTTACATTACAGACACGAGTTTAATGTTGTCTGTGGTTACAGTGAAAAGTCTTCCTGTGCCTGTTTAGTTCACGACATCATGACTGCGGCAATTACATCGCAAACGGCTATAAATTTAAAAAAATTCACCTTAGCTCTGAAAATAGGTATATCGAAAAAATAGTGCGCATTATTTAACAATATGACGATATTAACAATATATTTTTATATTCATCGATGAGTTAATCATTAGTCACATTCATCAAAGAATTATCGATGCATTTTGGGTTCGAGGCTAACGCGTTTTGGGTCCGAGATTAATTCTTATAAAATTCGAGATAGTTTGCGAGAAAATAAGTTTTAATGAACATTTTGGTAATTAATTGTTGTTTATTTTTGTTATTCAGAGATACTTGAAACTTTTACGTGAAAATTCAGAAACGAATATCAACACACATTTCAAGGCTGAGTCACAATCTGAAATTTGGTGGTGCAGTTAACCTGAATAGGTTTTATTTGCGTAAGTATATTTTTTCTTTGCATTCTTAATTTATTCTCAAATGATAAATGGTTACCTACATCACAGACAACTCTAAACCCAATTTTAATATTGCCTGTGGTTACAGTCATCGATGACGTCACACTGATCGAATCGATGAATAAACAAACGTCTTATATTACCATTATTATTATTTTTTTTTTGAAAGGAAAGAAGTAAACCTTTATGTTGTTTTGTTATGTGTAACAAATTGAATTAAATTAGAAAGTTCAAAATATAATACATATAACTTTTCATAAGCGATTACGATGTTAAATGTCAATCAAATACCTCAGGCAGTTATATTTCATATGACGTAAAATGGGTTGCATAATTTTAAGTTATTTCCTTTTTATGTCTTTCAATTGTGTCTATTTCTTGTTACTTTTAATTTGAATTTTGTGTTGAAAACTAATGAAATTCATTGTCAGAGGGCGCAGCAGGGAGTGTAGATTTTTAACAGAATTTTGTCTGACGTTTAGTAGAAATGCGTTTTCGATTGTTGGCAGGCCTGCGTCGGCGGGATTATAATTCGTTCCTTGTTTTACAACTTAGAATATTTCCCCGAATAAATGATTTAAATAGCAGGTTTTTATTCTAGAAGTTAAAACTTTTTATAAATCAACAGATTTGTTTAAGTTGCTTGTGAAATTATAAAATTGAAATTGTTTGTTTAGGGAAAGCCCCCCCCCCGTATCCCGTAATATCTGAATATGTTTAGTATTCAACAACAATTATGAAAAATTTCAGCTAAAATTTAGTTACACAGCAGAAATGAACTTACATGATTCCATCCGTCATCCAATTCCTGAAAGAAACCCGCGATTCGATGGTACACCCGGACTCTTGCTTTTTGCAGGCCCATTCCAAAACGACTCGCTGGATTCTTTGCATGAGGTAATTATCACTAGGAGCGTCATCAAGGTGGACGTTATCGAAAGCAAAGCTGTAAGATGCAGTAACGAATGCCTATAACATAGAGCAGAAGATTTTTTTAATACGTTGAACATGTACAGGTGTCCCCGAAACGTCGCGTCGATAAAACAACTTAAGACTGTCAAACAGTAAAAAGAATTGCCCATGTGGATGGGGATAGGGAAAATTTTTTAAATACGTATACAGGTATCCCTGAAACCCCGATAAAATAACTTAAGACGTTCAAACAGTAAAAGGAGTTGACTATATGGATGGTGACGGGGAAAATTATTTTGGATGGATCAACTTACTTCGAAATCACCAAACGCGGGCGTCGACTTCAGCATGTCATGCAGGAAGTTCAGCTTCTCAAAGACCGTCATCGTCGGTATGAAATCGATGCTCCTATCGCGGGCCCCCACGAACTCGATGATCTTCAACGGGATGTCATAATCGAGCAGCCCGGCCCTGGCCAGGTCCATTGAATCACTGATCAAATTGGCCCTCATCACGGGAGGAACGTGCATGATGTTTTCGATCAGCACCCTCCAATTATGCTCGTCGTAGTTCACGATGTAGTACCCTAAAGGAGAACGATGTCAGTCAAGCCAAACACGTGCGTACCGTGGTAGGTACTCACCTGCCTGATTGAAATTCAAGAGGTACCACTTCTTTAGAGTTAAATTTAACGTAGCGTCAGATTCGCCTTTCATCCAAGCCTCGGGTGGCCTCTCACTGAACGAGGGTTTATCGCTCGTGGTGATCCAAAGGGGAATCCACCATTTAGTCTTGTCTTCCTCTTCTTTTCCATGCAAAAAGAAGCGTTTCTAAAATGAATGAATCAACCTCAAGGTTCCACGTTTTGCCTATAGCTTTGAATCACCTGGGTAAGACGTATTGAATTATTAACATAATCCGCAGTCACGTCTACAACTGGAAACCCGGGTTGGTGAAGCCACGCGTCCATAATTTGGTTGACGCTTTCATTCGCCTTTAAAACCTGATCTTCATGAGCTTGCTGCGTCAAGGCTTCCCAGAGGTCGTCATGGTTGGCGTTTGCGTATTGTTTGGCGACCAAGAATCTCTTCAAGCCTCCTTTGAAAGTCTTTTCCCCCAAGAAGTTGGACATCATCCTTATTAAGGCGGCGCCTGAAATACGAAATTTGCACCGCCATTAAACTCGGCGAGCCTTTTGTTACCTTTGGAATACGAAATCGCATCGAACGCCTGCCTGATTCCGTCGCCGTTTTGGACGTCGAAGTGAATGGGCCTGGACGATTGGAGGCTGTCCAATTTGAAGGCCTGCATGGTTTCGTAGAAGTAAAATTCGGTTGCGATCATCCAGGAGGGTTCCACCTGAAGACCGTTTGCAAAGTGAACGGAAACGATTTAAAAGTGAGGGAAAATTACGTGGTTGGTTCCTAGGTACTCGAAGTAGGTGGCGAATCCCTCTTTCAGCCATAAATCGTCCCACCAACTCGGCGTGACTAAATTCCCGAACCACTGGTGCGCTAGTTCGTGCGACAAGATCAAGGCGATCTGCCGCTTTATGTCGATGGTGGAAGTCCTGACGTCGAAGAGCAACTTGCTTTCCCTTAAAGAAAAAAATATGTAAGAGGTGCGGAAATATTTGGCGTGTGTAATCACCTGAATGTGATGAGGCCCCAGTTTTCCATCGCCGAGAATCCAAAGTCTGGAATGGCGACGATGTCGATTTTCGGCAGGGGATAAGTCAGGTTGAAGAAGTCCTCGTAGTACTGGAGAATCCGGGGGCCCAAATTGATTGCGTAGCTCGTGTACTGTTGGCTGCTCTGGGTGGTCCAAATCGTGAACAACTTCCCCGACGAATTATGGCGATAAGGGACGAAGTCGAGAACGGCGAAAGCCACTAAGTACGAGGACATGGGCGGCGTCTCCTCATAGTTGTCCCACGCGAGTTTCTCGTCGAGTCTAATAAATTATTATTTCGGAATCGCACTTACCCCAAGGAATTAGGTCAGGTACTTACAGGGCCAGCGTGTTTTTCTTTGGCATGTTTGAGAGCGAGAGCATGTTTATGGGGCGAGCTACGCTGATGGTGAAGTTGGCTTTGAAAGAAGGCTCGTCAAAGCAGGGGAAAGCCCGACGTGCGTCTGTTGGGGAGAATTGGGTACTGGCCAACCACCTGGGAATTACGACCATATTGGTTGAAGCGATTTGTATGTGTAATTTACATAGTACCTCGTGGAGTTGTATCCATCGACGTAATGACTTCTGTAAAACCCGACCATGTAATCGTTGAGTTCACCTGTGAAGTCCATGGTGATTTGGTAATCTTGATCGCGAAGCAAATTCTCTTCCAATTCCACCGAGTATATTTGCTGTTCCGAATTGTAATCCTGCTTTTTGATTTTGACGCTCGTGTTGTGCGCCAAATCCACCAGGCTTACAGAACTGGCAATTATATTTAGGTCTTTCGCATTGAGCGATATTTTGCTGGTGTCTTCCTTAATTTTTAGCGTAATGGTGACGTTGCCTTGGGTGCTGAAGTTTCCGTAGAGGAAAGGCAGAATGTTTATCCTAAGAACATAAAGTAAAGGCGTCACGTACCATTTTGGGCGCAACAATAGAAATTTAACACTTCCGCAGTTTACATGTGTACGTGAAAAGATATTTCTGTTGCATGACGACATACCATTTCCAACAGAAAAGGCTTTTGTTTGAATTTTAATATCCAATAAAACCAGCTTACGAAAATTAACGTTAACAACAACTGCAAATCACGCCCACATTATCATATACCCTAAAAGCCTTGTATATTAATTAATTACTTTTAATAAGACGTGCATAATTTAGTGCGCACGTCAACCGCTACCCTTGGGGTAATTACCTAATGCGAATTAGTTTTGGGCATGTCCACAAAATGTCGCCAAATTATTTGTCGCATTAATAATAATTACCTGTAGTGCGTAGGTTCTACGCTTCTTGGTAGCCTAACGTACTCTACCACCGAGCTATCTTTGACCATGATCTCTTCGTTTTTCCTGAGGGATTCAGGGGTGGAATGGGAATCGCATCGGGGTAGTAGGAAAAATGTGACGACGGCGGCTACGGCGGCCAACAAGAGGGCGCCCATTACGAAGAGGGCGCATGCAGGTCGCGAGATGGTAAGGTCTCCTTTGGGGCTTCGGTTTACCGTGTACTTCGTTTGGTTGCTGTTGTTTTCCAGTTCTGCCGAAGTTGGCACACCTGCAACGGATTTATTCAAAGAATTCTCAAAGTTGTCTCGAAATTCATTAGAAGCGAAACGCGAATTTTGGATATATTTTGGTTTTTATTCATTAATTAGTTGACCAACAGTCAATATGACGTGTATGTAGATGACATTAGGTCCTTTTGGTTAACGGAAACGAAAAGAAAACTGATGGTGGGTTTCCACGCCTCCGGCGCGGCGCGGCGTCCGGAACCCTATTCGTGATTGGTTGATTTCAAATTTCTGAATCAAAACAACTAATCACGAATAGGGTCCCGTATGCCAGAGGTGTGGAAACCCACCATGAGATTTTCATGATGTAATCGTTTTAGATGTTGGCGGCGGCTCATGAGGCCCAATACGTGAGGATCGTTTCATTCTCTTTCAAATTATAATTGTACATAGCTGCATCTCCGAGCCGTAATGTTGGACGCGATTCAGAAAAGGGCGATGAAAAAGAACAACTTTTGTTACATAGTGTACATTCGGTTGACAAGTTTCCTACGTTTCAGAACAAACTAACTATTATCCATTCCTTATCTATTTGTTATCGCCACGGCCTGCCACAAGGGGGGTGCACCCCGGGCCACGCAGGAGCCCCCATTAGGTTCGTATGAAGACATCCTAGAATTCTTTCTGACGTCCCTTCTTCTTCTCAAAAATGTGCAAATTTATCAAAATGCAACTTATACCTACATTCCACAAAAACACATCTAAATATATACAGCGTGTTTAAAAAATATGTTCGGATATTTTACCCAGTCATAGATGTCATTCATGCAAACACGAAAGTCTTAATAAGTGTACGTCTGAAAATCAACCGTTTTCGAGATACAGTCGACTCTGTAAAAAATAAAATTTTGCTTGTAAACCTTTAAGTGACTTTTCAATTCTTAACTTAACTGATGTCGATACAAGGTGTTACTGAACTCGAGTCAGTGGTGGCTGGGATTCGGTCCAAGGTACAAAGTTCTCAAGGTGTCAGCATCAATAACCCTTTCCAGATTTGTTTCTTACAAACGTTCTAATTGCCTCAATCTTAATTGGCACAAGTAAACATACACGCTTACGTTCCGCAGAGCTTGAATAAGTGGAATGCGAGCATGTGTAACGCGGCTGTCCTACTAATTGTCAATGGGTGCTGATCCTGCATAATTTTGAAATGCACACAATTGCAATAATTACGAAACGAATTTTAATTTACTTATTTTCCCAGATAATGACATCGTGACAATATATTAGCCTAACGCCTTTGTTGCGTGTGTGTTTCATGTCGCTATGTACACGACCAAGTTTCCAAATTAATTCAATTCATCGGTGATGTCTGTACATGGTGTTATTGAACATGTGCCATTTATGGAAAAAATTTTAAAAACAAAAACCTTTTAAAGAGTTTTATTAATCACTCTGTATAATTGCCTCTATATGTATAAGCTAGAGCAGTTTCCTGATTTCTTTTTAATACATTTAAAAAAATTGTATTGGTTTGTAAGTTCTATTGGTTGAAATCGGACGCCATTTTTCTTTTTGGGTAGTAGTACCTCCAGTCACCGCTAGATGTCGATAACTTCATTAAGGATTGTTATATTGGTTGTCTTTCTTCATTCGAAGTTATAACGCCCCGGAATTTAAAGTCTAGAGTAACAAAGAGTTACTTGTTCAATGAAACAATGCGTAAGCCACAACAGATGTTACTATTTCCCAAATAATTGGTTGATTAATTAGGATTAAACAGTTGATAAATACAAGCAGAGAAGATGACATAATTTTTTTGTCTTGTTACGGTTGAAAAATCCATTTAAGTTATTTCATAATATTTGCCGAACGCCCTGTATTAGCGTGAGAATCTTATCGCCAGGCTTGGCCCACGTGACTTGCCTCATATTTCTCAATATTGAACATACTGCATTAGAAAAACCATACGCTGTTATTTAGTCTTACAGTATATCTCCATTTCACTCTGTCGTCCGGTTAAAAACTGAGTTCGTTCGTAACGA
Organism: Dorcus hopei; assembly: GCA_033060865.1. NCBI lineage: Eukaryota > Metazoa > Arthropoda > Insecta > Coleoptera > Lucanidae > Dorcus > Dorcus hopei. Next base: position 44,478,961 of record CM065423.1, on the reverse strand, counting down.
CTTCCGTCTCAGCGCATAGTGGAAAGAACGCCGCACTCGTCTCGCGGTAGAGATGGGCAATCCGGATCATTTTCAAGATCCGACTCATTGAATTTGGATCAGTCTAAAGATCCGGATCAATAGAGGCGGATCTCGGATTCAAAAATCTTTACAAAAATTAAATCACCGTATTTATTTTAATTAAAAATACAACATGTAGGTATGTATATTCATTTACTATTAAATTATAATTTTTAAATTACGCCCACCGGGCGTAAGTAAGTTCCATTTCAGAAACTCAAAAAATCTCCGAAACGGTTGATTTCCGGACCTACGTTCATTAAGACTTTTATGTTCGTATTGATGTGACCTAGAGCTGGGTAAAATTTCCAAACATATTTTTTAAACACCCTGTATAAATAAAAACTTAAAAATCTACAATACGTAAAGAAAACGGAATGGACGAATGTCCAGGGTGTTTCAAAAGTAACGCTTGTGTTTCAAGAGGTGCCCCCCTCCGTTACCTCCTTGTTACGGCCCTGGCTCATAATATTGCGCTTTAAAAAAGAGGGCCCCGCAATTCTTACTCCACCCGGTCCCCGACACTTAGAAGGCCGGCCCTGTACGGAGTAACCTTAAAATCTAAGTAGACGTGACGTGACATTCATTGTCAAAATTTAGTTACATACATTCACACCAGACTTTCACGGCATGGTGCGATAGCAAATAGATAAGGAATGGATTCCTAATGCCTACTTAATAATTTAAAGAAAAACTTTTTGGTATTCCAAATTAAATTCGGTTATCTAAAAAAAAAGAGAGAAAACGTAACCGCATTCGCGTAATGCTAAATAAATAAAGTGTTGACGTAATTTTAAGCGCGGTTTTAAATTTCTGAAATGGCTGATTGCCAAACGTAATACTGTCGAGGTTAGTACGAAAGGACGAGCGAATTGTCTAGGTATTAAAAAAAATAGTTCTCAACATCGGAAAGTTTTGAGCAAAAGAATAAATTAAATTACATAAGGTAATGGGCGTTTGCAAAACATTTCAAAAACGCTTTAAATAAGGAAGGCCGAATCCTCTTGGCTTTACATATTGTTACTTACATAAGTATTAGGTATACTTCGTAATTTTAGAGAGATCGACATTGCGATCTCTTTGTCGCCTCTCTGTCGCTTTTTTATAGCAAGACCACAAAACCGAGACAAAACTGGGACGACTATAATCACATTGCAGAGATGAGTCAAATTGTTGGCCTCCAGCCTTTACTTTCCAGTCATTACTTTCATTTTTATTCTTTATGTCATCTTTCTCTTATAGCGTTTTCAATTCACTTGCACCGGTTGTACTCAGTGTATTTAAATCTTCTTTTAACCTCATGTAATAACACGAGATGAAAACATTCTGAATTCTTAGTGCGCACTAGTGCGATCAATCGAAAACGCTATTATTTACTTGTTTATTTTTTGTAATCATCACAAGATTACTTTCGGTTTCTGACCCCCTTCTTCCTTGTACTTTTACGCTATTGAATTTGCCCTCGATTTTGCACTTTGGTAGAAAGTAACTATACGATTCAGAAGATTTTGCAAATTATCCATGGCGCAGCTTATCTACCGCGTTGAAAAAAATGTTGTTTTCAGGAAATGAATAAATTCTTGGAGCATTATATCAAGAGTTAAAAACTGAAATTCGCTGACGTAATCGAAAATATTTTCACCAGAAGGTATGCCGCCACTCGATTTGTCGTCCCCAAGGAATCCGCGTGTCACAATCCAACATAACATAAACTTGGCAGCGATTATGTTTCGGTCGATAGTTAACGGGCGCTAAAATTTATTTCGCGAGCAAAATGTTCGGGGCATTGTAAAAGTGTTATTAGCGGCGATCGCACGTTTTATTATGCGCGCGTTCTTTTTACAGGCGAGTGTTTTACGACCCCTTATATGTGGACATCTAATTTAATGAAGACGTTTCCAGGAACGCAGAAACGATCTCTTGTTACAGAGATAGATCACTTATTTTACGTACGGAATATTTTCTTTACCTATTTACAAATAATTTACCTTAATTTTCCTCATTAGTTACTATTAATTCTGAATTTCAGAATCTATACCTGTCGAAGAAAAATTACAAGCGTGTTCAAGTTACAACTTGTTTTATCATAATGTTGTTTTATCACTGTGTTATTAACGGAGATATAGAATATCATCGTAAATGATGTCACTGGCGCAGGTCGAAAATCTCAGATTTCACTGCTCGACAGTAATTATTGATGAACCGCAATTAGTGGCGAATGTGTTTTGTCGCTTCAAGCTCACTATCAATCCGATCTTTCAGATAACTGCACTGTTGGACGATCTGAAATCCAATCGATGTATTTTCCGGAGATAATACAAGAAGAGATTGCGCGAGGGATAAAGCAACTAAAAATTAAAAATCCGTCAGGAGTGAGCGGAATTCCTACACGAGTTATTAGGTTTGTTCCAGCAATAGTTCGTAACTAGTTCGAAACCGTCAAAAGCGTGCAGTCATCAATGATGGCGCCGTTAAAATTGGTCATTACTTCGGTGGGCAACTGTTTCTAACGATTCCGAACTAGTTACGAACTGTTGCTGGAACAAACCTATTAAGCTGGATACACATTGGCCGCACCGCACCTGTATTGCAACAGGTTCGCTGAAAATAAAAGTGAATGCACCCGTCATGCACCTCGAACGCATCAATGGTTCGTTCGAGATGCGCATTGGTGCGTTCTAGGTGCATGACGGGTGCATTAACTTTTATTTTCAGCGAACCTGTATTGCAACGTTGCACCATTAACATTATCTCTTCAACTTATCAGTTGATCAAGGTATCTTTCCCGATGTACTAAAAATATCAATTTTCCTACCAATTTTTAAGAAAGGCGACAGACATCTAATGGATAATTACCGTCCTATTTCGATTATAAACGAATTTTCTAAAATATTTGAAAAAATCATTCACAATAGACTATATTCCTATTTAGATTCATCCAATTTATTGATTGATGCGCAATCAGCAAGGCATGTACAGATTTCCTGGAGAATGTCTGTGAATCACTGGATCGAGGCACATATGTATGTCGCAGCTTTAAGTTTCGATCTCAGCCGAACTTTCGATACTATTCAGTCAAGTTTCTTGATGACCAAACTGTATTACATAAATTTGCATAAATACTTAAAATCATATCTCACAAATAGATGGTCACGGGTCAGCATTCAAAATCAGCTTTTAAACAAGATGAACATAGACGTCGGCGTCTCGCAGGGATCCATCCTGGGATCTCTACTATTCTTAGGCCCGGTTTTTCAATCGCGTGTTAACTTTAACCTTCAGTTTACTCCCATAAGAACACAATTGTCGCTATGGAAATAAACCGAAAGTTACAGTTTAACTTGATATTGAAAAACCGGGCTTTAATATTCATCAACGACTTACCTGACCATCTAAAGTGTTCGGGAAAACTAGTGGTTTTTGCTGACGACACTTCGATAGTGCTATCTGATCCGGATATATCTAACTTACAAGTCAAAATTAATAGTGTTACTCGTGCTTTCAGTTGTTGGTGCAAAAGAAACAACTTAATTCTGAACAGACTAAAACATCCTGTATAAACTTTTATCAACGTCGAGTTCCGCCTTAATTGGGCTGTTTATATTGAAAATGTTTGTAAAAAAATTAACAGCGCCTATTATGCTATACTAAAACTAAAAACCTGTGTAAATTTAGGCTATTTAGTAGAAATCTATTATGGACTGGTGCATGCAAATTTAACCTACTGTTGTGAGATATGGGGCAATGCGTGTGATGCTGGTAGGGTATTTGTAGCTCAAAAACGTGTTACAGTTTATTTTCCGCCTGTGTACGAACACACCCTGTACAGTACCCATTTCAACGTTACGATCTATTTTTAGCACATTTCGTTTTGTTTTCCACATTACGCGTAGGAATTTACAATTCCTCGTTCGTGTAATTTACCCAAAACTTTCTTTTTAACATGCTTTTCGCTAAAAGCTTCAGATTAGACGAATAAGTTCATTATATAAAATTAGCCCCATCCTTGCTGGAATTGCCAGTGTGTTGTCGACCGTCAGGTGGTTTGCGTGTAGTTAGTTTTGTGGGTTCCCGCTCTAATTTCTCTTGGAGGAAGAGAATAGATCTTACGGCTGTTGGCCGACTCTGATTAATTCACCTGTACGAGAGAGTTGACTGTGTGGCAACTCGTGTTCAGCCTACGTCCTATTCTGACTTAGGTAAGGTTTACTCCATCGTTTTGCATTATCTTGCAGTTCACGGTCATTTTGCTCCCCTTAGGCTTTTCGTTTTGGCTGTGCTTTCTCCGTTCGGACGACTATTCCGTGCGTGCGACATTTACTGGGATCATCATACCGCCGTTAGTACCGTACCGACCCCAGTGCGCGGGCCGTTAAACCCCGCAAGGAGACCGACACTCCGAGGAGCAGTGACGCCGCTTACCGCTTTGCAACGGTGGAACGCCCCTGACTCGACAGACGTATGAATGCTACGTAATCAGGTCGGATATTTATGTTTATTTATTCTTGTGTTACGGTGGTTTTGATGTTGTCGCTTTCGCACACGTAAATTTTGCGTATATTCGCGAAGTAAACTCCATTTCGGAGGAATTCACCTTTCTTTCATCTTGCGTTACGCTTACAAAACGTAATTCATCGAACGAGTACTTCGGCGTTAGAATAAGTGAATGTTTTTTATTTAACTCTGTATTAATTTCGGATCCGAATTGTTAGGATTTACTGTTCACCATCTGATTTAATCGATTACTTGTGAGCAATCTTGTAATAAACTTGTGTTCATGCTTTGGACGTACCGTGTTTTCTTAATTTTTACGCGTTTCCTACAAAAAAATTACGTGACGCCTATTGTGGATTGGCCTTCGCGTTATGGTTTAAGAACCCATTGCCGTCCCACTGAAGCTGCCGGCGACACTGGATTAATTTCGCTCCGGTGTTAAACTTCTACTTATCTACACAGGTAGGTAGCAAACGAGTAATCAGATTAATTTTTAATATCCACCGTAGACAAACTTGTGCAGAGTAAAATTTAGCACTCACTTCAATCTACATTTATAAATGTATCTTATATCTCAAACAATAAAAGCCAGTTATCAACAAATCACAATGTACACGGTAAGACAACGAGAAACGGAGATTTATTTAGAGTTACTAAACATAAGACTGCATTATTTGAAAAATCATCACATTCTGTAGGCGAGAAACTGTATAACAGACTTCCCGCTGACATTTTAGTATTACAGTTTACACCACGTTTAAAAACCGCCTCAAGGGCTTCTTACAAGAGCACGCTTTCTATAGTGTAAATGAATTTTTAAATATGTAAAGGAGTCATCTTACTGATTATATTCACTATTTTTTTTTCCTTTCTTTTTTTAATTTTTATGTCTGTTATTTTAATATGTTTTAACTATTTCAGGTCTATGGAAATTTAATGTGCTTTTTATGGACAAACTTTTAAAGTTTCAACGCATTGTAATTCGTTGCATTAGTTCAGCTTGTATTAGCTATGTATACTTATTGTAATGTTTTTGTTCCGAGTCCCTCATTGGGGGCCAATAAATGTAATGATTGTTTTTGGGGGCCCCTCCACGTTGGTTGCTCAATAATTTGTAATGATTGTTTATGGGGGACTTGACTTTTACCTTTTTCTTTTCTTTTTCCTTTTAAATTTTGCTTTGTGGGTTGAACGTATCTCATGTGGCTCTTCTTTTCAGGGTGGATTCTTCGAAATGAATTTTTGTGGACTCCACTTTCAGTCAGACTGTCGAAATGGAAAGGAATGTATGAAATTGTGTGTAGTGTGTGTGTGGGGGGCAAATACTCTGATATCATAGAAGGGATCGGATTCACCAGACCTAGCGTTCAATGCTGAACAATAACCCCTCTAAGATACCCGAAATATTTGTTAGTGTGCGTGGATGGCCAAACTTTCGTATCAAAGGTCACATCGTATTCAGCAGACCTAGCGTTCAATGCTGAACAATAGTGCTCCTCCGATACGCTGATTTTGTGTTTCGTGTAAATGTGTGTGTGTGTATGTGGATGTGGATGATGATATGACTTGGTTTAGTCTTTCATTTTCTCCCTTTTCTTTCTCCTCTTGTAAATTTTACGATCGGTTCAAAGGATACAAGGAATGTTGGAAAATTCTCTTCTGGTAGGTTTTTCTTTATTAAATAAAATTGTAAATTTTCTCAAAAATCCAGTTTTTATTTCTTCCAGTGTCAAAGGCAAAATTATCGCGAAGAAGAATTTAATTACAGTCAGTTCGAAAACTCGCGGAATTAATTTTAAGTTACCAGTTCGCAGATTTAATTTACATGTTGCTCGGTTGAAATCTAACGAAGAATGCTCTCAAAAACGACGCGCACGCCCTTTTATAGCTGTAGATATGTGGACAGTCACCGTAACCATGGCAACCATCAACATTCTGTCCTCGAAGCCTCGAACCCGGTGCGCATTTTGCTTATGACAATTTGTTTGTTTACAAAATTCATTTTTTTACATAAAATACAATAAAATGATTGAAATTAATATTTACAACATTATTTGGATTGTTCCTCGTCTGGTAAGTAACGTTTCATTTGACTAAATAAAGATAATTACAAGATAAACACACAAACTGAAATTTAACCTCAAATGACATTACCTCATTTTTAGAAAACTCAAATTATTAAACAAAATAAACGAAAAACAACACAAAATGGAAAAGTCTAGCACTGGTTCACCGTAAATGTTTATGCACAAGCGTTGATGGTTCACAAAACCTTCAGGAACTCGTCCAACTGGATACGAATACGTGGACCAGAAACCTACGTCGATGGCTTGCAGGGAAATCAGCATCACTCTCTTGTTGTTCACCGAAATGAAGTGGGTCTTATTTGTTGTGGTAATGGAGTGTTGTATTGTTGCATTCCGATGTGTTTAATGTGATTTTGTTTGTAGAAATGAAGAGACTTTGCACGATGTGACGTTTTCTGCTTACGATGTACACATATAGCTGTGGACGATATAACCAGCAAAATGTTGCGGTTTTTATTTACTCATAAAAATAAAATTTATTCCTTGCTGATAGTCTTCGTAGTTAGTATGATAATTGTGGTCAAATGATTAATGACTCATTAAAATAAAGTCGTAAGTTTCGTAAGTAGAAGTTACAGTGATTGCAAGTAAAAGGAAACAGGCAGTAAAATCTAGAACAACTGAAAATATAAACACATATTTTTATGTTATGTCAAAATTATTTTCATTTTTAACATAATTCACAAATCTTTTATTTTATATTATTCGTTTATTTCATGATTTATTTTTGTTTTCCATGTGTATTACAATTGTTTTACTTTTACTCATGTATTATGTAGTTGACAAACTTTTTTTTATTAATTTTAACTGGAGAAAAATTCCCATTTGAAGAAAAATTATTAATAAAATTTGATTTGTTTTGTAATTAAATCTTTGTCCAGAATAACAAAATAATTTAAGATGAGATGTGATTTGCCCGCGGGCTCTAGCTTTTGCGAATAGAAATGATTCAACCTACACCAACATACAGAGTGATTCACTGCATTTTATTGCAATGTAAATTAGGCGCTTACATAATGCAAAAGGCGAACTCAAATAATCGTGAGCGGAATCATTCGGATTTTTTTTTAAATACGTTCGAGCTCACGTCGCTCGCCGAAAATGTAGGTCAAACTTTGTCAATTTTGCGACCTTTTGAGAGACCGACATTTACGTGACATTTCCAAACTATGTATGTTATGCATTTAGCCGGCGATAAATCCTAAAATTTAAAAGAAAAAGTTAATAATAATTTATTGTTGTTTTGATTGTACGGTTCGAGTTCAGGTTTCCGATTCAAAAAACAAACCGAAACTAAAAATAGTCGGCCTTACTCATAGACGAAAATAAGAAAGAGATAGAGAGGTGGCATGGCATACCTTGGCTGTAATATCCGACCATTTCGCACTAATTACCGCCGGCACTAATTAACACGTCCCATACGGGAATCCCGTCAGTCGGAAAGTAGTACACGAGCCACCCGTCTACCGTACGTCGACGCTGCTGACGCGAGACGCCGAAAGCGCCGTCGAAAGCTGAAACGCGCCGTCGGAAGTGTAGGCGCGCTGAAAACAATCCGATTCGCAATTCGCGCGGCCTGAAACTCGCGAAGCTCCAATCACATCGCAACTCGCTAATTGGCCGTCCGTCAGGACTTTTGCAACATCCTGTAAACTCACCTTATTTTGTTATTATTTTTTTAAGCGCGCATGTAAATAAATAATCCGCTCGTTTGTATTCGGGTTCGCTTTGTTACGTGCGCCGCTGCATAGATAATGCAACAACTATTTTCGATGCTATAGAGAAGCTATTAATGGCTTTTCAAAATATGCAACTTGAAATAACTGCGCTCGTTCGAACTCATTTCATTGCGCTTCTGCATATTAAAATAATCACGATGTTATTGTACAGGGTGACTGTTAATTATTCCGACAAAATAAAATACGTACGACAATCGATGTCATAATTACTAGACTATAGAATAGAATTATTATTATTTAGTACTATCTCTCATATTTGGGATTTGATTTTTAATTGCACTTAAAACTGTCCGGAATTTAGGTTTAGCCGTGGGATTCACTTGAACAAGAACTGGATAATCTCCTCTTCTTTATTTTGTTTTAAAAGCTTATTTTTTTCAAATTCTTCTCTTTTTCGCTTTTTCTCCTCCCTAGCCTGTTCTCTTTGTTCCCTTAATGTTTTGGGACATTCGTTTTTCTTCCTCTAATCTTTTCATGGTATTCTTTCCAGTATCTCGATGAAATTGTCCTTTCGTTCTTTTTAGTCTTAACATCTAACTTTGGGAAATTTAAGTACTTTCTCCATATTTATATCTTGTGTAAATTCATTTAAATTATTATCTGGGACGGTTTCTTTTGATTCATTACAAATTACGACGACTGCTCTTTCAGAGATGTTATCCTCATCTGGGTCTTATGTAATGCTTGAAATCTGTATCTGTATCTTCTGTGTCATTGTCTAGTGCTTTCGACTTAATTTTCGATCTCTTCATATTCTTGCTCTTCATGAATTGTTACAATATCATTTAGGTTATCTTCATTTTGGTTATCAATAATGTCTTAAGCCTAATGCCTTAATGTCTATTGCGTTCGCTTATCGCATATTGCATATTTTTGCCATACTTGAAATAATTTATCATTTTTTAATTCTTCTCTCCCCTTTCTCGTTGGGCGTAGGACTCGTTGATTTGTTTCTACACCGATGACGAACCCGGCCGGGTTCGAAAGCGTTAGGTTGTAAAAAGAAACAAATAAACTTTTAACCGAGTATCAAGATTTTTCTTTTCAAAAAAATAAACGAGAAGTAAAAATAAAAATAACAATGTCGCCGTAATTCAACAGAGGTGATTAAAAAATAATTAGAATAATTCCGACCTTGTAATCAGGATCCGGCGTAATGACAGACAGCTCGACAGCTGTCAGTGGTGAGAGAGCGCCCTCCAACGGAGGTATCTGCAGTCAATGACGTACTTCGTCGCAGGTATTACGTCACCAAGTGGCGTCGTCTGGCAGATCCAGTCGGGTCCACTTTGTCAGGCGGGGGGAAGCCGTGTTGCGAGGCTTAAATCGTTTCAAAACGCCAATTCCGACCTTTTCCTGCACCCAAGGGATGACAATATTCTCAACCCAGGTAAAACTATCACTAAAAGCTAGAACTTGAACTACTACTTGAAGCCTAACAGAAGAGAGAAGAGAGAAATGTGCGTTACTCACGGGACAAAATCAAAATTGCCACAAGACATACCTGTGGCCGGATTCTGGTTTGACGATACGACACCTGTCGATCCAATTTTAACGTTGGCTGTAATATGAGAACTTATTCCATTCGAACAATCCAACGATTTGATTTCTGAATCACTTCTCGATATCGTATCGAACGATACGATTGAATCGTGAAACGAGAATCCCATAGCTGTTCCTTGTTTCAACGACAGGACAGGCTTTCGAAAAGCTTTTTAACGAGCTTGTAATTCTCTCAACGTACGTTTGCACAAATCTCGGAGTAATTCCGGTTCCGTCTTCCTTCACAGAATCTCGTGAAAGCGAGCACAAAGATAAAAGTCACGACTAAACGAGCCGCATGCTAAGAGCTCTGTAGACAAACTGAACTGCGAGCGACCGCCGTGTTCTTTCTACCATAAGTTCCGACAGGGGTGGTTACGAATGAAATCAGATTTAGCCGGGCGACAGAGTGAAATGCAGATATACTGTAAGACTAAATAACAACGTAGTTATGATTTGGTTATGAAACATTGTGAAACAATCCAATTATCCAACGTATCTTCTTTCATTATTGATTTTAAGAAACAGAATACGATATAAACTGCTGAAATACTTTCCAAACTTGAAATTATTTCAAATTTGGCGCCAACCATTCTAGTCATTCACTAGTATTCAATGCTTACAATATTACCGATAAATGACCGCCTTAAAACTGTTAAGTCTTTGAGGTTATAAAGAAATTTCAACATAAAAAAAATCACTTTTAAGCAATGTATATTGTGTCGCTATCCAGTTACCTTAATTATTATTTGTTATTCTATTTCGCATAATGTCAAGCAGGTGTATACTTGGGAAATTTAATGAAGATAAATTTTTTGCATAAAATAGTGTACTTTGACATGTGGAGTTCTTAAAAATAAAGAAAATGTCTCTGATCTCGTTTTAGGGGTCTTTAATCTAGATCAAATAGCCTTAGAAGATAATTGGATCATTTGTTGTTACTACTGAGCTTAAGTACATGTTTGCTTACGCAGATTACGCGTGTAAATACGTAACTAACTTAACGGCGCGGCGTGCGTAAGTAGAACAACAATTTTTAATAAGCGTGAGATAAACGTTTGCCAGGAAGCAACTGCCCCCATTTTACAAGAAGGAATTTTATTGTTAAAGTGAACCTAAAGCAGCAGTAAAAATTTGATCGGGAAAAAATTGGGAAAACTTCTAAATTGAAAACATGTTTTTATTAAGTACCGTGCCTTCAAATGAGTACCTGATTAAAGTAAGCCGTGACTTTTTCATAAAGTTGGCGGCACGCAATACAAGAGTGAGAGGGCAGTTGTCAATAACTGTCAGTGTCATCCTAACATCATATAAAAAATGTGCAATGGTAAACGCAAAACACTTAATTAATTCATTTCAAAACAACACTAAAGCCTAAAGCAGATGCTGAAATTGCTGACCTTCACAGCTTGAATGCACAAACGTACCCTGCGCTTCATGTTTTCCAAAGTTCAAATGCGTTTGTCAAGTGTTGGGGCTTATGTTAGCACGAAAAGATAGTTTGACAACTGTCTTTAGGAGAAAATTACTAAAATCGGAGACTACTTTAATTTGGAATTTAATTGAATGCACGGTATATGCCGATCGATCGCTCGATCGATCGATAAGTCAAAGAACTTTTATGTAGCTACCTCCTTCTAACTTTGGTGAAACAGCCTGTATAAGAACTTTAAATTTGTAATTAATTATAGCAAATACCTTATAATTAGTGCTCATTAGCTGGTTTAAGAATGGCCGGAAGATGACGTTAAAAACGTCGGGCTCGTGGTTATTTATTACTGCGAAAATTACAGCAAATGAGTAACCGGTTTGTCATCAGCGAAATTAAAACTCCCCCCCCGGAAAATAAACATGTTACAATCAGGTTAGTGGGTTACTCCCGGCGCATTTTCTAAAATCGATTGACTCCGACGTAACACAAGACAGGTAACCTAATTTACGACGGGTAACCTTTAATTTTCTGTGTTTAATCTTGATGGTCCTGTACATAGCAACTTACCTGGCATGGCGCAGCAAATCTTTTATTTCTGGCAATTGGCATTTATGAGCGACGTTGTAAAAATATGTTAAGACTGAATGTAAATGAGAAATGAAAAGCGAATTTCCTGAAAATAACTTTTACAAGTGTGACACTATTGTTTAACATATTACTCATAATAACTCGGTTTACTTGACCTTAACGCACACAAACGTTGTCAGTCAGCTATAAAAGAAAACGATATGACTAATTTAACAGGAAAGTTTTCCCGAAAGCGAAGTGATTTCCCTCCAAACAAAAATCAAAGTACCTACACACAGGAAACAAGGAGTTAGATGATGGGGCCATTAATCACCGCGGTCGTAATATCGATTGCCTTCGACGACCGGAGGTATGCATGACAGCTTGATGTTCTATTTTCGTTCCAGGACACCGAGCCCTAAGGCCTCAAGACGTCGCTCGTTCTGACCAAATATTATCTTTATTTTATCGCCGCCCGCGCCGACAAGAACGGCGCTCCCACGACGGCTCTAATTCGTACACGTCCATCACTTTAATTAGCTTGCAGAAAAACGAAGCTTAAAGTGGAACGAAAGAACGGTAAACAAATACATTAATATATGCGCGCGACAATAAAAATTAATTGCGAAACTAAATACAAAGTATGTAATTAAAAAGGTGCGTTTTTATATCTTAATTGAATCTGAAATTTTAGCGGACAGCTAAAATCTGGTTTTATCTGCTAGAATTTATGAGAGGGGGGGAGGTCATTCTTGGTAAACATAGTTCACTCTCGTCCAGTTACATCGAAAGTTGATGCAAATAAAGACTCGTCAAGTCTTTCTGCGTTTACCTACAACAAATATTTGGCTTGGCTTATTATATTGACAATAACTTTAAAATAAACTATTTCGAAAATGAAGGACCCGCGAATACAAATTTTGACGTCTCCACCGTGCAGTTGAAACCACCATCGTCGTTAAATGTTTGTTATTATTTTCTATTTCGTTGTATAGTCGTCCAAGTTTTGTATCGGTTTTATGATCTTGCTATAAAAAACAGGTTCAAAGAGACCGGCCTGCGGTCGCCTTTCTAGGTGCATTCGACATCACACTCGGAGCGCTCGGGGTCTTCCTTTGTCTCACTCTTACATGCACTGAAACTCATTCGCTTTCCCTCACACTTCTGCTCAGAGCGTGCCCCGAGCGTAATGTCGAACACACCCTCTGTCGCTTTTTTTTGGCAAGGTCATAAAACCGCTACCAAACTGGGACGACTATAATCGTCGTGGTTTCTCCGACCGGTGAGAAGTTAGCAACAAACCACCAGCAACAAAATTTCAAAATTTAAACTGGCTGCCAAATCCGTCCTAATTATCGCAGAACTATAATTTTAACAGCATTGTGAAGATCATTAACTATAGTTTGTCCCTGGTGCATCACAATTGAGAAAGAAAAACCGAAATCCAAATTATTGGCAATAATTAATGCCCAGTACCTAATTATATAAATAACTTTTTAAAGAAACTATGTACGATGAAAACTTGCACGTAATCGGATAGCAAATGATCAAATATATCGAAGGATGCAGTGGCGTAGATAAGGGGGGGGGGGCTGGGGGGCCCGAGCCCTCCCCGACATCGTTCTAAAATATTATGTTCCGCATAATTCATACTAAAGAAGTTTTCCATATGACGTTGTTTTTTGTTCGCCGTTTTACATTTCATAAATAAAATGTTAAGTAGTCCGTACTCGTTAGATTTTTTTTTGTTCGCCCCCCCCCCCCAAAACAAGTTTCTATCTACGCCACTGGAAGGATGCCACCAGTAAGTTTTGACCGATCGATTTTATTGATTACTGATCGTTTGAAAATAGTTAATGTCATGCACTTAAAAGACGCCAAATACAATAGCACATAACTTTTTGTACAAATGTCGCACAAACGAAATTCTGGCAAAACACGAAAGAGAACATTCAAATCTATCGATTTATGCTAACTCTGAGTTTTCGCCGATCGATTTTATTGATTAATTATCGATTGAAAACGGACGTTCCCACGACTTCAGATATTCAAGACAACGTTAACTATAAATGTACATAACTTTTTATGCAATCGGTGCACAAAGGAATTTCTTAGAAAATATGAAAGAGAACATTCAAAATGTCAGAAATTTCTTACATCAACATATCAGCGTGGCCTTTCATTTATTTCTTTTTTTCTATTTAGAAAGGATATTATTTGAACTTTTCTGCAATTTTTTTTTTGAGGGGCAGGGGTACAACGTCAATCAAAAGTAATGAAACGCTCAAAACCGAAACGCTGTAGTCAGAGAGAGAAGATACTAAGTAAGATGAAGTCTTATGGCGAACGAATGTTTCCGAACTCCTTCGGAACCCCTCAACATGTTGCGCTCTCTCTAACTCGGCACCGTTACACTCTGACTACAGCGTTTCGGTTTTAAAAGTTTCATTACTTTTGATTAAGGCTGTACGTAACGTAAAATTTCCTTCAATAAGAAAGGTGAGGTTAGGATAAACGTCAATTTATTAAGTTTCAAGCAAGGTTGGTTCACAACTAAAAATTCACCCCCAACTACGAGGAGAAATTTAAAAAAAGGCACGTTACCAGGTCGCATCGTTCTAAGGGGTGCTAAAGACGACAATTTAACTTATCACCATCACTAATAAAATTTAGCGCTTTATACAGGCTGTTTGATAAAGGTGTTCCGTAAATTCGAATACAGATTCGACGATGAAAACCAAGCACAAAAGTCTATATAAACATATGCTGACGGGGGAGATGGTCCTCGTACTTGTTTAGGACGTACGGCAATGTTGTCGGCGGCAGTGACAGATGATGGGGGTGCAGCAATGCTGATGCTGGGGTGATGAAGACGATGATGCGGGCGGCGGCGTCGGCGTTGTTGTGCGTTGGCGGCGGCAATGTTGGTGTCCTCTCGTTGGTTGGCACTAGTGCCCCTTGAGTCGGTCCGGTGGAAAATTACCGCCTTCCTAAGTTTGGCCCGCACTTTAAATACACGTTTTTTGCGTAGTCGCGCGTTGCATTTTTCGTCACCTGCTTTGTGTCCGTTTGCGTCATTCCTATACGCGCGTATAAGCACGTGGCCTCGTTTGTAATAAATTCCGCTGATGTGTTATTACGAAATATGAACATTTACGTATCAGTTACCTCCTTATTGTGTTTACATTTCAACACGGTCGTAAGCTGCCCTCAATTACATAAAGTCCGCGTTCAAATACTTTTTATGATTTTTATCCGCGGAACATAGAAAAAAAAACCCTTGTGGTTTTTAGAAAGAAATTTATTTAAAACAAAAGCTTTAGTTGTAGCGTAATTACCGCACCCAATGGTTCTTGGCATCAAATTCCTAAAAGATCATGGAGCGAAAATTGATCTAATCGAAGGTACCGTCCAACTACGAATCTTCTGGAACACAATTTCAGTGCCTATCGTTCCCCTAAGAAGCAATTTCTACTACGGAATCACAAAGAAAAAAGAAAATTCCCCCTCGTGACAATAAGAACCATGGTAATTATTTACAAATGTTACAAATTAAGAAAGATATTTATTTCAAAAGCACTTGTCAATTGACGATTCACACATACAACCATTGTTTATAAAAGGACATTGTCATCATCAGATGCCACAACTTTTATTTATTTATTTTTTAATTAAAAACGGCTTGTGCAAATTATTTCTTAGTGTTTCTGAATCACACCCGTTTACTGCGCATATCCTCCAAAAATTATAATTTTTTACCTACTTGTTATCTATGTATTACCCAAACTTCATACAGGATGTTCAATCTGATCGGTTCACCATTGGGGTAACTTTTTCATTTCTTAAGATAGAAATTTCGGTTGAATTAGCTAAGTTGAGATGCTCACTTTGAAATTCTAATAAAAAAATTCTTTATGGGGTCTTTTCGGTAAGTATCTTAGATATTCATACTATGTGATACAAAAAATAAAATCTGAATACGATGATATGATACACTCATGCTTTCTTTCTTTCATCGTCGGCTCTCCTTTTATAAACCGTAGAGAGCCATACACTCTTGAGGTTACGCTTTAATAAGTGACATCTCTTGACAGCAAAATATACTGTTCATATATCTCTTTTTGTGATTTTTTTTGTTTCAATTTTTTATTTCGCAACAAAAAATTGTCTTAGATTTAATAGGCGCCACCTCTTGACGGCTAAATGTACTTAGGTCTGTCATCTTTTGATCTCAAAAGGTACTCGTGGACGAAATATAATTACATGCATCGCTGAAAGATGTCTCAATTCCTTCTTTTTGCTTACAATCGTCAAGAAATAAAATTATTATTAAATTAACAAATCTTATTAATTTATAGAAGATATTTAAATAAAAAAATAGTATATTGTAGACCGAGGCGGTAAAGTGCTTGTTTTCCAGGTCGAAAGAAGATATGGCCACTTCTTGAGGCCTGGAAAACTACTTTACCGCCATGCTTTACACATTATTTCTTTTCCTACACAACATTATAATTAATTTTGTTAATATTTACAGTTGGTTCTTGTCCGATGAAATTTGTATCACAAAATCTTTTAAGCGGACACTAAATCGCGCACTATAACACTTTACGTTTCACCGTCGTTCGACAGCTTCGTCAGAAGTGAAAAATATTATTGTTAATATCATACAAACGTTCTTTTTCTTGAAGTAAAAATATTAAAATTGATTTACTATTAAAATTATTATAGATGTGTAGCCTTGACCGGCGCAGCGGTGCGAATCTCAATAGCGAAACTGTCAAAACTTCTGAATGCATTAGATTACCCATCGAATTTAATATAAAATTGCCGAGTTTTGTGATTTTATTTTAATAAACACACAAAATATTCAAGGTTTGCGAAATTGAGAATTTTCGGTTTTTTGAAGATATTTCAGAAACGAATGAAGATAGAAGAGATTTACTTGCACATTTTTATGGACACCAAAATAGCGCAACTTTTTTTTTGTAATTTAACCGTCCTTGTATCTCTTATAGTTTACGAGATCCCCATGGTGAGTCTTTAATTATTATTAGTTGTAACCCTGTATATTATTTTTTTATAATGAGAAGTAGCTTAATTAAACACGTTTCCTGTTCACTTTATCCGTCAGAATAAATCATGAATTGACGCCACTGTTACATTAACATTAACATACGTACATGGGACAGAACCGATTAGCATATTTACGAAAGGAAAAAAAAATATATTCGCGCGACCTTACAACCTTACCGCTTGGAATTGTTTAAGCGACTTACTTGCGTAATTGAGAGTTTTTCCCACCATGCTGATTGGTTCCTTAATTAAAACAAAAAAACTAATGCACTATTGTTTTTCCGATATAGACGAGACTTATCAGATGCACTACCGAGCGCGGGACATGTGTGTCTGTCTATTGCATCACGAGTTACTCACACTACATACATATAACATATTTACCTGTTATATTAGCATTTTAAACAAATTTATGATAAAATCCGCGGCCGAAAACAAGGTAAAGGTTACGCGTCGTTAGAAAGTCCGTTGAGTTTACATCGCCGCACGGAAAACTGTTCTCAAAAAAAAAAAGAAAAGGATCACCAAGTTACAATGAATTATTTTCCGCGAGCACCCGGTTTACCCACGCACTCTTAACGCAGCCTTACGTAAAATATTTATTTAACGCAAGGATTAGTTAATTGGTGATTAGTCATCGAGCGCCGCTCGTCACACAATAAATTGCGAAGTGAATCCTTTTCGTTTCTGACAATACCACATAAATAAGCAATAAAATTTCTGGCCTTATACATCACATACCGCCACAAAGTGATGTCATAATTGGTATTAGCGTGATGACGGCGGAATTGATGTGCGTGGCCACAAATTAGGCAGGCTCCTTTTCGTTCTCATTTTGGCAGGACCTGATTCGAGCGCGCCCAAAAAAGATGAGAAATAAAAACGAATTCGTTCCTCGCCAATAACCCGTAAATTAATTTCGCATTCATTGTGTTCGGTTGGTGCATTGATCTTTTCCTTTGCGCTCATCATTTGAGGAGTGTACGCACGCAAAATATACATTTCGCTAATCGCTAATCATTCCTTACAAATATGTCTGCTGCGTCCGTTATTTCGTCGAAAAAGGAAAGCGATTATTTTTTCTGTTTTTATCAAAATACGTACATAGTTAGTTGGCGACGGTACAGCTGCGCTCCTGCACGTTTCCTCCTTTTATTCATTTGCGCGTCTAAATTTGGGACAGTTGCGCTCTCAATACATTCGAAGTTGGCTGCTGAAGAATTTCAGCCAATTTTTTTTTATACAGGGCGACTGACAATCGTTCCGCCAGGAAACGGAAGAGTTTATGGTTAATTAAAAATTTATCCCGAAAGCATGCTGCCACACTGCGCACGAAATACGACGGCGCGTTTTATAAATGCAGCAGTAAATTGGAGTATGAGATTTTATTATTTTACTGGCCACAACACAATGTGACCTTGACTGAGACTCATCAATTTTCAGAAACATTATACATACTTACATACATGGTCAATAGGTTAATTGCGTCGACTCACTGATTTCATTTTTCATGGCATCCCTTTATCTAAATCATTTTGGATCGCACACTACAAGAGAAATTGAGTGAAAAAATATTGAGTAAAAGAAAAGGAATTAATTTAATGTAGAAGTTTTACAGTTAATTATTCCATTTTGTTGTATCTATTTTATAATGTATGAAATTCGATTAAGAGAAAAAAAACAACGTAGAATGTAGAATTACATTGTTGCTAACTAGGTCGTGATACCTACTTAAAAAAACCGAATAAATTGTTTACCTGCTCATGTGACTTTGGGACAACAAACTTAGTATGTCACATCTATTTTTAGTTTCACGCATTTCCAAGGGGAAACATGAAAAGTGTCTTCCCATATACTTTCATCTCTGACTCAATTTAAACGCGATTTATCTGCTACATACACATACACACAAACAGCATTTTTTGAGCGCTCCTTACTTTAATGTAATGACTTTCACAGACGAGCTTATTAATTTCGAACGTAATAATTTTTGTGTTGTGTTGAGAAATGTGGGAGTAACATACGCAGCCATATATCAACACGAATTTTTTTCGACACCCGACATGCGTCCATCGTCCATCTCGTTTATGAGTTACTAGAGAGATATCGGTAAAGCGTATAACGCTTTCGTTCGTAAATTACGCAAAGCAGTATTGTGTAAACGTATTGCAGTATTTACTTCCTAATTTACAGTTATCGGAACATTGAATACCGCGATACACAAAGATATCTTATAAGTTTTAACTTAACTTTTTGTATTTGTGCGAAATAAAAATTTAATTAAATTCTCAAAAACAGAAGCCTTTTTATCTAAAACTAAGTGGTAAACAAATGTAAACAAAAGCCTGCCGTCAAAAGTTACAATAGTGCGCATGCGGGACTTATACGTTATGCAAGTAACGCACGGAATTATTTGCTCGTAAATTACTCCATGCGGTAACGGTATTAACGTTTTCGTCGTTAAGAATCGAATCGCGCATGTCTCAAATGTCAAATTAGCGCAGCGTAAATACTGCATAACGTTATTCGCTTTACCGATATCTCTCTACTTCTTTATTTTTCGGGGGAATTTTACTACCTTGTAGTGGTGGATGGAATGTGAGCCCTTGCGTGTGGTACTTCCGCCAAAACTCGCAGACTGCTTGGCACCAGAACAGAACTCTCCTGTAATGTGATACTTTTCACTTTTGTGTTCTTGTAACGATTTATGTTTCCTGAAGAAGCAGGCCGGGCGGAGTCGTTGCCTATTTTCATTGACAACAACGTTTCGGACTTTTGATCTTAATTTGGCGTGCATAAAATAAAACAAATTTTCTGTTTTTTTTTGTCGTCTGCTCGTGTTTGACATGACGAAACAAGACACTTGTAACTATAATTGCTTCGCATCGTACATAATTAGGTGTTTCTAAAATGTCACGTCTTGTCAGCGGATGGAGGCATTCAGTCGGATGGGCCGTAAGCGCCTACAAATTTGCTAATTATCAGAGAGTTAATGACACCAGACAACTGTTAAAATATTGTCACAAACACCCGGCTGTCGCATGCCGTGTCAAAAAAAAATAAATGTGTACGCCCGTTTCCCCCTCAATTTATCGCAGCTCATTTTTTTACAATACAAACGCATACAATTTCGTGATAAACACAAGAGAAACAAATTCACTATTTTAAGATGTTATACAGGATGTTTCAATTAAGACGGTTTCTTTCATACCTCTCTAGTTACTCATTTTACAAGAAAAAGTCACAATATTTCGTGCATTTATTAAAACTGTAAATGGAAAGTATAAACGATAGGTACGGACAACCCTACGCCAATGAAAAGAGAACTAACGATAAAAAACTTGTGACATTCCATTAAAAAAAATTAGTTACCGCTTTGTAAGGGTGGCCAAAATAATCAACACATTTTTTTTTCAGAATTACTAAAATGTGGTAATGCGGATACATAAATTTAAACAATCGAAACGCTCACCATTTCCTTTGGCTACCGGGTACCGTTCGCTACCATCACCTCCCATTGACATGATGCGTTCATGCAACAATAACACGTGTTTTTAATCATTTACTCACCGGGGACCTCCAGTCCCCTAGCCTCAACGGTCTGCACCTGCTCAACCCCTTGGTCAATTCACAACTCAATCTAGTGCCTCCACCATCGCTCCTGATGATGTCCAACCTTGATTCACACGGTACGCGGTTAATCGGATCTGATTGCACAAAAGGTGCCTTAATGGCAATGTCGATTATCTGATTATTTAAATATGAATTTAATTAAAGTATTGACACCGTAATGGGCCGCGTTTGCTGCCTGGTCCACTCCGTTTCGTACAGATGGCGTACTTGTTCACTGCACTGCAACTTCACGGTGCATACTAACGGTAGCAGCATTCAAGTGAGTAGAGAGCTGTTACGTCTTCGCATACCCGCTTCTCCCTCTAATACAACTGTCAACCGTGACAGGTAATATTGGTTAATAATTGTGTAAAAGGAGGAGCGGGTATGCGATTTCGTAACGGCTCTCTATCTCGCTTGCCGAAATGCTGCCACTGTTAGTACTGCAACTTAAAGTTACTCTATTGAGAAGGTAGCGCCAACTTTCTATCTCTTTTAATTTGGGGTTAATCAAATTCACTCATAAACTCCCTAGCAACAGTAACTTGTTATGTACATATCTATCCTTTTTCTTCTTTAGCGTTTCATCGCGTCCTTTTTAATTTGGGGGACGAAGCCACGGAAATGAATGGCGGTACCTTCTAAATACAGTAACCTTACTGCAACTGTAAACGGCGCCTGGTGGAGTCACGTTTTGCGATTCACAGGCTAATGCGAATTTCTTCGGTAGATTTCCCCAAACAAGAGGGAAACCAGCAAATAGTCGGCAAAACGGTTACGCCATACTAGAAAGGGTAGTTAAAGCCCCAAAAGAAATAAACTATCCTAATAGAACAAGAAGAACAGCCATTAAATACTGCGACGCCATTAAAGGAAATATCAGAATATACCCGCGAAATAACGAGGTCGTTGGACTAAAACGCGATTTGCGTTTCACAAGGCAGTGTGAGATACTTGAGTCTTCCAGTAAAACTGTATTTAGATTGAATTTTGCACTAATTTAGCAACAATTCACGAGAGCGATACGATACGTGCATCTCACCACACTGCTAGCGCAAAAGTGGCGAAATCAAACATGGCCTGGAGCTTGAACACTCCTGGTAATTCTAACAGGACAAAATTGCGTGACCAATGGAATAATTATGACGTAAAGATATTCAAATGAAAGAACCAATACGAAGACGGAATTTATATTCAATCGTTTCCGGCGAAAGTTACAGAGTTGTCAGACGACCAAGTGTACGTACAAGCGGCGTTACAAGCTCACTACAAGCTGCTGCGAACTACAAGCTGCTGCGAACTCGCTGCGATGAAATTAAACTGGAACAATTCATTCAGAAGGAGAGCAGACACGTTCGAAATACTGTCAAAACTGCATTGAAAGAAAATAATAATAGTTTAGGCAGTTTTGACACAAAAAGAAGAAAATTCAAAATGCAGTCTACGTTTGAAAACAATGAAGAAATGTACAAAGATTCTGAAACCAAGAAAAAAATGAATTGGAAAAGAAAGAGATTAAAAGTACCTACTGCAGATCATGAAGAAATTAAGAATGAAGAAGAAGTTGGCTAAATTCTTCAACCTGAGGAGCAAAAGCGGATTAAGAAGAAAAAGGTTAGATGAAGACGAAATAAAAAACCCTAACTCTATTTGAAAGAAAAGGCAAAGAACAAGAAGAAATGAATTTTAACACAACATGCAGAAAGCGAAAAACTTCAAAATAATTTAAACAGTTTCGACACAGAAATAAAAATAAACGAAAAAGAACAAACGCTTATTCTGTTCGAAGAAGAAAAACACAAATCTTCAGGTCGATGTTTGAAATGAGAGAAAAAACCAACGAGTTATAATTTTTGAAAAAAATGAAGCAATTTAAAATTGCAAAAAATTTAGTCTTTCCGCAAAGAAATTGAAAATGAAGAGCAAAACCCAATTCGTTGATGTTGAAGAGCAAAAAATTAAAAACGTTGTTTTTCTTTATGTTCTAAAAACTACCTACATTGAAGATTGTGTACATGATAAAAAAAAATTATTTTTTTATGATCGTTTCCTCCCTGTGCGCGCAACCACGATTTACGCAGCCCCGGCGCCAGAGCGCATTTAAAACGGGGCGGCGCCTTTGAATTTCCACCCCAATTTGTTTCAATTAATCCGAACGATGAGAACACGAAAACAGAAACGCGGCGCTCTCTGACTTATTGTTTATAATAAATCAAAAGGCGTTGCGGCCACTTCCTAAACTTCGCCCCTTCGATATTTATGACGCCCGATAAATCTGTCCTTACCTTGCGGTTGCTGCAGAAACGGCGGCGAACACTCGGTATATCAATGTTTCAACTGTTGAAATTGGAATAATAAGAAGAAGCGGCGGAGGACAGTGTTTACTCAGGCCTCGCCGTTATTTTCTGGCGAGAAAAACTGGTTAATCTAGAGGGAACATGTTCCAGTTGGGCTAATGGTCGATCTTAATTGCCCGAGGTGGCTTGGAGGATGTGATAAAATCTGAAATTCTTTTGGTAAAAGCTTCAGTAACATTTAAATGACGGTGTACAGCTTAGAGATGATGTACAAAAAAAAATATTTCAAAAATTTATTTTTGAATAAATAAATGTCACCGGCCTGTGAACTGTTTTTATAAAAGGCAAAAATCAGAAAACAAAAGATCGATCGAGAGTTTCGATTGCCATTTGCATATTAAAAAAAAAATTTAATGTATTTTTGCAGAACAAAGAAACAAAACAAACAAAAAACTTAGATTGTCTTAACGACTGATCAATCGTAAATAAGAAACAGTTGGTCATCTTCTTACGTGACAGACAATGTCTGAATATGAAATTTAAATGTCGGAACTACCAATAGTAGTGTGTAAAAATGTTATTTATACGACAGCCAAGTTGGGAGATGAAAAAACGGCCTTTAATTTTAAACGAAACGTATCCAAACCTTAAACTTTACTGTGTACATATTTGCAACTTGAAATGTTTATATTCCGGACGGTTATAACTAACGGCAACACTGTACTGATGATACGGTTCGGCCTCCAGGAATCGGACGGCAGTGAGTGAGACACCCACTCAGGGATGACATACACGAGACACCTACTCAGGAACGACATACACGAGGCTCCCACTCAGGAACGACATACACGAGACACCCGTGACAGGCTGGTAAGAGTGAGACACCCACTCAAGGCCAATATTCCGTGTCAGGTTGGTAAGAGTAAGACACCTACTCAAGGACGGTGTCCAATACATACAAACTAAAGGCAGTGTTGAGTACTATTGATATTTTTTGTAATGGAGAGAGGGGATTAGCAGGGGTTGCTTTAAAGTTAGCATTAAACATTTTCAATCATCGCTTGCGACTTGTACAGTACAATCTCTCCTCTGAGACCATTCAACCAAGCACACATTGTGACTTTTCTTTTGTTATCCATGTGTAAACCAACATACATCTTTCTTTCAACTTCCGCGTGCTCTTTCTTATCAAATGAAATTTTAGAATATTGTTCAACTTCCAACTAAATACACCAGACGGGAAGTTAACATTCTAAGCTTAATATGTTGTTCTGTGACTTTACCCTTGAGGGTATGCTCCAGCTTATCACCAGCAAGACCAATCCGCGATCTTCACAATCTCATCGCTTTCTCCTTTCTGTACAAGCTTCATAATTAATAGGTGTGTCACATTCATCTAACAGAATCACAACCTTTTGCTGATGGTGAATGTGCAAGAGCTTCGCCAAATACATCATTAATTGTTAGCTGATTCCTCCTTGATCTGAGATGATACTTTAGGAAAGTCTCCACCTCTTCACCTTCTTCGAGCAACTTTGGATTCCTCCACGCCCATTTTTTTTTTATAAGTATCCAACTTTACAAGATATTTACGGGCTTCGCAAACAGCAGACGTCAACGACTCTTGAACACTCGTTTTATCATCTTCAAAACTCAGCCGTATCACGGGATACAGTCCACAGTTCTGTTTAACAAATTCTGTACGCTTTTTCCCCAGTTCTAAGGTCATGAATAGTTTGTAGGTCTTACTATCTTCACGGTTTGGTATTGCCTCATCACGTTCATTCAATTGTATGCTCATACATGTGTGGATAGTGTCCAGAAACGTTGATTTTCCAAAGCGCTTGGGGGCCAACAAATGAAGTACATGTGCTCCAGCATGAAAAATATCAAGTATGAATTTGGTCTCGTCAGCAAATAGTATTGTTTTTTGGATTGCTCTGAAGTCCTGTGAAGCCAATTGGCATATCCTGTTCACATGGATCTATCAACAAGAAGGATTTACTAATTACGACAGTACTACATAAATACAGCATTGCACGAAAATCTAGATTACCTCCTCAACATCTGCTCTTCCATCTCATGCAATTGTGTTACAATCAGGATTTTCTTGGGTTTGTTACATTCCAGCATTATATTGACTTTCAGTATCACCAGATGCAGGTTCTTGATGTTTCTTAGCATCACTGTCTGCTATTGCTCTTTCTTGGGCGTTTTACCTCTCGCTTGCTCATCATTCTCTGAAAAGAGAGATATCAGGTCTGTTCCAACAACGCTTTCTGACGGTTTCGAAAAAGCATGCACTCATCAAAGTTTTACACCTGACAATGTTGTCAAAATCGTTCATCATTTCGGTGGACAACTGATTATGACGGTTTCGAAACGGTCAAAAAGTGATGTTGGAACAGAGCTATCATAACTGTGCATTTAAAGAATAAATGGAAATGAAAGGTAATCATTTAAAAAGCTACATATTAAGTTAATTTTAATAATGAAAATAAAAGGCTCTGATCTCGCAGAGTGAAACGTCCTTTTATTCATTAATTCCCAGCTTAATGAGTTGACTCCAATAGTTCAACGTTTAAATATATAATGGAAATAAATAGAAACGAGATATTTCTGCAGAAGATGTTTGAATTGTGTATTCAGAAGTGAAAAAGCTTTCAAGGAAGATCAAGAAATTTGTTTTAATGATGAACCATGTGTGTAATGCCAGAATGCCTAACCCAATCCTATCATCATAAGATGGTAAGCTTGTTCGGGTTCCCGTGAGGACAAGTACAGAACTGTAAGGAGCATGCTTCTGGACGTTCTAGGACGGTTCTAGGACTGTCCTGGCGAGAACCCAAACAAGCCTGGTACAATAACTCCTCCACAGTTAACATTTAAAAACATGTTAAACACAAAACTCAACTCCATTTTCCACGTGGTTATGGTTTATACAGTGACCGGCAGAAAGTTGGACACATACGTGAATTTTTTTTTTAATAAGTAGTAATAAAAATCGATTAAACAATTAATTAATCAAAGCGACCTAAAACCAACACATGACATAACCTAAACTGCCAATAATCTAAACATTTAACTTAAACAATCAATCAAAAGTCATTAAAAGGAGGTAATAATTAACTAAAAAGAAATGTAGAAAATATAAATAAAAAACAACGAACAGCGTCATCTATTGTATACTGGAGGAACAATTTCATCGCTTGGATTGTAGCCGTAACTTCTTAGGGTGGTCGTCAGATGGCGCCACTATAATTCGGATTTTTTACTTATCGGATAATTGTAAAATTCAAAAGTCTACAATTCGCTATACATAGACAACTTCCTTGGGATAAGTAATAAATCTGGAAAACTAAAACGTATGTTCCTCAACTAGCACACCAATAATGCCTTCTCATTCAAACAATCTGAAAAATTAGAGTGGGGTGTAGCAGATGATCTAGCAACCTTAGTTTGCACGTTGTTATGTTCAAAAAAATTAATTAATAAAAAATACAATTTAGAGTTTACGTCACTTCTTTTCGTAAAGTTATAAAGCAGGGATAGAGAGCAATAAGGTAATAAAATGTAACCGAATGTAACCATATCGGTATGTTTTGGCAGGTCACCAAAAATCGCCTGAAAATATTAATGTAATACTAATTACAGGTACAGTAGCGAACGATAAAATCCGGGCACGTCATTTGTACGATGTAAAATTCACACAATAAACGCGTTTTGTAAATATGGAAAAACTATGCAACAATATGAAAAGGGTAACGGGATAGCCGTAAAAACGATTGCATCGAATGGTGCATAAAATGATGGTATATAAGTAATTAATACACTTAGGGCCAGTTGCACCAAACTCTTAAACTCCGCTTAACTTTAAGCGTCACTTAGAATATGACTTTCACAATGTTGTGTAACCTCAAATGTCACATTATAAACGCTGGTTAAATTTAAGTTCAGTTTAAGTGTTTGGTGCAACTGGCCATTACCTGTTAGCAACGTAAAAGAAAATAAATATACATAAACGCGTTAACACGATCTGACAACACTTTTATAGAAAAGGAAGTGAGCTCGTCAAGAACCCTCCATGTACTTTATTGTTTGTATGAAAATGGACAAATTCGATGAAGAAAAAAGGAAACGTAGAGTGTAGATACATTGCTGACCAGGTAGGTCTCGATAGGTTCATAAAAATCAAATTGTTTACCTGCTCATGTGACTTTGGACAACAAACATAGTGTGTCATATTCATATCTATTTTTAGTTGCACGCATTTCCAAGGGGAAACGTGAAAAGTGTCTTCCCATATACTTTCATCTCTGACTCAATTTAAACGCGATTTATCTGCCACACACACACACACAAACAGCATTTTTTGAGCGCTCCTTACTTTAATGTAATGACTTTCACAGACGAGCTTATTAATTTCGAACGTAATAATTTTTGTGTTGTGTTGAGAAATGTGGGAGTAACATACGCAGCCATATATCAACACGAATTTTTTTCGACACCCGACATGCGTCCATCGTCCATCTCGTTTATGAGTTACTTCTTTATTTTTCGGGGGAATTTTACTACCTTGTAGTGGTGGATGGAATGTGAGCCCTTGCGTGTGGTAAAACCAAACCACCGCCAAAACTCGCAGACTGCTTGGCACCAGAACAGAACTCTCCTGTAATGTGATACTTTTCACTATTGTGTTCTTGTGACGATTTATGTTTCCTGAAAAAGCAGGCGGGGCGAAGCCGTTACCTCTTCTCATTAACAACAACGTTTCGGACTTTTGATCTTAATTTGGCGTGCATAAAAATAAAATAAAATTTTCTGTTTTTTTTGTCGTCTGCTCGTGTTTGACATGACGAAACAAGACACTTGTAACTATAATTGCTTCGCATATGTATACATAATTAGGTGTTTCTAAAATGTCACGTCTTGTCAGCGGATGGAGGCATTCAGTCGGACGGGCCGTAAGCGCCTACAAATTTGCTAATTATCAGAGAGTTAATGACACCAGACAACTGTTAAAATATTGTCACAAACACCCGGCTGTCGCATGCCGTGTAAAAAAAAAATAAATGTGTACGCCCGTTCCTCCCCCAATTTATTGCAGCTCATTTTTATACAATACAAACGCATACAATTTCGTGATAAACACAAGAGAAACAAATTCACTATTTTAAGATGTTATACGGGATGTTTCAGTTAAGATGGTTTCTTTCATAACTCTCTAGTTACTCATTTTACAAGAAAAAGAAACAATATTTCATGTATTTTTTAAAACTGTACATGAAAACTATAAACGATAGGTACGTACAACCCTACGTCAATGAAAGGAGAATTAATGATAAAAAAACGTGTGACATTTCATTAAAAAATAAATAAAAATTAGTTACCGCTTTGTAAGGGCGGCCAAAATTACCAACACATTCTTTTTCAGAATTATTAAAATGTGGTAATGCGGATACATACATTTTCCTTTGGCTACCGGGTACCGTTCGCTAGCATCACCTCCCACTAACATGGTGCGTTCATGCAACAATAGCATGTGTTTACAATCATTTGCAAGAGACAACAATTATTTACTCACCGGTCTGCACCTGCTCAACCCCTTGGTCAATTCACAACTCGATCTAGTGCCTCCACCATCGCTCTTGATGGTGTCTAACCTAGGGCCTTCAGTATCATATCTGTTGCTCTTTCATAAACTATTGCTCTGAAATGTTAGTTCCAGAAACACAAGCCACATGCAGCACAGATAGCCTAATTTACATGCAAACATACTCTACCCTACGTCCTTGTCATATTCGACCCGTAGATTCTCTACCACCAATCTACTCTTTCGCCAGGCGGCTGACATCTTGCCACGGTGACTCCTTCACCTCCACTTGGCACGTAGGGGTGGTGACAATTAATAGCCTTAGGGCTCCCCATCCGCTACCCCGGGGCCCTAAGGGGTCACACATGGGACCGTGAACAGTACGTCGTTCACCCTCTGCTGCGCTTTTAGCCTGTTAGTACGATTTTCCTTCGGGAATGGCCACCACACCACACTGGTTAACCAGCATTAATATGCCCAGCAAACTGACGTCACAAACCCTACGTCAGCATGCCCCTACGATACGTGCATCTCACCACACTGCTAGCACAAAAGTGGCGAAATCAAACATGGCTTGGAGCTTGAACACTTCTGGTAATTGTAACAGGACAAAATGGCGTGACCAATGGAATAATTATGACGTAAAGATATTCAAATGAAAGAACCAATACGAAGACAGAATTTATATTCAATCGTTTCCGGCGAAAGTTACAGTGTTGTCAGACGACCAAGTGTACGTACAAGCGGCGTTGCAAGCTCACTACAAGCTGCTGCGAACTCGCTGCGATGAAATTAAACTGCAACAATTCGTTCAGAAGTAGGGCAGACACGTTCGAAATACTGTCAAAACTGCATTGAAAGAAAATAATAATAGTTTAGGCAGTTTTGACACAAAAGGAAGAAAATTCAAAATGCAGTCTACTTTTGAGGATAATGAAAAAATATACTAAGATTCTGAAACAAAGAAAAAAAATGAAAGGAAAAGAAAGAGATTAAAAGTACCTACTGCAGATTATGAAGAAATTAAGAATGAAGAAGAAGTGGGCAAAATCCTTCAACCTGGAGGAGCAAAGGCGGATTAAGAAGAAAAAGTTTAGATGAAGACGAAATAAAAAACCCTAACTCTATTTGAAACAAAGGCAAAGAACAAGAAGAAATGAATTTTAACACACATGCAGGCGAAAAATTTCAAAATAATTTAAACAGTTTCGACACAGAAAAAAAATAAACGAAAATGAACAAACGCTTAGCCTGTTCGAAGAAGAAAAACACGAATCTTCAAATCGATGTTTGAAATGAGAGAAAAAACCAACAAGTTATAATTTTTGAAGAAAATTAAGCAATTTAAAATTGCAAAAAATTTAGTCTTTCCGCAAAGAAATTGAAAATGAAGAGCAAAACCTAATTGGTTGATGTTGAAGAGCAAAAAATTAAAAACATTGCTTTTTTTAATGTTCTAGAAAATACCTACATTGAAGATTACGTACGTGTTAAAAAAAATGTTTTTTTATGATCGTTTCCTCCCTGTGCGCGCAACCACGATTTACGCAGCCCCGGCGCCAGAGCGCATTTAAAACGGGGCGGCGCCTTTGAATTTCCACCCCAATTTGTTTCAATTAATCCGAACGATGAGAACACGAAAACAGAAACGCGGCGCTCTCTGACTTATTGTTTATAATAAATCAAAAGGCGTTGCGGCCACTTCCTAAACTTCGCCCCTTCGATATTTATGACGCCCGATAAATCTGTCCTTACCTTGCGGTTGCTGCAGAAACGGCGGCGAACACTCGGTATATCAATGTTTCAACTGTTGAAATTGGAATAATAAGAAGAAGCGGCGGAGGACAGTGTTTACTCAGGCCTCGCCGTTATTTTCTGGCGAGAAAAATTGTTTAATCTAGAGGGGACATGTTCCAGTTGGGCTACTGGTTGGATATTAATTGCTCGAAGTGACATGGAGGATGTAATAAAATATTTCCAGAAATTCTTTTGATAAAAAGCTTCAGCAATACTTAAAATGACAGTGTATTGATGACGCAGAAATCATAAGTATCGTTAAAATGTTAAAGAACGCTAATGCGACGGTAATAGATAATATACCCACAAAAATCTTTGAATGTAATATTAAGTTTATTGCAAACGTCATTGCTAATATTACTAAAAGTTGTTTTGAAACCGGCACATTTCCTCAATGTTTTAAACCGGCAAAAATTTTACCTATTTTTAAAAAATCAGACAAGTTCAACATATTAAATTATAGACCAGCCATGTCAAAAATTTTTGAATTTGCTATTAAATCTCGACTTATTAACTTTATCGAAAAACATAACATTATAAAGCCTGGGAAGATCCGTTAATACAGCCCTGTCGTCTCTTCTAGGTATCTTATATTTACAATCTCATTAATTCGAAGAAGTTAGTGGCCTGTTTAAATTGTGATTTTTCTAAGGCATTTGCTTGGTCGATCATAATATGTTATTATTAAATAAACTTTTTTATTATGGAATAAGGGGCAAGCCTCTGAATTTGTTAGCGTCGTACCTGAAAAATTGGCAACAATTCGCAGCCACAGTAAACAGTGAAGGTAAGAGCGTTAGTTCAAACCTGCTTGGGGTAAATAAGGAAGTTCCCCAGGGCTCCATCTTGGGTCCTTTATTATTTCTGATTTTTGTAAACGACCTTCCTTCTAACGTTAATGCTCACCTTACATCGTTATACGCTGATGGTACATACCAGTGTACGTGTGTATGGTGAGAGTCAACTTTTATCAAAAAACAATATAGAATTTATTCATAGATTACTCTATGAAGGAATTTTTTAGTACCTACGCAAAAATTCAGATATTATTGTTCAAATATTGTTATTAAATCCCTTTACACAAACACAATCTTTAATGTATAGTATTAAACTGACTTTTTATGTGATATTTAGGATGTGATAATTTAATGTGTATGCGATAGCAATCATTTAAAGATATAAATCACCTTTAATCTGTAGTTTTAATCTGAATTTGTATATATTGTGTGTATACTGTATATCTATAACGTTTTAATATGTGTATTTTATTTTATATTATTCTACATCACTAATGCTACCGAAATAAAGGATTATTATTATTATTACGACCGTATAAAAGAGGGTCTTTTGCAGACAAAGAGAAAATAGAGCGTGTCTAAGAGGCAACGCCATCGTCTTTCTTTGTTGTTTACAATTACAGATTACAATCACGTGACGTATTTATACAACTTGCACCCCCGTTTCAATTTCTTTTTCTTACAGGTACAAATGATACATCGAAGAGCTATCATATACTTCTTAATAAAAACAAAATGAAATAAGTATAGAAAAACTATTAATGGTGACCAATGTGCTGTACCGCTGTGAGGACGGTCCCTCCTCCAACCACTGGCGACAAATTTTCATTGGTGAGACGAAAATGTGTCACATGCAGATGAGACGGACAGCCTCAAGCCGGAGCTCAAATCTAATTACTTTAGCATCTAGTGTGCGTAAATTAACAGTGTTTACAAATCACCACGCACGTACGTGATTCGAGTGCCCGCAATGCATTTCATCAAAATGGAACCGGATCACTTCGTACCTTCGTCCAGCCCGACTTCGTGCAACAACCCCCTGCGTTCGCCCTCGGCCTACAACAATTACTTGCCGATACAGTACCCCTACAGTCCATCCCTGTACTCCAATAATTACTCGAACGATTCACTTTGCGAGTATCAAGAACCACCGCATCATTTCGGCATGGGAATGGGCATGGGCATGGGGATGGGGGTGGGTTTCGGATTGTACTCGAAAAATGCCATTACGAGAGGTATAGAGGACTTGCTGGGGAAGGACGTACCATCTTCGACGTACTCGCGCAATGTTTACTACTGCCAGCGTTTCGACGATTACTCGGTGGATCATCAGGAACGGAAGTACGGCGAGTTCTTGCATTGTAACAGTGAGTTGAAATTTTGCGGTGAGGATTTGACTGCTGGAAGTTGTGCGCCCGACTGGAATTACGATGTCGTTGGGGGCGGTGCGAAAAATCAGGATGAAATGTACGGAGAAGAAAGTGGTCCTGTTGACTCACCGCGATCCGATTTTACAGGTATTTAAAATGGAAAATTCACCGATTCAATTTTAACTGGCGAAGCGTTCATTTAATGTTTTTTTAAGCAAAAACAAACAATCGAAATGATTTTAAATACACTGCGATCAACAATGGTTTTCAGTTTGGGTTTGAAATGTTGCCGAAATATGATCAGTCTTTCATTCCGCAACGACTATTTACTACCTGCAAGGATATCAATATTAATTTCTACAACACTTCGTACGGGCGCTATAATATTATTGTAGAGCGACGAATTCAATCATTGTTGATCACACTATACTTTGGGATAATTTCTATTTTAAAATTCGCCTTAGAAAGTAATGTACAGGGTTTTATTTTTAAATATTTTGCACCCTACCTAGAGGTTTTATTTTTTTAAGAGCTAGAGAAAACTTTAGGTAAATAGAAAAGTTGTAGGGTGTGATCTTTTAGAGCTACAATATATTATTCAATGTACACAAAGATCACGCATTTTTTTCCACTTTTGTTTTCTGTGGTAACCAGAGACTCTCAGAAAAAATTCTGAATTAAATCTAAGAGTCTCCGGTGATAACTCTAAAAGAGAATACGTATGAAACGCTCCAACCAACGTTTGCATTAAAAAATTTTCTCTGGCTCCTAAAATAAAGCATCTACGGCTTATTTTTTTACTATACGCCGATCGAACATAAACACCAAAAACATCATCTGAAAATAAAAATATATGTATTACAAGAATCATTTCAAAATTGAAAATTATTTCGCGAGAAAAAAATTGAGAATACATTTGCCTATCATATCGAAAGCATCAAAATATGTATATCTTCCTCTCACATCACAATATAATTTTAAAATTTTGACTTTTATCTACATTCGTTCATTCATTCATTCAAGTTTTAGTTGAGAGTTCTGATTTTCTTTTATAGTTATTTGGTTTCTTTGTGGCATAATTTTTCAATGCAATTTTTATTTGAAATAACATGTTATCTTAAAGTCCCGTCACCCCAGCCAGGCTTTGGAAGTAATTGATTAATCAGAATGACATTTCTATTTAATCAATCAACTCATGTCAAAACGCAACTGGCTAAAGAAACATGTATATTAACGAAAAATTCCAATATTAAAGCATATTCATAAATGTTGTTGAAAATGGTGCCCATTTTGCAGACGGCAAAGATTTGCACGTCGCTTCATATTGTCGAATTCTAATTCTAATGTGGCACATACAAATTATAAACGTCATTCAATTTTCTAAGAAAAGACGTGCCCTTACACATCCAAGGCCTACTGGGGTGACGGGACTTTATGATAACATGTTAGTTTTAATTTGAACCAGGAGAAAGCCAAGGATATCACAGTGAGTAAAGATAAATATAATTTTGTTAAAAGATATATTTTGAAATTCTGACAAATATCTGACAAATAAACTTGACATTCGATAAAAAGCTGTTTCAGTTAATGAATGTAAAGATCGAGGTTAAGGCATTTAAACTTATTAAACAGAATATTTTGGCGACGATTTGCTAGGATCGTAATCAAGATATTTAAAATTTAAACCGATTGAAGGAAATTATAAAATAAAAATAGAAAATATTCAATTAATGAATAAAGTGTAAACGATTCGCAAAGATCGTAAACAATTTATTTAAACCTGTTGATATTTTCAAATGTACGCACACACTAAAAAGAAGATTTGGCTTTCTTAATTAAAAGAATCTACAACCCTGTGGTAAGCCTCAGAAAAATATTTTAATAAAAATTCCAAATTGATTGAAGTGGAATTTGTTTACCATACAACTGCAAAATCAATCATACAAAATTGGTCACCTACGTGGGGACACAATTATAATAATAAAAAAGCACTTTCGTTTTATTTAATGTTTCTAAATTCTTCTGATGACACTGAATGGAACTTAACTATGTATCTACATATGTAATTAGTATTGTTACAAATTAATTGTTTATTTTGAGTGTTTTGTTAGAAGTTTAGGTAGAATAATGCATTTATTTATTAATTTTGTTTAAAGAGTTTGAGTCAATTAAAATATATGTAGGTATTGCTCACCTATTGCATAATAAATAAACTGGGCCACTTTAAGAATTTGCGTTAAACCTAAGGGGGCGCCATTGAGGACGCTGAATCCGAATTTGAAGTACGTTTCTGCATACAAAACAATTAATAGTTATTTATTGTATAAGTGTTTTAGGCAGCGTTTTCTTAAGTGGATAAAATGCATCTAAAAAACGCATGCAATACAACGTTTTATCCACAATCACCACATTT
Organism: Dorcus hopei; assembly: GCA_033060865.1. Lineage (NCBI taxonomy): Eukaryota > Metazoa > Arthropoda > Insecta > Coleoptera > Lucanidae > Dorcus > Dorcus hopei. The sequence continues at coordinate 44,444,088 of CM065423.1, read as the reverse complement.
ATGGAATCAGAATGAGCGAAATTTAATTAAAAAATATTCGTATTCGTAAAATGAAACGTGACAGGCTTTTTCATACCTACTGGTTGCTATGGAACGTTGTTTATTATTATTCACTAGTGGAATAAAGTGGCAGTTTTCGGATAAAACGTTAAATACCTCAAGTACGGTTACGTAGATAATAGTGTTGCGTTTTTAAGAGTTTTATTAATTTTTATTTTAAAACAAAACACGAAATAGTTAATAAACTAATTTATTTAAAAGTAACACTAATTTATTTATAACTTACAATAATTTATTTACAAGCTTATGTCTGATTTATTTTAACAACCGAGCGAACATCTACCGAACTTTCATGCTGAACTGTCAACGCTAAATTCAATTCGAACTGTCCCACTCCCGGCCGCGTGCATTTTTATATGCCGGGGTTGTTTTTCGCGAACTGTCTGGTCTAGTTTATTCCGCCGTCAGAATTCTCTAGGCTGTCGCCTAAGGCGCGTCGACTAGACGGCTGTGACGCAGGAGACAATTTGGCGCCGGCTGGTGTCGACGAATCATTACACTAGTATATGCGATCCAAATTTGACATCATATACAAGGTATGCGATTTTAAATAAAGAAGTTGCATCCGGCACCACTGTTTTCATTAATTTATAGATGAAAATAATTTTATGTTGTATGTAGACCTCCAACATTTTTTAAAATGCATTCTTTTTCATAGAATTTATATCATATAAGCATTCTTTTTGTATCTTCAGCAGTTATTGCCCGAGAACACACTGTTGGGACACCTGTATACATTGTCAACAACAATAAAAGAATGAAAGAATGTATGTAGTACTATGTAATTAGTAGTTACATACACTAGCATATCATCAGCAAAGAGATGAAAATTACTCTTTTTGAAAACGTTACACGTATTATTTATATACATGATGAATAACAATGGTCCCAAAACACTTCCTTGTGGTATCCCATATACCGTTTCTAAACTGTCCGACGTTGTTATTGCAATCCTAGTACTCTGGGTGCGGTTCTCCAAATAACTCGAAAGCCATTTCAAAGCAGTATCTTTTATATTGTAATTGTAAGTCGAGGAAGACAACCACTACCACATTTTCATCATCAACCGTTTTTTTCCATTCCGATAATATTATTTATTAATAGAAATAAATAAAGTCTATCAATTGCTCATATATCACTTTTTACAGGTCGGGAGTAGATTTATTGGCCGATAATCTTCACACTTAGTGGCATTTGATATTTTCTCAATAGGGATTATTAATGATTCTTTTAACTTCTTTGGAACTATTCCTTTCTCTGAGCTATTACGTATTTATTACGTTTATCAACTTTTTAATTAAATCTGCTGAGAGTTCATCAGGACTACAGTTTTTGCCCATGGAGTCAATGACTTTTATAAGTTTATTGATGTTTGAATTGGCTTCCGGTTGGAACCGCGTCACGTTGACTTCTTCTACTGCCGACGTTTCGTTCTCCATTGCAGAAGAACTTCCTCAGGGCTGCTTCTCAGTCTCAACGACTAACGAGAAGCAGCAGCAACACCACCAGCAGCAGCAGCCCTGAGGAAGTTCTTCTGCAATGGAGAAGGAAACGTCGGCAGTAGAAGAAGTCAACGTGACGCGGTTCCAACCGGAAGCCAATTCAAACATGGACGACGGCCGCGGAAGCCTTCAAGTTAAATTATGTTTATTGATATTTATTTTCTCGAACTTATTTAATATTTCGTCAAAATTTGCAGTTACCTGGTTAGTTCCATCGCCTGTTTGAATTTTGCTGAAACTTTGTGTTATATCATTAATACTTTCAATGTAATATCTGTTGAAAATATTGACTACATTTCGTTGACTTGTGTTATCTTCTTCTTTTACGGTCTTTTTGCTACTCTTCTTATTCGACACCAATGTTTTTAGTGTTTTCCACATTTTTTTAGGATCATCTCTATTCATATCTATTCGCTTTTCGTAGTACAACCTTTTTTCACGTCTAATAGTCGACGTTAGCACATTCCTTTTTATTTTAAAGTTTTCCCAATTTTCATTAGTGCTAATTAATTTAATACCTTTTTCATATTTAGCATGACGTACATTTTGATTCATCCATGGACATTTAAAGTATCTTACATATTCTGTTTTATGGAGCAAATTGGATAACACTATCCATAATATTTGAGAAGAAATTGCCATACAGTCTGTTAATATCAGTGCAGTCATAATAACCAATCCTTTTCCCTATTAGTTGTTGCTGTATCTGGGATATGTGATCGTTTATATTCCTCTTAGTTATTACTTGCTTCAGTTTTTTCTTTACCTCACAATTCCATTTAATGCTAATAATTTCATGGTCAGAGATAATTTCATTTTCTTCAACAGTTATGGTGTTCATATTGCTCAAAACGTAATCTATTAGTGTTTTAGACTCTTTTCTTATTCTCGTGGGTTGATGTACTAACTGGTTTAATCCTATCAATTGAATTACTTCTTGAATATAATGAAGACCTTTCTGAAATAAGGACGATCTATGTGCGGGAGGTAATAAGTAATTATACATAGTTACGAGTATTATAATCATGACAAAGATAGTTAATACCATTAATCCCATAACGATTTAATGTATGGAATAAGAGACTGTGATTAACACAATCAAACGCCTTAGACAAGTCGATAAAAATGCCTAAACATACTTTACCATTGTCTAAGTCATTATAAATGTACTTTAAGAATTTGAAGAAGGCGGTATCCATTGATTTGTTTTGCGTAAAACCATGTTGATTAGATGAGAATAGCAAAAATGTTTTGAAATAGCAATTCATAATGCTTTCATATATTTTACTAAAAGTTGACAAAATACTTATTGATCGATTAAAAAACCAATATTTAAAAGAAACAACTAAACATTAAAAGACAGGTTAATATGTACAGTATGTGAACACAGATAATTAATTGTAAATAACATGAAAATAATATATCGTGTAATGTACAATGTAAAGTGTATAACAAACGTCAGTAACGCGTAGGTAATGCTGGTTATTGATGGATGCATATAATTTTTCTAGTTCCCCTCGTAGATGAAAGAGAAGTAAATTTCGATATCTCATATAAATTTTAAAATAAAAGATATTTTTGACGTTTTGTTAATCACTTCAGAGCAGCTGAAGTAAGACCTCAAAAACCACCACATAATTTTCGAATTTCTTCAAATAATCAAATCCCCCAAGTTTATTTTCCTAAACTAGGGCAAGTCTAGTTATATTTAGACAGATACTTTATGGATTCGCACAAAAATTTAAAAAAAAAAAATAATTCTTTGCGTGGGATTTAAGTCCATCCAAACTTTGATTAATAGCCCTGTTAATAGGAAATGAAGTAGGTGAAGTCGTTACTATTAATAAACCTCGTGACTCTTTTGTCAAACATAAATCACGAATGTGTGACAACGTAAAGTATCTTTTCTTTACGATTCGACTTTTAACATTTTAAGAGACCACACACGCAAAAATTTCTCTAGAACAAATTCCCTGGCATTAAGGGATGAACAACATCGACATTCGAGTTTGACAAATAGGTCGCTTCCCGCCCCCCCCCCCTCCCGTTACGAACAGATGGGTCAACATTCCGTGACATTTAAAGAGACTGTTTTTGCAAGGGCGTGATTTATTACAGGTGGGAGTAACTTTTCGCCGATGGATTTACGTTTTCCTTGCTCGCTCCGACGCGACGTATGACACGATTTATAATAATAGCAATAATGCCTGTACGGGATGATTCACATTCACATTCACATTCACGCCATGTGCTACATGCGCCAAGGAAAGATTTTCGTAAACCCCATAAAAAGAATTTGTTTTTTAGGCGCCTTCAACGCGCTCTTTTTTCACCGAAGGGAATCTAGAACAATAATTTCCGATGTAATTTGAAACATCGCGCTCCCGGTTTACTGCTGTTTATTTAAAAATGCTGCTGTTTTATGGTGGTTATTATATAAACATATTTCGAGATCAAAGCGTCCGCGTCCAGCGTAAAATACGGGATTCAAGGCGGTTATTAGAAATAACATCGCCGGTCTGTATAAAGAAGGTCCTTTGTTTCTGAAATTTTGCAATCGCGATTAACATCGCGCGGATGTCGTCATTTTGCTGATCCTTGCCGAGCATTTTTTCTTTCTTTCTGTGTTAATGGACGGCGAAGGGATGACGAACAACAGCGGAACGTTGTTAACGTATCATCGCGTCGTTATGCTCGTTGATTTATCGTCAGTAACCGTCTATGTACCGAGTTTTTTTAAATTATTTATTAAATCTGGTCGCCTCTGGTCTGAGTCATTCGATGTTACGTTTGGGAATGTTCCGAGCTTTGCCCAGCAAAAACTGTCTCGTCTCGTCCGTGGAATAAACATTATTCAAGTAGACATTAATACGTCATATTAAAATTATTTATAAGCTGTGTTAAAGCAGCACACTCCCTGCATCCGGGATCACAATCAATGAAAATCGTAAGGGATTATTAAATTAAAAAAAAGGAAAAAGCAATTGTTTCTGCAAAGAGTATATAGGCATAGATAATAGATATCTCCAGATAGCCGATGACAGGAACGAACGGACGCCCTAAAAATAGTAGTGACATCTATTAAGTATTTAACAAAATTCGTCGCACATCATCATGGCCAACTCCATTAACATTCACTGACGTGTATGTATGGCCGTTTCAATTTGACTTTTAAAAATTTGACGGGTACTCCATTCAGCGCCTCTTGTGAGTTTTTAAGTAATTGCAGTTGTCATTACCATGGCCAACTCCATTAACATTCACTGACGTGTATGTATGGCCGTTTCAATTTGACTTTTAAAAATCTGACGGGTACTCCACTCAGCGCCTCTTGTGAGTTTTTAAGTAATTGCAGTTGCCATTACGTTACTATCAGTAGTTCTGTAGTATCTTTAATAGGGAGCGCTGAGTGGAGTACTCCATGGCATGCTTTCCGGAACCGAATTTTAGGCGAATTGACACGGCCATACATACACGTCAGTGAATGTTAATGTTGCTGGCCATGCACATCATCTGCCAATTCCGAAGCTCAATTGATTTATTTACCGCCAGATGTCTCTTTTAATAACAGAGAAATACAGGCCTGCGTTCACAATCATAGCTCCGAAAACGTCTTGGGCGTGTAATCGCGTCTTTCTCACTCGCGATTTTTAACAGATTTGGCGTCTCACTCATCCGTTTCTAAACGACTTGTGTTTACATTGTTTCCATGACAACGGGCGCACTCTAAGCATCCTACTTAAAAGTGGGATGTGAAAAATGCGTCCGTTGTCATGGAAATAACGTAAACAAAAGGCGTTTTGAAACGGATGAGCGAGACGCAAAATACGTTAAAAGTCATGAGTGAGAAAGACGTGATTACACGTCCAAGACGCTCTCAGAGCAATGATTGTGAACGCAGCCCAGTGACTTTAATGACTTTATGTAGACAGTGATCATGGTGAATTGAATACTTTACGGTGGCAGCGTAACGTCACCGCATACCCTCGCAGATCTACGCTGCGAACTTCGTGACAGTTAGTTGACAGTTATGATTGGTTGACAGTGAATGTTTTAGAGGGAGAAGTGGGTATACCGTGACGTAACGGTTCGTTATCTCACTTCAATGCTGTCACCGTAGTATTCAATTCACCGTGGACAGTGATGGCAATGGTGGTTTTATTTCAGTTTGCCTCATAATGGCGATTTTTAGAATAAATTTTGTATTACCTGCACTAAAGAGTCACCTGGTGAAATAAACTGATGGTGGATTTCACAAACGTTACTTAAATTTAATCATGCGTTAAAAGTAAACGTTGCTATGGTTACATGTGCTGGAAAGAATAGGCGTGTCGATGTTACCAACATAATTTTAAGATAACTTTTATTGCAGACTTATGCTGGGTTTCATAAAAGCCAATTAAATTTAATCATTGGTTAAGAATAATCAATGGCCGCGTTCACCAGAACCAAGCGCTCACGCAGCATTCGCCTGTGATTGGCTTAATTCAAAAAATCCACCAATCACAGACGAATGCTGCGTGAGCGCTTGGTTCTGGTGAACGCGGCCATTGATTATTCTTAACCAATGATTAAATTTAATTGGCTTTTATGAAACCCAGCATAAGTCTGCAATAAAAGTTATCTTAAAATTATGTTGGTAATATCGACACAGCCTATTCTTTCCTCTAATGATTATTTTATGTACGGCGTTTCCAATTTGAATAAAAATTTTAGTTTTTTAAGCATAAATCTCAACTGTAAGTTAATATCTAAAACGTCGATAAAACAGAAAACAATAAGAGATAACCAACAGTACGAGTAAAGAATTAACAGGAGGAAGTCATACTAACGACAGTTTCTTGTCCAAAGTGGTAACTAAATGTGGCCATAAGCATTTTACTAAATTCTGGAACGTCCACAAACCACACAGGTCACCATTGTTTTTATTAGACTCATTACATTGAGGGCCGATGTTTCCATCTCTTAATAAACTGAACGATAGTTATTAGGCGAATGATTACCATGGAAACAATTCATAGAAATCCATCAACCATTCAGATACATCAATGCCTAGAATACAATTGACATTTCTAAAGTTTATCTTTTTTAAGAATGCAGTAGTGTAGGCGGAGCATAGTGAAACCGATTTACACAGGGAAAACTAAATCACAAAAATTACATTTGTGATTTTATTACTTTGGACAGTGATTTCAAAAATAGTATGTTATAAATATGTACATTTATATGAGATTTTTTTAAATTATGTTTTGCGAGGAAGAAGTTTTTGCAATTTGGCCACCATTTTTTAAAACGGCAGTATTTTATTTATTTTAAAGTTATTTGATCAAAAAAACTTTCTCAACGTTTACGTGTATATATTTTTATTCGATTAGGTATTTTATTCCTGCATGTCCTTTTGTGTATATTGCAAGCTTTTAAGTTTTATATTTATATACAGTGTCATTCATAAAGTCCGTAACATGTAGAAATTTACAGTTTTTCTGACTCATTGCATAACAATATGATTTTTTCTTCTTCAAAATTTCCATTTTCTGTAAAAAAAGTAGATATCGCGTTTAAGGTAATAAATATGTTGATGTTGGTGGCAATCAAGGAATGGGACTACAGTTGTCTTTCAAGGATTTATGACAATATCATAAGAAAATATTCAAAAAAGGAGATTTTCAGTTATATTTCTGTAAAATAATATCCTCAGACACTGTAGCTTATTGATTACTTGTCTAAATGCATCAGTTCTACAAGGAAAAGATTAGTATTCTCTGTTCACAAATTAAAAGACCACTGGCGATGTTGCCTTGTGAAAAGTACAACCGGCAACATCGTCCTAGTTAGAAATTTGGTAACATTTGACGAGTGCTTCTTTCATTTTGGCATTTAAAATATTTTTCTGCTTTCGAGGCATTGAAATGGCTTGTTAAAATGAATATAAATGTAAACAATATAATAGGTTTGTTCCAGCAATAGTTCGTAACTAATTCGAAACCGTCAAAAGCATGCAGTCATTAAAATTGTGCATTAGACAAATTACTTTGACATGAAACTTCAAATACCTTACCAACCTTGCTATTTTGATGATGTTTTATAGGGGACTTATGTTTTATACCAATATAAAGCAGCAGGTGGTGGTTTTTTAATTTGTTAACAACGTATACGTGTGCTTAAACTATTGCAATTTTTCGTTTTTGAAAAATTCGGCTTTCCCGCCAAATTTAAAATGATCAACTAGATGTAGTTGTGTTTTTTTTTTATTGGTTTTGATTGATGTACGTACGAACTGAAATGTCGCGAATTTTATGAATGACGCTCTACATTTACGTGTTTTAGTTAAATTTATAATTTGAATATTGACAAATTTATATTATACAATATATTTTGAGAAGGTGGGGCGTGGGGCACTAATTAGAGTTTTGCCATAGATGCTACTTGTCTAGTTACAGCTCTACAGTGGATTGGAAGCAGTTAGTAGAGAGTTTTGCAAGGAAGAAGGCGAGAAAAAATAATTTTTGATTTTGTAATCTATAAATTATTGATTTTTTGGTAATTTCAAATTAAAAAAATGTAACAAATGTTTGTTTCGTTGTCAATGGATACTAAGCATTGACACTTTTACAAAATTTATTATTCTTTTGCTTTTTTGTCAGTCTTTTACCTTCTAGCCGCCAAAGAATATAAATCAATCAATTATTTACTTATTGAGTTTCTTGTTCACCAGGTGAAATAAACTAAGTCAACGTAAATGTGAAAAAAAAAGCATCAAACTTGCATATTCATTTCTCATTATGTCAAAAAATTTAATTAACCTCAAAATGTTCGTATGCAGACAAGATCTAGTTTTTAATCGTTAATTTCTCTTGTTGGACGACACATATTCGTTGGCGCAAAAAGATGTAAAGTAATATTTTCGTTTTTAAAAGAATATAATAAAATAAATTGTCTGAATTGAGTCCCTTTGCATAACCTAAATTTTTTATTCTGACAACACTTGCGATAATCAACACCTGTACAGTTTAATCTATAATACGCGTTTTTGTTTCCAAGCCTGACTCGAGTTAGGTTTTTATTGAACACTCGATACATATCGTATTTGTTTTATTATTATTTTTAAATCTTTCTCGTATTTCGTCGTTTTTCCTTGGAGTATTTAGTCAATTATTTATTGTGGAATTAATCAATTATTATTTTTTATTTATAGGATCATTTTTTTAGATCATCTTATTTATTGTGTTGTGATATATGCAAAGATCGATATCTCGATATCTCATACAGTGCCCATTTTAAATCGTGACCCCTTAAAATTTGTAAAATAGGCAACACATTCTACTTCCATGCTTTCAGTAAGTGCATTACTAAAACACTAAGGGTGGGTTTACAGAAAGCAAATCAAATATTTAATTTCAAATTAAACTAATCACGATTAAGTTGCCATAAGGATTACATTGCGAACTGTCAAATTAACAACGTCATTAAAATTTGATTGCAATTAAATTTTCTGTAAACTGGCCCTAAGTTATTTCTGATTTGACTGATGGGTTGCCTATTCTAAAATCATTAAGGATCACGATATAAAATTGACACCCCTGTATATTTCATATTTGTTATTATTTAATAAAAACGCATCTTTTAGAATGATTTCACGGAGGGACCGAGAACATTTCGCGCTTTAAATTTGTGAAAAATCGCTAGGCTTTGAATTTCTGCTCCTTCGTGTTTTTATCATAATTAATTACATTTCAAATTTTCCCTATTTAAATAGGACTTCCTGGCTTATGCGATTTCGTACTAAAAATATAAAATTAGTATAAAATTTGATATTGTTACTGTCAAAAGTCGGTGTAAGTTATTAAGATGCCTTACAAGATTCTTTCGGAGGCTGAAAAACCAACCGTCATTGCTAATTCTAGAATTTAAGAGCACTTCAATATGCTAACATTTTGAAAATTCAGCCTACTTTACAAAGCAACCGTACCAATTATTTATCTCGCAATAGTACAAATAAGTTGCCTATTTCCTAATTTCAATGCATCACAATTTGAAACAATAGGTGCTCCTATAAACGATATTTTTTTTCTTTCATTTTCAGATGCGAAACGGCCAGAATGTACCTCCTCCAAACCGAGAAAAGAAAGGACGGCGTTTACGAAAAACCAAATCAAAGAATTAGAAACCGAGTTCGGCCATTCAAATTACTTGACTCGCTTGAGGAGATACGAGATCGCCGTCGCCCTGGATTTAACCGAAAGACAAGTAATTAAATCCTCTTTCCATTTCTATATTCCTCATCTGTAATTGCACAATTTATTTTTAATTTTTCATCGAGTTAAAAACCTAGTTTGATGCAATCATTCAAATTACTGACTCGTTTAAAAAATTATGAGTATAGTTCGGACGTTGCCATGGCTACCTACGCAATACGCGGACGATGAATGCATTCTATTCATTGGTCCTCGTATTGCGATTAGTCCTCGTATATTTTTTTATTATTAATATTTTTGGCCTTTAACTATTCCCTATTTTAAACATTAATTCAACCTAAAGTTTAGCAATGTTCCTTATTAATAATGGATAAAATTACATACATACTTTTTTGTTTTATTAGGTTAAAGTCTGGTTCCAAAACAGGCGCATGAAGTGGAAAAGGACCAAGGGTTTCGATAAAAATTGCAACAAACGACAGACCAAACGAAAGAATTAATTAATCACGCCATACAAATTAGGATAAGGCCATTATGTACAGTTGTAAATTTAGTTTGTAATAATAATGTTCACTTTTTACGGATTTGTCTGTGGAATTATAGAACTACATATTATAAATATAATTTTTTAATTTTTTTATCTTTTCATAAAACTATCAACGTACAACATGAGCGATAAAAGTTACCATGAAACTGACTTAAAAAAATATGTTGGCAACATCGACGTAGCCTATTCTTTTCTCTAATGAATATTTTAGGGTCGCCGAGTGGCTCAGCGGTTTAGCCTAGCCGACTTGGAAGTCGTGTCACTCGGTCGGCGTGAGTTCGAATCTCACCTTAGCCATGGATGTTTGTGTTGTCTAAGACTGTTAGACCCAGCTATACACATAATCTACGTGACTGTCTGGAATGGCTCATGGCCGAAAGACAATTGCAGCATTGCTGCGCAAAGCAAAAGAAAGGAAGGAATGAATATTTTATGTACGATGTTTCCAATTTGAAGAAAAATTTAAGTTTTTTAAGCATAAATCTCAACTCTAAGTAATATTTAAAACGTCGGTAAAACAGAGAGCAATAAGAGGTAACCAACAATACGAGTAAAGAATTAACGGGAGGAAGTCATACTAACAGCAGCTTCTTGTCCAAAGTGGTAACTAAATAGTAAACTTTCAATAGTTTAATAATTATTTTGAAAACTAGAGCGAATTTATTTTCCCGCAGGCTTGAGGATGAACCAATCAAAACGCAAGACGTAAAACGTCGCACTTAAGTCAATGAATGGGGAGACTGCAACGTCAAATCTGGCGGTGACGTCCGTGATTTAAAATCGGCGCGTTATTTCAAAACGCAGGACGAAATCGCACCAAATTTGAATTGCCCGAATTTGTTTGCGTCCCCTGCGTCGTTATAGATTGAATTAATTTGGCTGCCGCACCCAATATTTTGGAAAATTTTCATTTGAAGCGTAAGCGGACGGCCGGGCCAATCAGAACAAGTTAGGCTGGCGCCAAATTCGAATTTCACCTTCGAAATAAACCGCGACCAGTCGGACAAAATAACTCGCCCTTTTTTTCTAGAGCAATCAAAACACAAACTAAAGCGGCGCCAAATTCAAGATTAATCTTCGAAAAATCGAAACACAGACTTGAGACGGCCCCAAATTCAAATTTTATCTCTGAAATCAACTGCGCCTAGTTCGAACAATCGACAAATAAAGTAAAACGGCGCCAAATTCGAATTTTACCTTCGAACTCAACTGCGCTCAGTTCGAGCAATCGAAACATGAAGTGAAACGGCGCCAAATTCAAATTTGATTTTCGAAAAGTCAAAACACAGACTTCAAATGGCGGCAAATTCGATTATTTTCTGCGAGAAATCTAAACGCAGACTTAAAAAACGGCGCCCAATTCAAACTGTATCTTTGAAATCAACTACGCCCGGTTCGAACAATCGAAACACAAACTAAAATGGCGCCAAATTCAAATTTTATCTTCGAAAAGTCAAATCACGGACTTAAAATGGCTCCAAATTCAAATTTTATCTTTGGAATCATTTAGAACAATCGAAACACAAAGTAAAATGGCGCCAAATTCAAATTTTATTTTTGAAATCAACACTTATTACTTTGAGGGCCGATCTTTCCATCTCTTAGGCCCGATATTATAAAAGCAAGTTAACTTTAACTCCCAGTTTATTGCCATGGTAACAACTGTATTCACAATTGTCACCATGGGAATAAGCCGATAGTTAAAGTTAACTTTAATAACTTTATAATACCGGCCCTTAATAAACTGGTTAAAGTTATTAGACGAATAATGGAAACAATTGATTAAAATCAATCAGCCGTTCAGAAACATATCAATATATTCGTCGAATAGCCAAATGGAAAGACCGATCCCAAATTTAACAAAATAAGATCTTAGAAATGTCAATTGTGTTCTAGACCAGAGGTGGGCAACTTTTTGTGAATAAGAAGCCAGAATAAAACGGCCATTAGATATTCTGTGACCACAGTATAAGAATCTACACAGTAGCGTCACTCGAGTATAACTGTCACATTTGCCATTTTGTTTGATACCTACCGATTTGCAAATTACATTACATTTCCATAAGGGTATCAAACAGTATGGCCGCTTTTTTTGACACTGACGTTTAAGTGTCGCCACTGGGTAATTTCTTATACTGTGCTAATACATGCAGTGTTGCCAAATATGAGAAAAATTCTCATTTTAGCGGGAAATTTCAAGCCAAGGAGGAAATAATTTCTCTTGTTGAGGGAAAAGCTTTTACTTCTCCACGGTTTCGGATGATTTCAGAAAACAAACGTGAACACACGAAGAATTAATATTGTTTATTATAATGTGACGACACCGAGAGGACAACTACATTTGAATACAGGGCTCAACAACGTCTCCTAAGCTACCGTTTATAATGAGGCCAAATTTCGCTAAAATTAACAATTCGTTAACCACACCGTAATATTACAATGTTACGCGCGCGCTTAAATATTGTATAAGTTCCACAAATAACATCGTCTTGTATCAACAGTAAGCAATAATTATAATAACAATAACAATTCATTACCAATGTGGATCGTGGCAATTAGGTGATTAATCACTTGATTCATCGTTGTCTACAATGCTAAGGAAAACGCGTGAATATTGTCGAAAATGAACGGGGGGGCGGGCGTGATTACCCCACGGGGGGTACCCAGGTGCTTCAGCTGTCACCCCCCCGAAAAATGCACAACAAAATACTGGTTAGTTCTACCTACTCGATTAGATGGTGTATGAACTTTGTAACTTGTTGACCTAGTCTAAGATTGCATAAATACTAACATTAATAAGCAAAAAAAAAGGGGAATGTTTTGATTTAATTGATATCATTTTTTTGTTGACTATAGTTAGGTTTGTATGTAAGAAAACGCGAGTCTCTTGTTGATATGTCTTGTGCAGAACAAGAAGTCGGACAAAAATAAAAGACGTTTAGGATCTTTTACGTTCTCAAAGAAAAGACAAGTCAAGAACTTACGATACGTATTCTAGAGCTCATTTAAAAACGACGCACGGGGTGTTTCAGTTCTGAGGAAAATCCAATTAATTTCAAAATCTGCGAAAGTTGATGATATTTTAAGAAGTTTTTAAGTGAGTCAAAAATACGTATGCATGTTAAAAACGACAACAGTTTGAGCATGTTTTTTTTAACAACGTGTTTTGAGGTTGCAGTTGCGAACACATCGTCCAATGAATAATTCTACATCGATTCAAAACTTGAACTCTATGCTCATCGCTTAATCGGAGAGACCTCCTCAACAGAGTCGACTTTCTATGTTTCACCGAAAGACTTGCCCGAAAGCGGAAGGGGAAGAAAGAAGGTCGACCCCATCGATAATCAACAATCTTTCTCTAAAACACAGCTCGGTTTATATCCGCACTTATTTAATTATGCTACGCTACATTGATTACTCTGCACATACACAGCGTGAGGCCTTAATTACGGGGGAAAATGTTAAAAAGTATCCCAACACAGAAGGCATCAAATTAAAATGACTTATGTTTAAAAAATGCAAAACGTTTGGGTCACATGAAAAGCCGAATTAAATTTAATAAACAACTTAAATTAACTAATTGTAGGGCAGTAATAAAAATAATAAATATTCCAGCTTTGCTGCTGTCTCGTGCACCCGTCGGTTAAGTTAAGTGAAGAATTATTCGAAAGTCTCGGACTCCTGCTGGACGAGCTTGAAACGACGTGGACTCTTCACCGCCATCGATCCATGTCCGTCGAAGGATATCCGCCCTTTGTTCTGCAAGTAGCGCTTGATGTACCTGGCCACCAGCTTTTGAGGTCGCTGCTGGTATTCGTTCAGCACTTCTTTGGGCGTTGACACCTTGAAAGCGTGTAATTAATTACTCGTTGCTGTGTCACTGACTTCAAGAAGTATTACTCATAAAAATGTCAAGTATTGATCAAACAACATGAAGCAAAACTCATAGATTATTAATCTTGAAATTATACTTTGCAAAAGCAAATAGAGAAGTTGGCACCACAATTACATAGTGTGAATTTTGTTTTATAAAAAAAAATTAATTAGTGTATAGATAAGCAATTTCCCATTTAAGTTTACACAGGGGCCTATGTTCCAAATGTGTAGGTATGGTCGCCTAACTAACTGGCATACGGGGACGGGGCGTTATGAATTAATTATTTAATTGTTTAACAACTGATGAGGTGTCCTTCAATGGCCCCACAATTCTTACTGCACTCGGGCCCCGTCATTTAGAAGGCCGGCTCTGGTTGTAAGGGAGCTGCCTACAACAATAACCATTCCCTATTGAAGGAAGCCTCAAGGAAGTACCATGAACGTGGGGGCATTAAACATGCAGCCTGCCCATTTAAATCGTGACGCCTAAAAGTTATGCAACACATTTCACTTAAGAAAGGTAGCTACAGTGTTGCCAAATCGCGTGGAAATTCACAAAATACGCGGAAATCCATAACGACATGTGAAGTGGTGCTAATTAGCAGATTTTCGGTGGATTCTTTTTTTTATTAGGTACATTGCCAAAGACGTACCTACTACAATATTTTCGTTTATTAGAAAATTGAGAGAGAGAAACGGAATTTTCAATTTGGAACTTACCTGGTCACCTTTCAGTCTATCCAACAGCGTAACGCAAACGATCGCCCCCCTAATTCCCGCGTGGTGGGTCAGGGCAGCGAAGGGGACGCATTCCATCTCGATGTTCACGATGCCGAAGTTCCTCAATTTCGTCAGATAATCGAGCTTATCGCTCTCCGTGTACTCGCAGAAAGCTCCATCCAGTCGCCCTTGTTCTAATCGCAAAAGGAAATTAAAGACGAATCGCATCACGTTCCGAACATCAAAAAGAAAAAGAAAATTATTTCATACCCGATCTTCAAAAAATGATTGTATCTCATGTGATTCGGTTGTGCCTGATCTGATAGGCGATCATAATACAAGTTTAACTTTAAGTTGTGCTTTTAATTTTTCAGATTTAACTACTACGCCAGTACGTCACAGTATAAATAATTACTCAGTAGCGTCACTTAAACGTCAGTGTCAATAAAAGCGGCCATTCTGTTTGAGACCCTTATGGAAATGTAATGTAATATCAATTCACTCTTTTTCGTCGTCCCAGTAGGCGAGTTAGGGTGACATTTTTGTTGGTATCGCAATTCGAGAAAATCAGCGACCAACAGATGGCGCTTTAAATAAAGAAAACAAATCGCTGACATTAGCTGCTTTCGTTCAAAACAATCATATAATCAATGATTAGGTGAACAGAATCATATGATCACCCAATATTGATCAAAACACATGAAACCGGTAATGTTTCTAGGTTACGTTTTTGTGATCAAATCATACAAAATCACACATAACTTGTGATTATCCAAATTGTAATCATGATCGCTTAATCGGAGGTGGGGGAGAAAGTAATCACAGAGAACGAACACGCAGAATTGTGATCACGATTACATGATTAGTAATCACGGGTATAAACGAAAGCAGCTATTAGTGTCACTCAGTTTAACCTGATTACCTATCCTGTTTGATATTTGAGTGTTTGTTTTGAAGTTGTATTATTATGTCTCATGATGCCAAAGGTAGAAACATCAATCGTGGATATAATTACATATATTGGAGATCGTAGCAGACCTTTGAAAGAAGGTGAAGCTATTTTTAAGGCCGGGCATGTCATCATGTGCGGATTGAAGAATGGAGAATGTAATCAGATAATTAGCCTCTGCTTACAAACTTCTGCGTTACAATCTGTACCTCATGAGGTGCATATTGATTTGGGCAATGAGGTGATTTCATTATTAATTATCGTCAGGCCCGGCGCGTGGTTTTTTCTTATGTGTGCGAAAAGTGTTGGCGCCTTTCAAGAAAAAGTTGTGAATTTGTAAATCAATCCATTTTTAATATGAAGCCTATTTGCTACCTGTTCTTGAGACCTTTTAAGCGCTACCCGACGGGCCTGGTTATGTACTTTAGAAACATATGGTTACGTATGAATCAATTTCTTTATAATATTTAAAATACCTATTATTTGTTTGATTACACAATATGTACACAAGAATATTCATTCATGTGGAAGCGTCACACACAATATTTCACAATGTACATTCTATTTAATAAGAATATTCGTAAAAGTGTCACACATAAATTGTAGGTTAACCAAATGTCAATCCAATGTTTTCCTTATTTCAGGGACCTTCGCAAAAATTCCGCTAGATGTCAGCCACTCCGTGATTTTCTCGACATTCGAGAAAATCACGGAGACGTCAGATGAGGCGGTTATGTTTATTTTTAATACTCAAATTTCCTTCCTTATATTTATTTATTTTTAATTTCGTGGTTATAATTTGAGTCCACTGACGGATGCGTTGTTGATTGCCAGGTACAGAAATTTTCAAATTGTCGAATCCGTCTTTCAAAATTTGCCGAATTGTCCATTCCGAAACCTATTAATATAAATTAGAAATTTTCGTGTCAGATTCTGGCATCTATCAAAATTCAGGCCAGCAACTTAACGAAACGAGAACACGGCCTACTGAGGATAAAGAGTGAATAGATTATATTATGTAATTTGCAAATCGATCAAACAGGTATCAAACAAAATGGCAAATATGACAGTTATACTCGAGTGACGCTACTGTGTAGATTCTTATACTGTGATTACGTCAACTAGGTAGGTAGGTGATTACCTGGACCTTCTGTCATAGGTCACGTGAGATACAGGATTAAATGAAGACCCTATACCAGGCGTCGGCAACCTATGACCCGCGGGTCACCAAGTGACCCATTGAATAATTTCAAGTGACCCACTTGAGTTCCGCAAAGCATAATATATAAAAATAAATTATACGGAGCAGATTAACTACTGAAAATTCAGATACTTGTATTCGTCTTAAGGTGACCAAGTATGAACCAGACTTGACTAAATTGACGTCACAAATTCAGCATCAGGGGAGCCATTGATAAAGAAGAGAACGCTAATGTTTTGAGTTTAAAAGCATATTTATATTGTAATAGTTTTTTCAATAAAATTTATCTTATTTTTCACTAACGGACTGTTTTAAAATGAAAATACCCATTGACCCGAACCATTTTCTTAACAGTCACATTTTGGCTCACAGCCAAAAAAGGTTGCCGACGCCTGCCCTATACAATCCTATTGTTTTTCCTTCGATTTTACCTTCGTAAAAGTCTGATGTGCACATCGTTTTCCCCGTCACGGTTTCATAAAGGTCCTCGGGTTCGGCCAGTGCTTTCAGCTCCCGAATTAGTTTGCGGTCCAGCCTCGCGGGTCGCCTCACCAATTTTCCCAACATCGGCTAAAAAATAGTAGTTTATGTGTCAAGTACGCAAAATAAGATTTTAGGAGACGAATCCTCAAAAATAATCCGCTAAAGTGTTGCCATGGCAGCTTTAAGTACTAGGTCGCTAAAAATTTTTAGCGAATTCAAAGTGTTGCTATGAGGATTGAGGATAGTCCCTTAAGCGACCATTTTGCGGAGCGCATACCAAAGAAAATATTTACGAATATTTATTTTTTTTTTAATTACAGGAAGAAGTTTAATTTCTCATCTCATTAATAGTTTTGTTGAAGTGTTTGATCACCGTGATAACAAACGGCGAGATAAAGAGTTTTAATTTGGCCGATGCGATGCGATGATTCTATCTGTAGTTTTCAAGGTTAAGTGGCCGCATTTGAGTTTGTAAATAAAAAAAAGTATGATCTTTTAATGATCGTGATTGTGAATTTTAATTCTGCATATCTAGACTTTTTTTAGCTCTTTGACGCAAATAGAAAGCAGGGGCCCTTACGCTCTCTGCACGCGTCCGTCACTCAGGCGTACCAACTTTTAAACTTGCATTAATGAATATTCATATTATAAGACACAGACATACATTCTCTTTGCACCGCCTCGCCTACTCTAATCCGATTTCTTGCTCACTTTTTACTTAGAACATGAAAATATTCCCCATTTTGGTTAATACGTCTCCTTGTTGATTTAATTCCACTTTTCCACGTTTTTATTCACTTCTGAATGTTTTAATTTAATTTTTTTACAACGCGGCTAGCCTGTGCGGGCTTGCAGAAAGTTACACAAGTTTCAATGAGCTTCTCCTTCATTTACTCACAAGAAGCGCATAGATACTGTTGGATAGGCCAGCAATGTATACGTCTATGATATTCAGCAGCCAAGAAACAGGAGGTAGTCATACTAACGGTGTTCGTTGTCCAAAGTGGTAACTAAATATTAATATCCTGTCTAAAGTGGTAACTATATTTAGTTGCAACAAATATGGTTGAGAAGCGTTTGTACAATAATTTCTACAATGAAAGGCTGTAAGAGTACAGAAAAATTAAAGATAGTCGTACTAACAGTGTTTGTTGTCCAAAGTGGTAACTAAATATGTAGTTTCTTGTCCAAAGCGGTAATTAAAAGGATTTTTTGGCGAGTTACCGGTTAGTACCGGTTACTTATGGTTGAATTGAAGCGCTGCATTGTCGTATCGGTTATTTCTGAAATCGTCATTAATGACGTCATGGTTATAACCACTAGATTACACTGGTTGAAAGCTGTGTAACTCTTTCTAACGGAAAGTAATTCTAACCTTGGCGCAGTTTTAATACCTGTTTCGGCACTTATTTTGAAGCTGCTTCAAGGCGTTCTGTATTTTTATTTGTTTGAAAATGTCAAAATTAAGCGCTGTAATATTATATTTTATTTTAAACAATATTTTGCTTGATAATATGTACAGATGAGCTAATTAAGTACACATCTTAATGCATCACGTAGGAACATGAGCTTTAGAAAACGAATTCAGTATTTGAAGGAGCGATTAATAAGGTAACCAGCGGAACCAAAACATTTTTGCGCCAACGATTCGGTAACTACTTCCGCCAATACCATTTGTTACCGGAGCGGTAACTCGCCAAAAAAATCTTTTAAATATTAATTTCATGTCCAAAGTGGTAACTATATTTGGTTTCTTGTCGAAAGTGGTAACTAAATATTAATTTCCTGTTACCAAATGGTAACTGCATATATTGAATTACCACTTTGGACATTAGGAAATTAATAATAATAATAATAATAATAATATTTATTGGATCAAGAAAATATAATCTACATCCATGTAAAGAGAGAAAACAATGATCCAATAGGGTAGGCATCAGTATAACTGCAAATGCAGCTGACTGTTCTACCTGCCAACCCTTAATTAATATTAATTTTTAGTTAATTGGCTTACCTAACATGAACAGCTACTTTATTTACTAAAGAAATTTACAACATAAGTCCAAATAATTACTTCTCACTTCATTTTTTTTCCAAAAATACATAATATGTAACTCGTGTCTAAATAAAAACCTTGTCAAGTAATTCTGTTATGTAAATGCAATGGATAAATTCTCGATCATAACCTACTTGACCAGGTTTCTATTTAGACGCTCGTTAATACGTAAATAAAGATTGAAAGTGATGATCTGTTTTTAAGAGATGAAGATTGCATCTCGGAAACATCGCGCAAACATGAACACAGCCGGTTTTAATTAGTTCACGTTACCGCGAGTGCACTGTATATCCGAAACGTCATTTTCATTTGATGTCAAGATATCGCAGTTGTCAGTGTCAAGTTGACAGTTTTGCGTATATAGCGAGTAAAGATGTTTGGTTTTAAATTTGTTGCAAATCGGTTTTATATGTCAGGTAAAAAATCGGCCGCAAGATGTCGCGACCTAAACTGTCAATAAATTTTCTATTCCTTTTTTCTTTCCGTTTCTCATTGTTAGAGCCGTATTACACTTGTTAAATTTGATAACATTTTTATTACAAAGTGCGAGAGGATAAGCTAGCACGGTGAGTGCATATTGGTTGAATTGGCCCTTCTCCACTTTCCACTTTCATCAATTTCAGTGACCACTTTCGTCCAATTTAGTGACCACTTTCGTCAATTCAGTGACCACTTTGGTAAACTTCAGTGACCACTTTGGCCAACTTCAGTGACCACTTTCGTCAACTCCAGTGACCACTTTGGTCAACTTCAGTGACCACTTTGGTCAATTTCAGTGACCACTTTCGTCAACTCCAGTGACCACTTTTGTTTACTTACAGTACTGCAATTCATATGCTTAATGTGTAAGACAAAGAAAACGTTTTTGCACTAAAATTACCGTCTTTTCTTTTCGACAAGCTTAAACGCTCGACATTTCTAGTGATTTTCTTTTCGGCAAGTTTAAATTGCCGACTTTTCTAGTGATTTTCTTTCTGGTAAGTTTAATCAAATTTAACGCCTGTCGAATAAAAGTTTAAAACGACCGAGCATGTCGTTGTTGGGGTTAGATGTTTAAATTTCCCGCCGATATTTTGCACTAAAATGGCGGCTGATTGCGGTACTGTAATTATTTAGTGACTTTGCTTTCATCTACTGTATTTCTTTTTAACAACCTTCTTTTCTGTCTGATTCTCCTTTACGTTTAACAACAATAAACGACGGTAGATAGCGCCCCAATACAATCCGATTTATTTTTCAATTTGTTTCTTATTTATTTATGACTAATTGCATTCAAACTACAAAATTATAACAAATTTTACCTTAACTTTCAGTTTCTTTTTCTGTCTTTTGAAGGGAGATAACGAAAGCGTTCTTATTAAGCAGTAACGATAAAACTCGACAGATGGCGTTACCTTTTAAGCTTTTTACAGCGAACCAGAAACGCTTCATTTTTAATTTTTTTTTAAATACTTTCCTTATTTTAATGATAAACAAATTTATTAAACTAACTCACCACTTCGTAATAATTCCTCAACATTCCATCGACGGCATCATCGGATATAACCACCGTCCCCCCATCCACCCCGATGCCCCCGCACGTCCCGATTCTGAAGAAGATCGGGTCCTTGACCTTCGCGTGGTACATCAACTTGATGACCTCGTGCAGGAGGATGCTGATCGAGGGGACTCCCATGCCGTGCTACATTACAAAAAAGAAATCCAACATTTTGAATGAAACGGCAAAGTGCGACGGGGCTTACGCTGATCGAAAGTACGGGGCCGACTTTGTACATGCTGTACCTATACGAGTACTGGCTGATGTCGGAAAGGCAGGTTCCCGTCGGTAGCTTGTGCCCAATTTCTTTCATTATGTAGTGGGCGAAATCCGCCATCCTTTTCGGCGTCCCACCCATACACACGAACTTGAAACGAACAAGTAAATTGTTAACTTTTGCAAATCTCTTCAAGGTTTCATTTCGTCTTTGACGTTCATTGTTGGACGACCAGATTATTTTTGACACGGTCTTATCTGGGTTATCTCGCATTATAGTATAAGTTCAAGTGAAACCTTGCATTCGGCAGATCTAGATTCACACTGTGAATGAATGGTACTTGGATGAGAAAAAAAATTGCGTAATCTCCAAGGACAAGGTTCCCGGAATTTTCCAGGTCATTTTTTTTTTTGCTAGAAGTCGATAAAATACTTACTTTGATATCGCCGAACATTTCTACTAAATCGTGCGACTCGCTGCCCAAAGCGAGGTGATACAGTATGTCCTGGTCCATCAGTTCTATGTGCGGGTTCCTGAGTTTGATCGATCCGTCCGGGTATCTGGAAAAAATCCGGTGAAAAACTTGTGGAAGTCGGAGATGGGGATGGGAAAGTTGTGCGAGTCACGACGGAAGTAGTTCTTAAGCGTTTTATTGGTACATTAGCTGAACTTCGCCCCCCAAAAGAAAATCAACTGCACGAACTTTCCCAGTGATTGTCTCCCGTGATAACTTGGAAATGTCGTAGATTGGATTTCGATTAGGGAATTATGTACATACTTTATAATAAAAAAAGAGCCGAGTTTTTTCCTACTTATAAATTGATTTCAATGAAATTTGGAAACTACAACGTACTTAACCAGTTGGGATGTATTAGATCTTCGCATGAGTTCGGAAACGACATCAAAATACTTTATATTTTCAATTATGTATCAGTTCACATCTCTAATCAAATGAGTTACTTTGTAGTCAATGAGTAGAGATCGGAATAACATATTTTGGCGTCATCACCAACGGTGCCCCCAAAAGTTTCGCAATTTCGTTTCGCGGTAACTTTGTAATTTTTAATTCAAAATGAGTGATAAATTTTAAAAAAAATCATAACAAAAAGATCCTGACTGTGGCTGTTAAAGGGGTTTAAAAAAATTTCTCCTGCAAGCGGCTGAGGCCATTACGTAATCGGAAAAATGCATGTCTTTGTTAATATGTATACGTTGTCGGCTGTGAAACGGTCGCGGAATTTGTTTTCGAAACAGAAATCGGTTATTGCATGTTTAATTTCAAATAACAAACACGTGTTCGGACGCTTCGGACTTTACGCAGTGAAATTACAGCCGGATGCTCCAGGGCGCCGCGCTGTCCCTATTCAAGAGGATATAAGCCACCCAGCGACTCCGAAAAACTTGTAACGTTAGCCCTGCAAATAACACTTCGGGTTTCTGGCCTTTCATAAACCTGTCATATGCTACCTACCTGTGTAGATAAGTAGTAGTTTAACACCGTAACGAAATTAATCTAGTGTCGCCGGCAACTTCAGTGGGACGGGAATGGGTTCTTAAACCATAACGCGAGGGCCAATCCAAAATAGGCGCCACTTAATTTTTTTTGAAAGGAATTCGCGTAAGAAAAACACAATACGTCCAAAGTTTATTAAAAGATTGATCACAAGTAATCGATTAAATCAGATGGTGAACAACACGACTAACGTTAAACAGTAAATCCTAACAATTCGGATCCGAAATTAATACAAAGTTAAATAATAAAAAAAAAAACATTCACACTTATTCTAAGTACTCGTTCGATGAATTACGATTAGTAAGCGCAACGCAAGAGAAAAGGTGAATTCCTCCGAAATGGAGTTTACTTCGCGAGTATACGCAAAATTTACGTGTGCGAAAGCGACAACATCAAAACCACCGTAACACAAGAATAAATAAACATAAATATCCGACCTGATTACGTAGCATTCATATGTCTGTCGAGTCAGAGGCGTTCCACCGTTGCAAAGCGGTAAGCGACGTCGCTGCTCCTCGGAGTGTCGGTCTCCTTGCGGGGTTTAACGGTCCGCGCACTGGGGGGTCGGTACGGTACTACGGGCGGTATGATAATCTCAGTAAATGTCGCACGCACGGGATAGTCGTCCGAACGAAGAAAGGACAGCCAAAACGAAAAGCCTAAGGGGAGCAAAATGACCGTGAACTGCAAGATAATGCAAAATGTAGTAAACCTTACCTAAGTCAGAATAGGACGCAGGCTGAACATGAGTTGCCACACGGTCAACTCTCTCGTATAGGTGAATTAATCAGAGTCGGCCAACAGCCGTAAGATCTATTCTCTTCCTCCAAGAGAAATTAGAGCGGGAACCCACAAAACTAACTACACGCAAATCACCTGACGGTCGACAACAAACTGGCAATTCCGGCGTTTTGCAAAATCGAGAGGGGTAGAAAACGGTATAAAGTGAGATGAACGGTGGTCTGTTTGAATCGTACCAATAACATAAGAATGTGACATCAGCGGAAACCAATCAAAATAAAGGGCAAGGGTTACGGACATACGCACCGGTTTCAGGTGCGGATGTTTTTAAAACAAAAGAATTCGACCATCCGTCGTCGTCCGCGTCACAAAGTAGTACTCTTTAAATTGGACAAATAAACACCGCGTAAACGCAATTCCAACCCTAAGCAAGGATGGGGCTAATTTTATATAATGAACTTATTCTAAACTGAAGCTTTTAGCGAAAAGCATGTTAAAATGAAAGTTTTGGGTAAATTACACGAACGAGGAATTGTAAATTCCTACGCGTAATGTGGGAAACAAAACGAAGTGTGCTAAAAATAGATCGTAACGTTGAAATGTGTACTATACAGGGTGTGTTCGTACACAGGCGGAAAATAAACTGTAACATAGACTAACCTTTTAGCTTTGTGTTCGTTCGGATTTGTATGGGGCGGGTTGCACTAAATTGTAGATACATGTCAGTTGTAGGAAAGAGATCAAATTACGTTGCAAGTTTAAGTATTTCGCTTTAGTCTGCTTCGTTCAAATAGGCGCCGGATGTATTTAAATATCAAGTGGGCACTTGTAATGAAGAGAGGGCCAGGCAAGTTGCAGATTGCGAGAGACCACCGCGATGCTGTATGACAAGCTAATTGGGGGGGTTGAATAGGCGTGATTTGGAGCTGGAAGCAGCGATTATCATTGGTCGGAGGTTGTTCAAAATTTATCTTGCGACGTCCGAGGAGGGTGGTTAATTTTTACTTGGAAAGGACGGAGCGCGAAAAACAGACGGACAGAATTCGATCTCTCTAGCGAACGGTTGAATTCCTTTTAATTTTGACTTCGCGAGTTTTCTTTAGTGCTTTTGCGCATTTTAGCTAAATCATTTATCTCGGTACGGTTAAAATACAGTGTGTTAAGAGAAAGGGCAATTAAACAAAACCTCGAATACGGTCGGGTTCGCGCCGTGGGTGTCTAAACAAGAGTGTGTGCGTGTGTGCGCAACTCGCGGATACGTGGATAGGTAATTTGCATTTATTGTATTCTTCGTCACATATTTGGTGGTATAAATTGGTTAAGAATAATTTAATTTGCATTAATCAGGAACTAAGAGTCAGTATTCCTATTGCATTTAGATAAAATTAGTCAAAATATTTTATTTACATTTGAATCGAGGATTAAAACCCGGCAAGTGGCATTGACCTTAGGACAGTTCTGTGTTTTAATCAGCCAGCGTCAATTAACTGTTCCCTCAAGACTATTTGGAAATTCAAATACCTACAGTGTACTCTTGGAAATAGTTCTACCTTTGGAGATATTCTCTGCCAAGTTGGGAAGACGGTAACGGCGATTTGTACAGGGAAGTCGCTGATTTGAATCACTGATCTAAGGCAAGTTATATCTGCCGCCGAAACCAAGTGTACCAGCACAATCTTAAATCAATTCCAATTACATAAAAATAATACTTTTCCTTTTAAAATTTTGCCCCTTAACGGCGGTTCTTAGCTCATTGTCATCACTATGGTTATAAAGTCACTGTATTATGAATGAACAAGGTATAAGTAAATTGTGTACACGTGTTGTTGTTGCCTTTAGTGTGCGATTTCTTTTGGCTGAAAACGCCTGGAGATGAATGTTTACGGTACTTTGTTTACCGGATTTTAAAAATCGTCACCGCTGCATTTGCAAGCATTGTTTAATACTTGTCCAAGCCTAGTCCCGGCAGTTTGAGATTAGGTAAATATGGCATGTACTTGGGCGTGGTTCAAAGTGTAACGCATGTGTTCTTTTCTTTTAGGTTTTCTTTGTTTGTATTGGTTCTACGTTTTGCTGTTTGTTGCTCTTCCTTCTACCCCTCGATTGATTACGTTTACTACGATCATCGCATCTTTGGCTACCCGAACCGTTAGTGTTGATTTCGGAGGCCCCTCCATCTTGAAGTTACCGCAAAGTCAGTGCGACAACGGTTACATTTACCGTCTGTCCGGACTTGAACTCACCCAACCGCCGTTGGTGAATTTTGTCGTGAGAGGTCGCTGAGAATTGCGAGACCCGTCTCAGCTTCAGTGGTTCTCCCCCGGATTCGATACTCTACGGGCATTGACGGCGATAACTGCCGTTGGAGGCGCGAGGATATAACCAAGGTCGAATTATTTTGATTTAAACTGCGGTAACGCACGCTTCTAAATTCTTTTTGTAAATTAAGCAACCGTTTGTTGCCGAGGTTAGTTAATCTTGTTTTGACTTTGTAACGTAAAGTCGGTACCGAGTTTTCGGGTTTAGATTTTTGACAACCTCGTCGCGCTTTGTTTGCGAGTATGTATTTATTTTGATTTCTGGGTTTCAATTTTATAGCGTGTTAAATGAAGACAATTGGCGTTTACGAAAATTCATCCGGTTGATAACCAGGTTAGAAGTGTGAGAGAGAACATTAAGAGACTTAGTGCATGTAAGAGTGAGAAAAGTAGAGTACGGTGTATCCACCGGGTTAATTTTCGTAAACGCCTAATAGTGTCGTATTAGAGAATTTTTATTTTATTAATTATTTGTCCTTGTACATTTGGGGTTACGTAAGACCCCCCCCTACCTCTAGGAGTTAGCCGGCTGTGCTGGAGATCTTAAATTGCCCTCCCGCAATTTGCTGCCATTCAGGTAGGTAGCAAAGAATGAGTTGCTATTAAAAAAAAAATCATCATGACGTCATATCCGTTACTTTACGATCTACCTTATCTTACCACCTTATCTTATCTTTACCATCTATGAGATTTTCATATCAAAATGTGGACGAGAACAAAATAAAATTGCATCACATGCGCTTACCTATGCGTTACTTCACTAACGCCATCTATGATGAAATTTTCATATCAAAATGGACAAGAAGAAAAACTAAAATTGACCAGGGTTGCCAATTTAGTGCTTTTGGTACCAGATCTAGTGCTTTATGCACTCGGTTAGTGTAAAATATTTGCTTCTTAGTGCCTAGTGCATTTCCTAGTGCTTTTTGAATGGCGCTCTGGTGCTTTTCAAGAAGATTAACTCTATGTTGGTAATAGTACTGACTATTGAATATTATAACATACACTGAAAGTCATTCGCACTCCCTCACACTGTCTTCTGCTCAGAGCGTGCCCCGAGCGTAATGTCGAATAGTTTATTTTACCAGAAAGGAGCTCATAGACAGTCAAACAAGATTGTTTGAATGCTTATTGTAAAGGAGCTCATAGGCAGTCAAGCATGACCGCTCGAATGCTCGTCAGAAAGGAGTTCCTTTAACAGACGGTTTTGTTTTCACAAATTTGTTTAAAGTGCGATATATATATATATTTTTAATCAAATAATTGGTGGTTTGGTTAGCACTGAATCGTCCTGCAACTGTCAGAAACGACTAATTCGAATTTTCATTTCATTTTTACATACTTACGAAAAGCACGTGTAATTTAATACACACAGTTAAGAATCAAGAGAAAAACGCGATTTAATGACAATGAAGGTATGTCTTAGTAAAGGTCTTAGTACTCTTATTTGTATTGCATGTATGCATGGTATTTGCATTTTGTATAAAAATACAACACTGCGCATGCGTGCAATACAAATCGCTGCAATTTTCATTGCCGGCGATAAATAATTGCGAACTGTAAAGCGGCCTTTGTGTGCAATTTTTATTGCATTACATTGCATACGTGTAAAGCGGCCTTAATTGCTTTTATTATTGTCTACGGGCTAAAAAAATTATCTTCCAGGAATCAGGGATTGCATCAATTATCAGCAACAATAATTTATTTTAATCATTTTTTTAATCTTTTTTTAGGAAAATTAATAAATCCCTTTGATTTTAAGTATCATTTATTGATTGCGAACGAGCCCTTGAGATTGAGCAATTAAATAAATAATGTTTTCTACGAATTAACACCGCATTTATCAGTTTTTGTTATCGTGCACGCTTCGTACGTTTCATAATTTCCGCACATGCATAATAACATAACGTAACTATTGATTCTGACTATTTAGTGAATTACTCATTTCTCCTTTAAATTTCATCACGTACCGTGTATTAACCAATCGCTTAAATTACCTAAGGTCCTCGTTCAAATTTTCTGATTTGTTGCAGGAGCACGGTCTCGCCATCGCGGAAATTTTCCTGCTTTTCAGTAACCTGTTAACTGTAAATTAGTTCTCGTGAAATGAAACCTGCAAGAGATACGTGATTCACAAGAATTTTTAGGTTCTTACTGTACCTCATAACGATGTTGAAAGGGGGGTGTGCAAATTGTTGATTGACATGCGAAGAAATAAGTCAAATTTTGATTGGTTTTATACGGGTGTCCGAAAAGGAATTAAGCGTCTGGTTTTAATTTGAAAGTAATCATATTTTCGACATACTTTCTGGAATAACTCACTACTTAATGTTACCCCAAGTTTAGGTGTGAAAGGGAAAATTTGATGACATTTCGCAATTCAAACTGTTCATTCACCTTTTGCCTCCTAGATGTCCCAATTTCTCTCAGACGGTTGCGGTTACTGTATTTAAAAGTTACCCGCCATTTATTTCCGCGGCTTTCGTCCCCCAAATTAAAAAGAACCCTAAGAAGAAAAAGGATAAATACATAACAAGTTACTGTTGCTAGCACATCACTGATTGCTAGAGAATTTATGAATGAATTTTATTTACCCCAAATTAAAAGAGATAGAAAGTTGGCGCTACCTTCTCAATACAAGTAACCTTACCTGACGAGAATCTCCAGATACCCAAATACTATTGACTTCGTTTTTCACTTCCTTTCAATTTCTAACAAAACTTTAACGCAAAAATCATATCATCTTATTTTTTTTTTTGAATGTATTTGGGCAACAAATTCGTGAAATACTGCAAACTTCTACTTTGAAAAAAAAAGTACAAACCAAAACGTCATCTTAAAACAGCCGATTAAATTAACTTCAGCTGATTTTAGGTCAGATGTTATCAACATTTTTATTTGTTCGCCAAAAATTATTCAATTAGCCAACACTTACTTCACCGCGCAAGATGAACACATTTCTAGTTTCTCTTTCAACTTGCAAATTCATTTTTAATTTATTTTTTCTTCTCCAGTTTTAATTTGTGCATTTTTAATACATAATAACAAGCACTGACGGAAAACTTGTTTAAATATTAAATCCTTCGAACTGATACTGTCAGGTACTTTCCGAAATATGTAATTCTTTTTTAGTGAAACTAAGAAAAGGACGCACGCTGTCCCGTCTTAGACAAATCAACAACCCCAGTCGCCGCGAACGACCCAGGACCGCATCCCCAATTATCGGACAAACAACCCTCAACTAATTTAATTATTAACTTAATAAAGAGGTATTAATTTTTTTTAAATCATTGTCTTAAAGCGCTACCCTCTGATAAACCTACGCACCCCAATCAACCCCGAAGGCCTTAGCGTGACATAAGGACCACCTTCGCGACAATACTCTGCAACTAATTCAAAATTTGATATTATTTGACGCATATTTTTTTATGCTTTGAAACGGTCGCGGAATTCGTTTTCAAACAAAATCGGTTATTGCGTGTTTAATTTCAAATAACAAGCACGTGTTCAGACGTTCGGACCCTACAGCAGTAAAATTGCCGCCGTATACGATCCTCCATGGCGCCGCGTTTCTTTCCAATAGACTATCAACTAGCCGGCGAGTCTTTAAGAACTTGTAACGTTAGCCCTGCAAATAACTTCGGGTTTCACAGACATCACAAGTCTGTCATAGAGTAACCTTTTAGCTTGTGTTGTGATTTTGTATGGGTTGGGCGCGCTAAATTTTAGAGATACGTCAGTTATAGAAAAGTTAAAGTATTTCGTTTTGGTCTGTTTTGTTTCAACAAGCACAGGATGTATTAAAATTTCAGCCTGGTCACTTGTAGAGTTAAGGAGTTGCAGATGGTGAGAGACCACCGCGATCGAGTATCTGACAAGCTAATTGGGGTTGCTTAATTTATGAATGTGTGCAGAGAATCTGGTGCAGGGCGTGATTTGGGGCGGGGGCAACGATTATCATTGGCCGCGGTTGTTTCGAAAATTATCTTGCGAAGTCCGAGGGGGTGGGTTAATTCTTGACTTGGGAAGGCAGGAGCTACGGAGAGAGGCAGACAGAATTCGATCTCTCGAGCGAACGGTCTAATCCATTTTAATTTTGACTTAGCGGGTTTCTTTAGTGCTTGCAGTCATTTTCTCATTTTCTAGCTAAATTATTTATTTCGGTACGGTTAAAATACAGTGTGTTAATAGAAAGGGCAATTAAACAAAACCACGAATACGTACGGTTCGCGCCGCGAGTGTCTAAACTAGAGTGTGTGCGTAACTCGCGGATACGCGGATAGGTAATTTGCATTTACTGTATTCTTCGTCACATACTTGGTGGTATAAATTGATTAATGATAATTTAATTTGCATTAATCAGGGGATAAAGAGTCTGTAAAGTTCAGTATTCCTATTGCATTTAGATAATTTTAGTCAAACTATTTTATCTACAATTGAATCGAGTATTAAAACTCCACAAGTGGCATTCACCTTACAATTAGTAAAATTTGTCGGTCATTTGGTTTATAAATTACCAAGTTGGAAACACGCTAACGATGATTTGTACAGGGAAGTCGCCAATTTGAATCACTGGTCTAAGGCAAATTATATCTGCTGCCGAAACCAAGTGTGTCAGTATAATCTAAGCCCAGAAATCAAGGCCATTTTATTGCTCGTTACGAATTTCGTAATTACGAGGCCGAACAATTTTAACCACCTATTCATAGACATCTTCTTAACAAACTTTATTAAGGAGCAGAGCTCTCCAACAACTATTTGTGTATGCACGAAACCAACAGCTGTGTGATTTGAAGTCATTTAGGTCGCTCCGATATCGAAAGTGAAATCTGTTAAGCGCATTCTACTGTACTTCCTAATAACCGTAATTTTGGTTCTTTGTATTGGTTTAACGTAAGGGTTTTGACGTTCATTATATCAGATCCCGCAGTGGCTTGTACAAGGAGTTTTTATCTTTTTTTTTGCAATAAATAATTAATTAAATATAACTTCCGCCTTGTTATTTAACGTATTTAGTTCCTTTAAATCTCAAGTTTATTTAGCGACAAACCAAAAGAACTGAGTTATAACAACGTAAGTCCAGATTTGCAGCGATCACGAGCCATATTAGAAATATTACTATTTCATTGCGAATTCTCCGCAAGGGTCACATCAAAACGTAAACAAAGAAGTAGATTAGCTGAAGAGTTTCTTAGTGCCGGCCATAAATCTTAAATAGCAGGTAGCTGTAGTCGGCCCAGACTGATAGGATAGTGCATGGGCAATTGCAGTAATAAACCGTTGGGTGACCCTCCTTGGGAATTCTCAGAAAATAAACATTGTCGGTCAGGTTATTTAATTTGATAATAAGTGTAATTTGTTTTTGTTTGGACAGTTTTATTGGTTATTTAGTTGTCCGTAAAAGTCAACAAACAAGGTGACACGTCAGCGTGTTACAGCTGTCATTTCATCTTTGTTGTGGTTTGCGTTATACATATACATATTTTATAAATAACAAAGTGCAATTATCACTATGTCAAGATTCTATAAATATAAATAATAAAATAAGTAATGAAATTAATTTGACAAATACTTTGACGTGAACCTTCAAATATCTTGGCAACTTAAGCCGCGTTCGTTTATTCAACTCCGTTCACTCTATTCACTATTTTCGCACTCTAAAGAGTGAGAGCGAATAAGTTTTAATACAAGTAAGAGTGAGATAAAAATGCGAAAAGAGTAAATAGAGTAAGCGGAGTTGAATGAACGAACGCAGCTTTCTAATAACTATTTTGACGACTTACGTTTTATACTAACATAATGCAACAGTCTTTTGACTTATGAATTACAGTGACTTTATATAGACAGTGATGACAATAGTGGTCTCTGCCTCAAAATGGAGTTAAGTTATTTTGCGTATTTTTAGGGTAAACGTGCCTATTTTGTATTACCTGCACTAAAAAGTCAATAAACAAGCATGAGTGCTTATTTTCGCTTTTTAAATCAATTCCAATTACTTAAAATTTTGCCCTTAATAGCAGTTCTTAGCTCATTGTCATCACTATGGTTATAAAGTCACTGTATTATGAATGAACAAGGTATAAGTAAATTGTTTTTCACGTGTTGTTGTTGCCTTTAGTGTGCTTTGCGATTTCATTTGGCTGAAAACGCCTGAAGATGAATGTTTACGGTACTTTATTTACCGGATTTTAAAAATCGTCACCGCTGCATTTTTAAGCATTGTTTAATACTTGTCCAAGCCTAGTCCCGGCAGTTTGAGATTAGGTAAATATGGCATGTACTTGGGCGTGGTTTTCAAAGTGTAACGCATGTGTTCTTTTCTTTTAGGTTTTCTTTGTTTGTATTGGTTCTACGTTTTGCAGTGATCACGAGCCATATTAGAAATATTACTATAGACGTATAGGCCAATTGCAGTAATAAACTGTTGGGTGACCCTCCTTGGGAATTCTCAGAAAATAAACGTTGTCGGTCCAGTTATTTAATTTGATAATAAGTGTAATTTGTTTTTGTTTGGACAGTTTTATTGGTTATTTAGTTGTCCGTAAAAGTCAACAAACAAGGTGACACGTCGGCGTGTTACGGTATACTATGAAACCTCAGCACTCTTTTATTTTTCTATACCTGTCAGTGTCAAAGTTTTAGAGTTTCTGCTTATGGTCTGCTTTATCCTTAAATGTAGAATAGAATTTTTTGAAATTTCAGGTACGCGATATGTTACCAATATCAGAAACAGAAAAAACGGACTATGGACGGACGGACGGACGGATGTTTATACAGTCTCGGACAAAAGAAGTATCATCATTTTCTTGATGTCAATTTTAGACACTAAAACTTTTGCTGGGTGTTAATTATGAGCTGAAACTTACGGACGACAAACAATACTCTTTGTCATCATCAGCTCAAAATTACAACCATGCAGCAAAAGTTTTAACATCTAAAATTGACGTCAAAAAAGTGTCCACTTTTTTTGGCCGCGGCTGTAGTTATGTTTTTATTTGTATGTTATTTCTTTTTATGTTTTGTTCTTATTAACAAATTCCTTAATTAAACAAAAATCATGTTATCAAAATATGTAAACGAGTTCGACTAAAAAAAAAATATTGCTTTGTCAGGGTTGAGTCAGTTGGGTTTAATAATGAGAAGTTTTGCTTATTTTTTTCATTAAAATATTAAGCTTTTTTTAAGCGCGTATTTTCATTTTTATTGTGCTTATAAATCCGCTCTCTAGCTTATAATATTGTTTTCCTTCAGCTTTATATTTTTAAAAGTTTTTTTTTTAATCCTTTTGGACTTGAAATAATCCTACTTTAATATTTCAGCACAGATTCTAATTTACTTTCTAATCTATTAAAACTTTTTTAAATTTTCAATCACTCTTTAACGAATCAAATGAAGATTCCGTTTTAAAACAGCCGATTAAATTAACTCCAGCTGATTTTAGTTCAGAAATTATCCTTTCACTTCGTACACTTTAATGTTTCAGAAATTAAAAAATTTGTTGCAAGTCAAAAATCTCGACAAGCGAGATGTCAAATGTTATCGATTTTCTTTAGTTTATCAAAAATCATTTAATTAACAAACAGTGCAAGATCATCTTCAGTTTCACTCTTAAATTACGAAATTAATTTATAATATTTTTGTTTCTACGGCTTTAACTTATTAAAAATTGCTTTGCAATTTTTTTATTGCCCTCTTGAACTTAACTAGGCCCGCTTGACACTACGATATTTCTTGTGCAAGATTTGTTATAAAGTGAGCGAGAAGTGCCAATTCAACCAATCAGAATTCACTGTGGTAGCTCATCTCTCTCACTTTGTAACAAATCTTGCACGAGAAATATCATAGTGTCAAGCGAGCCTTACTTTAACGTTTCGGAAATTTAAATTTAAATTTTAAGTTGTAGGTCAAAAATCGACCGCGAGATGTCGTTGTTTAATATATGTAAGACAGATTTTGACTTACTTATTTAGTTTATCATTATTTTCTTAATTTTCAATTATTTTTTTTTTTAATTAAATAAATATAATACCTCGCTTTGCTGCAAAACTCGCAGCGTTCTCCTCCCGCGTTTCCATTCCGAATTCCTCCGTTATGCAGGTCGCTTTCGATTTCGGAGTACTCCCATTTCCCGCAGAGGCACTTTTCGTCGAGCACCGGCGCGCTTTCTGCCATCATCAATTAAACACTCGGAGAAGTGCTTCACAAACTGATAACCGCACTTACAACCGGGCTTTTATGTAAGTACGGTATTCGCGCGGCCAGATAAGATCGGTTTAATCATACGCTCTGTACGCGATTCACTCCAACAACAAAACAAACTTTGCAGAAAATATATTCGGCAGATTAGATAATAGAGAGAGGACGATGATGATGATGATGAGGATGTGCCACTAATTGATTTAGTGACGCCTGCTGCACTACACGCGCGATTGATTAGTCGATTAACGTTCTGTTAAAAATCTGATTAAGTTGGACGACGGACGCGCTTTTAACAACGAACGCACTCTCGGTCGTCTTCTTTGTTAGGTACTGATGATTGCGATTGGGGATTGCGAGGCCGAAGCACAAGCGTTGCACTATAATTGGAGAAAATTGCTGATTATGGTGTTACGGTATGGGTTTCCCACAGTTCCATCTGTGTGAAATCACCGCTGCGTAATAAAAAAAAACCCTTTATCTGACCGCGCAGTTTTTATATTATTTGTTTTCATTATAAAAAGAAATTAAATAATCAAATATTAAACGCCAATAAATAAAAAGTAATCGCCCTTGAATTCTTTATACGATATAAAAGTCTGCGTATTTTTTAAATACGTTTGAGATTAAAGTTACGAAAGGATTTGCGTAATAGGCGCGTTCAATGAAATCAGCAAAACCGCTCAGTTCATATTGCTTGTCTCTTGAACGTTATTTTTGAGAAAGTGGGCGATGTGGCGCCATCTAGTGAAAGTTATAGCAGTTATCAATCAGGAATCACTTTTTTGAAAAAAAAAATTCATTCGAATTTATAAACATTTTATAATTCCACTGTTATATTGCTTGTCCTTTGAACACTATTTTTGTGCATGCGACGATGTGGCGCCATCTATTGAAAGTTGAAGCAGTTGCCATTTTTGATTTCTTTTTAAGTTACCAAGTTATATTTTTGTGAAAATAGGCGATGTGGCGCGCCATCTATTGAAAGTTTTTTTTTTAAGAATTATTTTCATTCAAATTCACAAAACATTTTATGATTCTACTGTCATATTGCTTGTCCTTTTTTCCATTTTTTATGGAAATAGACCTTTCCATGCGGTGATGTGGCGCCATCTGTTGAAAATTGTAGCAATTATCGATTATTTCTTTTTCATTTAAATGTGCAGAAATTTTATGATTCTTCTGTCATGAAATCTTCGACTGTTTTCAATTCACTCCCTCAGAGGGGGCAAGTCTCATTTAAAACATGTGAAATTACGTAAACCATGGCCAGCTACATTGACAGTGAATGTTAATGTAGCTGACAATGTCATTACGTTACTGTCAGTAGTTTTGTAGTATCTTTAATAGGGAGCGCTGAGAGGAGTACATACTCCATGGCATGCTTTCTCGTAACCGAATTTTAGGCGAATTGAAACGACCATACATACACGTCAGTGAATGTTAATGGAGCTGGCCATGGCGTAAACTGTATGCGTACGACGCTACAAAGATAGATGGCGCTATGAAATACAGACGGCCCTTTCAGAGACAGATGGCGCTGTTCGATTTCAAAAATTTCCGTGAACTTTAAGAGCGTTTCTTTCTTTAATGTTCATTAACAGAAACATCGAAACGTTTTGCAAATAGAAGTCTTCTAGTCTCGACTGTCACTTGTTTTCTTGTTGAGACGAAAACCATTGAAAAAAAGACTGCGATTGTTTCCATTCCGCTTTCTTGAAGGAAAGCTCATTTTCAAAATAAACAAAACACCGACGTTTTATATGTTTGGCGCCAACGAAGATAGTTCAGTTTCAAGAATTACAGTCACTAAATAAATACAGTACCGCAATCCATATGCTTAATGTGTGAGATAAAGGGACCACGTTTTTGCACTAAAATGGTCGACTTCCCACTTTCATCAATTTCAGTGACCACTTTCGTCAACTTTAGTGACCACGTTCGTCAATTCAGTGACCACTTTGGTAAACTTTAGTGACCACTTTCGTCAATTCAGTGACCACTTTGATAAACTTCAGTGACCACTTTAGTCAACTTCAGTGACCACTTTCGTCAACTCCAGTGACCACTTTCGTTTACTTACAGTACCGCAATCCATATGCTTAATGTGTAAGACAAAGAAAACGTCTTTGCACTAAAATGACCGTCTTTTCTAGTTATTTGCTTTTCGGTAAGTTTAAACGGTCGACATTTCTAGTGATTTTCTTTCCGGCAAGTTTAAATTGCCGATTTTTCTAGTGATTTTCTTTCCGGTAAGTTTAATCAAATTTAACGCCTGCCAAATGAAAGTTTAAAATGCCCAAGTGTGTCGTTGTTAGGGTTAGATGTTTAAATTTCCCGCCAATATTTTGCACTAAAATGGCGGCTGATTGCGGTACTGTAATTATTTAGTGACGGTATCAAGAATTAATCCGAAAGGTTTCGATTGTTACATATTTGCTTAGCTGCGTTCGTTTATTCAACTCCGTTCGCTCTATTTACTCTTTTCGCACTCTAAAGAGTGAGAGCGAATAAATTTTAATTCAAGTAAGTGCGAAAAGAGTAAATAGAGTGAACGAAGTCGAATAAACGAACGCAGCTCTTATTGTCTGTTTTCATTGTTACGACAGATTTCATTCTTACCGTCGTTTTTCGTTTACTACAGTAGATTACATTCTTGTGTTGTCCTGTCGTACTGTCGAGTTCGAAACCTCGAAAGCAAGGTTAGGAATTGCAAGTTCAAACGTCAAATTAACAACTGTCATGACGATGATGGTTCACAATGAAATTTTCATGGCCAACTTCGACGACAGATTTAAAAAGATACTGTTTGTGAACATGTTCAAGCATGGTGGGATGAACCGTTGATCTATTACGCGTTTGCTTATAAAGTGAACGCTGAAACAGCTAAGAGCAAGCAGCTTATTTCCGGTGGACGTAGTCATTGGCCGCGTTCAGATAACTGCAGCAGCTGAGTTGCTGACTAAGCAATCGTTTGTGATTGGTTCAAATTGAAGTAATAGCCAATCACAAACGATTGCTTAGTAAACAACTCAGCTGCTGCAGTTACCTGAACGCGGCCATTGTAAGAAGAAAATTGCTAACATGACTGGCGCTAAATTCAAACGCCTCTGAATCATTTATGAACGCTATGTATATCAAATGATTGCTGTATATTAAAAGCTCCGAAACGACGTTTCTTAAAGTATTAAAAAGCATTTCTTGTGAAACCGGTGAGAACTTAGCTACAAACCTCCAGCAACAAAATTTAAATTGGCTGCCAAAGCCGTCCTAATTACCACAGAACTATAATTTGAACAGCATTGTGAAGATCATTAACTATAGTTTGTCCCTGGTGTATTAATTGACATTTGCAAATTCGAAGATCTGCAGTGACATTGAAAGCCGATCTCGTACTGAATCACACACATAGGGAATGCTACGTAACAGGAATTGACCTTAGAAAAACCAAATGAAAAGGGGTCGTGGCAAAGCAAAGGATCAGACAGCTTCTAGCAGTTTGGTCGTGAAGACAGCTAGAGCCCGTTTTGTGCAATACATCTCCATAAGTCCGAAGGCGAAATCGAAATCTTTAGAATGTCTTAGTGTGTGGCCGTTCTCCAAAAAGTCCGTCTGTCTCTGTATCTAAAATCGATCGGCCAACACTCGGAGATAGCATAAATCGATAGATTTGAATATGCTCTTTCATATTTTGCAAGAAATTCGTTTGCGCAACATTTGCATAAAAAGTTAGCATAGTGTTATTGCCAATAAATTTTGAAATTTTGTTGCTGAAGGTTTGTTGCTAACTTCTCACCGGTTCTTGTGAAGTCTGCCGGCTGAATGTGAACTAGACAAATTAAAACAAAAATTAAGTACGCTAGCAAATTCAAGGATTACCAAGAAAAGAATGAAAAGTAATTTTCTTTTATGACTTCCCTATAAAAATATCGATAGTATTTTATTTTATTTACAGAAACGATTTCTATGATTGTTCCGGTAAACATTGCCGAAACCCATTTGTTTGATCAACCGATAACGCGCAATCTGCGACGTAAGCCCAGATTAAGGACGACTTTTCAGCCGAACAACGCGTAACACACCCACATCGAACACCTACGTGTCTTATCAATTAATTATCAGTTGTAAAAAAAAATTATCAATTCGGCGTAAACACGTATGTAGATACGTCCCGTATGTCAGAGGCTTAATTAAATTAATCTTCATTTTCTGTTCTAAATTTTTAAGTCCCGCTGAAAAAACGGAGTGCCGCAAGTCAAACCTTAACACCTATTATTATTATTTTATTTGCAGCAATTAGCAAAAGTAAATCATTGAAACAATTTTCAAATTTACGTTACAATTCATTTTAAGTCTAATCACGCCGTCTACCTTCTCGATTATTCCAACGGGTGAGTTTCAATTCGAACGCTAGATGGTTCCAGACATTCGCTAGAAAATTCGAGAAGGGTCAAGACAACATGCAAAAAGGAAGAAGGTAAATAGAATACCGATACTGCACGAGGAAGGAAGAGAACGTGAAGTAGACACAAAGTTTATCGAAACGTATCAAGATGGGTAGAAAAGACAAAGTGAAAGGACCAAATATAAGAGGGACAGTAAGTGGATGGAAAATGCAATAAGGACGAAGGTAAATGGAATACCATCGCTGGAAAGAAAGAGAGGGAAAGACCGAGAAAAAAAAAGTATGAAGATGGTTAATAAAAACGACTAGCGGGAGAAGATCCTCTTCCCCGAACCAAATAAAGCAGATAATCAAATGGATGAAACAGTACTGTAGGAGGAAGAAAGAAAGAGAAAGAAGTGAAAAATGAATGAATGAATATGGCACGAAAATATTTAAATCAATAAAATGAAAAGTGAAAATAAGTGGCTTAACGATTAAAAGCACTTTTCACGCTCATCCGTTGAAGAAACTTCAAATTTAACATTCTAAGTAATTTTGAGTTTGGAAGGTGAAAGGTTTGAAGCGTTTTAAGAATTTGAAGATTAGACGTCGTGTACGTTCTTCAGTCGTTGTTTTTTCCGGTCGCTCGCGTTAAAGCGAAACCGATCGATAGGTGGCATCTGGAAACTCATCCGAAAATTGTGGTCTTGCGACTTTCCAAGAACCTCATCCCCCAACGTCAATTGTATCATCCAGCTGCTCGTACCTCGACCCTCCTTCAAATACATAATCCCCTTTGTATATTCTTGAGATACCTGTTGCGAATCTCAACGGTTTCTCTTCCCCTGCCCGGTCTCAGTTACAATAGAATTCGATTTTGTTATTTCATTTCAGTCTATTTTAGTTTGTTTTATAAAAAAAAACGAAACGAAATTCCATTTTGGTTTTTAGAGTATATCATACAGGAATTCGTTACTTACCTTCTTACTATGTATTTTTATTTCGCTCGTTACATAAAAGTATTTCTTTAAAAATCAAAATTTACTTACTCGTCTCGTTCTTCGTCTGAAATCGACATTTTTCCTGCGGTAGATTGATTTTCGTGGGAAGCGGCGTGCACTAATTCTACGACGTCCACTTAATTAGTTGTAAGTTTTTAATATTAGTCTTAAGTGTTGTGTATAAAAAAAAACAACTGAGCGGTGAGTGAGTAGGCACTAAATAATAAAAGTGTATCGCAAAGGGCGCGACGCTGGCTCGTGTGGTTCACGGATCGACCACGCCAAACTAAGGGCGTGCGAGAGGTCTCGTCCTGTTGAGGGGGTTGAAAGCGTCGACGGATCCTGACGCCCTGATACCTCCAGGATTTCCGCGACCTTTCGGGAAAAAAATTACGCGCCGGCGTTCACAACAAATTCGTGCTAAGCACCGGCGCGACTGGCGGCGAAATATTTATTTATAAACCGGGGATAGCATTAAAAAATAAATCGATGGTGTTTCTTTTTATACGCAAGCACTCGAGTTTCACGGGCGCGTTAAAAACTAAAAAAAAAAAAAAAAACCGTATGTTTTCCCTACGATGTGTTGACGTAAGTTAAAGTAAACACAGATAATTCCCTGATAATTAATAAATTAGTTTGCGTTTCTTTTTTTATTCAAGGTGTTCCAGGAATACTTTAGCAAAAAGTTTTCACGTATCAAAGTTTCCTTCTTTTTTAATAACGTTTGTGAAATCCACCATAAGTATTTTAGAAAAACAGTTTCGAGTTTTTTCCTCATCATCAGCGAGAACGACTCTAGAATCTATTAACGGTATTAACAGTGTGCATGTGCAGTTATAATGACATTTAAATATACTTGATTAATAAAACAAATGATTAAATCAACTTGACACTTTGACATCTGTCAAGTAAAGTGTTGTTGAGCACGTTTAAAATGTTCTATAAAGAGAGACCGTGGAAAGGCAACGCAATGTTCTTGAATGATACACACATCACCTGCCTCACAAATTATTAAATGAAACTGTCAGTTTGACAGCTGTCAAATAAAATGTTAATAATTGACATTATTCATAGTGTTGATGGGAAAAAATGCAACTCTTTTGACTGATTCATTCAACACTACATGCGAATCAAATTATTAAATCAAACTGACACTTGTGACATCTGTCAAGAAAAACGTTGTTAATGTTTTAAATTTTTGATAAAGAGCGGCCGTGAAAGACCAACGCAATGTCCTTGAATGAGATACACACAACATCACTTGGTACACAAATTATTAAATGAAACCGTTAGTTTGACAGCTGTCAAATGAAATGTTAATAATTTACATTATTCATAGATTGGTAGTGGAAAAACAATGCAATGTCTTTTGACTGATTCATTCAACGTTACATGCGAATCAAATTATTAAATCAAACTGACACTTTGACATCTATCAAGTAAAGTGTTGTTGAACATGTTTTAAATATTTGATAAAGAGCGGCCGCGGAAAACCAACACAATGTCCTTGAATGATACACACATCACCCGCCACACAAATTATCAAATGAAACTGTCAGTTTGACAGCTGTCAAATAAAATGTTAATAATTTACGTTATTCATAGAGTGGTAGTGGAAGAAATGCAATGTCTTCGACTGATTCATTCAACATTACATACGAAACAAATAATTAAATCTAACTGACACTTTGACAACTGTCAAGTAAAATGTTGTTAATGTTTTAAATTTTTGATAAAGAGCGGCCGTGGAAAACCAAAGTAATGTCCTTGAATGATACACACAACATTACCTGCCACACAAATTATCAAATGAAACTGTCAGTTTGACAGCTGTCAAATAAAATGTTAATAATTTACATTATTCATAGAGTGGTAGTGGAAAAAATGCACTGTCTTTCGACTGATTCATTCAACATTACATACGAAACAAATGATTAAATCTGACACTATGACATCTGTCAAATAAAATACTTTTAATGTTTTAAATTTTTGATAAAGAGCGGCCGTGGAAAAGCAACGCAATGCGCTTGAATGATACGCACATCACCTGCCACAACAAATTATTAAATGAATCTGTCAGTTTGACAGCTGTCAAATGAAATGTTAATAATTGACATTATTCATAGTGTTGATAGAGTGGTAGTGGAATAAAAATGCAATGTCTTTCGACTGATTCATTCAACATTACACACGAGTCAAATTATTAAATCAAACTGACACTTGTGACATCTGTCAAGCAAAGTGTTGTTGAACATGTTTTAAATGTTTGATAAAACCGTGGAAGAGCAACGCAGTGCCCTTGAATGATTCCCACAACGTCACCTACCAAATAAATTATTAAATAAAACATGACAGTTTTACGGCCGTCAAATAAAGTGTTGTTAATAATTTACATAAGTAATAAAGAGTGGCAGTGGAAGTGGAAGACAAATTATTATTAAACGTATTATTAAATGAAACTGACACTTTGACACCTGTCAGGAAAAGCGTTGTCAATCGCTTAATTTTTTTTTATAAAGAGCGGTCATGAAAAGCCAAGGCCAATGTCTTCGATTGATTCACTCATCACCTACCAAACAAATTATATTAAATGAAACTGACAGTTTGACAGCTATCGAGTAAAGTGTTGTTAATCATTTACATTTTTGATAAATAGAACCAAATGCCCTTGATTGATACACCTAACAAATTATTATTAAATGAAACTGATATTTTGACAGTTATCAAGTAAGCGTTGTTGATATTTGACAATTTAAATTTTTGATGGAGAGCATGAGTGGAAAAACAAACCCATCGTCTTTGACTGGTTCACTCGAAACAAATTATTAAATTAAACTGACACTTTGACATCTATCAAGGAAAGTGTTTACAATTTAATTTTTTTATAAAGAGATGCCATGGAAAACTAACGCAATGCCCTTGAATGATACACACATCACCTGCCGCAACAAACTATTAAACTATCAGTTTAACAGTTTTCAAATAAAGTGTTGCCAGTCAGTTTGACAGTTATCAAATAAAGTGTTATTAATATGTTTAAATTTGTGATAAAGAGTTGCTATCGACGACAGATCCAACGTCTTTGATTGATTGATTCAGCATTACATACGAAACAAATGATTATATCGAACTGCCACTTTGACATCTGTCAAGTAAAGTGTTGTTATGTTTTAAATTTTTGATAAAGAGCGGCCGTGATTCCCACGTCACCTAGGAAACAAATTATTAAATAAGACATGCCAAACAAATTATTGAAGGAATCTGCCAGTTTTACAGCTGTCAAATAAAGTGTCGCTAACAGTAAAGGAATGTAATATTTAAATTTTTGATAATGAGTGGGCTACGGAAAACAAATGCAATGTCTTTCGACTGATTCATTCAACATTACCCGCGAAACAAGCTACATACGTAATAAATATAAACTGACACTTTGACAGCTGTCAAGTAATGTGTTGTTGGAGTATTTCAATTCTCGATAAAACGCGAACACGCAAAACAAAATCAACGTCTTTGATTGATTCACGCTACATCAGTAGCCAAACAAATTATTGAAGAAGACTATCGGTTTGACAGTTGTCACATAAAGTGTTTGAACATTTTGAATTTTTGAGAAATCAATGCACAAACGCAGCGTTTGTTTTTATTGAGTGTCACGTTAGCTGCCAAACAAATTATTAAAGGAAACTGTTACTTTGACAGCTCTGTCAAAAGAAAAGTGTTATTTATCCATTTAAATTTTTGAAAAAGTGTGCCGTGGACAACGAATGGAATGTCTTCAATTGATTCGCACAATATTACCCGCTGCACACAAATTATTAACAATAAGTGAAATTATCAGTTTGACATCTGTCACAGCTTTTACTCTTAAATTACACATTTATGTCCGCTGGCTCCTGAATTGACAGACATCGGATTCGGTAGATGGCGCTACCCATCCCTGTGTACTTACATTTTTCACCACTAGATGTCAGTTTTTCACCGACAGTTTAAAGTTCCTAGATACCGCAATTACCGCCATTTTGAGTCAAAATAAGCGCGCCAAATTTGAAATCACATTACCTGCTACGTCCGATTTTAAATTCGCGCTTTTAGTTCGACTCAAAACGGCGGTAATTGCGGTACTTTATTCATTTAGGGACTTGTTACGCTCACAGATATTTGTTAAATTAAAACTGCATTCTTTTTTATTACGGAGTGAATGAATACCTAATAAAAGCGAACACCTTAGCAATTTAACAAACAAATGTGAATGTGATGATTGCCTGCGAAGTAAGCGACATCCAGCGGTGGCGAATGTAAATATTACCTGTAAAGGCAAACAATAACATTTTCTGAAACTAAAATTGGACTGAGTTGTTTAATTATTTATTGAATCGACTCACGCTTTTGTAAACTTAAAGCTGACAGCTGACTTTCAAAAATGTTTAAATACCGCGTCCTGCGCGCGTACTTGGAAACGTCCAGACTTTCAAATACTGAATCATATTTCCCGTTTGGACAGAGCACAAGAAACGCAATTTTTTTCTTCTCTGCAAACACTGTCGTCCGATCAAATATCAAGTTGAAGTTAAATTAATATAACAATCGGAAATTAATTAACCGGAGTCACGCGCATTAGTCTCCGTAAAATTACCGCCGCGCGCGGCTCGCTTTTTCATCGGGGGCCTTAATGCGTGTCTCCTCAACTCCCGCTGAAGAATTCAAGGCCCGCTAATTGACAATTTAATTTGATAAGGCCGATCTGCAGTGCTCTTGCACAACCGTCCGGCTAATCGCGTTAAAATTCCGCCAAAGCGCGGTAGCCAATGGACCGCAGCACCGCCGACCTGCGCCTTATAAATCGTCGCCCTGCCTTCGGTTCTTCAGTCTCCCAGGTGCTTCGCCTTCGCCGAAATGAACAATCCGTCGATTTGGGTTCTGTTGGTGGCGGCGTGTGGTTTGGTCGGGAGCGAGAAGGTTCCCCTCTACAAGTACCGCTACGAAACCGAGGACGTCATGAAGAGCGCCGCTTCGAACATACCCTTGCACGGGTACCACGTGGTTGAAGGCGGTTATTATCCCGAGGAGAGAATTGGAAGATCTGCTGGTGGACTTGGAAGATACACCGGGGGTTACAACCAAGGAGGACTTGGTTTAGGTGGTGGATACTCTTCTGGGGGGTATTCGAGCGGAATAAGTCAAGGTGGTCTTGGTTTTGGGCAAGGAATAGGAGGGTACGAAAGCGGAAACTTTGGGTACGGAGGAAGCAGCATTGGAAGCGTTGGCTTACGTGGTGGTGGACTCAACAGTGGTTATATCAACCCCAAATATATTGGTGGAGGACTAGGGGGCGTAGGAATTGGGGGACTAAGAGACGGTGCTGGAATTGGAGG
Source organism: Dorcus hopei (assembly GCA_033060865.1). Taxonomy (NCBI): domain Eukaryota; kingdom Metazoa; phylum Arthropoda; class Insecta; order Coleoptera; family Lucanidae; genus Dorcus; species Dorcus hopei. The sequence continues at coordinate 44,399,217 of CM065423.1, read as the reverse complement.
CGCTGGACTAGGACATGGCATTGGTTATGGAGTTGGAATTGGAGGAGGAAGTGGCGGTGGTTATGGAATTGGAGGAGGAGGAGGAAGCGGCGGTGGTTATGGAATTGGAGGGGGAAGTGGCGGCAGTTATGGAATTGGAGGAGGAGGATTTGGTGGCGGTGGTTACATTGGCCATCAAGGACACGGGGGTGAAATTGTAGACAAAACAATCTACAACGGCGAAAAGAAGAATCTCAACGACGAAAGCTACGAAAAGCTCAACGGGAAGAAAGGTGAAGAACTCAACCAAGGAGAAAACGGTTTCTCCCTGGGGAAAGTAGGCGTGCAGAACAGCAAGGGCGACGCAGCGTATTACAACGACGAAGAGGGCGGAAAGAAAATCGCCGAAGACGGAAAGTCCTACAAGGGTGGAGAATATTACAATCAAGAAGGTAGGTGATGCCCCAAATTCTATTTGTTGATTGCATTTAACAGCGATTTCCTGCAGGTAAAAACGCCGACGAAAAGAAACAGAAGTCGGGACACAAGAAGGGCCACGTAGTCAAAGGCTTCAAGTCCTCCCACCACAAGGACGAAACCGGCAGGACCGAAGAATATTACGATGAGGCGCACGACGAAGGCGACAACTTTAACTTCCAGGGCAAGGCCGGAAAATTCGGGGAGGACAACCAGTCGGCGTTCAAGGGGGGCCACGACAACAGCCAGTTCAACTCCGACCTGAGCAAGAAGCAGGGCCACTACAACAACCACGAATTCCTGGATAAGAACAACGCCGACCAAGGCCAGTACGACCAAAAGAAGTACGCCGGAAACGGGCAGGTGTACGGGGCCAACAACGGAATCGACCAGCAATCCCTCCTCGGCCACCAGGAGTCCAGCAGGTTCTTCAAGCATCACCCCTACTACGTTCCGTTCTATCACTGAAACTGAACCTTTCACAAATATTTCATAGTAATTAAGAGACTAAGCACAACGAATTCTTTAAGTTATAATAATTTTGTGTATAGTAATTAGTATTTATATTTATGTATTCAATGGAGAAATAAAATAAAGTGTGTTCGAGCAGTGGGTTGTTTGATTGAAATGAAAGGCCGGGGGGAAATTAAATAAATAAATAATCTCTTTGCTTATATTGAAACGTTCTATTTTCCTACGCCATCTTTAATCAGACGAATTTAAGCAATAATAAATGATTTTGCTTTTCTTTTTAATTAATCTGGATACATATTTTTATCGAGCAAAGAAAAATCTCCCGAATTGAGAGACATCAAAGTCAATAGATAGCGTGATCTTTCCCTGCGTACTTACTCTTTCCACCATTAGATGTCAGTTTCTTCGTTGACAATTGTTTAGTGTTTAAATTAAAACCGTATCCTTCTGTGTTATGCAGCGAGTGCTTAATAAAAGCGAATATCTTAACGACTTGACAAATAAATGTGAATGTAATGATTGCTGGCGAATGCCATTTTGAATTTGGCGCCCAAAATTTTATGGTTCCGAGAAAGCATCAAGAGATGGCGCAGCTTTACGTTACCAAGGGTATTACCAAGAGTTCAATACGGAACTCAATGGGCAAGTTCGCGTTTACTCTCAGAGTACGCTCTGATCAAAAGTGTGATGGAGAGCGACTGCGTTTCACTGCATGTAAGAAAACGCTCCGATCGATCTGAGCGTAAACGCGAACTCACCCATTAAGGCTACAAAAAACAAATGAGAATCATCAGGATGGTAATGTTTTGCGCTTCAAGGAAACGTCAACAGATGACGTAGTTTTTATTATATGACGTGATTCTTATTGATGGCGATTGAATTTTCAGGCGTTTTAAATTTACCGATTAAAACGCCGTACGTAATTCAAGAAAACGTCAACAGATGCCGAGGTTTCAAACAACGTGGACATTCTTTTAGACGATTGAAGGAACTACGTTACCTAACTAATGCATGAATACATAAGTTACAGAGAAAAAGATCGGTTGTTTTAAGCCATCATTTCTACTATAGGGTTGGTAACACTGAATACGTTGGCAATGTCGCATATTTGAGGTTAGGTTTGAGCCTCGGCTCAATTACATGTTCTCGTCTCACAGTGTTTTCAAAGTACCAACTTTCAGTGAAGAATATTTCATCTTCCAAATCGAGCTTTCCGAGATTAAACAAACATGTAAAAGTTTGACGGTTATTGAAATCTGATATTAAACAGTGTTGCCAAATTATAAATTCTAAAACCAACAAACCCTCATCTCGATGTCGAACGTTGTTGCCGTTAGACATAAAAAAAACAATGTCATCTTCTCTGCTTGTGTTTATCATCTATGTAATCCTAATTAATCAACTGTTTATTTATGAAACTTAACCCTACAATTTTGACGGTTGTCAAATGGTAACATCCTTACACATTGTTCCATTGAACAAGTAACTCTTAGTTGCTCTAGACTTTAAATTCCGGGGCACTATAACTTCGAATGAAGAATGACAGCCAATAAAACAATCCTTAACGAAGTGATCGACATCTAGCGGTGACCAGAGGTACTACTACCTAAAAAGAGAAAGGATGGGTTGTTTGATTGAAATGAAAGGCCGGGGAAATTAAATAAAAATTTATTTCTACATTCATTGCACAAAGAATCTCGATGCTTACATTATTACAAGGGCGATCACGACTGCCGTTATTCATGAGGATGGGCGGAGCGAATCATCCGAGTGAATAATGGCCGTAATCGCGAATGTCTTTTCTACTCCTATTATAAATATATTTTAGCAAATAACTTGATCATCGATTTTTTACTCTTTCTTAATTAAATATGTAATAGTCGATAGACGCAGAAAGGATGATTTCGGGGTGTTTCAAGTAAATCATCGTCAGACAATCAAAAAGCTGTATTAATGGGGCGGGGGGTTTAATTCATTTCAATAGGAGTAGAAAAAAATACATAATTAAATTCGTGCAGGGCAGACTTTATACTTAGGTAGTATGTTTGCCATCCACATGTACAATGGTGCTCAGATAAAACGATAGGCCTCTACAGGAAACGAAAGCAACATGGTTTTATTTGTTTAAACCAATGGCAAGGTGGCCCACCAAAGTAACTAATTATTCTTTGACCTTAATAGACAATACATTTACAAACAAATGTAATACTAGAGGTTGTGCCGTTGTTGACGACTGCATCTCAGACCATCGCTCTGTACTTACGGAAGGTAACATCTTAAAAATACAGAACAAAACTGATTACATTTATACTTATAAAAGACAGTTCTCTTCAACTGCTATTAATAGCTTTAAGAGTGCATTACAAAATCAAGATTGGAATGTATGCTATGCTCTTAATGATATGGATTTAGCTTTTCAATCCTTCATAAATACCTTGTTAATACATTTGAATAACCACTTCCCACTTTTTCTAAAGAAACACAAAAAGTATAATACGCGTAATCCTTTGGACTATTGTTTCAGATCTCAGCAACCGTTCCAAAAGCCATTCAAACTTGCACTTGCAAATAAATGACGAAGAGGTGGATAACCCATACTTAATAGCTAATGAATTTAGCAAATACTTTAAAAACGCACCAATCTCCCACATATCAATACAGTTAAGGCAAACGGTTACATTCCAAATCACAATTCTACTTTTTTCCTAGAGCTCAAGAATAAATGGACTCAAGAATAAATGGACCACTGGTCCTGACGAGATTCCTTACATCATTATTAAAGAAGTAGCTACTAGCTTTAACTCACTCAATTAATTTGTCATTTAGTAGTGATCTGATTTCAAACTAATGAAGAAGTTAATCCCTGGTTTTTAGAAAGGATCCCATAACGATGCCTCTAATTACAGACCTATAGCGATCAGCTCCGTTTTCTCTAAAATTTTTGAATATACATTTTGAAACAGATTAGAGCATTTCCTGGATGAACATCGCATCATCTCTAAGGATCAACGTGGCTTCATCAAAGAAAAATCTACTGGAACAGCATTACAGTCCCTTCATATAAAAATTGTTGAATATCTTGAGGCAGGAGAGTGCCCTGCTGGAATCTTCTGTGATCTCAGCAAGGCATTCGAATGTGTCAATCAGGTGATATCTCAAACAAAACCCATGGTATTAATTTTCATAATAGACAAAAATCTAATATTCACTTCAACTTAAATATAAATGATGATTCTATTAAGTTTCTAGGCGTCATAATAGACACTTGGAATACTCACTGTATTCATCTCTGTTCAAAATTAAATTCTTTTCTTTACCTGTTCAAATGTCTGAGAACAGTTTTAACAACGGAGCAACTCAATAATTTATATTATGCTCTAGTACAAAGTAGATTGAGTTATGGTATTTGTCTGTAGGAAGGAAGTAGTACAGTCAAGGACGTCTTTATATGTCAAAAAAAGATATTAAGATATATTTTCAGAATGAGTCGCATTGAATCTTGTAGAAACACATTTAAGAATAATAATATTGTAACGCTAACTAACATTCATATTTTTGAATTGAGTTTCTACGTTCATCAAAACAAAACTAAATACACATTAATTAATGATATACACCAACATAATACGCGGAACAACTCCAGCCTTCTTACTCCCTCCTTCAGATTAAATATCACTAAGAATAGTACTAATATCTCAGGTGTAAAGTTGTACAATTTGTTGCCTAAGAATATTAAAGAATGTAATAGATTAGATCAATTTAAATAGTTATTTATGTATCAAGGGCATAATTAGGAGATTATAGTCTGAGAGCGAAGTACTAAAAAAAATTAGGCTTGCAGCTTAAAGAAACTATTGCGGCGGTCACAATTGTCACAGAAGATGCAGAAGTAGGTACCATTTTAGGTGAGCACCATTGTACACTTACGTGCGATAAAGATAAAGCACACTGTAATTCGATGATAACAAAATATTAATTAACGGCGCAACAATAGCTTTGTCATTTATTATAATTGAAGCCAATCAATAAAATTAGGTCCAAATTGTATTCGGTTTTATATTACACAGAAGTATACAAGTTTAAAAGTCTTCTACATATACAGGTGGTTTAATTTTAAAATCCTATTGTACCAGACGTTTTTGAGTTAACGACAGAACGATCTTAACACAACGTTTCATGCTTTATTTATTTTTTGTGACCGTCAACTTATTTGTAAGCAGACTTCGGACATTTCGGAGCGTTGCCATGGCTACGCAATGAATGGGCACTTTTCATTGGTCCTCCTCATATTGCGTAACCATGACGACGCCCCGAAATGTCCGAAGTCTGCCTATAACATCGAAATCAATTTAGGAAGAGTTGTTGTACAAGGAGTAATAAATATGAAAAATACAAGTTATTTCGCTTTTTGTCCACAATCGAACTAACAGATTCGTCAATTAATTTTGGCAATTTTGCCTTAAAATATTAAGATCTCACCGAGTACAGAATTTGAAGTGGATGGCCTATACTCGTATACAGTAAAATACAAACAGCCAGGAGATAAAACAGAAAAAAATTCACTTTTTATTTAAAACGAATATGTACAGGGTGGGTCAATTTAGATGTATCTCATGGGCATGTCTGTAGCTAGAAGAGACAGAAGAAAAAAAAACTAGCGGCCAAGTCTCGATCTCTTTTTTAGAGATCAAGTCAACGGTATAACCAAAAATTTGCCATCTTCTTTTGTTTTCAAGTTGTTATAAGCCAAAATTGAGATTTTCGACAGATTTTCTGCAATAAATTTCTCATTTATGCGACGACTTTAATTCGTACATATAATTTAGTTCATCATGCCTTGAAATGCATATTCGATCGAAAAGAAATCGAAGTATGTATTTGAAACTGAATAAACATTCAATGTAGAATTCAATAGGTGGCGTTGGCTTCAACTCGTATAAACTAAGAAATGACCGAAGGAGTCGATTGAAACCAGGTGAAGATGGGTCACACAATGACGTAAACGGCCGAAAAAAGTATTCGAGACATACCGTTTCTCCACGAACATAAAAAGTTTTTTTTCTTTCGAAGAAGAGCGCTTGTGTATTTGATGTGACAGCTCATAGATGGCTCGCACGAGCTTCACAAATGCTTTTCTCGTTTCATCTCATCCTCTTCTCATTGTGATTTATAACTGGTGTTTTTTTTTCCTTTAATTTAGCGTCGAAGTTGGCCGTGACAAGGTGCTTGCTTATTGTGAACGCACCACAATTTTGATCGTTGTTGTAAATCTCATCTTTCTTCGTTTGTTACAACAAATCTCATTCTCATTGTCTTTTTTTCGTTCATTACAATAGATCACATTCCTGTGTTGTCCTATCGTGCTGTCGAGTTCGAAACTTCGAAAACAAGGTTAGGAATTGCAAGTTCAAATGTCAAATTGACAACTGTCATGATGATGAGGGTTCACAATGAAATTTTCACGGCCAACTTCGACACCAGATTTAAACAAAGTCGACTTTTGATGTGTTAGTTATTTGTTGAGTTATTTATTGAGTAATTTTGATTCGTCTGCTTCATTTAAATTTAAATTTTTAATTTCGAGGTAATTAACGGTACGATTAACAGGTGGCGCCACTTTAAATGCTGAAAATTTTCACTTAATTTCAACGCGCCTCGTGCTACCTGGAATACATAATTTATGAAATTGAAGCAAGCGAAATCTAATCGAAATAAACAATGTACAACCCAATAGATGGCGCCGAGTTGAACTCCCGCACGCTTGAAATTGAGCGACGGAGACGATTTTATCGTTAGCAGAAAGAAATGGAGTCACACGATGACGTAAATGGCCGAAGAAAGTTCTCAAAATTCTCTTTCGAAGAAAAAAAATTGATGTAATAGTCCACAGATGGCGCTGATTTCAACTGGCACGAACTTTCACATAATGATTGCATTTTTCTCGCTTTATCTCATCCTTTCTTATTCGGATTTATGAAAATATTAAGACATTTGAAACCGAATAAAGATTCAATGTAGAATTTAATAGATGGCGCCGGTTTCATTTCGTGTAAACTTAAAAACGAGCGAAGGAGTAGATTTAATCGTTAGTTGAAATAGACACAAAGACGTACCTACGTGTGGCTGAGGAAAACTGTCGAGATTATCCGCCAACATAAAAACGTTCGTTTTGACAGATGGCGCTGATTTCAACTGGCACGAACTTTCACATAATGATTGCATTTTTCTCGCTTTATCTCGTCCTTTCTTATTCGGATTTATGGAAATAATAATTAAGCACATTTGAAACCGAGTCAAGATTCAATATAGAATTCAATAGATGGCGCTGGTTTAGTTGCGTGTAAACTTAAAAACGAGCGAAGGAGTAGATTTAATCGTTAGTTGAAAGTTGAAATAGAGGATGAATCACACGGTGGCGTACGTGTGTACCGTCGCTAAATAATTACAGTACCGCAATCAACCGCCATCTTAGTGCAAAATATTGGCGGGAAATTTAAACATCTAACCCTAACAACGACACACTCGGGCATTTAAAACTTTTATTTGACAGGCGTTAAATTTGATTAAACTTACCACAAGGTAAAAAATCACTAGAAAAGTCGGCAATTTTAACTTGCCGCGCCGGAAAGAAAATCACTAGAAATGTCGAGCGTTTAAGCTTGCCAAAAAGAAAATAACTAGAAAAGACGGTCATTTTAGTGCAAAAACGTTTTCTTTGTCTTACACATTAAGCATATGGATTGCGGTACCGTAAGTAAACGAAAGTGGTCACTGGAGTTGACGAAAGTGGTCACTGAAGTTGACCAAAGTGGTCACTGAAGTTGACCGAAGTGGTCACTGAAGTTGACCGAAGTGGTCACTGAAGTTGACCGAAGTGGTCACTGAAGTTGACCGAAGTGGTCACTGAAGTTGACCGAAGTGGTCACTTAATTGACGAAAATGGTCGCTAAAGTTGACGAAAGTGGTCACTGAAATTGATGAAAGTGGAAAGTGATCTCTTTATCTCACACATTAAGCATATGGATTGCGGTAGTGTATTTATTTAGTGACTGTACGAGGAAAGCTTTCGCGATTCTCCCCCAACATATGAAAACGTTTATTTTCGAATAAAAGAATTTGATGTAATAGCTCATAGATGGCGCTGATTTCAACTCGCACAAACTTCAAAAATATTTCTCTCACTTTATCTCATCCATTTTTTTTTTTTAATTTTGATTTATACGTTAATCCTGTAGAAATAAACGAGATATGCGCGATTGACGAAAAGTCGAAAACGTCAATTTTTGCTTACAACTCGAAAACAAAAGAAGATAGCCAATTTTTGTTTATACTATTGATTTTATCTCTAAAAAAAAAGCGATCGGGACTTGGCCACTAGACTTTTATAGTTACAGAGATGTCCTTAAGAGACATCGAAATTGATCCACCCTGTACATTAACACAATTACATTGGACCACCCCAGCTTGATTGCTATTAATAATAAAACAATTGTTTGTGGCCTAAAACTTCAACATCAATGTTTTTTTCGTTTTACCTCCATTTTAAGCGCAACAAATTCTTATAAAAAAATAAACTTACAACTAATCCTACCGAACAACAAACTATTCGAGATATCCATCACTTCTCTAATTACCACATCAACGTGTACACGTATAGGAAGATTGGTTAGTAAAATATTTGTTCGAATAACAGCCTTGAAACACTGGTTCCTTACGACCTAACTGGTTCAGTAACGACTAAGCCTAACACACTAGCTACGTTCTAAACCCTAATCTACACAAGCTAAGCTCTTGTGTTCGTAAACGTAACGTATAACGAGAGGAAGCGGAGAAAGGCTCCGTTGTACGTACAGAAAAGCACTTGGTTAAACACGACGATGAAAATAAATATGTAAATAATTAGGAAGCACACATCCAAGAGAGTGCTTACGGTTAAAACTCAAAGTGCATTTGGAATAAACTGAGATGACTTACATAAATAAATTACATAGTTTTAAGCGTAATCTAAAGTAAAAAAAATTATTACTCTCCTTTGGTATGGCAAAAATTAAAATCATAAGACTAGAATTATTATTATTATTATTAATATGTAAAATTATGGCGGGGGAATATAGCGGTGGCCAATTTATCATCGTCCGGTTTCGACTGATTGCGATAGTGCCTCGTCAAGAGGACACCTACAATCTGTGAAATTCACAAGAAATTAATTAACTCTAATAAAAAAAATTGTATTAAAAATAAAGGCGATAAATAAATAAGTTGATTAGACAGACACGTTATTTGGATTTAGTCGAAACGACACAGTGCGTCGAGAGGCATGACTAGAGGAAAGCGCTAGGGTTAGCTCTTGGATCTTTCTGGTTACGATAGCGAACAGTCAACCATACCCCCAAGAACTGAAACATGCAACAATCCCAGTGTTAGACCTTAATAAAACACACAAGAACGAAAACCAAAATATGTACAGTAGCGGACAATAAAATCCGGGCATGTCATTTGCGCAATGTAAACCTTACTTTATTCCTTTGAAGCAGGGATTCTTTTTTAAAAGCTCTCAAAGTAGCTGATTGTGGAATTGTGCTTAGTTATAGTCTTAGACATCGACAAGACAAGAAGTTACTTAAAAACAATATTCTGTATTTGTTTACAATATTGTTACGTAATACGCAACATAAGTCAAACTGCAAAGTAAAATAAAAATATAAATATTCTAAATGACCCATTGAAAAAATATTAAAAAAATTAAAGTAAACCCTTTGAAGGGTTTATCATAAAAATAGTTTAATTAATATATGATAAGAAAAGTCTTTTCGGATTCGCGTTTGTACGAACTCTGATACGCGTTCTCATTGGCTGTCTCGTATTCATATTTATAATCACATTTTGTAACCATTTAAGTTTGTTTTGAAATAAAAATGTTCTTATTTCTACGCATTGTTCATCGCTCTCTTATTTCAATAAATAAACAGACGAGTATAATAAAAGTCATCCCGGACTTTACACGAAGCTAATTTCTTGTTCTACCGCTGATTTTGAATTGCTGCCGCGCAAACCCTCGACCAATCGCGTCGCGAGGACAAAACCTCACAAACACTCGTACCGAGTCCGCCGTGGTGACAGTCAAAGGTCAAGGTCACGACAAAAAAAATTGGGAAAAATTGGGTAACATTTTTGAAAAATTTTAAATTTCGAGAATGACGCGTCGCAAAGGTCAAAGTCAGCGCCAAAAAATTGTGGAAAGTCTTTAGAAAATTTCGAATTTCGAGAACGATGCGTCGTAAAGGTGAAAGGTCAAGGTCACGATAAAAAAAATTTGGGTGAAATTTTTAGGAAGTTTTTCGACAGCGAGTCATCTTAAAGATCAAGATCACGACAAAAAATTTGGGGGAAATCGCGGATTTTTTTTTTATTTGAAATTTGAAAACGAGGCATCGTTCAAAGGTCAAGGTCAGAACTGAAAATTTGGGGGAAAAATGGGGAAACTTTTTAGAAAATTTTGAATTTCGAGAGCGAGACATCTTAAAGGTCAAGGTTCAAGGTCAGAGCCCAAAAATTGGTGGAAATTGGATCAAATTTTAAAAAAATGAATTTCGAGAACAGTGCGTCGTAAAGGTCAAAGGTCAAGGTCACGATAAAAAATGGGGAAAACTTTTAGAAAGTTTTGAATTTCGACAGCGAGGCATCTTAAAGTTCAAAGGTCAAGGTCACGACAAAAAAATAGGGAAAAATTGCGGAAAATTTTTTAAGAAAATTTAATTTTGAAAACGAGACATCGTAAAAGGTCAAGGGCAGGACCAAAAATTTGAAATCGGGGAAGATTTTTAAAAAAACTTTGAATTTCGAGAACGAGACATCGTAAAGGTCAACGCCAAAAAATTGGGAAAAATAGGGGGAGAATTTTTTTAGAAATTTGAATTTCGAGAACGAGGTATCGTAAAGGTCAAGGTCAGAACCGAAAGTTTGAGGAAAATTGGGCATACTTTTTAGAAAATTTTGAATTTCGAGAGCGAGGCATCTTAAAGATCAAAGGTCAAGGTCAACGCCAAAAAATTGGAGAAAATAAGAGGAAATTTTTTTTTTAGAAAATTTTAATTTCGAGATCTAGACATCGTAATGGACAAAGGTCAAGGTCATGACCGAAAATTTGAGAAAAATTTGGAAAATTTAGCATTTCGAGAGCGAGGCATCTTAAAGGTCAAGGTCAGGGCCAAAAAATTGGTGGAAATTGGGGAAAATTTTTTAAAAATTTTGAATTTTAAGAAAAAAGCATGGCAAAACTGGGGAAAATTTTTAAAAAGACTTGAATTTCTAGAGCGAGGCATCTTAAATGTCAAAGGTCAAGCTCAAGGTCAAAAAATTGGTGAAAATTGGGGATTTTTAAAAATAATTGAATTTTGAGAACGGGGATCTTAAAGGTCAAGGTCAGGGCCAAAAAATCGGGAAAAAGTTTTTTAAAAATATTTCAATTTCGAGATCGTAGTTTCGTATAGGTCATATTTACAGTTGGTTCTTGTCCGATGAAATTTGTATCACAAAATCTTTTAAGCGGACACTAAATCGCGCACTTTACACTTTACGTTTCGCAGTCGTAGGTCATAGGTCAAGACAAGAAATTGGGAAGATTTTTTTTTTAAATTGAATTTCAAGATCAACGGTCGAAAAAGGTCAAACGTCAAGATCAGATGAAAGTTCAAGGTCAACCCAACTCGAGCGAACCTAACTCTGCTCAAACCCAGCGAGAAATTGCGATCGGAAAAAAATTGAAGCTTTAAAAAAAATTGAAAAGTTAAAGGTCAAGGTCAAACGAAAGTTCAAGGGCAACCCGAGCGAACCCAACTCCGCTCAACCCCAGCAAGAAATCGAGACGAAAGGAAAAATTTGACAAAATAAAATTAAAGAGTTCGGGATCAAGATCGAAGGGACCCGAGCGGGAATTCGATTCCCTAGGTGCCGCGAGCCCTCCGAACGACGAGCGGCCCTTAATACGCGAAGCACTTTCTTCAGAAACTTTTTCTATTCTCATCACTCTCTCAAAAATGAAACGTCGTAACGAAAACAAAAAGAAAAATAAACGGAAGATAAATTACGTTAAAATTATAACATTTTTGGAGAAGAATAAAAAAAGAAGTGTGAAGAGAAAAAGGAAGACGCTGATATCAATATTTAAGGAACTCGGATCTCTTTTATTTTTACCACTTTCTCTTTACTGAAATGAGATTTTTTCCTTTCAGTTAAATTGCAGCTCCTGATTTCTCTAAGTATCAATAGAAGACATTTCAATAAGAGTCGAACAGTACCCCTCTTTATCCTTTTCTTTTTGTGAACGCTGTAAAGCTGCAGTCACAATCCACTAGATGGCGCTAGTAAAACAACAACGTTTGATTATTCTGTATTTTGGCTTTTATTTTGACAAAATGCACCATTTAGGTTTTGCTCAAAAAATGAAGAGTAAAGACTGCCTAGGGTTAAGATTGGAGTTACTGCGAAATGTCTGTTTATTAAATTTGACATTTCAAATTTTTCTTGACAGAAACATAACCTCAATAATCAAATTTGTCCAAGTGTGCACGATATGTCAAATTCTTGCCCGGATTCTATTGTCCGCTACTGTACAATTGAAACAAGCCACCTTGAATTAGTATATTTTACAAAATGCAATCTGTGTATTAATTAATTGTAATCCTTGTTAAAGCATTCCAAATAGTACTTAAATGCATATTATCTATTTACAAATCTCTAAGACAATCGTTCTCAGCAGATAGTGACTGTGCTGCTTTAATAATTGTCCTAAAGCATTTAAAAGTAATTTGTTATCGATCTGGGCGATGTTAAAAATTATTTTCACTCAAACGACTTACCTCGGTGAAGCTGAAAAACAAACCTATCCATCCGCAGAGCTTGAATGCGTAATTAATGGTGTCCTGTAATTTGGTCATGCAGTACGGACACTTACACGGTTCAGTTTCTTGAAAGTTGCAACATTTAGGCTTAAAAAAAATAACATTACATGTATTTAAACCTACGGCTACTGTACTTAACTGGAGGTTCATTAAAACAATGTTTAGGAAAGGTTTTAAGTCACTTACATTTATAGCTTCACAACTGGGGTAACCCATTTTGGGGTCATCGGCGGTATGTTCCTTATTAAAACCGCAACAAGAAAACACCTGCTGGACTTCCATTTTCGTAGCATTATCCACACGACCCCAACCCTACACCATACCGACAGAATTAACTCTTACGCCGGTATCCACAGTCGAACGCCAGCGAGTCGCTGACGTTTGGCTGACTGAATTGTGTTTCATAGTCGTCCGCCGAGACGGTTTCTAGCGATGCGCCAGATGAATTCGCCAAGCACATTTCATAAACGCTCTCTAGAGTTGTAGACGTAGCGAGGCGCCAAATATATGGGGATATTAACATATGCGGATGGCGAACCGCTGAAGGTGATGGCAGTATGGTTCAGCGCGTCGCCAGTAGTACTTTGCTTACATAAAACGTTGTTATAAACAATTACATCAAAATTTAAGTTAAAATTTCAAAATGTATTAATTTTATTATTATTATATAATTTAATGTTGGGCCTGAAGAAGTAGTAAAATATTACGAAATATCGACCAGTATATAGAGATGTAAAGTTGTATTATACGGGTTTTATACAAGAAATAAAATACATAAAATATACCGTATGTATTAAACTTATTTTATACCATTGTACTTTAACGTGACTTTAACAAGTGAGGTTATCAGTGATATTTATACAAATTATTTTCATTTATATTAGTATTTGTTTTTCATTAAATTTAATTAAATTAACAATTAATATTTATTTTTCAAGAATGACTTGCTAAATTTATTTTCATGCTCTAGGTTGCAGAATTTGATAATCTCTATCTGCTTCAGAACTTGGCATAAATTCTTATTACATACTTTTATCTTAAAATTTAGTTTCAAATATTTTATTTTCCGCATTTTTTTTTGTTTTGAATTTAAAATAGAATTCAATATCACAATAATTTTCTTATCATAATAATCTTCTTCCTTTTTACAGTAGAAAGACAGAAATAGAAAAAGAAATCGCTTTTTCCAAGACCAGATTCCAAAATAGCAGGATTACCTACTTAAAATTTTGATTCTACAGAAATAATAAAGATATCGTTACATTAAATTATTTAATAAGAATAACGGCCAGTATTATCAAGAAAGAAAATTTCATAACATAATACATATGTACATAAGTACCTATAAATAAATTTAAACTGACTACAATAAATTACTTAATTATGATAAACAGTAAGTAATTTGTTGTAGTCAGCTGATAAACTATGGTTAGGATAAAATACGGTATAATACGCGTATTATACATTATATTATACAAAAATTTTAAAATACGGTATTTTTACATCTCTGCCAGTATAATAGAAGTTTTATTGAAACCGTTAATCGCCGTTTTCTCTAAATATAATTAAGTTGTTATTTTTCTAAGTTTTTGTATTTGCATAAGTGAAATTGTTTTACAAAAAGTAATGGAAGAAGATTTGTATATTAATGATAATATAAACGCCGAATACGATGAGTACGAGGATATTCAACTTGTTATGACGTTATATCAGGGATTTGGAAAATCCTATACATTTCTTCGACAATGTAAATTTTAAAAAACGGTATAGATTTTCAAAAGGAACCATAATAGATGTATTAATCCGTTTGTCGAAGAATAAATTGTAACACCAACGTATACTTTCATAATTGTTGCCACTGGTAACAAACTGAAAAATAAATTTAACCTAGCGTCGATAAACCAACCCTAAGAGAGCATTTTCTATTCGAATCTGCAGAAGACGGTCTATGTTTTTATGTTACCATAATGCAGCAGCGCCAGAAGGGTGCGCCCGCCAGCGGTTCGCTGTGTAGGGACTCTGGAACCGGGCATCTGGAAGAGCGCTGGCGACGCGCTATCTGGCGACGCGCTAGCGCTAGGGGTTGGCGAACGACTCTGGATACCTGGGTTACTGTCTCTTAAGTAATTACGTCGACGTACCTGTTTTGCCAGTTGTTCCTGTTGCTCCATGTTGACTCCCAGGCAGGCACATGCGACACTAAATTGTATCAAGAACAGCAGGAATAAGATCACCATGTACTAAGAGTTCGTTCAGGAATATCTTTAAATTCTCAACAAACAAACATAACTTCAATTGAATTAACAACAACATCCTCAATTATGACGCCGACGCTAACACAAAGGATACAAAGAACAGCATCACCTGATGATGCTTGACAGCACCGACTAACCCCAATAGGGAGATTAAAATCAATATTATTCCACATGCTAAAATGCCGCCCACGATGGGCAAGTTCGTTACTAACGAGGCGGCCCTTCCGTATACGGCGACGGTGATTAAAATCGAGGCGACGATCTAAAAACGCAACGGTACGTTTGTGCGTACATTGAAATTAATCTTAAAGTAAATAGTACTCACTATGTAGAGCACGTTGAGTGCTATCAGAGCATTCTTCGAGCACGTGAATCCGCCACACATGTTGATAACATTTAGTTTTCGCTTCGTTAATAAAAAATAACCAGTCTCATTTTTTTTTATCAGAGAATCAATCAATCGAACTGAACCTTACGAGTGACATTAGCAAACAAACGCCAAATGCCGACTCACAGGTCTACCAACTGTGTACCAACCGAGCATTGTTGAAATCGCCAACATGAAATGATTTATGCAATATTCTTTTATGCCCGTATTCTTACCCCCGTATTCTTAGTGCTTCCTCGAGGAGTTCCTCATTCAACGCACAGAATTCAACGCTTCCTCACGATGTTGCCAACCTGAGCGGCTAAAAATTCGCGTGCTATGAGGAAACAAAACGAGTTTCAAGGTTGTTTTAAATATTAGTTCATAAACTGATCGCTGGCGTCCTAGTGGGGAAAGTTTAAACGTGGAACAAAACTGCCAGCATACAAAATTAAAGAGAAGTTAAATGCTCAAAAATGAATTTTTATAAAAGAAAGCAAACCAGATTTCAGAAAATTTCAAAAATTCTGCAAATTTATTATTTGCAAAAACAAAATAAGAAACCTAGAGTTTGGAGTCAGGACTGGTTATTGCGGAGGTGCTTTGAGGTTATATTTTCAATCACAGTTATGTTTATCTTTTAGGATGTAGGTAATACTGCGACGTCTACTTACAGCTGAATTAAAAAAAAACGGGAAATGATTTTTTTCCAGTTGTAAATTTGGTGCCATTTGTCAGTTAACTGTCTACTTGACAATACATACATACCTTTCAAAAAAATTAACCTATTTACCTATAAACTGACATACCGTCAAATAATTCTAACCTATTTTTAATAAATCCATTTTCACACTATGAAAATATTGAAAAAAACGTGTCGATTTATTTTGACATTTCCCGATTTTTTTGAATTCAGCTGTATGCGCAAGTCTAGTTTGTAAACTTTGACGAAAAATAGGTTGAGAACTAGTTTGGAAATAAGTTTCTAGACGTTTCTAGTATGAAAACTTGGATGACTTTTTTCTGATTTACATTATTCAAGTTAGTTCTAGTATTGAACTTGTCAAAGTTTCTAGACGAAAAAAGTATAATGTAAAACAGCCTTTACGGCGGTTTATTACGATATTTAGAAAAAATTCACAAACATAACCTAAAATTGGTGTATTGAATGACGCGAAGTTCGACGCGCAGCGCTGCCAATCGTTAGTAAGTGATTTCCCTAGATCGAAGCTTGCCGGCCGTAAACGGCAAAAAATGCAGTTTTCATTAAATTCGTTGCAAATTTCAGGGAGGAATTGGATTTAGAAACATGAACAGCGCGTTGAGTCAAACTGCTTTAAAAAGTCGCCACGGGTTCTTAGATGAGTTTATCGATGAATCATCGATTACTTTACTGCCAAATTCACTGATAAATCCACACCGAATGCTGCAATAATAAAAAAAAAATTAAATTTAGTTAATGGAAAATAATGACTAAAGAAAAGAAGTCGATTCGTTTATATAAAAGAACACAAAAAATTAATTCATATACAGGTTTCTCTTTTTTTTAATAATTTACACCCTACCTAATAGAGGCTTTATTTTAGGAGCTAAAGAAAGATCTTTTACACCTACCAATTATTCCGTCAATTTTAAAATCTTAACCAATCTTAATCTTCTTCTTTAAGATCTTAACCAACTTCTTGAGCAATTTTAAGCGCTTAGTAAGGGGCTTAATAAGCTGAACTCAGAACATGTTCTATTTCTCCGCCAATTTTCTAGTAATTTCTAGGGCGTTTGATTATATTAGTGTGGTACCAACCTAGAAATTGTGTCTGCATACTGTTTGGTGTACGTCGCGCGTCGGTCTAACAATGAAAATAATTAATTTTATACAAAACAAACGCGATGAAACGTTGTACAAATCGGGATGTTGATCGTAAAGAATTTTTATCAAAATTGAACGGCATTGTTTATTTATTTCACACTGATTTCAACCACTACTTTATTTTCTTGTAAACAGCAGCTCTAAATTTTACGGCACGTTCGGTTTATGTCTTATAACCTCTTCAATTTTTAGGTTGGTACTGTTTGGTAATGTACTGTTTGATTGGCAGCTCTGGTCTTAAATTAGCGAAAAAATTGTTAAGTGTAAAATGTTGTCAAGCTTAAAGAGAAACCTCCCAATTTCAGCTCAATTTTAAGATCTTAAAATTGACGGAAAAATTGGTAGGTGTAAAACCGGCATTAGAGTTGTAACCAAAACAAAAACAAAAGCACATCGCAAGGTAAAGAAAAAATGCAAAAAAATTGAGTTTTCTTTTTTTTTTTAATGGAAGACTATATATAGGCTCTCCCAAATAGAGTGGCCTATTAAATTACTATAGGGAAGGAAATATACAAAAATTCTGAAAGTTTATACACTGTCCTAAATTATTTTCACTCTTACACTACTTCCGGTTATACCGGAAGTCGCCATTAATTTTCTTATTTTAAACGGAATGTTACATTTTTTATTACAAATTCTGATTCTGATCGGAAGTTTTTCGAAAAAAAAAACATTTTCTCGGATCTTTTCAAAACCGATCCTATCTTACAGATCTCGACACGGCGATTTCAAATATCGGGTCATTTATGAGGGCTTGTTCAGATCTATAGATTTGAATGTACTCTCTCATATTCTGCAAGAAATTCTGGGGCGTGTTCGAAAACTCAGAGCGTTACTCTTGGGTAATATTCTTTTCTCTCTCTCATATAAATCATTTTGTATATTTTGCTTTTCACTTTATTCACTCTGTTGGTATAACTCTTATACTTACTCCCTGTGTTTTCGAACACGCCCCTGGTGTGCAACGTTCCAATAAAAAGTTACGCTCATTTATAGTCGACTCAGCGGCCGTTTCCTATAGAGAACGGTCCGGCCGCTGAGTCGTAACTTTTTATTGGAACGTTGCACACCAGAATTTCTTGCGGAATTAAATTAAACAAAATTTATGTGATAAAAATTGTATTGACAGACTATAAAAATTTAGAAATGACGGCTCGTATAAATCACAGAAACAGTTTGCTATATCTAAGCTCCGCAACATAAAAAAATCACAATATTAGGAGGAACAATATATGTGATCATAATGGTCATCCGGATGCAAACAAGTATGTTGATGGAGATTTTGTTGATCGTAATCATCCTGAGGAACGTCATTACATTTTTTGCTACTGAAACAAGGTGTTGGAGTGCTTGGTCTTTTCACACTTCTTTTTAGTTTGCGACGTCGCCTTCTCCATTCCGCGGATATGCTACAGGCGGTAGCACATTTGAGCGATTCAAAAGGTTGTACATCCGCTAGAAAAGACTTTTCTAGCAGATGTTCCTTTTGAATCGCTCAAATGTGCTACAAATTCAAGGTTCATTCCACGGATGATGCCCTACGTACTTCAAGCGGTAGCACATTTGAGCGATTCAAAAGGAACATCCGCTAGAAAAATCCTAACACATATAGAATTGGCTTTCAGCATCACGAACTTAAAGCCAAAGCCCAAGAATCTTACAGCGCAGGTGTAAAAAGCGCTTATCTTTTAGGCTGTCTTATTTGAAAATAGTTTCGCGATCGTTCTTTCGCACTTAGAGTTGTAGAAGGGTCATCCCGCCGAAGAGCAAGTTTGTACTTTCTTCTGATCCTTTTCATAATACACATAATAATAATGCACATTTGAGTGAATCAAGCCAAAGCCCAAAAATCTTATGCCTGGTTTATACAGTCACTAACAACTAACAACTGAACGTTAATAATTAACAACTAAGGATAGTACTGACATGAAACGGTTTATACAACTTCACTAACAATTAAGAATTCGTTTATTTCAATTGGTTTATAGATAATGGTTAATTCTTAAATTTAGTTGTTAGTGACTGTATAAACCAGGCATTACAGAGCAGGTCAAAAGAGCGCTGAGATATGGTGTAGAACACTTTCTCTAGAAAGTGTTCTACAGCATATTATGAAAAGGATTAGGAGAAAATACAAACTGGCTTTAGGGCGGGATGACCCTTCTACAACTCTAAGTAGGCAAGAACGATCGCGATACTATTTTCAATTAAGACACCCTAAAAGATAAGCGCTGAGATATTCTGTAGAAAGTGTTCTACACCATATTTTGACCTGCATTGTAAGATTTTTGGGCTTTAGCTTTAAGTTCGTGATGCTGAAAGCCAATTCTATGTGTTAGGATTTTTCTAGCGGATGTTCCTTTAGAATCGCTCAAATGTGCTATCGCCTGTAGCACATTTGGCAACATCCGGGGAATGGACCTTGAATTTGTGGACATCCTTGACTACCCCCTAGCTTTCTCTAAAACAAGAAGATTAAATTAACTGACGGCGACGTAACAAAAATATACTAACTATAAAATAACAGATATTTAGAGTAAATATGGGGGCTTATAAGATAAAGAAAATTTATGCCAATTAAATATGTCCAGTAATTTAGAAGATCTTGAACAGTTTGATTTTTGATTTGTAAAAAATTTATGAAAATCAATCAAAACTTTAATGCGAAAGTAGGTTATTTTTTTAATTAAAACTATGCCTGCGTTTAATTGGTGGACGAACCGTCAAGGTTGAATGAGCTCAGTTCGACTGTCTTTTAAAGGGAACTCATACCCACCGTGTTGCCTCTAATGGTCGCTTCTCAAATCGCGACCACCGTGACCACTCAGCTGATTAGTCAGACAGCGTAAAATAACTACGAAATAAACGAAATCGACAACGTCGGCCATGAACTAAACGCAGGGTAACTGCAAAACTAGAAAATATAATTTTGCGAACATACTTTCAAATCAGCTTTTGAAATCATGAATGCAATTAATCAGCGTTCACTTTGACATCATGTCTTCAAAGTGTCAGATTTTAATAAGTCAAATAAAAATTTTGGACTGTTTAATCAGCAAAAAATTTCTGTAACTTCCCCATCTACTTGGCGCCTTTAACTCCCATAATTTTAGACTAATGCGTGCGTTCCGAATTAACGTCAGGCGTACAACTTTCTACCTCGCGCATGATTTTTATATGGGAAAATGATGCGCGAGGTAAAAAGTTGTATGCCCGACGTTAATTCGGAACGCACCCAATGTGTTGAGACTAAAATCTAAACCCTGTTGAAGACATGTGTTGTCCTTAAGTTGGTAACACTGTGTGTGTGACAATTAAGTATGTCGAACGGTATTATTATTGTACGCATTTAGAAAACTTTTCAACTTAATACTAATAATGTATATTCAATACATGTGTAATGTTTCTTAAATACAGACAGATTTATTGTGTATGTAATTCAACATAATGCCTGTTTTAGACGGTCATATTTTTATATCAAATTTATTACGAAGTGAGAGAGATAAGCTACCACAGTGAATGTTAATTGGTTGTATTGGCACTTCTCACTGACACAAAAATAGGCATTTACGAAAATTCACCCGGTTGATAACCGGGTTAGAAGTGTGAGAGAGAACATTAAGAGACTTAGTGCATGTAAGAGTGAGAAAAATAGACTACGGTGTATCCACCGAGTTAATTTTCGTAAACACCTATTATGACCGTGTAAAACGGGCATAATAAGTAGAAATACATACCTCAAATTAATAAAGATTCTTAAAAACCTCGAATGGTGTGTCGCAAGTCATTGATGTTTTCGCGGGGGCATTTTCAGTTTTGTTTTGCTTGTGTCTTGTTGCGAAGCCACTTAAATTTGGTTAATCTGAAAGCACACTTGTTAATCCGTCACAGTTTAACTCTTGAGTGAATGATTTACCTACCACATAAAATTTTGCTTTCAAAAGTAAACAACTAATTTTTCGTCGCCAAGCTAGTCGCTTGTTTGCTTTTGACACAAACCTACTTTACAAAATTGCCAGAGAATCGTCAAGGAAACTGAATTGAGGAAAAAATATTTTCAGTTAATCATTTACCTATTCTAGACTGTACCAAATCATGTAATTGAATAGCAGGGACGATACATTAACATAATTAATGTAACGTCAATTTTGTTATTTCAACACAACTCAAAATACAAAATTAATTTAGTTTCTGAAGTCGTTAACGATGAAAAGAAATAAATAGTTATTTTTCTTTTGTGTACTTATATTAAGTGAATATTTTTCATTAGTTTGACGCAAAAGGAAATAAACATTATTCGATATTCTTGCCATTTACCTCATCCTTAAGTCGTGAATCCTCACAGTTATTAAGGCATTTTGGGAAGTTTAGTGTGTCCATATTTTTCTCTACTTTCTTGCACATTATTTTAGTATTGCCAATTTCTACGTTACTTTTCCACTGCACCTCTTATCTAAAGTTTTCACTTTTCCCCTGGAGTCATTCTACACTATTTCCTTCATTGTTTTTCGATATCTGACAAACCTCCAATATAGCTATCAAAATTAAATTGTCATCTGTCAACGATATCACGTGTTTAATTAAGTGACTTAAAAAGACAGATAATTTGACAATTAATGCGAGATACATTGGTCACGTTCAGACGACCACAGCAGCTGAGTTGCTGACTCAGCAATCGTTTGTGATTGGCTATTATTTTAATGTGAGCCAATCACAAACGATTGCTGAGTTAGCAACTCAGCTGCTGTGGTCGTCTGAACGCGACCATTGATAATCACCTAATGCGACATCTATCAAAATTAAAATAACAACTGTCGACGTTTACCATTTCTCTATTTGATTGACTTAAATGACAGATTATTTGACGCAAGGTCAACGTCAAATCGAAAAGCTCGTCCATTTTCAAGGCCAGAAACTTTTGTTTCGCTTCATGATTGGCGAAATCTTCGCAATCGCTTAAATGCCGGGCTGTCAAAGTTGCCCAAATGACAGATAATTTGACAGTTGATTTAATTTTTATAGAAATTTGTCAAATTTCAAGGCTGAAAACGTTTGTTTTACTTCACCGTTGGCCGTGCCGATGAGCCTCCAACATAGCTGTCAAACTTAAATTGTCAACCGTCACTTCGATATCTGGGCTGATAACAGTTGATTTAATTTTTACATAAAGTTGTCAAACTTTATTTCATCATTGGCCATGCCGACGAACCTCCAACATAGCTGTCAAAATTAAATTGTCAACTGTCTTTTCGTTATCTGTTATTAATCAAGTTACTTAAAAGACAGATAATTTGACAGATACTGCGAGATACATAGTTAAATTCTGACGTCACTCAATGCGAAAATTAAAACGACAACTGTTGACATTTATCTCATTTTTCTTATTTGAATGACCTCTACAAATTAAAAAAATCACATCGCTTAAAATTGCCGACCTGTCAAAATCCAGTTGTCAACTGTCAACGTTAACGTTTATTTCATTAGACGTCTCAAGTGTCAGTTGATTTAATTTTTGATGTTGTCACTTAATGCCGTAGCTGTCGAAATAAAAATGTTAATTGTCAAAATTATCACTTGCTTATCAATTGTTTTAAGTGACGGATAATTTGACAGTTGACGATGACAAATAAAAAGCACACCGTCAAATTTCATGATCAGAAACCTTTGTGGCGCTTTGTTATTGGCCGTGACGCCAAATCTTCACAATCACCTCATACTGAAGCTGTCAAAATACAGTTGTCAACTGTCAGTATTATCGTATTCAATTCAATTAAACAAAAAATGTTAATAACTCCTTTATTTGCCGTGCGATTTCGATGCACCTCTGCGGGGATGTTCTGGAGGCCCTAAGCAATGCGTCCACTCCCTCAAAATCGTCCTACATCTTTAGAAGCGAGAAATACATAAAAGGGCTGCGCTAGATAACGGAGGGTCGTAGGGCTGCGCAATCGATTTTTAACAGTGGATACTACTACTCGAATAAAAAAATTCCCGTTTCGAATGGTACCGTCAAATCAGCCCTAAGGACTCAAATAAAAAACTTGAATTTTCAGGACTCACAGAAAACTTGTGATTTTCTTCGCGTTCCGAACCTTCCGAACGCAAAAGTACCCCCGTGACGTGTCTTTTCTTAAACTAGGAAGCAGTGATGAAATAAAAAATAAACGTCAATCAATTCTTTGACGTGTACATTTTTCCAGAAGGCTTTAATTGTGACATTTAATAACAACACAGATAGAAATGTCACTCGGACGTTTACGCTAAAAATTTCCTTGTATTAATTTCACTTATAACTCATCGCCGACATGGCAGAAGATGCTCCCGACAAGGTCAAACCTTGCGGGTGTCCACTTCGAACGAAAAAAGAAGCCCCCGATAAATTTCCGAAGTCCATCCAGGTTCCCGTCGAGATTAAACCTGACGCCGTTTCCGACAAAGTTGAAGAGAAAAAAAGCGAAACTAAACCGGAAGAAACTCCCGAATATTTTCAAAGCGACGCCACCGTTGAAAGCAAACCTGCCCCCGATGATCTTCAAGAGAAATCTTCAACTGGAAGGTAAAGAAAATCACCGAAAGCAAGAGATACCGATTAGAAACGTATTAATTTTAGAGATGCGGATGGATCGATTAAACTTCCGAACGCGAACGTTAGAAAAATGGCTCCGGATCAGCTTCAGTATCTCGCAATGAACACTCGCGAACATGATCTGGCGGAAATGTTTGGAGATGTAAAAGTAAGAGCTTCTTTTTGTTTAAATTAACTTACAATTATTAATAAGTCTTCAATATGGAGACGCATGCGTCACTTCATCAATCAAATTTAAAATCGTCGTTTCGTAATCATGGCAAACAAATAAATTGGCGCCAAATTTAAATTTCTTTCGCTAACATAACGTGGCGGAAATGTTTGTTTTGTTGAGTTATAATTATTAATAAATGTAAAACTTTGCGAAAGTCTCAAATATGGAGACGCACGCGTCACTCCATCACTCAACCTTAAAATCATCGTTTCGTAACCATGGCAACCAAATAAATTGGCGCCAAATTTAAAACACGCACTTAAAGAGAGCGTCGCGTCGTAGAAAATGTTTTCGATTGTGTACGCGATTAAAAAATCTCCTCACGTAATCCTAACTTCATTTAAGCCAGGGATGGGGAAATGGCGGCCCGCGGGCCAAATCCGGCCCGCAACATGATTTGATCCGGCCCGCGATCGGTAACAGCCATCTATATAAACAAATTCGTATCACATCGAGTTGTTTACATCAGATTACAAAGGAGTTTCGTTTACCCTCTAGTCTAGTATGTTCGTGTTCGTTGCAAGAAATTTCGATATGTGACCACTGTGGGTGCGTTCGGACTTAATCGGGCGTACAACTTTTTACCTCGCGCATCATTTTCCCATATCAAAATCATGCGCGAGGTAAAAAGTTGTACGCCTGACGTTAATTCGGAACGCACCCTAGACGTCTAAGCGCGGCGGCCGCGTGTCAGTTAATCAGTCAGTGATTATTAAACAACGCGGCCATCTCGATGTTTGGGTCTTCATACATCTGTGAACAGGTGTTTTCAACAATGAAACTCCGTAAAAGCAAACTGAGGAATAAGATGACCGACGAACATCTTGAGTGCGTTTTACGAATTATTTCTAGTAACTTGGAGCCAAATTTCAACGAGATGATTAAAGAACAGTCAAAATTTTATTTCTCACACGGACCCAGTACGTCCAAACAATAAATTAAAAAATATATCTGTTTGGCCCGCCTAAATATTTTAATTATTGTATATGGCCCTTCACTAACTCTATTTCCCCATCCCTGATTTAAGCAGTCGGCGAACTAATTTATGTAAAAAGGAACTTTTGCACTTATAGTTTGTCGTCATGTCGGTAACGAAGAAAAAAATGGAATACTTTACGAATAACATCAAGAAAGAAATGGGAATAAAACTGCCTTTAGGGGCGGAACTCGTCGATATAAGTAAAGCGCCAAATAGATATGCCATGTACAAGATCGGTCCTGTCCTCGCTGTTAGTGTAAGTAACTCTCTTTACGACCTATCCTCAAGCAGCAGTTTTTTTTTTCTTTATACACCTGGAGCACGTTCGAAATCTTTACTTTCGAGAGCGTCTTGGCGTGTAATCGCGTCTTTCTCACTCACTATTTGTAACATATTTTGCGTCTCGCTCATCCGTTTTAAAACGTCTTGTGTTTATATTGTTTCCATGACAACGGGCGCAGTTTTCACATCCCACTTGTAAGTAGGACGCTTATAGCGTTTTCCACTGGCTGCACCGATGTGCACTCAGAATATCTCTATCTCGTTTTATTACATAAACCTGAACCCAGATGAAAATACACTCGGTGCACACTAGTGCAGCCAATGGAAAACGCTATAAGAGTGCACCCGTTGTCATGGAAACAATGTAAACACAAGACGTTTTAAAATGGATGAGCGAGACGCAAAATATGTTACAAATGGTGAGTGAGAAAGATGCGATTACACGCCCAAGGCGCTCTCGGTGGTAAAGATTTCGAACGCACTCCTGCACTTTAAAAACAATGTTTAAATGCTTTGATAGCATGGCATGGGGCATGCAGCCGTAAACATAACAGTGAACGAGGTCGTCCGACTTGTGTACCACGCGGGTGCTAAGAACCCGATATTTCTGCGGACCGGGACGTGCGTCGGAATTGGTTTGGAACCTGGTACGGTAGTAATTAGCGAATCAGTTTTTAACCCCTCGTTAAACGAGTGCCAAGAAATAGTACGCATCCATAACTTTTGCGCCTCGCACATCACGACGGGTCACTTAAATTTCAGTCGGTGCTGGGGAAGCCGGTGCAAAGACCGGCGAAACTAGACGAGGGCCTCGCCAAGGAACTGCTGGCTCAAGCAAGAGCGGAAGACGGCTTCGAAGTTACAAGCGCAAAAACTATGAGCACCAATGATTTCTATGAAGGTCAGTTTTAGGTGTTGTTAGTTGAGAGAGCTTTACAGATGGTCAATGTCATATACGACAAATATGTGACACTCTAAATTAGGAATTAAACTCGGTTAGTTAGGAATTGGCTCTCCAAATACGAGGTGGCGCTAGCGCTACAATAGCAAAGTGGAAAACCGAAACCTGTAAATATAAATAACATGTAAACAAATTCTATTGGGAACTGGCGTCGAAAGAGTCTCCCCCTAGTGTAAACTATTGATGCGGGGATTGTCAAACTGACATAATAGAGATTATAGTAGTTTTGCCTTGTTTGGTATTATTTGTTGGTTAATAACAATTAACAATTATTGCCCGTATAACCACTCAACCAAGAACAACTTCTCCTCTCAACACGGCCCTATTTGTTTTTAAACATAGCGCCATCTAGATCATTTGCCAGTTCCCAATAGCTAAGTAGTGTAATGCAAAGTTTAAAAGGAGAATTAACAGCATATTATAATCGTACGTCACATTTTCGCATCCTAGCCCCACTTTACACTTATTTCTCTGTTATTAAAAGAGACATCTGGCGGTAAGTAAGCCAACTGAGCTTCGGCTTGTAACAAATGTTCACGTTTAGTCATGGCGAGCTCCATTAATATTCACTGACGTTGTATGTATGGCCGTTTCAATTCGCATAAAATTCAGTTCCGAGAAAGCATGCCGTGCAGTCACTAAATAAATACAGTACCGCAATCCATATGCTTATTGTGTGAGATAAAGAGACCACGTTTTTACACTAAAATGGCCGACTTTCCACTTTCATCAATTTCAGTGACCACTTTCGTCAATTTTGGTGACCACTTTCGTTATTTCAGTTGCCACTTTGGTCAACTTCAGTGACCACTTTCGTTAACTCCAGTGACCACTTTCGTTTACTTACAGTACCGCAACCCGTATGCTTAATGTGTAAGACAAAGAAAACGTTCTTGCACTAAAATGACCGTCTTTTCTGGTTATTTTCTTTTCGGCAAGCTTAAACGCTCGACATTTCTAGTGATTTTCTTTCCGGCAAGTTTAAATTGCCGACTTTTCTAGTGGTTTTCCTTCTGCTAAGTTTAATCAAATTTAATGCCTGTCAAATAAAAGTTTAAAATGCCTGAGTGTGTCGTTAGGGTTAGATGTTTAAATTTCCTGCCAATATTTTGCACTAAAATGGCGGCTGATTGCGGTACTGTAATTATTTAGTGACGGTAGTGGATAGAGTACTCCCCTCAGCGTTCCCTATTAAAAATACTACAAAACTACTGACAGTAACGTAATGACGTTTGCAATTACTTAAAAACTCGCAAGAGGCGCTGAGGGGAGTACTCGTCAAAATTTTTAAAAGTCAAATTGAAACGGCCATACATACACCCATACACGTCAGAGAATGTTAATGGAGCTGGCCATGGTTCAGTTTTCGAATTTTGATAAATACTCAGCAGATGTCACTAGTATTTTTATAGCGTTTCCCACTGGCTGCACTAGTGCACACTCGTTATATTTTCATCTAATTTTAACTTCATGTAATAATAAGAGATGACGATACACTGAGTGTGCACTAGTGCAGTCAGTGGAGTGTCTATGTCATTGGCTATCTGGACAGATCTATTATCTGTGGTTGAGTGAAGCAGAGTCTTTTTCTTGGTTAGAGCAGGGACGGATGAATGGTGCTTTCTGCTCGTATTCACTCGAGGAGAAGGCGGAGTTCCTGAACAAACTTTCTTTGCTTGGAATCAAAGCCATGGACATGGAATCACTGCCCTTTGCAGCCGTGACCTATAACACTGGAGTATTGGCAGCGAATATAACCGTCGTCATTTTAAATAGACTTGTTGAAGATGATGTATGTACGTAAGCCAAGTGTAAACGGCAGTTTGTAATAAAGGAGCCTTCTTCCTTTCAAGGTTTCAATCCCGGATGGTAAAGTTGAGGAATTCCAACGAAGACCCTGCCACCTGGTGACTAGATTTATCAAAAATTACTACGAAAATGTTGATGTCTAATGCAAGGAAATTGATTAATAAAAGAGAAAAACGAATTTACACAAATATAATACAATAATAATTTACAATAAATAATATTGTCACCTTTATATTGGCATCACGTTTGTTTGGTGATGTAATTTGCACTAAGAATAGTCTTTTTATCACAAACATTGGCAACACTATGTGGAAAGTATAACAAACAATTTGTAATACTGAACGCTTACACTTTAAAAAACGTAGAAAATTATGCTTGCTCGAATAAATAAATTTTGTTGTCGTCACTATAATACACACACGTGATAAATTTTATTTATGAGCGAGCTCGTCATCTTCTTTACAAAAATACTTCTTTACGTTGTCGCTTACATCTTTAAACAACTGTCCATTATAAGTAAATTTTGATGCTGCTTTCTTCTACCTATCCAACTATATATCAATCATACTTTTTTAAAGTGCCCAATCGCACTCGTCTTTCTTCCACAAGGGCTACCTATTGTCTTCCATCACAACTTGCTTGAATACCTGCACACCCGTCGACATTTGAGACTTGACTTCGTGATTACCCAAGGCAGCCGTCCCATCTTTCGCTATGAAAAGCTGCAAGCCCGATGCTAAAAAACAAAAAATGAAAATTCAGTCTCGGGTTTCACATGTGAGAGCGCAACAGTTTACTTTCTGCGGACTCATCGGATTGCTCTAAATCTAATTTGGTGTTTTTGAGCAGTTCGGCGATGAAATCGTCCGGGTTCACTCGGGTTACCTCAACTCGACCGGTCGTGCTACTGGTCTCGGGGGGTTCCTGAACTTGCGACTTCTTTCTCCTTTCGAGGGCAGCTTTCGCACGGTCCAGCGAACCGGTCTCCGACAGGACTAGACTACTAGAGCTCGGATTTCTGAAAACACAATTCATTTAATAATACACGACAGTAAATTTTATTTTTTTTGCAGTATCAGCTAACAACACATACAGTGCCCCCCGCCCCCCTCGTTTGAGGACGAGGCAAAATGAAATGAAACCAAATCAAAACAACAAAAGTGCTGCACATAAAACAAACAGAAAAAAAAAACATGCTTTTTATGATGATAACGTGTTTGAATTAATTAATAAACACTTGGATTGAGTTTCTTTTTTTTAAGTTAACATGCTGCATGCTACCTTTGCCCGCAGATAATTCTTAAATAACATACAGAATGTATGTCGTTTTTTTTTTTTTTAATAACATCGGGGAAGCCCATGCTCATTTTAATATCGTACATCACATCCATTGTTGGATTAAAACGTTTCGACTCCTGTCTTTGAAAATGAATTTAAGATGGGGTCAAAATTACAAAAGTAGAAACAATGAGGTACTTGCGCAAAATTTGCTCTCATGTATGAGATTATTTTTTTTTATAAATAAATTCTAAATAAGAAAAAAATTCATTTGATCAAATTTTCGCCAAAAACATCTAATATCTAATTGATCACGTTGTCGTGTGGGCACTTGTACACAGTGGGGCTACATTTACATTCAATTTCGTGCCAGCACGAATTCGTAACACAAGAAACATAAGAAAGCACACGTGGAACGGATATTATTTCAGTGCCAGTAATTTCAAATGCAATAAAGAAAGCAAAAGAGATAATACAGTTTTATAAGCAAAAGCAAGCAATTGCTATTTACATAAATAGCTGGCTACTTTACATCACCAGCCGGAACACGATCGATACGTATGTATGTAAAGAGGGCTGTTACCACGGGGGTCCGACTGGTATAGCAAAACGGGTTCCACTAACAAATAGTTGCGTAGATTATCTGAAGAGGCGCTATATGAAATTTGAAAGTGGCGCGAATTTGCGCGGAGATACAAATCGGCACGACATGACGATGTAATGGACACCAGCAATAAAACTTATTTCGAAGTGCGCACTTTTTATTTTGCGTAGCTGCAAGTAGGGCAAAGCAAATTAATCAAATGCCTAATAGGAGGTGTCACATTTGTGGGATTGTCCCGTTATCTACAAAACTATTCAGGTTTCCCACAACTAAAAAAAGGTACGTATATAAGATGTTAAAATTAATAATATATTTTCTACTATGTGTTTTTTTAAAAATGCCATAAGGGTGGTTGTGGAAAAGAAAATTCATGTCTTAGCTCCATTCATTTACTTTAAATTTTCAGATTTGGCATGTGTTAGATGCCGTTACGATATGAGTTTTAATTTTCATGGCCAACCTTATGGCATTTTTAAAAACACATGTTATTAATTCTCATAATTTGTTACAGACGTCAGAACTGGATAACAGCATTGAAGGTCAACCCATGGAGGAAGATGTTGCATCAAAAAGGCTGTGTGCAAATCATTTCCCGAGAGTGTCATTTCGAACACCTCTTTTGTCAGACATTAAATTGGAACGTTTCTTCCAAGTCAGGTTTGCACTGATAGTTATACAAACAAATCCTTTCCATCCTGTTCATATTCCCATTACTACTACAGTAACTACTACTACTACTATTACAACTACTGTCACTATTAAGCTTCCACTACTACTTGCACTGTTACTGTTGCCACTACTCTTGCTACTATTTCAATAGATACACTTTCTGAATATGCCGCAAATATTATAACTGTTCCTGCTCCCATATCTCCTTCTCTTACATTATCTCTACCTTTGACACCACTTCCTTCACCATTTTCTCACTACAAACCCTTCAGAGAACACTTTTAAATCTGCTGGTTTACGGTTAGGTCTACAGAGCAACGTCACAGACTTAATTCTGAGGTGTATGAAACACCGAGGGAAAAAAAGTCCTGTACAATGCTCTGAAGATTAAACATCGACACGTGAATCGATTAAAAAGGCTGTGTAGAGCTCGACGGCATTTAAAATTAAAGATCTGTGCAACAAGATACTCAGGATCTTGTTGCAAAGATCTTTAAAGCGGGCACAATAAGCCGAGGTCTGCAGCTTTTTAGTGAGTCAAGTTCGAGAAACCAATCGTAAAACCTAAAGGGCGAAGGTGGTCTTTGGAGGAAAAATCTTAGCGCTGGACCCTTTATAAACGCAGTCCTAAAGCTTATTCTCTTCTAAGATCCCTCACCCTCTTCCGGCACGATCTACCTTACTGTCTCTTCTGTCTCAAGTGCCTTTTGCAGCTGGTGTCAATGAGAATGTTGTGCGGCATCTAGCAGAATGTTAATCAGATGGTTGAGGAGGACCGTATATGTACGCTTATGTTTGATGAAATGTCAATCAAGCAACATATACAGTTCGACCCGGCCAATGATTGCATATCTGGTTACGAAGATTATGGAAACCAAAGGTGTAATTGCTATGCTAATACTGCTTTGGTTTTCATGCCAGGATTGCGACGAAGTTGGAAGCAACCTGTTGCTTTTTACTTCGTCAATAGCAAAACAAGCTCAGAGAGACTAGCTACATGTATTCGTGAAGTTCTTGGCATGGTTTTCTCCATAGGGCTGGAAGTCCTCGCGACTGTTTGTGATATGGGGACAAACAATGTCAAAGCTTTACGAATACTAGGAGGCACCTATGAGCAGCCCCACTTTTCTTTTCAACATCATACAGTTTCCATGTTTTTTGACCCTCCTCATCTTTTAAAATGTACCAGAAACCTTTTCCTGAAATATCCTGTTGAATTGCCAGTGCAGTTTGGTGAGGAAGAGATAGTTGGTACAGCCAATATTAATGTTGTCAGAGAGGCATTTGAAATGGACAGAAATGAAATGGTTTTTCGCACAGTCCCGAAGCTGACACTCCGTCATTTGAACCCAGACACTTTCTCAAAATGAAAGTGTTCTGGCTGCCCAGCTGTTGAGTCATTCAGTAGCATCTTTGATACTTCACGGCATGTCACGAGGTAGGTTCATCTATTATTTAAAAAGTGATACTGATAATGGCTTTATCTTAAGCATACTGTGTGCCTATGAGAGAAAAAAGTATCCAAACGAATTTTTGCAGGTGTATTAGCTGCTCCAGCATTGGCTACTGCGACATTCGTGAGGGACATGGATCTACTGTTTGACAGCTGGAATGGTAGCCGATTATATCCAGTTGAGGGGAAAGAGTTGAGGACATCGCTCTCCAGAGATTCCAAACACATGCAATTCTGGGCAGAAATGACAACCAAAATCAGTAAGTTAGAGAAGTTTGTAATATGTTGCGATCATACACTTTTTCATGATGATGTTCATATACAGCATACCTATTGATTATGCTATAAACTTTTCAAAAACTAAAATTGTAATTTCAAACCTGGTTTGTGTATTTTTCATTACTCAAATTTTCAATTTCAATTTGTTTTAAGGGTACACTGAAGACTTGATTTCAGGAAATTCATATATAAGGTACTATTTCTTTACCATTCTTATTATTTTGTTTAGGTCGGTGGAGGTTTGAAGGCTGCACAACAAACGCCGCCCCTCACAAAAAGGCTGGTTGTCTAATCTACGTGCGGTGAGGAATCTCTGGGAAGAGTTTACGAAGAGACGAATAAACCATCTCCGGCCTAGAAGTCTTAATCAAGATCCCCAGAAAATTTGTTTGGGGGATTAGATCGTACAGTGGGATAGTAACAATCCCACCTGTGTAATAGTTTGTAAGTTGTTTAAAAACTCATGTGATCAATGGTTTAAGCAACATTGGGCTCAGCACAAATTGCGAAAACGATTGCACTGAGCTTTTAAACCAATTTTCAAACTTTACTGCAGGAAAAATCATGTCCTGAGCAGCAAAATTAGTTGTACAATGAAAACACTAATAAACATCGGATGGATTAAACTTTTGAATATGTGAGTTCATCTTTTGATGACAACATATTCAAGAGTGGTTCAGCCGATGTTTATGTAAGTGGTTTCATTGTTAAGCGTATTTTAAAAGATATTGCTTGTGAGTTGTGTACAACTACATTAACTTCTGAACCTGAGAGGTGGACTAATGACTTTATTACTTTAAGTATTCTGACAATGTCAGTCGCTTAACTTATCCTTCCAAGGATTAGTTAATGCAGTGACATTGTCAGCCAATATTATTGAGAGTAAGTTATCGGACATTAGTCACACTCTTTGGGTTGAGAAGCAACTCACAGAAGCAGTACTTTTAAATGTCGATTTCAGCTGATTTCCTGTTCAGAACATGCATCTTTTCTTAAAAGAGGGGATTGTTAAATCCATCTGTCGCATTTCTATTCCATGGTTCTGTACCCGTGTGAATAGAAATTTCAAATCCCAAACAAATTGTAAAAGGGGATCTAGGAAAGTGGCAATACTTGCTCATTCTTAGAATTTATTTTGAGTTTCATTTTAGAAGTATGTATTAGTTTTATTTTAAAATTTTTAGAAGTTAGAATTTTTTTGTTTAATTTCTGAATTTAGTTTATTTTCAGTCGGGAATTGTTTTTTTGTGTTTCATTTCCGATTTTTTGTTAATTTATTTTAAGTTTAAGATTTCTTATTTTAAGGGAAATCTTTTTATTAGTGCTTGAAAAATGAGATGTAATACGCCCTTTAATTTATATTTCGTATTACTTTTTCTATGCCTATTTAGTTTTAGGGAGAAATCAACTTGTGTCAATTAACTGTGCATTACCAAATTGTAATGTTTTTTGTATCTACACTTAATGTTGGTGTTATGTATTTTGCACAATACATTTTACAATGTATAAGAAATACCTCACTTTCACGTAAACTTCACTCGGATAAAAAAATTATTAAATGGTGACGGATGGTTTGTAATTTCTGATTGAACATTAAACTGGACAATAGCTTCCATTAATGTAAAATAAATATTAATGAACGTCTCTTATGATATTTTCAAACACTCTTTTCACCATCTTAATACTTTCACTTTAGTGAATGATAATTTTTCATTTTCTTTGTGATATCTTTTGAAAATTATAACATAACATTGGTGCCTTAAACTGTTATTCAAGTACTTATACATATTTCAATAAAAATGTAATTGAAAATGTATATATTTTTGATACTCATACATCCTACTTTGTTGTTTGTGCACTGGTCAATACGTACGGAATAAATTGTACGAGCGGTACATACCTGTGCTGCAGTACAATTTATTCCGTGTGTATTCCGGTGCGCAAACAACTGTCTTAATAGTTTCAATTTTCTAGTTTCAATATTTCAAATATCGAAATATTCCCGCTAAAACATTTCTAGGTGGTAGCACTGATTTCACCAACCTAGTGCCAACCCAATTCTACTGAGATGTTAGCGCACCCTTCAGATAATCTACGGAACATCGTAGTGTCACGTGATCAAAGTGATACATTTTTCTAACGTTGAGTCGGACTTCTCGTGTTTAGTTGTTCGGTGGCTGTTACTGTGTCCATGGTGTGTCAATGTTGCCAACTTAAGAGAGGGCATTATGGTATTCATTTACCATAGAACAAGTTGAAGGTAAAAAGATCTAACTAACTCTAAATTACTTATTAAGTTTTTCTAGTAAGCAATTCAAGAATCAAATCGAGGAGTGTTCGAAACGTTTTTTTTTTATGTTTTAATCCAACTGTAGTGCACTAAAGCCAAACATGTGCTAGTGACACAAACACGACACGTTTTAACGTGAAAGACACTAACGTTGTGACGCTGGGGCGACGAATTGCGGGGATTTGTGAGCATTCAGACGACACAGTGGAAGGCGCTTCGTCGGGACTGATGGCCAAAGGGGCCAGCTTACCTCCAGCGGAATTGCCTTCCAGCAGCTTTCGATGAGGTAAGCTTCTGCAAACCAACCGAAAGATTCTTTTACAGGCCCTTACAAACGTAACTTACTTTCTCAATCAATTTTCAAAAAAAAAAATCAGAATTTTTTCACAAAATCTCACACTTAGGATTAAACAAGGTTCAATCCGGTCACTTCATGAAAACCATCGATTAATTATTGTAAAATTATGAGCATGAGATAGTTTTTTTGGTTTTGTTTCGTTTTTAGTACTGTTAGTAGTTATGGCGCGCCAAATCAAATTTAAGGAAAATTAATCTGGAAACAACAAAGCAAACGACACAGCATGGAAGAAACAAGCTCAGGGGAGAACCTGCTGAAAATTAAAAGCGAAATTATTTAAGATTAAGAGAACGCACGACGTAATACGAATACGTACGAGTTTACGCAGCCCAATGCCTGTTCTGAAAAGTAAATTTGATTGTGCAAGCTCGTGTGTAAAATTTATTCAAAGCATGACTGACAATGATTCTCACCACAATGAAGTTCTACAGACAGCAAGTGCTACACCACTCAAAAAAAAATTCCTTTTTTTTATTAATTAGTACCTATAGTAACTAGCACAGTATACTCATCAGTTAGTAGGAACAGCTCGTGTCGAAGTCTCTGATGTTCACATCCAATATGGCCGTTATTGGCGGGCCTTCATTTTATTGCTACTAGATGTCGCTAGTTGAAAAAGTGGCACGGATAAAAATCATTGCAAGTAAATCATAGAATGCACAACTTCAAGCTTTCTACATAGCATAAATCCATTACATCAAACAAAAATGGTTTTCTGCTTAATCTTTTTCATTACTCAGCTCCGCATCCATCACACAAAATCCTGAATTAAGAAACGCCCATTTAAAAGCAATTGATGAATTCACCAGTCCGCCACATACGGCCGTTTGTGAAAGGTCCGCCAGACATGCGCGTTCAAAAACTGTAGCAATGAAAACCCCCCCAAGCTGTCCATACTAATTGATTGTATACTGTGGTAACTATAATAAGTTCTGTTTGTTTGTATTGCTCGGAGTTACTCTAAAAGCCATCACGTGTAGTTTCCAGTCAAATTCGTTTGTCTCGTGCTGAAGAAATTTCGAATTTGACTAAAAACTACACGCGATGGCTTTTAGAGTAACTCCGAGCAATACGAACAAATAGACCTATAGTAAAAAGACGTACTTACTTCAATAGTGTTAATGGAAAGTCAAAAGAGAAAATCTGAGTGTGCTCTTGTTAAAATTAATTACCTTAAAATATGCTGATTATTGACATGAAGACTTTCCAATCCTTGAATTCCTGTCTGGAGGGAAGTTAGGGATGTGGTTCGGGTTTGTGGTAAACTGGCGAAAGAAAATTTCTGAATGGGTGAGCCGGGCATTAAAATCGACCTGCTCGACGTGCTCAGGGGCTTCGGAGTCGAGTGACTATTGTTTTCGGCCAGGTGCTGGGCCCTTCGCTTTGCAAGCGGAGTCAAGAACGCGATCATGTTATCCGACTTCTGCACGAAGTCGTTAAAGAAAGAGGAGGTACCGTTGTAAGGAAACGAAGGACTCAAGCGGGGGATCTGGTAGTCACTCTTTGAGCGCAAGACACCTTCAGTAGGTTTTTGAACTTCACCGTCATCATCATCTTGACGATGGTTATCACTCATCGAAGGCAGAGTCTTACGATGGCCAACAGTGTCGGTGGAAAATGACTTTTGCAACTCGAGGAAGTTCGTCTCGGATTTTATGAAGCTACACTCGGGGGTTTTATATTCCTCCGCGCTCGAGTTGCTGATTTGTTGGTAGTAACTGCGAGGGGTGTAATAAACACTGTTGGACGTGTTAAGTTTATCGGTGCCGTTTTGAGCGGTGAAGTTCGGTTTTGACATCATCACCCCCTTGGGGGTACTGAAGGTGTCTTCGGGCGTTTTCTCTCCGTAACTGGCACCGAGGAGGGTGGTCTTTATGCGTACGGGACCTGCGGAGACTTCCGGGAAGGAACTGGGAATATTAAAAGCCGTTCCCCGTTTTGGCCTGAGGAGATCCCTATATATAAACAAAAATAAAGTTTTCGCATGCAAACCCCATCGTACTAAGGAACATAAACCAAAACATTAAAACAAAATTTCTTATGAGATTGCCAAACTACGTGTACCTAATTTGGTTTCTCGTTGCAATTTAAATGTCTTTCCTTTGGGCCTGCGGAGGTGTCCAGGAGCGAGACAGTTAAAGTGCAAGAGCTTTCGGGTTTACACGAGATAGATTAATCGCAGTCGCAAACACCTGTCCCTTATAAAAATCTGAAAGGTTTCTTTAAAAATACTATCCAAAGCGTAATTTTACAAAGAA
Organism: Dorcus hopei; assembly: GCA_033060865.1. Classification (NCBI taxonomy): domain Eukaryota; kingdom Metazoa; phylum Arthropoda; class Insecta; order Coleoptera; family Lucanidae; genus Dorcus; species Dorcus hopei. The sequence goes on along the minus strand of CM065423.1, from coordinate 44,361,878 downwards.
AAAATAATCTTGTTTAACAAAGTCTTTCTTATAAGTACTAAGCTTTTTTCTTGTAGTTATAATTTTGTTGCTAAAATGTAAAGATTAGAGAATAACTTGGGATGAGAAAGTATATTTGCTTAAATAAATGTAATCATAATGTTTCAATGCACGTAATAATTTAGAAGTTTCGTGAAAGCTAGGTCGTGAAGACAAAAACAAAGTTGCGTTGCGCAGGCGCCATCTATGTAAATTTTGTCGGATTATAGTTTTCTAAGTGAGAAATTTGAAATTATTTTTGTATTTACTTCATTTATATTCATTTCATCATTGACTCAGAATAATCGATCTTCTTCAAAAGTAATAAGCCCCTTAAAATCGTATAATGTTGTACAGTAGAGAGTATAAGTATTTACAAAAAAAAAAAAACATTTTTAAAATGAAAGGAGTTTTTTTTTTTTTAATAATGATTATGTACATTACTACTGTGATACATTCGTTGCTAAACTGCAGTTCGTGACATATTTTAAAAACCATTTAATGAAGTCTTTGAAATAGTAAATGTAATACAGGAAAAGTGTACTAGAAAAAAAAAATTAATAAAAATAGGAGCAAGCAAATTTTTTTTCTGCTTCTTGTAGAATATCAAATGGTTATTTAACTTGAACAAATTATTAATTAAAAACACCGTTAAGCAATAAACAATCCTTCAAAAATTGCGAAAAATATTTTATTAAATAACATCTGCATCTGCATCCGCCAAATTTAACAGCAGATAAAGGGACTTTGGTTTAAACAAGATTATTCACCAGACACAGGGCAAGTAATAAATAAAATCGAAAGCTTCAATACCTGATATGTCCAGAATCACCGGAACTAGACTGTCGACTGTGGGAATGCGAGTGAATACTGCTATAACCAGATGCCTTTGACATCTGACTGGTATTGGAAGAGTTCCTAGAGTGGCCGGGCTCGCAGGGGACCTCCTCGACTTCTGAAGGGGGGACCGGAATGTTTTCGCAGCCATCGATTGCAACCGTTACAGCCGGCATGTTACTCTCCGAGAGGGTATGTCCAATCACTAAGTCTGCATTAAAGGAAACGTTCAAATAAATATTAATATAGTTTCATTATGAAACTGGCTCTAGGTGACTTACCAGAAGACAAGAGTTGGGGACGTTTCTTGGGCAGACTTCCGAAACCAGAACTACCGCTGGCAATTGAACCGGCCAATGAGCCGCTGGAAAACTCATCCAAAGTCCTCGAGTCTCCTGAGTTTTCCTCCGCTGTCGCTGCAGTAGTCGAAGTTGCCACTTGCTTATGCTTTGAAGACGGGGAGGGACTACAAGGCAAATTAAAAAAATTGATCCGTTAACACTGACTCTGTTTACATGAGTAATACTTACACTTTGAATAATATATCTCCGGAGAGCATGTTCATTTTAATCGAGAACCTAAGCATACTGTTATCCTGTCTGTGACGGGTGTCATATCCTTCGAGCAGGGCCTTCTTGAAGGTCTCTCCGGCACCGGCGTACTCGGCCAAATTCAGGTCGACGAAACCCAGCTTGGTGAAGGAGCGTCCGCCCTTGCACTCCTTGCGAACGGATATTCGCAGGACACTGCGCTCCAGGACGCCCGTGGAGGCGTTCGCCATCATTTTACATGGAAAGGAGAAGCGTGCGCCCCATTTCACCGTGTGATCTCTAACTTCTTCCCTAAAACAAAAAGTATTTTTCAATTATTCAATTTTCTTGAACTGAAACCAGTTCGTTAATGAGAGCAATGTGTACTTCACAAGCATGAAGAAATCTTTGACTGGGTAACAGGAGAAATGTTTGGAAAGCATCAAAAAGAAATAAGGGAAGAAGAAAAGGAACTTACAGCATAAATAAATAAATAAAACTGGGGACTGATCATCCCCTGATCTAGAGAAAAATAAAAAAGCGAAAAAAAAATGGGTTTATAAGTCAATGTGCAATTAGAATGAGCGTTTTTACTTTCGTTCTGGGCCCTCATTGTATTACATAACGCCCCGCATTCATTTAATAATAATGTATATTAATGTCGGAGCTATCGAGCGCTGTTGGGTGCATGTGTTAAGTTCCTGTCTGGTGAATTAATGTGTGCAACAGGAAATACTAATCTGTTAAATATATTCGTGTCAGCATGCACGCCGCTGAAACCGTACGCGGAAGGAAGAAAAAAATGTGTGGGCTTCCTTTTTGTGTGCGAGAACGCTATCAGTTTCAATCAACCCAAAAAAGGAACACTTTCGTCGTTTCATTCTACGTGAAAGACTTCGAAAACTGTTCGTTTACTAACCAATGATGAAAGGACAGTTTTGCGTCACTGAAAATGTGTGGGTCAACTTTTTGTATTTGTATCGACTCTTTTAACAAAATTCGAAAACTTTGTTTATCATTGAATAAGGAGACGATGAGAAGGCAGTTTATGTTATTACTGAAATATCTAGGAGTCACTTCATAAAAAGCAGGAGATAAGACCTACCAAGGTGTCACTGAAAAACCCGTTCTGCTTATTTATTTGTTTACTCACGAGGAAAATCTTACTTAATTCATAAAAATAAATCGAGCTGTAATTATCCAGTTTCTTACATAAACACTCGATTCGCCGGAGTCGTATTAAAAGCAACAGTAAAACAAAATTACGTTTAAAAAGATAGACACTCGTATTCAAAAGAAAAAGATAGGTAGTAATAATGTAACTAATACACCAAAAAAAAGTTTATTAATTAACTAGGAGTTGGTATTTCGATTATTATATTCTATTCAAGTGGAAATTTTAACTTCTTCTGAGTTAGCATGTTACGAAAAATAATCGATGAAAATGTGCTCCTCCAAGTGATGGAAAAGTGTATAAAGTCTAAAAGTTTGCCGCTTCTTTCTAACACTCTTAACTTTCGTCGTTGGAAACATAAGTAAAAGAAGCAAACTTTTCAAGTTAACCAAGCCACTAAAAAAAAGTTCTTACTTGTTTTGATGTTTACAGTGATGAACAAAAGTAACAAGCGTCCCCAGAGGTTTTTAAATAATATAATAACGATCACTCTAATAATTAATACAAGTTTATGTTAAATATAATATTTGCAGCTACAGAATTCTAGTTCTCCTATTTCGCTCTTCTTTTTTTTAACACATCCACGTCACAGTGTCACAGAATTTATGTTACGTAGTAGCGTCACTCGAGTATAACTGTCACATTTGCCATTTTGTTTGATACCTATCGATTTGCATATTATAAATTACATTTCCATAAGCATTGCCATCTTAATACTAGTCCAGACCTTTAGGCAGCATATGTTTTCAGCTGTGACGTCACAGTAAAGGGGTAACTGTCAAGCACATAAATTTATTTCACTTAAAAATTTCAAGCTTATTTAATAAAAATGTAAGTTTCCTTTAATTTATATTACTTTTCTTAACACCACGCGTCTGTAGTTTACACATATCCTTGCGTTAATGTTAAGAAAATAGGTTTATATGAGTTTTAAAAATAAGGTTAAGCGTCAAAAATTTCCGAGGAAAATCATTACAGATCTGTGTGATACTTTGTGTTGGTATTAATTTGTCCAAATGTAACCATTTCTCGTTATTTTCATCGTCTTCTTAATGCTTGGATTCAACTACTTAAACCAACGAACTTTACATTGTTTTGCTGATGTGCGCTTTGAAACGTTTCAATAATAAGTTTAGTAATGTTTTCTAACATAATTTGAACAATATGAGACCGCATAAGATTTTCAAATTCAAATACCAATTTTGGTAGTTATTTTATATTCGGTTAATTATTAATCTTTTACGACTTCGTTCTGTGTAAATAATTATTAAAGGGACTTACCCCATTCCTTACGGGACAATTTTGTTTACTTTTTCTTTACAAACACTAATAAAAATGATAAAATAACGCATTTTGAGAAACGTCAAACCCCTTTAGCGTGACGTCACAATTTCTGCCTAAAGGCCTGGAGTAAATGTCAAGATGGCAATGCCATAAGTTCAAAAGGGTATCAAATAGTATGGCGGCTTTTTTTGACACTGACTTTTAAGTGATGCTACTTGGTAATTACTTATACTGCCAAATTGCTGAAACTGGCCTACCGTAAAGTGGTAGCTTCCGTCAAATGTAATTTAATTGCATTCTCCCACTGCAGCATCTTCCCTCCTGTTATTCTTTCCTCGTTGGTTGAACCTAATTTTTCTCAGTATTTTTCAAATACTGTGATCAAAAATGATTGAACTTCCCGCTCTGTAGTAATTCTTTTTATCGCCCACGCAGAGCTATTATACAAATATTATTGATATCCTAGTAAGTGGTCGGCGGAATGAAAGATTGATAACATGCAGGAAATATTCCAGACGCAAACTTTCAGTCAATGTTAATCGCAGTGCAGATAACTCGCGATGCGAGAAAATCCCGTAGGTGGAACTTATCTGCTTATCCCCCCCCCAAAAAAAAAAAAAACAAATTAAAACTTTAAACCATTTCTGGAACTAAATCTGTTCACAAATTAAAAGACCCCAAGCAGTGTTTCCTTGTGAAAAATACCTACAATAGCAACAGTCTTCTAGTTAGAAATTTGGTAACAAAAATGACAAGTGCGAATCTTGAGTTTTTAATAAATAATATGATAGATTCAACTTTCGCATCGCTCGAGTACAATTATTTATAATAAACAAAATGAAATTATCATTATGTCAAGAAACAGAAAATAATATAAAAACGGGTGATTTTTTTTTAATTTGGCGTCGAAGTTGGCCGTGACAAGGCGCTTTATTGTGAACGCACCACAATTTTGGTTATTTGTTGTAAATCTTTTTTTCACATCGTCTTTTTTCGTTTGTTACAACAGATCTCATTCTCACTGACTTTTTTCGTTTAATACAATAGGTCACATTCTTGTGTTGACCTAATAACGTACTGTTGAGTTCGATACCTCGAAAGTAAGGTTAGGAATAGCAAGTTCAAATGTCAAATTAACTACTGTCATGATGATGGTTCACAATTAAATTTTCAACGCCAACTTCGACGTCAGATTTAGAAAAAAATACTCTTTATAATAAGTAATAAAATTGATTTACAAATACTTTGACATGAAAGTTCAAGCACAGTATAAGTAATTACCCAGTAGCGTCACTTAAACGTCAGTGTCAAAAAAAGCGACCATTCTATTTGATACCCTTACGGAAATGCAATGTAATTTACAGCTGGGTAGGTATCAAACAAAAGAACAAATGTGACAGTTATACTCGAGTGACGCTACTGTGTGATTCTTATACTGTGGTTCAAGTATGTATCTTGCCAACTTAGTATTTTACAGGGAACTTACGTTTTATACCAACAACTTTTGCAACTTTTTGTTCTTAAACTAGGAGTAACAGTTGTCGGCCTGTTGTAGGTACATTGACAGTGTAATACTAAAACAGAAATTAATTTGGTTGGCTTAGGACAAATAACCATTTTTAGTAACAAATTTGTTTACAAGTTTAAAACTGACCGAAATTGTCACATGAATTACGAAAGGTGTTAACTTTTAGGTTTAAATTGAAGGCTTGTGTAGAACCGGCTGTCAAACAGCCAATAACTTTGCGAGTTTTTGGCGGGCACTCCTCTAGTTCAAAAATAAACTATTTCATTATTTTAAAAACCTAATTCATCTAAACGACGTGACGAGTTGTTTTTACAAATGACTTTGTTTTTAGGGATAACATCATAATTTGTTTACGGAAAAACGAAATTTGCGGGTAGTTCCTAATGACCCCAACAAATTACGATTATTAACAATAATCGATTAGGAGTTGAGTTGTAACAACCAGAACCGAAAGCGTGATTCTCTCCCCGCTAATTACGAAACCTTAACAAGTACGAAACGAAACCATAGTCATCGGGAAAAAGAAGCACGTAAGGATTTTCGAATTAATTACAAGGCCGGCCGCTCGTGTAATCTTAATAAGCCGACTGTCAATGGCAATTAGCAATTCGCGGACGAGGAGAACATTCCGTCCAGGCTGACCGTTGTTCGTTCATCTTTACTACTAGTTTTATTCTGAAGGTCAAAAAATACGAAACAATCATCTTTACCGACAATGAGACAAATCGTCAATTCCTACGGTCAGCATCGTGTAATTGTACATACTTCCGCTGTGACGGGTCGGAAAGGGGGCGGGGGGGGGGCGAGTCAAATTACCAAAAAATTTAAAGAAACCTTCGATTGCAACTTAATTTCTTTTAAATTAGATACTTACATTTTATACAAGGTGAACAGTATTTGTTGTAAATGGCAACATTTTTGTTTCTCGGAAAAATTTTACAATAAACATAATACATGGTGAAGAATTCGTGTTGGTTACACTTACAAAAAAAATCCTATTTAGCAAATATTATTCCAGCCACATTAATGCATTACCCCTAATTCCTAATCTATACAACTTATCACTTAAGAAAGTAACGTTGATTGACCTTAGCGAGGCCGAAAAATAACCCAGTTACGCTTTCATTGGCTTCAAGACTTTCATAAATCATTTGACAGAAATCCAACGAAGCTGTTTCCGTTGATAAACATAAAAATTTGTAACGTTAGGCCACGCTCAAATGGCACTCCTGGTTCTCTGCCGTCATAAATAAGTCAGCGTAACATTTTAGCTTCGTGTCGGTTCAGATTTTTGTATGAATTGGTCACACTAAATTTTAGAACATGTCAGTTATAGAAAAGCCAGTGGAAAGTAGTTCGCTTTGTTTGCTTAATGTTTCAGGCCCAACTACCGGATACATTAAAATGTCAAGTAGGCACTTGCAGGGTTGAGTTATGTAGAGAGAGTCAGGAAAGATTCAAATTGCGAAAGCCACCCGCCGATCCTTGTCTGACAAGTTAATTGGAGTTTTCTTAATTTATGATATGGGACAGGAAATGGGGAGTAGGCGTGATTTTGGGCGAGGGCAGCGATTATTGGTCCGGGGCTGTTTCAAAATTTGCTTGCGGAGTCCGAGGGAGGAGATTAATTTCTTAGTTGGGAAGAACGAAGCTCCGGAGGAAAACAGAAAGGTCGCAATCTCTCGAGCGAACGGTTGAATTCTTTAAGCGAGTTCTCTTTTAGTGCTTGCAGTCATTCTCTCATTTCTCTCATATGTCTAGTTAAATCATTTTATTGCGGTACGGTTAAAATACAGTGTGTTAAGAGAAAAGGCAATTAAACAAACAAAACCACGAATACGTACGGATTCACGCCGCGGATGTACCTAAACAAGTGTATGCGTGCGGATATTGTGTTCATCTCGGGTACGCGGATAGGTAATTTACCAAAAGAATTGAGTTACAACAACGTAAGGCCAGGTGTTGCATTGACGATCACGAGTTATAGCATTATAAGGTTTATCGCGAGTTCCGCAAGGGTCGGATCAGAACGTAGGTCAGTAGGGTATTTCCTTAGCGCCGGCAGTAAATTCTAGGTAGTCCTCTAGCCGAGTGTCTAGACGGGTAGGGTAGCGCATGCCTAATTGAAGTAATAAAACCCTTTGGGTGACCCTTTTGGGAGTTCTCAGCAAGTTCAGTTTTCGGTCCAGTCAATTAATTCGGCAATAAGTTTAATTGGACAGTTTTCTTGGATATTTAGTTGTGCATAAAAGTCAATAAACAAGGTGGCACGTCGGCGTGTTATTGAATTTAAGTTCCATAACTTGAGGAATATGGTCGGCGCAAGACATGGATCAACTAATTTTTCACTTCGAAGAGAATCTGGAATATCAGATAGTAGATAATCAATTGCTGTCTCAGTTACTGTACCATTTCTGCCAATGGATACCCTTGTAGGTTATTTAAGTGTCGAGTTAAGGTGAGATGCATCAAGTATAGTAGTTCCGTGTTCACGTTCCTTTTGAGGGAATTAACATTGAGGTCCCCGGCAACCATTACAAAATCACTGTTTCATATCACTCTGTTCAATATTGCCGAAAGGTTATAAATTATAAATCGAAGTCGCCAAAGTGAAACCTCAAAATGTCTGAATCCAGCCGGCACATGACTTTTAATTCCATGGCCTTCTGAGGATGACTTTAAATCTGGATCACTTGATAGATAAGCATGAATTAATATTATTTTTTGTACGCGTCGCAATCCTACAATTTTTTAATCTCGTTGTTGCACAAAAACGAAAGCAAAGCCGCATTATTTCCCGCTTTCGCTAATCTTCAAGCCAGAACAACACTAATTAAGAGGTATTCCGTCCACGGGCGTAAAAAGCGTCGACATAACGAACCGAGAATTTTAAGAGCGTGCTTATGTAACTAACACTCAAGGCATTTCCAAAATTAAATTGTGAATTTAAAAGAGAAACTTAATCGAATGCATTGAATTGAATTCGTCCGTTTAAGTGCCGGTTTATTTTTGTCGTATCGATTGCGGTCTTGGTGTGAACGGACTATTGTTTATTCGGAGCAGGTGATTTTAATTATTATTATTATTTTTTTAATTTGCGGAAGATAAATTCGTCCCCTCTCCTTATCGCACCTTATCTAATCTCGCTCTCTCTTAAAAGATTTGAGGAATTATACAAAAATTGTTGCTCGTTAATTACAACACCGCACATATTCAGCTGATGACGTGCGTGGTGTTACTCATTTTTCCTCAGCCACGTCCAACTTGGCTGTTCAACCCAAAACAAAAGTGAACTTGTTGTCTCTCGCTTTGTTACACACGGCGACAGGTGAACTTTTTTTTGTTATTTTATTTTTACGTCGGGGATTACACGTGCTTTTTAAAAAAAAAAAAAAAAGAAATCAATAGATGCACACTTGTAACTTCTCTTTTTTTGCTTTTTTACCTGAGCAGTGCCTCACACGTCACCTAGGCAACGACGTGATGCGCTTTGGTGCCGCATTAAAAAAAGTTAAAATAACGCACGGATATGAACGGAAGGAAGCTGGCAAACAATATTTATCAGAAGTACTCTCAACTGGGCGTAATCAATATTTAATATCATCCGTTGTAGACGCAGAGATAGCACGATTGCTTTCGATCAAAATAAAATCAACATTTTTAATTTTTCACTAGTTATGTTGTTATCACACGCACGATCTGTCAGGTAATACACTCCAAAAATGCGATAAACATTTTCAAAATTGATTGTTCTCGGAAGTTATTTATTCAAAACTACTTTTGCGAATTCTTTTTCCTGGAAAAAACGCAGAATTGAATTTTGAAGTTCTGTGGAAGGTATGATTTCTCCTAGGTCCCTAGGATTACTCGTAAGTCTCTGTGGTATTATCTTATAAACTTACAAGAAATCATATCATACTGAGAACTTCAAAATTCCACCTTTTAATAATTGACTTACAGGCTTACACATCTTACGGTTGCTATGGATATGAGCAGAATCCCTCCATTAGTCTGCTCTGTTTCAACAAGCACCGGATACTTTAAAAATGTCAGCCTGGGCACTTGGAAAGTTAAAATTATAAAGGGTTCAATTGCGACAGACCACCCGCGAGTTGTATCTGACAAGCTAATGGGGGGTTGAGTAGGCGTGATTTGGAGATAGAAGCAGTGATTATCATTGGCTGCGGTTGTTTCAAAAAATTATCTTGCGAAGTCCGAGGGGGCGGTGGGTTAATTTTTACTTGGAAAGAAACAGGCCGAAAAACAAACAGAAACGTTATGATCTCTCGAACGAGCGGTTGAATATTTTAATTTTGACTTCGCGAGTTTCTTTTAGTGCTTGCAGTCATTGTCTCATTTTCTCATATTTCTAGATAATCATTTATTTCGGTACGGTTAAAAATACTGTGTGTTGAGAGAAAGGGCAATTAAACAAAACCACGAATACGGTCGGATTCGCGCCGCGGGTGTCTAAACAGAGTGCGCGAAGTGAAGTGAGTGCGCAACTCGCGGATACGCGAAAAGGTAATTTGCATTTACTTGTATGCTTCGTCACAAATTTAGTGGTATATATATATTGCACTTGTATAAATTTTAGTCAAATATTTTTATTTACATTGGTTTACAAGGTTCTAAAGTTGCGTCGGACTTATTATTGTCGTTCATATTTAATTGTATGTTAAACTTTGTAAACGTTTGTTTGTTTTTATTTTACTTATTGGATTAAAGTCGATGAACTTGACACTTACCCAAAAAAAGTACACGTAAACAAACACGAAAGCTCTATGAATAAGAGTATTAAGATAGAAGTAATTAATTGAAAGATTCGTATATCATAAGAAGTTCGTATACCTTAATCTCCTTTGGGCTCGTATGTATAGTCAGAGTAGGCGGGCAAGCAAGAAAGCAAGGAATTACAAGGAAGAGACATTACTTTTCATTCTGACTGTACATCTGAAATTGCTTTGTCCTTTTCTGTGTAATGAAAACCGTCGCATTGCGGTTCCGATAGAATTTTTAAAAACTCGGCTAATTTAAACCTCGGCCACACAAACCTCGTCGGCAAGTTTTATTTTATTACATTACAGCCGTCCCAAAACAAAGTGGCGTTCAATTCTCGGACGCGGACGGGCCGCATGGCTTTAATAACCGAGTTTTATCGTCCTGGAAGTCGGATGTTGTTGATTCAAGGTTCATTAACTGCGGAAATCGACATAACGCGCGTGGCTTACTGTTTTAAACACATATCAAAATGCATAATCATAAGAACCGCAATGAATAGACCGGGCGGAATGTTGAATAACGCAAATTATCAACAATTTGAAAGATGAAATTGGAGAAGGCGAAAAAAAATTGTTTGAAAAGTTCCAATTTGGAAAGCGAATGTATTTATGCAGCTCACGTCTATTTCGGCTGCATAAATGCGCATATTTAGCCAAATTACGTCAGCGTTCTACATTTTTCTCTGAACCGTGTCGTCTGCACTGAGACAATAATTTTCAGGAATGCGACTGTTCTGAAGACACATAGATACCTGTACCGCATGGACCGCTAGTTTCCTTATTTTTTATTATTTCTTGTTATTGGAAAAGTTTGGCCATTTCATTTTGTATTGGAACGGATTTTAGGTGAAATACGTGGATTTGTTCAAGAAATCTTGGAGTAAACTATGTATGTAAGTTTATAATTGGTAAATCAACTAAAACCCAGATATACGATCAATCATATTTAAAAATGAACAGAATTAAAGAAAAAAAAAAAACTACTCATATCTATAGGTACATTTATTATGTATCTATTTATTTTTTCCCTCTGTATAGGTATTAAGCATGTAAGGAGTGATCAAATGAAAAATGAATTAGAGTTAGTTATGCAACCAAACACGCATGTGTGCATTTAATTCATCGAACGTTCCTTCAGTCACTTTTGACGTTTCTATTTGAACCTAACCTTAATTTGAAAGTAAGACATCCAAAGCATTTTATTAAAAAAAATAAAATAAAGTAGATGCGTAAAATAACCACTGCCCTACATCAAGATACTTTTAAACTCTACGAACAACTGCGTGACTAACGTTAAACAGCATTTCCGGCGTGTTATTTATGTCACAATTGACAATCAGTATTAATATGACATTATCCAAGATACCCATAATATAATTCGTTTTTATTTTTATCAGTGGTTGTACGTTTTTGATTAAAGCAGGGTGTTCGTTAATTCCTGTATTTCACGTGACCTGTGACGTATACAACCAACTATGTACTTGAAAGCTGTTTTACATGGTCGAAAAAATGGTCGCCTTGTCGTTGTTGGAAACGAAAAAACTGACCGCAGAACTGGTGAGAAAAAAATTGTGAAATTTCATTTCATTTAATTCTGACCGCGTTGCTGAAATGGGATTAAAGAAAAAATAAGTAAATAAAATATATGTGAAAGTACCGACTTTTACCAATTTTCCTCCTAAACTTGTAACTTCTGAATCGTTTTCAAAGGCGCAGTTGGTTTCCTGTCTTGCCGGCTTTATATGAGTACTTGACAGCTGACCGGAATAAAAATTTATTTACATTTTTGCATAAACATTTTGTGTGTTTTATAATGAACTTTCTTTTTTTTATAAATTCATTTCTCCTTTTACCTTTAAATAATTTCTCGTAGTTGAATTTGATTTCTAACGTAAGTTTTGGAAAAGAAAATTATGGATACTTAGGGAGTTTTCCACTAATGTCTAGGGGCCAAATTCATCGAAGAGTTGGCAACACTGCCGTGATATAAAGTTCTGTCTGAGATGAAAGAAAAAATCGTAAATGATGGTTTGCTCCATTTTTAGATATCTTCGATTTTTGTTGTTGTCAATGGACTACATACACGAGTGTGACGGTGACGTATTTGGAGTGGGGAATTTTTCCCAACAAACAAAAACACACCGATTTGACATTTTCCATTCCCACGTAACAATAAAATAAAGCAGGAATGGATCGACCTGATCATGTTAAGATTTTAATTGAAACATTAATCTAGTACGAATGAATTAGGTATGATTTTAGGCGTACTGCATCATGTTCACACAAACCTAACCTCAAACGTCAAGATTCGTAGTCATATGCTTCGATGTTTACTGTTTACCCTAGCAACCGTTGCTATTTGGAAAAGTTTTGACATTTGTACACACGTGGATAGTTTCGTGCAACTATGTTTTTTTTTACACAAACGTCATTAAACGACACTTGTCACATCTGTCACAGCCATTTGTCACACTAAAAAAATACCGTCGACTCAAACGAAACGCGATTTTTCTACAGCAACTTGCGTTTAAGGCGTTGACAAAAAGAAGAAGGTGTGGTCCGATCAAAAAAACAATCGAATCCGAACTGTCATCGTGACTTCGCCAAAAAAAAAAAGTAATTCGGAATGAAAAAATAAAGAGTGAACAAGAAAAAGTGTTACGTTTAATTTCGTTTTCAACTGTTCGCAGCCGGAGCTCCATTTTGTTGATTTCAGTCGGCCATCTTGTTTTACGCAAGTCATTGTCAAAGATGACGTTAAGAAATCGTCAAGGACAACTAACTACTTAAAATAACGACTCGGCCATCTTTTCTTTTTGCAAGTCAATGTAAGAAAGCAAAGAAAAGAATAATCGCAACAATGAGTCGGCCATCTTGTTTACAGAAAGTCAATGCGAAAAATGGAGTTAAAAAAGAGATAGAGTGCGGTATCGTCAAGGACAACTGAATGAAAATGTGAATTTGTGATAACAGTTAAAGAAAGCGAGCAAGCAAAAAAATAATTAACATAATGAGTTGGCCGTCTTCTTTTTGCAAGTCAATAGAATTAGAGAGAGATAGAGTGCGGCATTCAACTAAATAAAAATGTCATTACAGGTTTACAAAAAGAGATAGGAAGCTAAAATTTGTAAGAAGAGTGAAATAAAAAAACAATATCGAATAAATTATAAATAAGCTGTCACTTTGACATCTGTCGAACGAAATTCACACGTGACACACTTTCGAGCTTGTTTCTGTCTAATTTTTTTCAAAAAATCATATTTATAATGAAGGGTGTCCTCGATTGTTTCACGTAATTATAAATGAACTGTCATTTTGACATCTGTCACACGTGACACATTTAATAAGGACCGTCGAGCTTGTTTTTGTTTAATTTCTTTCAAAAAAAAAACTTATTTAAGGGTGTCTTTGACCACAAATGATTTGTCGCTTCGACATCTGTTAAACGTATTTATAAAATAAAAAATAAATAAATATAAAAATAAATCTCATTGAATAAAACTTAAAAAAAATAAAAATTAAAAAATCTCATTGAATAAAATTACAAAAAATAAAAATTAAAAAATTCTCATTAAATAAAACACTTTCTATAAAATTACAAAATTATAAAATTAAAAAAATTATAAAAATTAAAAAAATAAAAATTAAAAAATTCTCATTAAATAAACAAACTTTCTAAAATTAACTTTAGGCAATTTTTGGCGTGGACAAATTTATAAAATTAAAAGAATCTCATTGATTAAAATTAGGAAAAAAAATACAAAAATAAAAAAACATTAAATAAAATTATAAAAATTAAAAAATTCTCATTAAATAAACAAAAAAGATTTAATATTTGTGCAATTTTTGACGAAAAATAAAAAGACGATCGACAAATTTATAAAATAAAAAAAATAATGAAAATTAAAAAATCTCGTCAAATCAAATTACAAAAAAAATAAAAAAAACATTAAATAAAATTATGAAAATTAAAAAATTCTCATTAAATAAAAAAACTTTCTAAAATTAAGATTTGATATTTGTGCAATTTTTGACGAAAAGTAAAACAAAAGAGGATCGACAAATTTATAAAATAAAAAAAAATAATGAAAATTAAAAAATCTGATCAAATCAAATTACTAAAAAATAAATAAAAAAAACATTAAATAAAATTATAAAAATTAAAAAATTCTCATTAAATAAAAAAAAAACTTTCTAAAATTAAGATTTGACATTTGTGCAGTTTTTGACGTAAAATATAACAAAAGACGATCGAGAAACAAAGAAAATTTATAAAATTACGAAAAAATTAAAATTAAACAATTCTCATTAAATAAACAAAACTTTCTAAAATTAAGATTTGAAATTTGTGCAATTTTTGACGTAAAATAAATCAAAAGACGATCTAGAAATAAAGAAAATTGATAAAATTACAAAATAAAAATAAAATAAATTTAAAAAATTAATATAAAAATATAAAAAAAAGTTAAGTTCAAAATCGGTAGATCATAGATCTACCGAATTATCGGCAGAGTTGGCAGCACTGTTCGACAATGTGGATTTGGCTGATTTCTTTGTTGCCAATAGTAAAGCTGAAACATCACTAACAAGTCGCCAATCAAAAATTTAAAAATTAATCTGTTTTTTTTTCTTCCTTGAAAATACCCATTTTTACCCACGTATTTCTTTTACCCGCAAGGTTGCTTAAATTATCCGTAATATGTCATATGACAACGATGTTTACTGTTTACCTTAGCAACCGTTGCTAGGGCAACGGACAATGGACAGCATAAGTGCTGATGTCACAACTTTTCCATTTGGAAAAGTTGTGACGTCAACAGAAAGTATTTAAAATTAAAACTTATTTACTTACAATAATTACCTCTGTGATATATTTTTGAATAAATGAAATAACAACTTTTTGATTAGAGACAATTTCTAAATCTGACTCACAATCAGAGGATTCAGATAGAAATCTTTTGCTGATTCATAAAATTCGATGGCGATCATCTCGAATCTTTTCTTTAGAACTCACGTTATTATTTCTACGGAGAACGTCCTCTCATTTTTTTTGGTTAAAATTTTGAGTTATTCAAAAATAAATCGGGGCTCCATCGACCGATCGTGTTGGTATACATAGTATTAAGGCGTCGGCATTATCCGCTGCCAATTTTGATCGAATTAAATATCACGTTTTCTTCTGACACGTCAGTCTCCATAATAGAACACAAATCACAAACTCGCACAATTATTTTGAACTTTACGTTGACCTTGTGTCCCAAACCTACGTCAACAATGTTAAATTAAAAACCGGAGGACGAATTCGCACGACAAAACTGCATACTGTTGTATTATTGCCTATACAGATTTAAACAACAATTTTATTAATTCTCTTTTTTATTTAAGAACCACCACAAATTTTAGTAAGTAAAAGAGTCGAGGGTAAATGATAAAAGTATGGAAAAATGAATAGATGAATAACCGGAAATTTTTCTCCGAGACTAAAATAGATAACTCCCGATTTGATCTTGCTTTAACTTTGCTTAATATTTTTTGGACTACTGAAATGAAGAGGTTAAAGAATAATGATGAATGAAGTCATAGCCAGTGAGCGGCCAGTTTTATTTCACTCATTTCATTTCATTCTTTATTGATATGATCACTTGCTAATTTACAAAAATTAGGTGTGACATGTCAATTGCAAAATGTTGAATAAGAATTAATTACAGACATTGTATACACATTAAAGTATCAAAAGATAGTAACAGAACACACGGTTTTTGATATCAGAAGTAGACAGTCTGCCTTGAATAAGTCATTTACAAGATGTTGAATGAGTGTGAATAAGTAAACATAAAATAAATGTACAAATAAAATAACTTTGATTCAACGGTTAGAACCTAAGGCCTTCCGCTCTCTGGTCATGACGACTATCATATATGCAAGGTCGGAATTTTTTAAGACTGTGTAATTTCTACATAGAATGTTGGCACGTCGTCTTAAGTTTAAATTAGTAAAGTGTTAAAATCGCAAACGCAAATATTAAGAAAACAGCTTCTGCTTTCCTTCGCCGATGTTATTTTACAATTTTCCCGGACGCCGACGTTGATATTATGAAAAGGGAAAAACCCCCGCCTCGAATTCTCGGCGCAAATTAGAATTTTCGCTAAAATGATTCACCGAAAATTATTTTTGCGCGTTTAAAAAATTCCGGGCAACAGAGCGGCAGCTACGTTTTAATTTGCAGTGCGAATTTTTTCCCGCTCGACTTTGTTGTTGTGCTTGAACAGCGGTACGCCTGTAGATAATAAAGCGAAGCGTCCAAAGAATGCGAACAAAATAAATAAATAAATACCAGCGCAGCGGAACAAAACGGTTTCAGTTTATCAAACTTAAATCAAACAATATCTTCTAAGCTGGGCTTGTAATATTTCATAAATTTTCATGAATTACTGAAAATTTTGAGTTTTATGTTATACAGGATGGATAAAAAAATTAAGGAACATCAGTTGTAGAGCTGATGTTATGAATTACATTTTTACACTGACGTAAAGAGAAGGGCACACTGACGAGAACGTTTTAATTTATCAAGTCGACAAGTGTTACATATATCGGACTCTAGAGATGTGAACGCACATTGTGGGTGGCGGGAAAGAGGACGAGGCACCCGAAAAAATACATTTCCACACACACACACACACACACACACTCAGATATGTAGATATACTCGTCTGTCATATGTAACTCTGAAGCAGATGGCTTTTATACGCGTTTTTATGAGATGTTCAGTACACGTGTGGAATTATGTTTAAAAAAAAAAAGGCCACTAAAAAGCAAAAGTATTAACTCAAGAACAGTTCATTGAATTGAAATATCCTTCAACAGAACTCACACTAATAAACTTATTACCATTATGCTACCGCAATAAATAAAAAACTTTAAACTAGCCGATTCTTTCCGGTTAATTTGCAAATGCAATTAACTGCGAGATAAACCGCCCTAATTAAAGTGCATCTCAACTTATTCGATGACACTCGAAACGATGCGACCATCTCCCCCACGCCCCCAAATTGTTTGACGCCCCAATTTAGGACATCGTTGCAACGAAAAACGATGCAAAACGTATATACAAAAGACGTCACTTCCTCGCCCACGCGGCGAATTCTGTGAAACTACGTTTGTTTTAAACTTGAATAAATAATTAATTCATCGGCGTCAATTCTGCTCGCGTGGCCGACAACGGGCGTTTACCCCCCTGGAGATGTGACTCACCTGGAAAACCACCCCAATTACCATGCAAAAGTAACGTGGGAATTGGAACTCTGAAACTCGACGAACAAAGAAGCGATTTTTATTCAACCTTTTTTCTTTGGCGATCCAGAATTGATTTCAAGAAATCCGTCTAAATAAAGATGCAGACATTCGGCAGAAAACTATTCGAAATTATTCTATTTAGCGTAAGGCCCGGCGCACATTTTAATTAAGGCCCGCTCTATCTTTATCGTTTCTTTTTATTCATTTCCTCGCGGAAACGGCATTCGCAACTTCGCAAGTGATTGCGGTCAGAAAAAAAAATTCATCACAATTCATGATGAAGGTTTTCATGGGACCGTGCACATGCAAAATACTACTTCGGCGGATGTTTGCGGAGGTATTGACTTTTCTCGGTCTTGAAATAGCCACACCGCACCGGGCGGTTAAGCAAAGCGAACAATTAGCGGCAGCTCGCGTAACGAGGAAGTGTTTAGCCGTGGCTTGTAAAAATAAACAAACAGATGAAGCGACAGAAACGTCCGCGCGGACCCCCAAAACAAACACGTCGGGTTTGTTTTTGTTATGGTGTTAGAAATGGGGGACGACTGTTAATGTCCATAAAAAGAAGTTGACGATTAAAAAATAAACTTTCGATGTCTTATCCTATCTCACTAATTTAGTTGTCAAAACTACTCTCATTTGATTTCAACGACAACGTTCATGGCAGTCGGATGGCACAAGGAAATGTTAAGAAAAAACAAGTCGTGTGTTTGCTTAAAAATTGTAAAAACGAAAAATCCACAACTCTACAATCTAATCAATTCAGCGCCATCTACTATCAAAATGACAAACAAAATCTAAATGTAAATATTATGACATGCTGGTACTGCGGGTGCGTTCGGAAACAATATTCCTTCAATAGTATATCAGCATCTCTCGTGTACAATTCATTTTTTTACTGCATGCCGATCGATCGATCTTTTCTCATTTTTTCGTAAATTAATAAATAAAGAAGATATTTTCATTTTTACAAAATCATCAAGGGTAAGCGTGCTTTAGAAACAAAACATTTGCAAATCGTTCTGTTGACAGACTATTGTTTTTGAAGTTTGTGGTTTATTTTATTTTTTTCGCAGATTTTAGAAAACCAAATCAGACGAGGGCGCAAATAAACGCCCCAGTTATGAACAAAAACCCGTTGCTATGGAAACAAGGTTGAAACGGTGGCGGATTTGTTTTTCAAAACAAAACCGGATTGTTGACACTAACAGTGCAGATGTCAAGTGAACAGACAATAGCTAGATTTTTGGCATTTTGACTTTAAGATGTGGCACGTTTTCTGTGCTCGCCAGTGTACACAGTAAGAAAAATAATTTCGAAAATTTTCAATACAGTTGTAAAATCAACATTCGCATATGTATTTCTGAATAAAGTTGCTGATACAATTGTCTACGTCAATAAATTAGATCGAACTGTCAGTATGGTGATACGTAATTATTTAAAAAGTTAACTTTCTTGTTGAAAATGTTATTGGCTCATCAAGAGTAGTATTGTTCAAACAAAATGCGCGATAAGGGCAAAACATTGTGCTTTAACGATGGAAGTACACAACGAAGTTACAACCATAATTATGATGGCGCCATCTATTACTGCTGTGTATAAACCTACCGCGTGATTTTTAAAAAAAATTTATCAAGTCTTACCATGGCGTCACTACGACATTCGATTTCCTCTCGTCGAGACCTTTCATTTGATATGCGACACGACGGGTTTATCTCTTACGCGGCGATTTTCGATCACGGCACCGCCATCTTTGATTCTAAGATGGTGTCGACATGACAGGCGAGGTCCTCTCGTCGAGACCTTTCATTTCATTTGCGACACGAAGGGTTTTTCTCCTCGAACAGAGCGTCTCCCCCATAAAATGTTAAGCTCTTTCCACTCGTTTATCCGCCTACTCGACATAGTGCTATCGCACTCGGAAGGGGAGACGTCTCTTTTCTGGATGAGTGTACGGTTTAACTGGACCGGGGACGTTGCATTTAATTTTGACCGACTGCGGATTTTCAGCGAAAGCCCCTGAAGTGCATTTTCGATTTAAAAAATTCGCCGTTTGGTTATTTATGGTGCAATCGGGTAGAAACAGGTGGCGTCGCGAAGATGGAGGATGGAGCTATCCTCCGATTGAAACACCTCGACGATATCTCTTCCGGTTCCGGAGAAATAATTTTCCTTTCCGGAGCGTTATTTAACCGGAGCCAAACTCTAAGCCCTCTTAAGCCGGCCCTGAGCGTCCTATCGGAACGGGCGGGGCCTCAAAAGACTCAGGAGAAACTAATCTAACAGCCGACAAAAGGGCGTCCGCCTGGGATTAATAGGGCGCCGTCGAGATGGAAAAGAATCAGAAATTTCCAATGAAAATAACGTTCTCCATTTAAAATACATTGGGAGCCCCGCGCCGATCGGACGCATAGCGTCGGCTTACTGTGAGGACGAGGTGGAAACGGCGGACGGGGGTGGGGGCTCTGGCCTCGGCCAGATCCGTCGGTAATTTTGGCGGGGGCGGCCCCCGAAAGTCGCCCCACCCTTTTGCGGGAATACGGTCCGGTGGTCCGTTCTTCAAGCGCGCGGCGGCATCACGTTCCTCGTAATTTTCTGCCATACAATGACGTGCGGCTCGATTCGATCCGAGCCCCCCGAGGTACCGTAAATAATTCTCGAAAAAAGCTTACAAGTTTGAAAGCTTTCAAAAAAATCATATCTCCCCATCCGTGATATAGGGCCGGACCGGGCCCCGGAGGCTACATATCCGGAGAGGTGCTGTTGTCTGTGAGAGAGTTTAAAAAAATTCTGGCGTCGAATTTTTGAAAAAACTTCTGGCGTCGAATTTTTGAAAAAACTTCGAAAAGGTGTGAAAACGTCGGTTTTCGAGCCCTAACAGAAATCCATGGCCGGACTCGGGGCAGAGCGTCCTAAGGTATAAACAGCTACCGACATTACGTCTACGCTCCGAGTTTGGTCCGATTCGGTCAGTAAATAAGGGCCGTGGAATTTTTTGAACGCCGGAAAAGGACAATCTTTGGAAACCACCATACAAAATCCTTTCCCCCCGGCGTCTGATCGCGAAACGGACGCCGCCGTCGTTTTTTTTGTCTTTTTTACCCTACGATGCCGAAAGGCCCGTCGCGATTCGACCACGTCCAAGGGTCGAAAAAAATTCCCGAAAAGAGGTCTACAAAAGTGCATCTCCCGACGTTCCACCCCCTGGCTCCCCACAGCGACGGGTGATCGCTTCGCGATCGTCACCAAAAATCATCCCAAGGATCCATCTAGAAGGCAAATTTACGGATTTCTATAGAAAAATTTCTATCGTCCGCAATATCGAGAAAACACGCAAAAACCGGCCAAAAAGGGTGTTTTTCGGGGTGCATTCGGAAACGGGGGCGAAATCGAAAAATAGATGGCGATGAAAAGTTGCCGAAGAGAAAATTCCGTCGAAAGTATTCTTTCGGTATTACGAAATTGAAGAGACACCAATTACCAACGAGTAAAGAATATCAGGAGAGAGTCATCTGGTTTCTCGTCCAATCTGGTCACTAAATATGGCGGCGGTAAGTCACAGGCGCACACAAGCACTTTACAAGATTCTGGAAGTCTGGAACGACAACGAACCACACAGTTTACCATTGTTCATAAAACAATTACTGCATTAAATTTAACTAAATAAGATCCTAGAAACGCCAATCGCATACTAGACTCTGGAGTTCTATCACAAAGTGCTTGAAACTTGAAAGGAACTTACTTACATTACGCTTGTCGCGCCACTGATCATCGAAAAATTCTAAAACTAACCTAAAAGTCGTTCACTTTTTAACTGAAGTCTATAATAACACATAAATGTTACACGTAAGCTCATTCTACACTTAGATACAAACACAAAATCCGGCAATTATTTTTCATTTATAGATGTCGACAAACCATCATATTGGAGAAACTGATCGACCGCAAAGTGGTAACTTCCGCCAAATGTAATTGCATTCTCCCATGCTGTATCTTTCCCCCTTGCCAATTACAAAGCTGACATTTTTTCTGGCAACACTGCATTGAAGACAGTTCACGTCTGATATAATTAGTGTGTGTTTACGTACAGACAATTTAATCTGTTTAATGTTTAGTTATGTCCGTTTAGGGAACTCATAAATACTCTGCTCCGATCATGTAACGTCGACATATTTATTGCCTACGCATAAATATTAGGTAAGATCAATAGCATCACGTATACTAGCGTTGCTGCCAAGTTTCCAGAAAATACTTTTCTTCATAATACTCGAAAACGATTACAATTTAGGGCAACACTTTTTGACTAGTATTTTGATCCAAGCTACCGCCGCGCCGTGTGTGGATTATTGCACTCGAGTCCGTGACACCCTGTATTTCCTATTGCAATCTATAAATCCTGCCTAAATTGATAATATACAATATACATATTTTGAAATACTTTGTCCATTTTTTGCGTTCTATCATAAAGTCAGTCAATTAACTTTACGTCATACCTCGAAACTACTGCAACAAATAATAAGCACCTGGACGACAGGCTCAGGTTACCTTGGAAACATCCTTGCCAACAGCGCGACCTACACGCGTCAGACCGACTATTTAATAACTAGAGGTGGGCGATACGGGAAATTGTGTATCGAATTTCGATACGATTTCTGTATCGATACGTATCGATATATCGAATATCGATACGTATCGAGTATCGGCTACCGATACGTATCGATATGTATCGAAATATTGGATTGATATGTATCGATATATCGATACGTTTCGAAATATTGAATAGAGGTTTAAAACTATGGTGCAAAAACCGGTTAAGACCAGTTTTTCAAGTCTCCAGAAAATTGAAATAAACTAAATATCTTCTAAAAGGTAAAGTAAAATGAATTTAGTTTAAGGTTATAGCTTAAACTTATGATAAGAAATCCGATATTTCGATACGTATCGATATTCGATATCCGATATTTGGATTCGTATCGATATTTCGATACGTATCGATATTCGATATCCGATATTTCGATACGTATCGATATGCGATACGTCGATACAGCTGAAAATGTGTATCGATACAGCTGGCGTATCGATACGTATCGATATATCGATACATCGACCCAGCCCTATTAATAACATCATTTAAAAGCAGGTCGCGAATCTTAATTGCTTTACATGTATTTACCGAGAGATTACTCAAAGAACGCTCTCACTTTCACGTGCCCGTGAACGAAATTCGCGCCGTACAACTCCATTTTAAGCTAAAGTTTCGATTTCTTTTTTTTTTATTTATTTATTTACATATTTAGAACTCCGTCATCGCTTGATTAAGTAGTAATACTCCGGCAATAAAAAAAGGTTTTTTACATCAGGTTTTCAAAACGCATTGCACGATCCAATACTTATTGAAATGTGTTTCGCGGAAAACATTTCCACGACGTGATTGACAACAAATAAATCCCGTGCAAATTTATTCACGTTTTTCATTCGAAATCGAAACGAATGGGTTTTCCACGTGTGCGTCGCGTCGCCGTCGCCTCGCTTATTTATTTTGTTAAATAAAAAAATAGTCACTCTAAATTTTAAGTTTGGTGAAAACTCATGGGATGCAAATTGGACGAGCGACGCGTCGGTCTTGTATGTATGTAGTAGGCGAGAGCAAGAAACACGAGCGTTTGGGTAGAATAAATTCCCTGATGAATAACTGTTTATAAATAGCGGCTGATTTACAACAACAGACTTGTTCTTATTCGTTCAATTGCCCATGACATAATCTGAAATATTCTGGAGTTTCCCCGTCCCGTCTGTCTCAAAACTGCACTAGCGAAGAATTTTTTTAATCGTGTACGCTCGGAAATTTGCTTAGCACTAACGACCACAAAAAAATATTTTTTTTTACCTGCTACTGTGATCTTGGAAATTGCCTCCATCCATAAGTCGTAGTTTGGCGAAAAGGACGGCCGAAACGAAAGGCACTTCCAGCAGCTCCTCGAGGCACACCTCCACCTGGAACTTGTACTTCTTCTTCTTGGTCATGAACGACGCCATAGTGGCGCCGCGTCCGTTTGTCATATAGAACACCTTAGGGCATTGCGTCGAAGGGCACGGCGCGTTGCCCTTTAACGCGGCACTTCGAGGATCGGTCCTTTTAAGGGAAAAACCACGTCCACGTGAAGTCCATCTGAAACGAGGAATGCGTAAGCTTGCACATGTACGCTAACGATATCATTATCACTTGATAATCTTATCGATAAATATTGAAAGAGAATGCGTGTGATTTTTTCTTTTTTTAAATAAATCAAGGTTTTTAATATCGCAACGGTTGCGATGCAGAAGATGTAGTAGAGATAACATTGCGTCATTTACTTTTTTTATGCACTCGATATTTAGCAAAAATATAGTAAGGTCGTCAAACAGAAAGGAGACGATGCAATAAATATTGAACATGATGAGCATAATGGAGCAAAATTAAAAGAGAAATAAAAGACTGAAGCTAACAATGGAAGAATTGGATGGTAAAGATGATATGAAATTGAAACAGTGGAAAAAAACGACCAGAAATGAGAAATAAAAAGCACAATGAAAGCATCAAAAAGTTAATGGAATTGTAAACTCGAATTGAGCTGTTTAATGTCATTCGTTGACTTTTTTCACTTATGGTTACTCGAGATCATTTTTAAGTTGGTACCTATTACTATATGGCCACAGTATATAACTGTCACATCTGCCATTTTGTTTGATACCTACTGATTTGCAAATTACATTACGCTTGCATATAGGTATCAAACAATATGGCGGATCTTTTTGACACTGACGTTTAAGAGTCGCTGCTGCGTAATTATTTATACTGTGATATGACGATGGTTTAACGCAAGGGTATTTCCGCTCATTATAACAGATCCCTCAGTGGCTGGTACAAGGAGTTTTTACCTTTTCTTTTTGCAATAAACAATTAATTGAATCTAACTACCGTATTCTTATTTAAACGTAATTACACCCTGTTTACTGAAGCGATATAGCAATAAACACTCCCACAGTAGCCCGCGCGTCAATCGGTACAGTTGAGTTCCGGCGATACTTATCCAATATGAAGGTACAACTTGAAATTGTGTGTTACTTTGTAAAACCACCTTCTGCGCTATAACATGTTGCGCATAAAACTCTCCTACTTTATTTTATTACTATATCTCTTCAGTAAACAGAGTATAGTTCCTTTGATCTCTCAAGTTATTCGCTGACGCACCAAAAAGAACTGAGTTACAACAACGTAAGTCCAGATTTGCAGCGATTACGAGCCATATTAGAAATATTATTATTTTATCTCGGATTCTGGGGGGCGTTCAACCGTAACACAATGACTAGGTCAACAGAATAGTTTCTTAGCACCGGCAATAAATCTAGGAAGTCGTAGACAGATAGGGATAGTGCATGCCGAATTGTAGTCATAAACCGTTTGGGTGACTCTTTGGAATTCTACGTAAGTAAACATTGTCGGACGAGTTATTTAATTTGGCAATAAATTTAATTTGTTTTTGTTTGGACAGTTTTATTCGGTATTTAGTTGTCCGTAAAAGTCAATAAACAAGGTGACACGTCGGCGTGTTACATGAGTAGAGTTAAAAAATATATTCGTTTTCGTTATTTTCATTGAATTCTCGTTTGCACTCTCCAAATTTAAAAAAAAAACCTCTTGTTTTTCGTACACTGTCTTCCAAATGTATTAGAACAGCAAGATAAAGGAAGTAAGTTTGTTGGGAATCGCAAATTATGCCATTTGCATTAGGACACTCTTGAATTTTACTTGACAATGCAAAGTTAAACCTAAAAAATACGAAATTAATAGCAAACAATTATATTTATCCTGACAGGACATAATTAGCTGCGTTTAAAAGTTTTGCACACGATTGAACTCGGGTCTCCGACCCCCGATTGTAACGCCGCCACTGATAAACAATTTCATTATTTTAAATTGGAGATCAGATGTTTTAAGATATTAAAAAAAGAAACATTTTTAAGATGTAGACGTAGATAATGAGTGACTCATTTTTATCACGCTTGGTTTATGATTATGAATTACAAATCATAAATTTTATATCGCACCGAAAAGATTAACAAAAAAAAAGTTTACAACAAGATTAAATCGACGCCGATGCACACACATACACAAAGCCCGTTATCTTCGCTAAAAATATGAATTTATTTAATCATCAACTACGATCCATATCCACATCTAGAACAAACTACTTTAAAACAAACAAGAATACTTTCAAAATTAAAAGTTTTTCTTTTAATCGTGAGTCATTTCGCTAATAATGTAATGGCTGTGAACTTGAGAGAGAAGTGTGGCGTAAGGCGTAAGTAAATTATAAACAAGTATTACGTTGTTGAATCGAATCAATACTCGTTTTCACATTTTAAAATGTTCAGGTCAAAACAAACATGAGCATTTATTTAACAAATAACTGGCCAAGAGAGACGCCGAGCCCCGTTACTCGTAAAAAAAATATGGATTTTAATCTAAAGCCGTGTTCACACTTCTTGCAAGATTACAATTATTGTAAGAACCGAAGGCGAACAAACTGTAAAGTGGAAAGATCCTTTAATTTAACGACGGTTGTTGTGATATTTTTTAAAATATGCTTTTCCTGCATTTTTTTTTTTGATGCGTGATAAATTCAGAAACTAAACAGTAATTTATCATGAATATTAATCAAGTGGGTACGGGCGGCGGGTTCTATATTAACTCGTTATCTCTCGGCCCGTTTTAACAGGATTGGCCAAAAACCACGTTTTGCATACAAAATGCTAATTCGGTTCGCTGTTAACTGTAGATTAAAAAATCATATTTACGGCCACGTCGCTCTCCATGATGAGAAGAGAACTTTAACTAACAAATGCCCCGCTTATAAACAAATAATTTACATACGCCAAAAGTTGCACACAGTCGTCGATCGATTTTAACGTGGATTTACATGCACGCCGCTTTTGTTACACATTATTTATGTTTTTAATAATTACAAGTTCATCGGTTTTGCCTGCGCTCTGTAAATACAGAATGTATAAACACGCTATCAATCATCGCCGGTTAAATATTGTTTTGAAAATCCGCAGCGTTTCTTTTTTGGCTAGATTCCAATATTGGAAAGCCGCTAAAATCTTTGGTCATGTTTTTCAAAAACTCGCTGCTCAAAAAATAAGATGCATTACTCTGTGATCCCGACTTTAAAAAGAAATATATAAGCGCGAAATAGTTTTATAAATTACTGGACGTTTTTAATACATATTTAAATTAAGGCCGGGTATCCACCGACACATTCGAAGTTCATGTGTTTGGTCCGTGCCACGTTACCTTCAACAGAAATAGAAAAATGCTATTTTAATTACCAATTAACATAACATTGTATACACTCCACTTATAATGTAAGCGTTTTACTTAGACAAACTACTAGAAATAAAATAAGTTAATTACACATGACGTTACAAAATGAAATCTTGGACTAATATACTGCACGATCAAAAAATATTTATTACCTAGTTTGCCATGAATCTGATGTTTAAAGTCAGTTTAATGGCAAACTTTTTCCGAGTCTTGTATAAAGCTACATCCACATCAGAGCAACTTTTGTGTTTCTGTTGCGTGTTTATTAAATTGTTCCCTAAAGGTTCCAGTTAGTTGCTTCTTGTTGCCGCTACAAAAACTAAATGTTGCACTGTGTTCCTTGTTTCCATTAAAAGCGGCAGAGATCAAAGAAGAAGAAGGAACTCTTGTAAACAAAGTTTACAACAAAATATTTTTCATGTCAGATTCTGGCATCTATCAAAATTTTTTCCAGCGACTTAACGAAACGAGAACACAGCCTGCTGTGACGTGGAAACCGAGTGTACGGATAATACATTACATTTGCATATACTTAGGTATCAAACAGTATGGCGACTTTTCTTGACATTGACGTTTAAGAGTCGCTAATGTTTACTTATGCTGTGTAAAAAGCTTCACGAGCTTGGGGCTTGAATGGTGAAAAAAAAAAGCTATTCAAGATGCAAAAAGCCCTTATGTTATTAGCACTGTTGCCAGACAGGCGAGAAATTCCCGTTTTAGCAGAAAATTTTAACGCGTGTGTGAGAAATTAGTTCTAAACATTGCCGCAAGTTTCGAGAGAAAGTTAGTTACCAGATCTAGTGACAAAATCACTACATTGACAATATTGAAGTATAGAAGCTATTCCAGATGCAGAAAGAAAACATGGACAGCCTTATGTTATACTAACACTGTTGCCAGACTTGTGGGAAATTCCCAGTTTAACGGGAAGATTAGGTCTAAGTTGTGGTAAAAATAATAATGAAATGATTGCAGTTTTCTGTAATCGAAATGTACGACCATTTAGCCCACCTACATTTTGAGAATTTTAGCTCTAGGACATTTTTTATGCTCGCCACTGTACATGTAACTTATGAATAAATAATCAAATTCAGTAACCGTCTGGGACTAGAGTTGCTCGGTCAACAACAACACACACAAAAAAAAACAATGAGTAAATAAATAATTAATTAATCGACTAAAACACACTTTGCATTAAAAGTGGACGTTGCCCTCGCGCAACGTTCATCATAAATAAGGGGGGCAGAGTCCCACAGAGTTCGGTCTGATTAAATTTGAGTAGGTAATTTTCTTTTTTATTAATATTAATGAAAATGTGAATTCATAAATAGGACGTTTTCTATGGGGTTCATGAAACCAATAAAATGCCGCGTGGAATGCACGAAAGAAAATACATAAACCATTCATAAAAAAAATACATAATAAGAAGATAACCTATTGAAATTCCAATAAAATCCATTATGTATTGTAAAGTGGGGAACAAAAAACCTAATTATATACGTATTGGAGATACTAAAAAAACTTAGCCTACGTTTGAATTGTTTTTTCCATAAAAATTACACGCCAGAATAATAATTAAACTAATTATAATCGCTTAAACGTGCAAAGTTTGGAACGACGCCAGGTGTAATTCTGTATTGGCGATTCAAGTTATTTATAATTTTTCTTTGATTACAAAAAAAAAGCCATTATTTTGCAAAAATACAACGGAGGCCAAACAAGTTCACCGCAACGTTTATTTCCTTCTCTTATTCAGACGTATCTGACTTGAACCTTTTTGGTGGTTTTAGTCCAATTAATTTTACCATTTTTACATTGTTTAAATGAATGGGCAATGTTTGGGAAAAAAAAGTGTATAAGCGAGGAAGCTCGCAGTACACAAATCGGAAGTAAGTAAATAGTTCGCAACCCCAAGAAGTTCCAGGTTGTAAACAGGGGGGAAAATAGACCCTGAGAACGAAATTACATAAACTAAAAAAAATACAGGTGAAGTTAACACGACGGAAGCGTCCCGCGGGGTTTCAATTAAGGTGTTTAATGAATTAATACGAACCTGCCTCACTCACATATGTTCGAAGAAAACGTTCGCAAATCGTCTCGTCCGTAATTAATATTCACTTCGACGCGAATACGAAACACCACAACACAACAGCCATTTGTCTAACATCAAACTGACAAGCGCTGACAAGCGACCGCAGCCAACATTACAATCGTGACATCACCGATACACAATCGTGTAGTGAGTTTAGAAATATTGGAGTGGCAGTTCCGGGAGATGATGTCAGCAATAGGAAGTAAGCGGATAGATGGCGCCACATATAATTGCATCGCACGGAGGTAGAAATATCTGGAGGAATATCTATAACATTAGTTTCTCGTCTAACCTGGTCACCAAATATGGCCGCTGTATGTCTAAAGGCACAGGCGCACGCAAGCGTTTTACAAAATTCTGGAACGTTCACAAACCAACAGTTCATCATTGTTTATACACGTACTGCATTAAATTTGACTAAATAAGATTCGAGAAATGTCAATTGTATTCTATACTCTCGAGTTCTATGACTTTTAAGTATGTACTTACGTTACGCTTGACGCGCCACTGAACATCGAAAAATTCCGAAACTAACCTAGAAATCATTCACTTTTTAAACTGAAGTTTACAATAACGTATCAATGTATTCACATATACTACCATACTACCAATGATTTATTACTAATAAATTGTAAATCACCTGTACTGGCAACACTGGGAGAAGTGGTCATATACAGCGGCACCTAGCGGAGATAAAAAAACGCCAATAATGACAATTTTATATTGGGCCCGTTCAGACGACCACAGCAGCTGAGTTGCTGGGTCAGCAAGTTTCCTGAACCGACACGCTAAGTTTCAGCAGCTGTCACTTCTACACAGCGGAATTTATTTACGCTGAGTTGCTCAGCGCTGAACGTTCATTGGTGGAGGTAACAAACATAACCTTAGCAAGATCTTGTATCATGGGTAGCAGACCATTTAAATGTAACCCATCGTCGCGTAATAATTCTCACAACAAAATATTTTCTGCCATTGTATTTAAATTCATAAAACATCCAAAAACGAGGTTCAATAAATTTCAAACTTTTGAAATGACACAAAAAATTGCTGAGAAGTAGCAGTCCGTTCAGAGATACATGACCGCTGACTTTCATCATGCTGAGCGCTGACTTGCAGCAGCTGTGTTACCTGAACGGGCCCATTAAGTATTTGCACGTGGGATGTGGAATTGTTCAACGTTAGCTGCAATATCGTATCCCCTCCTAAACTGAACCAACTGATCTTTATGGAAATCCGGCAGGTGCAGCATCGGTAAGGGAGGAAGTGATCTGGGTCACTTTGGACAAATTCGATAAATAAAAGCTGCAGGCAGATTCCGTTTTCCAATTCGAGTCGAATTAGACATTGGTAAGAATAGCGAATTCGACTCGAATTGACGAACGGAATCTGCCTGCTGCGTTCCTTTTGCCACAAATCTTACTTCAGAGCACTTAAACGTCATTTCCGTTAACGCGAACAAGTAAGTTTGAACGGATACTTCAATCTAGCAACCAATGCGAATGCTCGAGCGGCAAGGTGGGAGGTCGAAATCCCAATTCAAACTCACTTGTTCATGCTAGCGGAAATGACGTTTATCTGATCTTAAGTGAGATTTGTGGTAAAAGGAAAGCACCTAAAAAAGACAAACTTAATGAATATGTGATCCTGGGTAAAAAAAGTGAACTAATCTCCGTTGCAAATAAAAGACAACTAACTAATAATGAAGGAGATACTTTGTTCACCTAAATGTTTTGTCGCAAAAGATGCTCAAAAAATATTTGTTTAAATTTGCGTAATGAACTTAAAGTACTGAATAAATTTATTATGGATACTGCATATATGTTACATAAAAAAGACCGTTTAGCCAGCTGAGTTGAATGAGAAGGTGGAGTCAACAACCCCTGGAATCTTATATTGAGATAAGATACGTCAGTACGATAAGAATTTTTTTTAAAAAAGGTATGGCGGACATTTTTATTCGAAAGAATTTTATAATAAAGGCAACCTGTTTAATGTTACATTTTAATTCGAATTTTGTACATTTTATAACAATTTTAAAAATAAATCATAAATAAATTGCATTTCTTATCACCCCAAAACGCTGCACTTTAACAGATTATGCCATTTATGCGCTAGTTTACAGCAGTCACTTCTTTGAAGTTAGCATAAGGTCCTGTAGGGTGGCTCCCTCTTCGGCACAGAAAAATTCTCTGAACTAAGAACGCGTCTAACTGGAGGCTACATTTACATTCAATTTCGTGCCAGCACGAATTCGTAACACGAAAGTTTGACGTATGTTTTCTTGTGATATCATCTAGATTGGCCAATGTAAATTGAATGTAAATGTAGTCTATGAACTTTGTTCTTAGGAAGCCGTGATGTAAAGTATTTCTTCGTTTGTTTTTAGTATTGTCAATTGTAGGGAAATTTCTCGTTCTGCGCGAATTTTAAGGACGAAAGAGAACTTTTACTGATTCTGTTTTGGATACTGTTTTAAAGAATAAATTCTGCTAAATTGGCAACACCGTATTCTCGCGCGTTGATTTCCGATTAGTTTCGTTCCGTCTTTTTCCGACTTTGGATGGCATGAAAATGATTAAAATTACATTTAATTGATTTATTACATGTAGTATTTGGTAAGTAATCACGAGAAACATCTTTTATATAAAAAATAAGAACTATTTTTGCACAAGTTTGGTCACACGTTGCCAATTGGCTTCTTAGCGCGCCGCCACTCATTACTGCCAACTGCGTAATCGCACATGACACTAAATTCCTTTATATTTTAAGTCATTATAAAATTATTTATTTTTGTTATCTCATTTACTATTTCAGAAGCAAAAACTCTTTGGGAATTTCCCATTACGTCTGTCCATGTTTATGATTTAATAAATAATTCTATTCTAAAAATCCTGTAATTGCCTTGTTTTTTGAAATATACGGCGCAGTTTAAACAGGTTTAAACAAAACAAAAACAGTGACATGATATGACTGAATACATAAATATTTAAGCGCACCTCAAGGATTATTTATTTAATAAATATTTACCGTTTCGTATTGCAATAAAAATTGATTTTTCTTAAGTCACGTGAACTTAAATTTTACCGCGCAGATGCTGCAATCAGTCTGCATCTGCGCGTTCAGCATCTCGATCCCTCCTACGACACGACGTCTCTGCCGCGAAGTTCGCGTCGACAATTCCAACGTACATATCTTTCCTGTTCGTAATTAAATCGCAAGCAAAGGTTCAACTACAACAAAAATGAAGTACATTTTAGTTACGGGAGGTGTAATCAGCGGGGTCGGAAAAGGTGTCATCTCCAGTTCCTTCGGGACGATTCTGAAATGCTGCGGCATCGAGGTAACCTCCATCAAAATCGATCCGTACTTAAACTTAGACGCCGGAACCTTTTCGCCCTACGAACACGGTGAGCGAAGATTAATACAAATAAAGAGAAATTTTTATTTTTATTACTTAGCTACAAAGTGTCAAGAACCACGCGGTTTTTCCTTACGCGCCTAACTTCACGCGTAGGTGCGAAGGGCGGTGAATTTGAATTTCGTTGCAGGAGAGGTGTACGTTTTGGACGACGGCGGCGAGGTAGATCTAGATTTAGGAAACTATGAGAGGTTCCTGAACATCACCCTACACAGGGACAACAATATAACCACCGGGAAGATATATCAGATGGTTATAGACCGAGAAAGACACGGGGATTATTTGGGAAAGACCGTTCAAGGTTGTCGCTGCTGTTTACTGCTGTGTTGTTTTGTATTGAAAACGATGATTTACAGTTGTCCCTCATATCACCGATGCTATTCAAGAATGGGTCGAGAGGGTGGCTCAAATTCCCGTGTCGAGCATCGGAAAAATTCCTGAGGTGTGCATTATCGAGTTGGGAGGGACCATAGGCGATATAGAAAGTATGGCTTTTGTGGAAGCGTTTCGCCAGTTTCAATTTCGTGTGAAGAGAGAGAACTTCTGCGTTGCACACGTGTCGCTCATTCCGCAGGTACTTAACGTTTATCACAAGCCACAGTCAAAATTTAATTTGTTCTTTTAGCCTCGCTCCACCGGTGAACATAAAACTAAACCGACGCAGTCTTCTGTACGTGAACTGCGAGGCTTAGGATTGTCACCTGATATTATCGTTTGCCGGTCAGAAAAACCCATAGATCAAAGTGTAAAAGATAAGATATCGAATTTTTGTCACGTTGGAATTGAACAAGTAAGTATTAGGCAACTTATAATTTTTCTGCTTTTCCTGTATGTACAGTCGAGAGCAAGAAATAGTAGACAATTACAGTTTCCTGTAATTGTTCTTTCTCATTTCTTCATTATTTGAATTTCTTCTTGGCATTATACAATTTGTGCAAGATATTTCTTCTTCAAGTCTTTCCATCATGTGTTATACTGCACTTAGGTATTGGCATTAACTGGATTTACTTTCTTCCAGGTAATATGCATTCCAGATCTTTCCTCCATCTACAAAGTGCCAATCTTCATGGAAACGCACGGCATCGTAGAATACCTAAACGACAGGCTCAAGTTGGGCATTAGCCCGATGCCTCCGGCGCGTAAATTCATGAAGCAATGGATCGAGCTTTCCGAAAACATAGAAAACCTAAGAAACGAAGTCAACGTGGCCATCGTCGGAAAATACACGAGGCTGGAAGACTCGTACACGTCGGTAACGAAGGCCCTCCAGCACGCAGCCAATTCCCTGGGGTACAAGGTGAACGTGAAATTTATAGATTCTTCAAAGCTGGAGAGGGGCATGCTCTCTGAAGACCCCGCTGCGTATCACGAAGCATGGCACGAGCTCTGTAAAATCGAGTAAATTGACTTTTATTTATTATAGCTGAGTTCGTTTATTCACACGATGCAGGGATGGAGTAAAATTAGAGTGAGAGCGAACAAGTAAGAGTGAGGAAGGAGTGAATAGAGTTGAATAAACGAACGCAGCATTTGTGTACGTTTTGTGAACCACACATTTTTGCAGTGGTGTTATTGTGCCGGGCGGTTTCGGAAAGAGGGGCATCGAGGGGAAAATAGAAGCGAACAAGTGGTGCCGTGAGAACAAAAAGCCGTTCCTGGGGATATGTTTGGGATTCCAAACTGCGGTCGTGGAGTTTTCCCGGAACGTCCTGAAATTAGAAGGCGCCAACTCGGCTGAGTGCGACGAGAAGATCGCCCACCCGGTCATCATCGACATGCCCGAACATAATAACGGGCAGATGGGGGGGACCATGAGGTTAGGCAAGCGAACCACCGTCTTCAAAGAATCCGCCATATCAAGTAAAATCAGTAAGTTTTCCACTCCCATTCGTCAGACATTTAAACATTATCTTAATTTGTTAAGGGAGATTGTACGGTAAGAAAGAATCGATAGAGGAAAGGCACAGGCACAGGTATGAAGTTAATCCGAAGTATATTAAAGACCTTGAGAGTGCCGGGCTGCATTTTGTAGGTGCGTTCTTTTTCTTTTAATTGTGGAAGCGTTTGAAAATTGTCTCGTCCCTTTCAGGCTTAGATATAGACGCTGAGAGAATGGAAGTCTTCGAGTTGGAAGGTCACCCGTACTATATAGGAGTGCAATTCCATCCGGAGTATCTATCAAGACCGATGACCCCGTCTCCTCCTTTCGTAGGGCTGATTTTAGCATCGAAAGATAAATTGAAGTCCTATTTGGCGAGGGGGTGTAAGTTATCTCCGAGGGAACACTCTGACTTGGACGATACAGGTAGTTGATTGGGGGGCTGTATTTTTTTTATTGGAGATCCAAATACTTTTTTTTTTGTAGATGACGATGATGATCTTTTAAATTTGAAGCAAATATCTGTAACGCACGTTAATGAATCCGACAGTAGCAGTGCTTACAGCAGTTCCGGTGCAAATCTAGAATAATGTTTAGGTAAATTTAAACGATCATTAATTTTAGTGTTATTTATATTTTTGTTACATATAGTAGAGCTGGATCTTTTAAATTGTTGACTTTGAATTTTTTTTACAAAGAAAGATTGATTGTAGATGTGTCCGGTAATTGTCCAACTCCAAGTACAATTTTTAATTTAGTTATTTCATTCCATCGATCGTATTAAGAAGTATTCATCAAATGTGCCAACGCATTCTTTTGCTTTGCTTTGTTAAGTTTCTTTTCGTTCTTTAATTTTTATATGCCGTGCCTAAATGTTGTATATTTTTATGCGTAAAGTTAAATAAAAGAGACGACTAAGAAAGGTGTTTTATTGGTAAAAAAATTTTATACACTGTCGTATGTATCAACACGTACATTTCTTACACGATGTAATTATCCAACGAAACAAGTTACGAAACGAAAGCATGCCAGATGAAGGCACTTCAAATAGCCAAAATTAAGAACTGGAAGAGCCGTCTTCGAAAACACACTCAAAGCGGAATGTTTACAACATACAAGATGGGTTTTTAATCGGTGCTTAACACAAAAGATAAAATAAATTAATAAAAATGGACGGAAAACATAATACTTGATTTTTTTTTTAAATGAAAGAAATTAAAATTGCTGCTGCCATGAATATAAGCATATATTCTGCTGAATTGTTTTGCAAAGCAGCACAAAGTTGTGGTGCAACTTAAATTAAACAAAAACAAGAGTATTTCGTTAAGGAAAGTAATTGTGTTTTGCAAAACAATTATATTTGTCTTTTCAGATTAGGCTTTACAATGTAAATTAAAATTAAGCCGAGTCATACTACAATTAAACTCTGTTAACATATTTACAGAGCCTAAACAAACGACCTAATCCAAAAAGACCGACAGACAATGAAATTAATTATATATATATAAAAAGAAAACTAAAATTACTTGCTCAATTAAACATAAGAGATTAGAGGTGAACACATGAGATTATATTTACACAGACAACAGATTCTGGTTTCCTAACGTGTATAAAGTAAAATTAATGAGAATAAGAAAAGTAACCTTGTACTATTAGGCCCTATAACATCTGATATACGTCATACAGTCAATAAAATAAAAACTGTACTTTCGAAACACTATATATAATACTCTTTCTTTTTCTCTACGTGGTGGCCGGTCGTTCCTAACACGACTGCGGTGTCAGGATCATCCGCGTTGTCGGCTCCAAGGTCTTCCTGAGTTAGGTACTCACCCTTATGCCTGTGCAAATATCTTCCTATGAGTACCGCAAGGATGACGAGGGCCAAAAATAAAATGGCCAGTACACCTGCAAGTAATTTCGTTAATTATGTATGTTATATTGAACAAAACAAGGTACTTACTTCCCAAGATGGCAGAATCAGTTTGATTATAAGCTTGCTTTAATTTTTCCTCGTCAAGAATGGGGGGAGGTCTCGTTTCCAATAGATCAGGAGGATGAGTGATTGGTTCCACCCCACAAAAATCTTCCGTCAGCGGAGCTAAAATCACCATCGAGTTAAAAACTGTACTTCACCTACCAAACCAAACCGAAAAAACTTACTCCCCAGTGATTTGACGTTATCAGGACCTCCCTGTTGAAACAGCAGCTTCAAAGGATAAATATCGTCGAATTCCACCCTCGAAACGCACCCAACGAACCCTTCGCTCATCGACTCGTTCTTCCCTATGTACATGTACTGTATGTTATTAAACTGTGCGTCGGCCGACGCCTTAATATTAAACGAAGTCTCCTGAGGTTCGCTGTCGTCCACTCGCAGCACGAGCGTGGCCCCAGAATTCTTACGAGATAAACGCAAGTCGTGAAACTGCCCGTGCTGGAAATACTTGTTCTGATAGATGACTTCCTGCCGCTCGAAGCCAAAGTCGAAGACCACCCTCAAGTGCCCCGAATTCGAAATCATTATCGTCAAGTACTCCCCGGATATTTTCGACGAAAAACCCAGCAAGAAACCGGACGTGTGCGTCGTGGTGAAGCCCACTCGTATGTGCTCCGCAATAGTCGACCTCCACGAACCCATGAAGTCGTACTTTATCATCGAGCTCTGCCTCATATTCACCCCGATTTCATCGGCGCAAATGGGCCCTTTGAACGCAGTCCAACGGCAATCACACCAATACCCATCGTAACGTTCGTGGCAAGTGCCGT
Source organism: Dorcus hopei (assembly GCA_033060865.1). Lineage (NCBI taxonomy): Eukaryota > Metazoa > Arthropoda > Insecta > Coleoptera > Lucanidae > Dorcus > Dorcus hopei. The sequence continues at coordinate 44,324,908 of CM065423.1, read as the reverse complement.
TGTTCAAGCAGGGATTGCTCTGGCACTTTCCGAGGCAACCCTCCGATATGCCATAAAGTCCTCTGCGCGCGTAACTCCTCAAATCGATGAGCTGGCCGTTAATCTGGAAAGCCCTGATGCAACCGGTGAAGCCATCTCTGTAATCCGTGCTCGCCCCTAGAATGAACTTCGAAGTTAAGCGCAGAGCTCGCACGGGTCCCGGCGGTTCTAAAACCTCGGCTTTCATTGCGCCATCTATGATTAACAGCGCCGATTTTCTGTTGCGCTCCACCGACACGGAGTGCCATTCATTGTCGGTCAACCTGTACGAGGTTTCTCTCGTGACGGCCAGCGGTCCGGAACCGGCCTGGTACTGGAATTGAAGTTGATTTCCACCGATGATGCTCAGCTTGATGTAGTCGCTTTGGCCCGTCGAGTGGAAGATCACCGCGTTCTCTATCGTCGTTTTGAATTCGAAGTAGATGTCTCCGCTGTGGCCCATGTCAAAGTTGGGCAAATCGATCGTAGCATCGGTGATGCGAAATGTGATTACGTTGTTGAATAAGTTGTCACCTTCGCAGATCAACGGGCCCAGCGTGTAGCGGCCTTCTTTATCATCGAGAGCGTTTCCCGTGTCTCCGAAACGCAGTTGTCGAACTGGCAGATTTTCTTTTTCGGTTATATCACCTGCAATTCGATATTAAATTTTCCTGTTACTTAAAGAAATGTAGAGAAGTTCGTCGAATTGTTTTTGGAATTTCTTTATAACATTTTGAATTTTGAATTAAATCAACGAGAAATAGGGGTGCCAGATACTACAACTGAACAGAAATATGTAGTCCAAAAAATTTTCTTAAAAATAACAATAATCAGACAGAAACTAATAGCGTTTTCGCTCTAGAGCACTCTTAGAATATCTCCATCCCTTATTATTACCTGACGTTGAAATAAGATAAGAATAAGTCCTCTTGAAAATAATTACCATAATAAATAGCAGTATCATAAACTTTACCTGCGTCAGAAGTCCACGAATAATTTCCAGAATCACAATTACACCATTTCGTCGGATCAAGACAGTTCCCCAAGATGCCGCACTCACATTTCCTCGAACCTGGCAAAGCTCCTCCCCAATAATCCATGTTCTGATTGTGCCTCGACACCCACCAAGAAAACGGATGATAAGTCGACTCGTCCGAGGGTGAATTGAACAGCCTGGAATTTTTGCAAGCGTATCGAATATTCTGCCTGCAAGTGGTAGACCTGTTTATCAAGGCTTCAATTTGCTCGTCGTTGGCATCGTAGTGAATATCTTGCTTAAAACTGCCGGGCTCCTGAAATCCATCGACCAAAGTCGTCCTTTCGTTGTTGTGCTGCAACACCGTTGCGATACGTCCATCCGAATAGTGCTCGCAGACGACGGGGAAAGGATCGAGCGGTCCACTGCCATCAATGTCGATGTGGATATCCGAATGAGGACCGACAACGTGAACGTTCTTGTACGCCTGGCAGGATAAAGGATGGAGCGATACGTGACAGACAGAGCCGCCGTAGCCGTTGACACAGTTGCACTCGAAATGCATCGAGTTTTGTGTGCAAACACCCCCGTGTTCGCACGGATTTGGGTTGCATCGATCATCCATCCTGCACGTGCCGGTCACTATTTCCTCCTCACATCCCCGGCAGTATTTAGAAGTTACATCCGAAGACTGAACGTAGTTCCCATCGACGGTAACAGAACGCATGCACCCGATGAAGCCGTTCATTTTCTTATCGAGGTCAATACCCACTTGGTCATCGCCACCTAAACATACATATATGATATTCAGGCCCAATTAACTTTACTTGGCAATTAATTCCCATAGTAACGATTATGACCACAATTGTTACTTTGGGAATAAACTGTCAGATAAAGTTAACTGGAGATGAAAAGTTTACATTCTAGTGATTAATTACCTGCAATTTTATATAACGGCCCGGTTCTTATGTTTAGCTGTCGGATTGTCTGCATGGGTTGTTTGTCTACGTTCAACAGCAAAGAGTTCGGTGATATGGTCAAGACGACCGTGTGCCATAAACCGTCGTTGAACGTGTTGGGGTAGTTGTCTAGTATGATTTTAGGATTTTTATCGACGGTTAAATCCACCTTGATCTTTCCATTCTCCAAGAAGATCTAAAATAAAAAAGAGAGTGAAAGCCCTCTCGTTGTGCTGTGTGGCAGCGGTGAGTCTTACAGCAACGTATGAGTTCTCGTTTAAAAACGCGTGGTACAACATGAGCCCGTTTTTCTCGTACGTCCTGAAAGCAAAGGATGCGTTCAGGGTCTTCATGTCTTCGTAGCCCTTGTAGACCATGTGGGCCCTGGGTGTTAAGAACGTTAAGGGAACTACCGGGGGCTCCTGCAAGAAATACATAATTTTGTATTGCATTAACTACGTACTAAATAACTTATAATATCCAATGTTTCATGCACTCGCAGCTTTCTGTATGATTAAGACTAATATCAGCTCTGCTGCCTATGCTGACTATGACGTAATAATAAATAAATAATTAAAACGTACCGGGCAAGTGTACCACGTGTTCACTTTCTCATAGCGCAACGCCTCTCCATAATCGAAGGCGTCGCGTACATCGAGGAAGAGGTTCGTCGAATTCAAGTATAAGTTCTCGATGCAACCGGTGAAATTTTGTACGACGACTAAACCCTCCTGAATATTTGGCACACCACCTATATACAACTGTAAAAGAGAACGACAAGCTTGGTGATGATTTTAAATAAAATCGACTCACCGCCCTGTTTAAATCTAACTTCGTGAACACTCCCTCGATTCGGCCCTCGACGACCACACGGTCCACCGAAAACAGTATGTCCCTCCGATTTCTTGAGATCACAACATCATGCCAGACGTTATTGTCAAGCAAACTACCCACTGAGAGACTCGTTACAATTCCAGATCCTAAAAACACGAATGAATAAAATCTGGGGGGTGGAGAGTGAGGGGGAAGGATTTACCCAAGTCGATGTTCAAGACCAATCTGTTGTCTCTCAACTGCAAAGCGATGTAATCCTTTTGGGATCCCCTACTGTAGAGTATGATGCCGTTGGCCATCGATGTTTTAAATCGAAAGCGAATGCTCTCCCTTTGTGCCGAAATCGGATCACGCAGCAGATCTTTTTTAAGCAAGGCGGTCCCGTTGAAGTACAAATTTTCAGATGCTAAAACCACCATCGGTTATTTCACACATTGCATTTATTATTACTAGTTAATACCAAATTCACAGCCGAATAATTCTAACCGCATCGAAATTCGATCTCTCCACCTAGTCGGGTTTATCCTGATCCATTGCGCTATGATCGGTACTTCGAATTCATTCTTTTGCACGGAATTCCCATCGGTATTGCCCTTGAACATCTGCAACGTGATGATGCCTTAACTACAACGGTAGTGATTTCTTTTTTTTTTGAGTCTGCATTGCGTTTGATTTGATTTGAAAGCTATTATCTAGTAAAGCAAACCTCTATGAGTTACAGAGTGAAACAGGTGAGAGGAAATAGAGTAAATTAGCACCACCTCAACTTCTCCGTGGGAGTCGGTGAAACTGCGCCAGCTCTCCCCATCGTCGCTGTACTGAACTACGTACTCAGTTACGTACTCAGCCGAATTACTTCTACCTTGCGTAGAAATCGAATGCACCTCAAATCGACTACCCAAATCAAGCGTTAGAAACTGATAGTAGGTGCTTTCCCTAGGTGTCCACGCTGAATCTCCTACAGTGATGTTATGAAAACAAGGTTAGTACGAAATGGAAACTGTCGATTAAAAGAATTAGTACGTAGTAGGAGTAAGCACATGTGAGAGGAAATGTAATCGCAATTTTATGAAAAAAAAAAAGCATGCAGTTAAACACTTTACTTATTACAACTACTAACACAATGAGATCAATAATGTTAATAATGAAGAGAAAGCAAGTGTTAGGTGATTGCTATAAAATGATGATAGGTAATAAAGGCTTGTCTTACAACATACAATAACACAATGCGACTAAACACATTATAGAATATTCTACAAATCAAAAGACAACGTTAACAAAAAAAAATACACAGAGGAAATGCTAATGAACCTCCTTTTTTTTTCTTATACTTATTGGACATCTTATATAAATGGTTTTACTATGTATTTTTTAAATGATTCTCACCCTAGTGTTACCGCCTGGTTCTTTGTAGGAAACATAATCTAAATCGTCTGTGCCATAAGTGATACTATACTCCATTACGTACTCAGAACTATGGGCTCTGCCCTGGGTCCATATGCGAGTGACATTCATGACTTGCCCCAGATCGATAATAAACTGCTGATCAAAGTCACTTTCGGCTGCCGTCCAGGCATTTCCCTCTTTATTTAAAAAAAATTCACCATCAAAATAGCACGTGTGTACAAATTTCGAATGACAGTAGTTATTTCTTTGAAATGAATCGATCAAACTGTTTCATTTTCTTTCATTTATATCGCAGAAATATTGAGGAGATGTAAGGCAAATTAAAAAAAAACTGTAAATTGTCACGAGTTTATTTTACAGACGAGAGTCATGCAAACTAACAAACGTAATAAATCCTACTGTCAATCTAGCAAAACATGTATACATGCAACAAACTAATAAAATAGAACGGTGCCACACAGAGAGTGGTACAAACTAAAAGGGCACTCAAACGATACAAACAACAGTATTTATGGAAGCCATGGAAACGTCATCGTAAATAAAAAATTAATCATTCACCTTACCAATAAGTAATCGAAAAACGTTCACATTATTTTCATTTGGGGTAATCACCGGACTTCGGCGTTTCTTAGGACGTTTCAGAGCCGGACTTGTTTCATCTCATGCGCACATTTATAAGATTATGAGTTCCAAGCGGTTTTTATTACATCCACAAAAGACATTGTTTACGAATACAAAGCGCCCAGCGACCTGTTAATAACTCGTAAATCGATCAAGGTGACACCATGACATGACAGCATGAATAAGAATTGTAGTTAATTGTTTATATACGACTATTTATCAAATTACTATGTATATGTATAAAAATGTATATGTTGTAAATAGCTTTTTACCTAAATTAAAGAAGTGTAGTTAAATGAATTTAATTAAAAAATAAATTATTAATGTAACACGTGTTAATAGATTTAGGGCGGAGATATCCACCTCTTAAAAAATTGGCTAATACTTATACGAATAACTACCATGGAAACAATTCATAAAAAAACATTCAACAATTCAGAAAAATTAAGTTATTCGTCGAATAATTTTAATAGGAGATGGATACCTCGACCCTTAGAAAATTAAACTTTATTTTCTTATGGTATCATATGTAACGTGAATTGTTAGTTGTGAACCACCCTCAATCGATCTGACGTATGAAATGGCATAAACCCCACTTTTAAACTAATAAAAGCAATGAACGGGCACTTTCCAGTCCAGATTAGGGTCGAAATAGCTCTGAGGTACTCTGGAGTAACTTAGAGCCGCTTCGACGCTGATCTGGAAAACATCTAATAAAAGAGAAAAAAAAAAGTGAGGTTATGATATACGTCAATTTATTAAGTTTCTAGCAAGGCTGGTTCACAACTAATAATTCACGCCCAATCAGTATAACGTCAAATACATTCTGATGGACATTTAAACTTCAACTTAAGTATCAATTAGAATGTGACTAACATTTTGTTAAATCTATAAATAATGTCATAGTCTAAACACTGCTTAAAATGTTGGTGCAACCGGGCATAAAACTTTTTGGTTGCTGGGTGATTGTAATTATGAGCTGATACTTACGGATGACAAACAGTAATACTTATTGTTTATCATCCGTAAGTATCAGCTCATAATTACAATCACCCAGCAAAAGTTTTAGTATTATAGGCCGCTTTACAGTTCGCAATTATTTATTGCCGGCAATGAAAATTACGGCGATTTGTATTGCACGCATGCGCGGTATTTGCATTTAGTATGAAAATACAACACTGCGCATGCGTGCGGCAAAGCGGCCTTTATGAAATTGACGTTTAAAAAAGTGTCCACTTTTTTTGTCGCGACTGTACAGTAAGGTAACACTATTTCTAAAAAAAAAAAAAAACTGGAATATTAACAAATAACTGAAATATTTGTTTTTATGTTAAGCATTGTAAAGGTCAAAGGTCAAGGTCGAGGCCAAAAAAATTGGGTAAAAAAAATTTGAATTTCGAGAACGAGATATCGCAAAGGTCAAGGTCAAAGCAAAAAAATTGGGAAAATATTTTGAATTTCGCTTCTTATATGTCAAAGGTCAAGGTCAAGACAAAAAATTGGGGATTTTTTTTTATTGAATTTCGAGATCAACGATCGAAAAGGTCAAGGTCAAAAGATATTTTAAAAAATCGGGGAAATTGTTTAAAGAAATTTGAATTTGGAGAACAAGGCAACGTAAAGGTCAAAGCAAAAATTGGGGATTTTTTTTAAATTTTGAATTTCAGGAACGAGGTTTTGTAAAGGTCAAAGGTCAAGGCAAAAATTGTGGATTTTTTTAAAATTGAATTTCCAGATCAACGGTCGAAAGTCATAAGTCAAGGTCAAAAGAAATTTCAAGGCCAACTCAATCCCCGAGCGAACCCAACTCCGCTCGACCCCAGCAATTGCGATCGGGAAAAAAATTGAAACTTATTTACCAAAATTTTTATTTTGGTAAATAAGGTAATGGTATTTTATTGAGGTTATGTTTCTGTCAAAACGTGAAAAAAGGACTTGAAATGTCAAACTTAATAAACTGTAATTTTACAGCGACTCTTCCTTCTGTCAAAACTTCAAGGTTTGCATTTTAGAAATGACATGCCCGGATTTTATTTTCCGCTACTGTATACAATATTTGTTTCTTATTTGTATATTTAAAAGGATATTTAGAATGTCTTTTTTGCACCAACAGATATGCAGTGACCGCCAAAAAGTTTGCATCAAATGGAAAAAAAAACATTTCTGATTTATTTGAAAACGTTTGATAACCAAATACATAAAAAGTGAGCAAATAAAAATCAGATTAGAGTAGGCGGTGCAAAGAAAATGTATGTCTGTGATTGATTGAATTAATTAATCTAATACATTCATGAACTGTCAGATCAGCCTAACGCCGCGTTAGTAACAGACATACTTTTTCTTTGCACCGCCGACTCTAATCTGATTTTTAGTTGCTCACAGGTTATAAGCTAAACGGATATGGTAATTTTTTTTTAGTGTGGTAGAAAATAACAAAATTGAAAAATTGTAATAATTAAAAATTACTTCTGGCCATTTGCACCAAACACTTAAGTTCAACTTAGCTTTAAGGGTCACTTAGAATATGACTTACGTACTGCTGTGTAACCTAAAAAGTCAAATTATAAACACCACTTAAATTTAATTGTTGTATTAAATGAAATAAATACTTCCTATTTTTCTTAGTGTATTTTTATTCTTTGATGCTAATGTTTTGGCAGTCACTGTATATGGAAATGTCTATGCGAGATCATCCTAACCCTTATCAGTAGTAAAATATTACTATTACTCGAAAAATAACACCGTAAGTTGAATTTCGTGCTAAAATTGCATATAAATGACATGAGCATTGGACTTTTTTTGTGGAGATTTGGTGATGTTCAACACAAATCTGGTAATATTTGCCTTATACATCTGGGGATTTTATAAGAGCATCTGTTGGGAACACTGAGTCAAGGCGGCCAAGCGTGCTGTCAAACGTATTGAAAGTTTTTAAAAATTTTGTTCCAATTTAGTTAGTTATTTCATGTACACAAAAAAAATTAACAATGCACTCTTTTCGAATTCTATATTATGGAATGCGTCCTCTTCCCTCCCGACATCAACACAACGTCTTTGTCCGCCGCTGGCTTACGGCGACGATGACATCACTAGCGGAAGGGATCTTAATGTAATATTAAATTATTAACACATGTCATGAAGTCTAACAATTGTAGTAGGGAAATATTTTATTGTGTTTTGTAAACTTGTGCACATGAGATAAAACAAGTCCGGCTCTGAAATGTCCTACGAAACGCCGAAGTCTGGTACTTACATATAAATGAATTATTTATTTCTGACTCGGGTAACTGCTAAAAAAAAAAAAATGCGAAATATTACTTGGTCTTGTTCAGTTTTAAAAAAAAATGTCGAACGTATTCATGATCCGGTTCCAGTAGAGGAACGGCATTGCGAGTTAACTCATCGAAACTAATTTCCTTGAATAAAACACCGGCTCTATCCTCATCAACGCTATTTTTCTGCAAAGCAACAGCGGTGCAGTGCTCATCGTCAACCAACATTTCCTCGAACAACCAATTTTGCTTTTCGTTTTTTATATACAACTCCGTATCGCACACCAAACAATCCCGCCTAAGCCTACGCGTATTAATTTTAAAACTAATATCCTGCAAATTCACAGTAATTCCCACCCCTGTAGCCTTAACGTAGCTCTCTTTCAGCGACCAGTGCCTGCAGAACATGGCAAGCTGTTCCCTTTCGCCGCCGCAACTTTTTATGGTCCTCCATTCACGCTCGGAGAACTGCCTCGTCATAATCCGAAAATATTCGCTTAAACTCCTACCACCCTGATAACTGAATTTCATTACATCTAGGCCCACGACGCTGACGCCTACTTCCCCAGCTAAAACTACGTAATCCCCCTGATGGCTAACGTTAAAACACAATAATTCGCTTTGCCCGTCCTCCCGATGCAAAAACGGCTTTCCCCTATCATCCCGCTGGAAAGCGATTTTATCGTAGGGTGTGCCGGCGACGTCGTGCACGAACTTGCGCATCATCAACCGCCCGATCAAGGAAGACTTAAAATCTTCCTTGAAGACGAACTTCGCGAGGCGCTCCTTTTCCTCCGGCTGTACGCAAGACGTCGCCAACAGAACGTCAGAATCAGAGGGATTCCACCTGTTAAAGTTGAAAGCCCAGCGGACGCTTTCGCTCGTCATTTTAATTAGTCTCGAGTAAACCATGCGACCGGCTTTCACCTAAACAACGGAAAATCAGAGTGTAAGACTCGACCGTGCTTCCATAAATATGTTTCGTTCGTATTTTAATAGGTGATGGACATGCTCTAGGGGGATGGGGGGGTGATTGCGTTCGACTCACCGTATAACACCGCGTTCTTCGGTCCCCTATCTCGCATAGACGATGTGGCTTTGACTTGTGCCCTACTCATAAGAGGGTTATTGCATTCGTAGTAGTTGTAAATATCTGCAAATAAATAAATAAATAAATGCAGGACATGAATATGAATCAAAGCATGAGTCATGATTAATGCAAAATTGAAATGTGTCTATTACTTGCACGCAAGAATTTGGGTAAATTATGGTATTTATGTATGTGTAAATTAATGTCTTCTTCTTGCTGAGGATTACACCACCCTTGCAATGTAATTGTAACGCTTGATTTGTGTGTGTGTGTGGGTATTTGTAATAGAGGTGTGTGAAAACGAAAGGACGTAATTGAAGCAAGTGAAGGGACTTACCAGCAAGGCATAAATGCAGGATTACTACGAAAATTAATAAAATAATATTTGAATCGCCCATGACTACATTGACACGCCGTTACATATCAGTTACACCCATCACCAAAGCCACTGAACCACTGGTAGCGCAGGGGCCAAGGGGGGGAACAAAAGTGACTCTTCACCTTCGACTCAAGTGTCAACACGACGCTCAATAAAAGATAGTTACATACGCCGTTGCTAAAGTCAGACAAGGATGAAATGATAGGTTTTGTCTAGTCGAGGATATAGTAAAGAGTAACGCATTCGTTGGTTCGACTCATGGCAGACCATGGAAACTGTGCGGAATTTTAACCTCAACGATTATTTTTAATATGTTTGTTCAAATTTGATCAAAAAGGGTGTAATAAACTGTTATTATTGTAGTTTCTTCAAACTCGCTTAGAGATCGGAGTAAAAATGGCCGCACAACTTCCAAATACGTCACTCTTTATGTACTCTGAGTCGGCCACAGGGTTGCCAGATTGAACGAAATTCCACCAATTGAGCTACATTTTAGACACAATTTGGTGCTTAAAAATCTTATTTGGCGACTGGCGCCTAATTTGGGTAGAGTTCCTGTATATTATTTAAAATAAGAGTTAGGCAAACGCGGCTGTCATCCGCCATAGTTGATCCAAGGTAAATAGTTTCCAATCGTTTCCTACGTTACAAATCAAATGACAAAATTACAAATTAATTTATCTGACGTTGATTAATACATTAGTTACCAAAGTAACGCGGATCCGGCGGATCCAAACCAATCAAAATTCGAGGGCCGTTTACCTAACTCTTATCTTAATAATAATAAGCTCGTTATACATGGAGCGATTTTTGCGAGCGATTTGTTGCAGCGATTGCCCGCCGCGAGTAATTGCTTCGTGTAAATAATAAGTCGCTGGTGCAATTTATCGCAAATAGTAGTCGCGTATGCGATTTTCGAAATTAGAACATGTTCTATCCACTTGCGATTTTTCCATGCAATCTAGTTACATTCCTAGTCATATTTCTGTGAGAAGACTGATAAGGTGTACCAATATAAATATTCTGAGGTTATTGATTGTTGTTGACGACCTTTGTTTATAACGACAACCACGTTTCGCTAAACATATAAGCCAATATAAACAATATATCACACAATATAGATAAAAATTAATTAGTAGCATTGTATAAGTAGCAGAGCGTGTTTGTGAACAATAAAATGGAAGAAAGAAATATTGCCTGGACAAAAAACAGCATTTATTAAACTGTCCATGTAACATTTAAAGATTATAAAAATAAAGCAAAACCGACTAACAACGTACACGTTTATTTTTTCTTGGGATTGTAAACAAACACTGCAAAAATTTTCGGCTGGTACTACATGAGTACTACTGGTGTACTGATCATCTACCGGTTGTCAGCACTGAAGTTGCTTATTATCTGTGCTTATTAAATAAAGGTGATTACATGATGCGATAGAACGCTGCGATAATTTTCTCGCTGCGATCCCTCGCCGCAATTGCTCGCTGCGATAAATCGCCTCGTGTAAAGCTAGCTATATACAGGAACTCTAAATTAGGCTACGCTACTCCGTTAGTCAATGAACAACAGTGTTGCCAACTGGGTAATTTTTTCATCAGATCTGGTGATTTCTTTCAAGTGGTTGCGACTTCCTGACGTGATTTGTGACTTGTCTCAAAACTAGTGAATTTTAAAGTGATGTGTGATTTTTATGAAAAATCAAAATTGACTTCATAAGTAAGTATGTATGTACAGTTGCGGACAGAAAATTTCGGATGTCACTGTCATTCCACCGACGGATAGAATTGCAATTCTATTGTGAACGACTCCATTATATAAAACGTGTTCAATTCTTCGCGTATTACTCATTCATACTTCACGCGTTTTCTTATTGTACACAACCCTTAACGCTGTCTAAATTTGGTGATTTCTGGTGATTTTTAAAGTAAGAAATTGAGATTTTCCATTTTGGCAACACTAATGAACAATCATCGAAATAATAGTAAATTACAAGCGATTACACAATGCATTTGCATAAAACATAATGGCCGTTTTACACTATGACATTTTTAATCTAAAATTTGATACAAAGTGAGTGAGAAGTGCCAATTCAACCAATCAGAATTCACTGTTGTATAATAGCTTATCTCTCTTACTTTATACCAAAAAATGTTATAATGTAAAATAGCCTTAAGACATAAGCTGTAAGCAGTAATTCGACCTATATATGTAAAGAAGTGCGCTGTAACACAATAGCTAGCCTTTAACTAGCACGCGCCTAGTACGCACGTCAAGTGATTTCCACCGCAGCAGTGTTGCCAATAGTCGAAAGAAGTTTTCACTAAAATCGATGTCGGAAACCACTAAAAAATCACTAAATTCAAAATGAATGCTGCTACAAGCTTTCATTAAAATTTTATTAAATTTATAAAATGAAACACGTTAAAAAAATAAACATAAAGACAGTAACATTACTATACGGGAAAAATGCGCGCTTGAAAATTAACAATTGAGAAAATCACGGAATGGCTGCACGTAGTGGAAGTTTTGCGAAGGGCCCTATAATAAGGAAATCATTGGAATGACATTTGGTTAACTTATGAAAAACATTAAATTGAATTGCAATTTGTGTGTGACGCTTCCACACGAATAAATATTCTTAACATACGTATTGTGTGACTAGCATGCTTATGCCTATGCAAAGACTTCATCCAACATAATAATAATAATAATGAATAGGGACAAGATCAAGCCTTAATGACAGCTCCTTGTTTTCCTTATTAAAAGCGCCATCTGTTGGTTGATGATTTTCGCGAATCGACACAAACTACAGAAATAATACCAACACAAAGTTTCACAACAATAAAAAACTAAAAACTTAAGCCGCTTGGCTTCAGTGTCAGCATTTTGAACAACGTTTTCGAAAAATTGACTTCTACAATAAATCACAAAATTTCACGATTTTATTTTAAGAAATCACCAAAACAAGCACTAAACACTAAATTAAGGAAAAAAATCACAAACTTAAATTAAAAACCACTAAATTTAGTGTAAAAACCACTAAGTTGGCAACACTGCACCGCAGTTTGGAGTGCGGCGATTTTTGTTACTTTCAAAGCGAGATTTTTGAAGTTTTCGAAAGCTTTACTGTTCTACTTTTAAGGTCGAATTAATCACGGCTTTCAAGAGCTGCATTAAATGTGAAACGCTTGCGCCAAACAATAATCTCCAACGACTATTTTTGTAAAAATTACAGAACAGCGTTATTCTCGAACGCACCCCAGGTCAGCAACGACACCAGCGCCGCCGACTTTCTGCGCGTGTGAGGCATATTTAAATTTTAAAAAATTCTAATATTTTTTTTTCTTTTACAAACAACCAGTTAGTATTAACAAATTTTATAAATAATTTGTTAATAAGTTTACGTGAACCAACAAAACATGACAACTTGCATTCTTTTTCTTTTTTTGATTCGTCATTGTGGCAACGCGTACAGTGCATGTCGAACTAACGAGCCTTTTTTATTTAATACATACTAATTTACATTGTTAAATTCATTAACACTCAATTATTATTTGAATATATCAAATTACACAGCGAAAGATTTAAAATTGCTTTTTATGATTTAAATCGCAGAAATAAATTAACCCAGCAACTTTGACACATACTGTATTTTTCAGAGTCGGTGTTGTGCACACGGTACGAATGTGATTTGAATCAAACTAGCTACTAGATTATTTAATAATTAGTTATCTCTTAATCCGGGTTTTAAATTCATCCGGCGTCTCTGGTTTTATATTTCAAGTTTCTCATTAGAATTTTAATTACCCACGTTCAGAATAAAAATGTCGAATACCGAAGGACAGGTTAGTATCACAGTGCAGACCAAAAACTTTTCAATTTTAGTTAATCATTTCGAAGGTGATAACGTGCAAGGCTGCGGTGGCGTGGGCCCCCAAGGAACCTTTGTCTATCGAGGAGATTCAAGTCGCACCGCCGAAAGCGAACGAAGTTCGTATTAAGGTTCTCTTTACGGCTGTCTGCCATACTGATGCTTATACGCTGGGAGGACATGATCCTGAGGGAGTCTTCCCCGTGATACTTGGACACGAAGGAGCTGGGATTGTCGAGAGTGTCGGGAAAGGAGTCACAAGCGTAAAACCAGGTATTTTTAGTTACAAGTAATTTATTCATTACAGAATATTGTGGCCGTTTTGTGAAAAGTATCTATTTGTAATGTTGTATCTATTTACTACTCTGCAAGTTATTCAAGTTTTCAGAATAGTATAAATGGTTCGTTAGCTATATAGGAAATATGGTTAACAGTGTTGCCAGGTCTTACAAAAAAAAATTTCTAATCACAATTCTTTCTATTCTTGTGCCCAATTTTCCTACACTCGTAACACCACCTAAAGGAGCCTTAATGTTTAAGTACTGTGTTTTTTCCTCAACTTATACAAAGTGGTCAAAACTAATAAACAAATAAGAGCTTTTTTTTTATTCGGCTATTTGCAGCACTGCAATTTGTGCATACAAGTGACATCTATTGAGTATTTAACAAACAATTTTTAGAGCGTCCATTCGTTCCTATCTCATTGGCTATCTGTGGTTACACCGAGTATAAATAACTATTTAATTAATTTTACTTTCGATATATATTTTTTTAATAAAATGATTTTTGCAACTAGAAATATAACACCTAGTTTTAGTTTAAAATTACATAATTATCTCAGCAATTTATTGTGTACTTCACAGGCGATCACGTAGTACCACTCTACGTTCCCCAATGTGGTGAATGTAAATTTTGCAAATCCACCAAGACCAATTTATGCCAAAAAATTCGCATCACCCAAGGCCAAGGCGTAATGCCAGACGGTACAACTCGCTTCTCCGCCAAGGGAAAGCAAGTCTTCCACTTCATGGGATGTTCCACCTTCAGCGAATACACCGTCGTCGCTGACATATCAGTTACGAAAGTGAACGAGGCAGCTCCCTTCGATAAAATTTGCCTGCTAGGCTGCGGTGTTCCCACCGGTTACGGTGCTGCTTTGAACACTGCGAAAGTGGAAGCCGGAAGCAACTGTGCCGTGTTCGGCTTGGGAGCGGTCGGCCTGGCGGTTGCGATGGGGTGCAAAGCCGCAGGTGCAAGTCGAATCATTGGAGTCGACATTAATAAAGATAAATTCGAAATAGGTTTGTCCTAATAAAACTAAGGGTCAATTTATCAATCAATCACAAGTTAACTTTATTTCCATAGTAACAATTATTCCTATGGCAATGAACTGAAGGTTAAAGTTAACTTGTGATTGAAAAACTGGCCCATAATGGGGTATTCTTTTAGCTAAAAAATTTGGTGTGACCGAGTTTGTGAACCCCAAGGAATACGAGAAACCAATTCAGGAGGTTCTCATCGAATTAACCGACGGTGGTTTGGATTATACATTCGAATGCGTGGGGAACGTGCAGGTGATGAGAGCGGCTTTGGAAGCCTGCCACAAAGGATGGGGGGTTTCAACGATCGTGGGAGTTGCAGCGGCCGGACAGGAAATTAGCACCCGACCTTTCCAGCTTGTGACGGGGCGCGTTTGGAAAGGAACTGCATTCGGTGGTATGTCCCATAGTATACAGAAAAATCAAGGGAATTGTAAATTTGTTTAAGGTTGGAAGAGTCGTGATAGTGTGCCACTCCTCGTTGAGAAATATTTAGAAAAGAAGTTGCAGTTGGATGAATTTGTTTCTCATAACTTACTGTTCGAGGAGATTAACGAAGCATTTCATCTGATGCACGAAGGCCTAAGGTAAACTGTACGTGAGCGTGACACAGTGATTTTAATTTTGTCATTTTAGTATTCGCAGCGTTTTGAAGGTGGCCGACGCTTAAGAATCTTGTGGGTTTAAAAATGTAACTACCTCTGTTCTTATTATTATTTTTTAGTATGCTTTATACTTGTGTAAAATAAACGCATTTATTACGAGATAATTAAAAAAAAGTTACGAGAGCATTTTCTTTGCAATGACTTGCGAAACGTTGACATCCTGAATGGCGGCTAACAGGCAAATAAACGATTTGTCCTGAACCAAACTCTTCAGCGATTCTTCAGTCATTAAACTGAGCAGGGACATGCCCTCCATGTTTTTCATTTCGTTGGGAATTTCACGTAGCAATCGGCATATGCTTTTATTTACTAGCACGTCAGCTTCTAGGCTTTTTAACGGTGCTATAATATTCTAAAAAAATTGGCAAATTAATCTCTTTCACTTACTATGATTCCGGTTATTACCTTTATTACAGCCCCAAAGTTCTGAATGCAATATTTTAAACAGTGTGTCGCGCTGTCGCTATTCTGTTGCGTCTTTGCGACCTCACAAATCAGCATAAGGGCATCGGTTAATAATGCGAGAAGCTTCTCAAACCCATGGTAACGATGTAAATGTTCGCAGAGGTTGGTTACTTCCTGGGGAACACAAATTGGAAGCAACTAAAAACAAGGACATGATTAAATAAATGTTAATTTTAACGATAATGATAATGGCATACCTTAATTAGAAGACATACTGATTCTGATTGATTGTCAGAATTAAACGAGGGACACGCATAATCAAAAAATGATGTATTCGAGCTGGGTTTGTGCAGTTGCCAGACGTAGTATTTGTTTAAATAATGTTCGGCTGTTGCAGATTGTACTTCTTCGACTAAAAAATATAATGATGTAATTTTTAGGGATTTATATAAACGTTTACCTAACGTAATTTGACGTTCGTCGACAAATTTTATGTAATCCAGTGAAATGCAGACACATTTCTCGCATAAATTTGCTTTTAGAAACGAGAAATCGAAAAATTTCCAACGACATTTATCCAATATTTTCACAGCAATTAAAAATAGTGAAGAGAATTGTTGGTCACAGTTTCTATCTATAATACTCTGAAAGAAGTAATCATTTAATTAATCCCAAATTAATTCTTACGACTGGCAGCTTACGTAATACAAATCCAGGGCATATTTCAGCTCATCAATGTGCTCCCCCTTATAACACGTCTCAGTGTAATCTTTAATAATGCGTTCGACTAATTTGCTTCCTGCAAACGTGTTCGCCATCACAAGCCGACACAGTCTCTCGTAATTATTAATATTCTCAGCGTCGGGTTTCACGTCTTGAATTAGTTTTTCTAGAGTCTTCGTCGATAAGCCTTCTATTTGTATTACGTTTGCCAGATCCTGAATCGTATCCTTCAAGTAAGCCGCCATCGCTTGACTCTTGACGCATTCCTTGAACATCTGCGTGACCACGGCCTCGGGATTTTGCAATAACAACAGCAAAATCTGTTTCCTGAAAACGTCACCCTTTCCCTCCTCCAGTTGATTCAAAATTTTCGTCAGCTCGATTTGAGCCTCGCCGAAATAAAGGCAGTACCTCAGGCCATGCTGATGGAAGAACCTGGAGATCGCAAGCGTAAGATCGGCCTCGTCTAAATGCGACGCGCACTTCAGAATTAACTTCTGCACTTCTGAGCCCCCGCGAGTCCTGCTGAGATTAAGCAATCGAGTGACGTCCTCCAGTGTGCACAGTTTGTACCACTTTTGTATGCAGCTTAAAGCTTCGTCGTTTTCTAAAACCTGGCCGCAATTCAACAGGGCGGTAAACCAAGCTTTTTGATTCGAATTACACTCGTTAACGTTAGCCACGATGGTCGTAATATCTGCCTTTTGTATCGTCTCCGCGAGGCTTTCCGGTTTCTTGGCGAAAGATCCTAACATCTGCGTAAGCTGGTGAGCTGGTTCGTGTTTGTGATATTTTTCGATAACGTAATACGCTTCGTAACTGACGACAGTTTGAAGCAACTGCTCCCTGTAATGTACCTAAGAAGAAATCGATTAGGTTTGTACGAGTTAAATTGAAACTTACTTCAGCCCATCCGCAGTAAACGTCGATCGTTACGGCCTTTATTACGGAGCACGTCGTCGATAGTAAGAATTCGATTATCTTTTGTAAATTAGGGTTTTCTAGCTGGCAAAACTGCAACAGATTTAATAGCTTCACCAGTGTAACCCCCATGTGCTTGTACACTTTCAATTTGCTCCAGCCTTGTAATTGTTCCGGATTTATGCCCGACATATTTAGCAGTATTTCCAACGCTATATCTTCCACCTTCTTCATCGTTTCATTAATCTGCGAGGTTTCATTTAAGAAAATTTACACTACTTAAATAATAAGCTCCGTACCTGACGAACGGAAGAATCTACAGAGCCTATTTTTTTTATAATGTTTAACAACAGGATGTATGAGTATTCCAAGCACAGTTTAATACCAATCCGTCTTACGCAAGGCACAAATTCACATAATAATTCGTCGCTCAATTCAAACGGCAACTTGTGTGAAACAGCGCAATAGTATTCCAACAAATCCAACTCGATGACCACGTTCGCAAGCAAGCACTTGGATAACGCCGGTGCAATATTGAGCAAATGAGAAAACTCTTTAATTTCCAGTAAAGCGTTGTCTTTGAACTCGGAATTGAGGATGAGGAATAAAGCGATGTTTTCCAGTTCACTTTGGTACTTCTTGTTCGACTTCCTCTGCTTTTTTAAGTACTGCTTCGAAACGAGGTACTCCTCCAGTTCTTTAATAACTAAACCGATCTTCTGTTCGTTGCCTGAAATAGCGCAACCTCCTCAAAGAACGCACAAATTAAAAGAGCGAGCAGATACTACCTCCTTTATACAGGATTTTCGAAAATTCACCCGTGGATTTAGCTACGCTCGTTAGAATACCTTGAATCGCTATTAAATCGTCATTTAATTCCATTTTTATAAGAAAACGTATTTCAAATAAGTTAGGTTATGTATCAAACCGTGACGTTTGTCTTTCAAACCAGTGTTGCCAACTATCAGAAACATTTCTATTAGAATAGACACCTCAGGATTTTTTACAATAGAACTTCCTATAGGGACCATGCACATTAAGGTACTAAATCAACATACTTCGTATACAAGGTTACTAAAGAGACAAGGTTGCCTGGTAACTTTCAACGTCATCACAACGTCACTCAGTAAGCCCATTTAATGCATGTATACAAATAGATGGCCTACTGGATGACGCGTCACTCCACGACTTAGCAGGCAACCTTCTCTCTTTAGTAACCTTGCTTCGTATACAAGGTTACTAAAGAGACAAGGTTGCCTGGTAACTTTCAACGTCACCACAACGTCACTCAGTAGGCCCATTTAATGCATGTACACAAATAGATGGCCTACTGGATGACGCGTCACTCCACGACTTACCAGGCAACCTTCTCTCTTTATTAACCTAGCTTCGTATAGAGGTAACGCATTTAGTGATTTCTTTATTTACGGTTGGTTCTTGTCCGATGAAATTTGAATCTTTTAAGCGGACACTAAATCGCGCACTATACACTTAACGTTTCGCAGTCGTTCGACAGCTTCTGACGATTTAGTGTCCGCTTAAAAGATTTTGTGATACTTTTTTCTTGAAATATATATATTTTTTTTTAATAGAGATAGCGATTTTTCTTGAGAAACATTGCACTGTACGTTAAGGACTGAAGAGAATCATGTATTATTTTTGTTGCGATTATTGAAACACATTTAACACTTTCTGTGTGTGTTCTTTTAACCAAACACAGTGAAGCACTGACAATCACCAACTGATAAGGCTTCAGTTTGAGCTTACCGACCTTTTCTTTACAGTTAACTAATCGAAAATTACATATTACAAATTACAAAACATATTTAAGAAAACGAATTTTATTGTTTCAAATAACACAAACGTTTAAACTATCTCGACACGTTATTACCAGCGTAAGTGCTCTTATGCAAGTGGCTTCTTTTCGGGATACTGTTGAAGTCGGTTATCAATCCGAGCGAAACGTAAGGAACGAGCCCCACTTTGTCGTCTTGGGCCATGTAGATAGCCGGAGGAAGATTTACGGAACCCAGTGCCAAATGAGTGACGCTTTCCAAGACGTTCGGAGAGAGAGGAGTCAACAAATATAATTCATTACTTTCCGTGTCTACGCCTCTCACAATACCTGAGGTGAAAATTAATTCATTTTAATAAAATCCAATGATACAGTGAAAAATACTCACCCCAACCATAACACTTCAAGACGTTTACCGTCTTGGAAATCGAACACAAAGCCACCATACTCGCATTGATGCTGGCCGCTGCGTTTATGTTTTCACCACTCGTTATGCATATATTCGATAAACTCACCCTAATTTCAATTAAATTAATTTAAAACCAAAGTGGTGATTGATGACAGTCATACTTACTTGTACATGGGTACTTGGCGACTGGTTAAACAGAGATTATTAGGCCCCAACATTTCGCTGAAGTAGGACAAAACGCACAGTTCTCGCACAATGCGAGGTTCCATTTGCCAACCATCGTAGTCATCTGCCATTGATTCCAGCGTAATTAAATTGTAAGAGACAGACGCCTCCTCGATTGGATTTAAGTCTAATAACTTTGAGTATGTCTTAATTGTATCGTCAGATAACTCTTGTGGAAAATTGCGCTGTCTTCTGGCACTCTGGATTTCAAGCACCATAGTGGGAGAGACCAATGGAATTACCGATGCAATCAAATTCAAACCAAGTCCCCTCGAATAGCCCATGTAATTGACGATCGTGGGTACATTCGCTGGTAAATCTGCGTTCATTAGCTCGACGGCGCAATTCAGGTATTCGCTTGGGTCGTACGATATATTTATATTTCTTACAAATACACATTTCTCCGGGGTCTGCAGGTGAGTGTAGTTGGGGCCGAACACTGGCTTAACCACGACGCTAGCTGAAACGCAGCCGGATACGGTGAACTCGGGTTGTCCAGGATCGAGGTCGATTACTAAAACTTTTGCATACGTCATAAGCAATCTGTTTATAAGAAATCTCAGTAGAGTGCTCTTTCCTACGCCTTTTCCCCCGCAAAGCATGACTCGTGAATTCGCCTCAATCTGATTGGCTAGATCCTCCCAAACATCGTTTATTTTTAAAACGTTCCAGTCGACGGGATCGGTACGGAATGTGCATAACAATGCGTGGGCGGTCAATTTGGGCAAGAGCTGCTGCGCTACGTGCCTTTCTAAAAACTGCAGCTTCTGACTCACGTGCACTTTGCAAAAAATAATCGCGGCGGACGGTGACCACTTTTCGGTAATACTTTGTGCCACATCGCTTTCTATTTGGAGGCCTGCTAATACGCCTTTGATGTCCATTGATTGTTCAGAGTCGTGCTCATCGCATTTGTTTTCAAAAAATAAATACGACGATCCACGAAGCGAATATACTTCAACTTCTTTGCAAGTAGGTGTTAAAGTATGACCTAGCACATCAACTGCACCATACAAGACAGACATTACGAACGCCCCATGAAAATAAAGCGGAGTATTTCTTTCAAGTACTATAACACATCCACCGGGGGCTTCCCAGATTATGTTGTTGTATAAATCTTCGTTACTTGTAGTTACGTTCTGATAATAAGTAAGGCCTTCATCTACTGCATCGGGGTCATTACTTGTATCAGCTTCTTCCAACCCAGATTTTTTCTCAGAAGTAGGCGAGTAATTTATGTGTTTTGGTAGCTGATCAATATAGTCTGACGACGATGATGAATCAGAAGAAGTACAATCGAAAATGTGTGATAAATCAGAGTACGGTGCGCCATTGTATTCTACTGATATATTTGCTGTATTACTTACAGAAAATTCTGTTGCAGATGGAGACATCGTCCAGTCGGTTTGTTTCTTTCTACTTACAAAAAATTCCAATTCCGTTTCAGACGAAGACATCCAGTCAGTTTCCTTCTTTTTGCTCGCAGAAAACTCTGATGCAGAAGGAGATATTGTCCAGTCGGTTTCCTTCATCCAATCATCTGCGCACTGCATTCTCATACTGCAACCATCTTTTGACGAATTACTGCGTACATCAAAATCTAACACTTTGTTGACTGGGTGAGCTTTACGTTTACCATCGAGCTGGAGCTGGTCACTTAATAAATTCAAACTATGGGTTACGACTTCAAATTCATCGTTTTCTGATATAGTTGCCTTATACGGCGTGGGTTGTTTCCGTTTCATCGGCTTCTTTCTTTTTTCTAGGGGTTGTACCTCGAATGAAACCGTGCGGTGATTGCATTTTCTCTTCGGCTTCAAATCGCTCTCCAGCATCTGCTTCAAAGCTTCCTTATAGGACGTCATAATCTTTCTGAAATATACAGGAAGAGTTTTAAATGAAAGCACGGCAAACTATTTTAAATTTCAGTTTCCTTAATGCTTGAAATAAAATGTACCACCACCAAAGACAAGATAAGGCCATATTTTTGTTCTTATTACGTATTTGAAACTGTGCTAGTGAGTTGACATAGCTTTTTTTAACTCAAAGGTGAGTTGTAAGAGTTTAAAGACACCGGTAAGCTGTGAAATACTTTATACTGCAATTATACAGAGAGAGGTTGAATAAAACATTAAACCTACTCACATGAGTTCCTTCTCAAATCAAATGAATGCAGGTACTTAGATAGTTCATTCTAATATTTCTGATTCTAGATTCTAGCCTAAATTTAATTATATTAAAGACTTTTTTTATTATAATACAATTCCTGTCTCATTTTAAAATGACGAAATAACCTCAAATTTAAATCTGAACCGGTACCACATGTACCCTTGCAGGGTTGCCACATGTCGAAAGTTAGGTTAGGTATCGCCTTGAAACAGAACAGAACAGAAATCGCCCAAATCAATCGTTTTTTGTTTTTTTTTATGAGATTGTAGAAACAGAAGCTTTCGATTTTTATTATTTATTTCAGTGTAATTTTTTTTTCAATTTTTAGATAATCGTTTCAAATCCGTTCTCGAATGAATCGACAGTCTTTTGCTTTTCCTTTTGCTTCTCGTTTCTAGTTCCGGTTTTTGATTTGAAATTGCCGAAAATTCAATTAAAAAAAAATTGGAGTGAATTAATAGCGTTCTCGATTCATCTGCACTGGTTGCACTCAGTGTATTTGCATCTTCTTTTAACGCAATAACACGAGATGAAGATATTCTGAGTGCGCACTAGTGCGGTCAATCGAAAACACTATAAGTAATGCGTGCCTCGTTTTGTTTCCTCAACTTCCTTCTACATATTTCCAACTGTTTTTTATCCCTAGATGAGAGGAATGTGCGACAAGGATAGATATAAAAATCACTAAATGCGTTACCTCTGCTGAACGGATTCTTTGTTTTAAGCTGGATTTACATGGAGCGTTGAGTGCGTCAAAACGCCGGGCGTACTGTACTCCCATTGGTTAATGCTCGTTACGTAAAGAGCAGTAGCCAATAAGAGTACAGTACGCCCGGCGTTTTAACGCGCTCAACGCTCCATGTAAATCCAGCTTTACTCCGTAAAACGATTTAAAACATGGCGGCTGCTAGGTTTATCGCTCTCCCTTAGCAGAAGTTTAGCTTCGGCTTGAACACATACCTATATGACGTCACGCTACGTGGCGTACGCGAAGCGCTACGTAGCTTTCTACCAGGCTGAACGCAGGCATTGAGATTGATGTGTATTCGCGACTTAGGCCCAGTTTCATAAAACGTAGTTAACCACTCGATCAAATTAATCGCGTGATTAAGCAATATCATTGGAGGAAAGTTTAAATTTCCTTTTTATTTATTCTGTGATCGAGTGGTTAACTACGTTTTATGAAACTGGGCCTTAATTAATAACGCGAAAGGTCTCTGTTAAAAACATTGTTACCAATGTTAAACCAATCCGTGAAATGTTCACCCTTTCGATGGTACAAATGCGGACAGAAAATTTCGGATATCGTGTCATTCCACTGATGTAAAAGTTAAGAAATTCCTATAATATGTATACGTCAGATGAGTGACAGTGACACCGAATTTTCTGTCCGCAACTGTACCAACAGAGGTCGCCTACTTTGTTTGATTTTAAAAAACAACGAGAACAGGTAATTCTTTCAAATAATTTGTAACTTCTTCACACATTTGTTATAACAAAGTAGACAATAAAAGTTGATTTTATGCCAAGGAGGGAACTTTTGCATTAAAAAGGAATTTCTTCAGTTCATAGTGGGAGAAATCATTGTATTGGCAACACTGACGACGCCTAGCGCCACTGGTAAGCGGCAGCCGCTAGAAATAAAATTCTAAAATGGTTGGGGATGACGCGTGTTGGTAAGTTCCTAATTTTTTCTTTTTAATTTATGCTTTCTTAATAAGTATTTTCTTTCAATTTACCTAGAGCTGATGTAATTTCTGTAAACTTAATCAAGTTACTTCAAAAAATATAGCCAGCTCCAGTTACGTGACCGTCTACAAAAATTACCCACCACGTGGTCGAAGTTCCTCGCGTAAATAAAAGCGTCCAAATAAAAAAAAGATTCAGCTACAGGAAACCAATTTCCAGGTTTCATCTTAAATACGCGCAATGAACGAGTTTTTGATGAAGGAAAAAATTCTGAGCGAAGAAGAAAAGAAGCGCATAGATTTGCAGGACACGCGCTTAGTATCAGAGTACAAGGCCCTGAATCTGGAGAAGAACGCCCAGAAATACTGGGATTTGTTTTACAAACGCAACGAGACCCGATTCTTCAGAGACCGCCACTGGACCACAAGAGAATTCAAGGAACTTTTGAACGACGACTGTTCACGACGTAAAGTATTGCTGGAAGTGGGTTGCGGCGTAGGGAATTTCATTTTTCCTCTCCTGGAAGAGGGATTCAATTTTTACGTGATCGCTTGCGACTTATCCCCGAGAGCCATAGAATTTGTTAAAACCCATAAGAGTTACGATGAGACACGATTGAGAGCATTTCAAACGGACATCACGATAGACCACATTCATTCGGAAGTGCAAGCTGAGAGCGTCGATGTAGCGACTTTAATTTTCGTGTTGTCCGCTATACATCCGGATAAATTCGTCGCAACTCTTTCAAATATTTACAGAGTGATAAAACCTGGTGGCATCGTGTTGTTTAGAGATTACGGTCTTTACGATATGGCACAGTTGAGGTTTAAAGCGGGACATAAGATATCGGAAAATTTTTATATGAGGCAAGATGGTACAAGGTAGATAAAGATGATTGTAAAAGTGTGATTTTTTTTTTTTTGTAAAGGTTTTGGTATTGCAGGAGTTTTTATTTTTCGATTTCCCATCTCGATTCGATTTTTAATGAGGCCGGATTTAAAAAAGTTTGCAACGTTTACGTGCATCGCAGAACAGTTAATAAGAAAGAGAATATCGATGTGCCCAGGATATTCATCCAGGCCAAGTTTCAAAAACCCGAGAAGTAAAGGTAAGAAGCCTTTTAAGTTTGGCTTTTTGTTGATTACGTTATGTTGAAGTGATGATTACTATTTTATGAATTTTCGTTGATTTATTTTATGTGTTAGCTCTATCTGAAGTGACGTTAGCGCTATTCAATTCCATTTTATGGAAATGTGTGATTACTACGCCCTTTTTTTTTTCAGATTCGGCTGATTTCATTTTTCCTTTGAATGGATCTTCTAATTAGGTGAATATGTCATATTTTTAAAACATCAAACCATTCAAGATTGTAAAAGATAAAAAGGAAACATTGTAATAGTAAATGCAAGCAAATAAGTAAAAGATGACAAAGTAAATTAAAATGATGATTTCATAGTTCAATTGAGACTCAGTGATATGAATATTGACATGTCTTTCGCTCCTATCTGACTTACGTTTACTATAATTACAAATGTGTAACTTTTCACTTTTTACTTGACCAGTATATTAATTTGTACTCTTCAGGAATCTATTATAATTGCTGCTGGAGGAGAATTCTTAAGTACATATTGGTAAGTGTGTTGAAGTATTAATGCATGACTTCCTCTGTTATTCAAAAGAAAGGAAAAGAAAAAGATTTATAATATGTATTGAAAATGATGATTTCATAGTTCAGTTGAAACATAATGAAATGAGTTTTGAAATAATGTCTTTCGCTCCTATCTGAGTGTCGTTATTATGAAAATACATCCCGCTTTATGTTGTTATGTTACTGTATTGAAAAATATTTTTATTTTAGATGAATTCATTTGGAGTTGCTGCCAAGAACGGAACACAACCGCTTAGAAGTGAAGGGCTTGTAAGTGTTTAATAATTTTCTGCATTTTTGTGCTTAAAAGCTTTACCTTTTAAAAAAAGTGATGATTTCATAGTTCAGTTGAAACATAATGAAATGAGTTTTGACATGTCTTTCGCTCCTATCTGACTGCCATTATTATGAAAATACATCCTGCTTTATGTTGTTAAGTTACTGTATTGAAAAATATTTTTATTTTAGATGAATTCATTTGGAATTGCTGCCAAGAACGGAACACAACCGCTTTGAAGTGAAGTGCTTGTAAGTATTTAATAATTTTCTGCATTTTGTACTTAAAAGCTTTACCTTTAAGAAAATGATGATTTCATAGTTCAGTTGAAACATAATGAAATGAGTTTTGAAATAGTGTCTTTCGCTCCTATCTGAGTGTCATTATTACGAAAGTACATCCCGCTTTATGTTGTTAAGTTACTGTATTAAAGAATATTTTTATTTTAGGTGAATTCATTTGGAATTGCTGCCAAGAACGGAACACAACCGCTTTGAAGTGAAGTGCTTGTAAGTGTTTAATAATTTTCTGCATTTTTGTGCTTAAAAGCTTTACCTTTAAAAAAATGATGATTTCATAGTTCAGTTGAAACATAATGAAATGAGTTTTGAAATAATGTCTTTCGCTCCTATCTGAGTGTCATTATTACGAAAGTACATCCCGCTTTATGTTGTTAAATTACTGTATTAAAGAATATTTTTATTTTAGATGAATTTATTTGGAATTGCTGCCAAGAACGGAACACAACCGCTTTGAAGTGAAGTGCTTGTAAGTATTTAATAATTTTCTGCATTTTTGAGCTTAAAAGCTTTACCTTTAAAAAAGTGATGATTTCATAGTTCAGTTGAAACATAATGAAATAAGTATTGAAATGTCTTTCGCTCCTATCTGATTAAGGTTAATTTGAATTTTTTCTTTCACCATTTCCTAATACTGAACATTAATTAAAAGTGTCTATTTTTTAGGAACTTCACTAGGAAAGAATTTGGTATGAAAAAATGCAGCTACAATGTGTAAGTATTTACGTACAAAAGATTTAATTAATTAATTTGATTTAATGATGAATGGTCCTTGCACCACTCTTAAATTTTTATGTAGACGAAAGTACCTATTTATTATCTGATAATATAAACAATACATCTTTCGTTTTATGTAATGTGATTATAATAAACTAAAACTTCTTTTTTTTCCTGTTCTTTAGAAAAGAATATGAAACATTTCGCTATGAGAAGACGCTGAGAGCTTCGTTAGGAAAGAAGTTGATACGAAAAGAGCAGCAGCTACAATCTGTAAGTACACACAAAAAAAAATTAAGGTTTAATTAATTGGTTTGATTTAATGATGAATGGTCCTTGCACCACTCTTAAATTTTTATGTAGACGAAAGTACCTATTTATTATGTGATAATATAAAAAGTACATCTTTCATTTTATGTACATTTATGATTATGAGAAACTAAAACCTCTTATTTTTAATTTACAGGTTTAAAAAACTGTCGTCAATTCTCTGAAAATAAAAGCAATAATTGAAGGTTTATTTTTTATTCACACAACCAAGCCACATTTAAAACTTACTGACGAAACTTACACCCTTATTTGGTGAATGGAATCCCGGTGGGCGGGCTCTTCATGTGAGTGCTTTTTACGTTTATTCTACGAACGTTTCTCTCATCTGGCAATTTTAGTTCTTCAGAGTTCTTTTTATTATTGAATAGCCAAGAGGAACAGAAGCGCAAAATATTTTCGAGCACGAATAGGATCACTTCGATCAAACTCATGAAACTGATGCCGAGAAATAGAGCGATGGTTCCACCGAAAGACACTACGAAAATAACCACTGACAAACCGGTTACTGAACGTAATGAGTTCTTTACCAACTAAATCCTCGAAACCAAACAGGACGTTTCTGTGATACTTTGTAGTCGGCGGTAGCAAACCCCAGCGAAAAGTAATTCTCTGATCGAAGTATCCGTATTCCCTGTTTTGTAATTATTAGTTTTATTGAAAATTTGTTAGGTAATCGTTGTTGTTCCTTACCAGTGATTAATTTTTGGAATTTGTGGCAAATACATTATGATATTGCACGACTGCGGACAATCACATCCCAGTTTCGAAGGGGGTTGCATTAGTATACGTGCATGTTTGGCAACGCAAGACAAACCGCTCGAGTTGCACACTTTCCCACCTGATGGACATTGAAATAAAACAGCGCACAAAATAAATGCAATCAAATACCTAAATTATTGTAAAAATATGGTCGGCACCCACAAAATTTCATAACCACTTTATACCTGCAGACCATGTAACAGATGCCTCTGCTGTAAACCGGGACGTCTCCTGTAATCGGTTCGTTTTCGAATCGACATTTGCGTTGCGAAGGTGTGAGGGACCTCAAGCTTACATCCGACACCGTCTCCTGTATGCGATAGTTAATTTCTAACTCCTGACTTTCTTTAGCGTACCACGGTGCCTCCTGCGTTGCATGCAATATATCTAAATACGAATGGACATAAAACTACAAGTAAATTCGATGGGTACAAACAGTGTCAGCAATACGCTTTCAAATACGCTACGTTCACAGGTGCATCCGGATCAGAGTCGTATCTCGCATAGCACAGGCCGTTCAGGTAATGGCATCGCAGGACTGGAATATCTTCATAATCTTCATCTTCGTTAACTCCACGCACCCTTCAATTTTTAATCGATGTGCAAAAATAATGCGGGGTGGTTTGTACCTTACCTAAATGAGATGACTTTGGCAAACTGTGTGTTAAGCGTGAAACAAACGCCCATTTCAGTCACAACGAGCTTCCATTTGCTCGATCGTTTCGTGTCGAAGGTTACAAGCGTGCCTGTTAATTTCGGGTGAACCTAAAGAAATCCATTCGCAATCACTCGCATTTAAGTCAAGACGAAACGGGCTTACTTTGGCTGCCAATTCCATCATGACTATTTTATTCAGGGAGCGATCGTTTTGAAACTGCGCGAACACGTCCAACGATTCGAAGGAAATGTTTGCGACGGCTTTCACGAAATCCAGGTAATAATCGTACTTGGGATGAGAGTAATTAACGTTCCAAGTCCTGCAAAGACGGTGAATGTGAATGTGAAGGTGAGGGTTTGAGTGTCTCGGTGTTAAGTACTTTTCGATGAATTCGCTTGCTGCTTCTTCGTCTGTTTTGTGTAGGAAGCAGCCGGTTGCAGCCGGGAAAGGATTGTTCCAGTTCCTGAAGTCCTTACGCAAGGATACTACGGTGGGGTTTGCCGAGTAATGAATCCAGTTTGACATGCACATGGCAATTGCGGAGCCTGCCGCTAAAGTTATGATTGAAATCCAGAAGAGCCTTAAATTTAATAGCCGTTGGATGTGCTGTTTATTGTAAATATTGTTTGTTTACCGCTCTAAGAGGTGCAGCTTATATTTTGCTGAAATGAAGACGCCCGGTATTGTTGTTCTTTGACCGAATTGCTTTATCGATTCAAGAATTTCTTTGCGGTTCATTTCTAACACACTTTGGGGTCTGTACTCATTGAATGCTAGTGCACTATTAACGTCTAATTTTATGGAAACTCTTAATAGCATTGTAGCCTTGTAGATAGCAATCATGATTACAATAAAGCTTTTAGCTGCTTGATAAAATCTACATAAAAGCAATTTCCTTCAGATAACATTGACTGAAAATAATGTTTCTTCGTTTAACAAATTACAGTCGCACCTCCATAACTCGAATCTCCACAACTCGAAACTCTGTAAGTCAAAATTTACTGATGTCCCTGCACATTGTGTATAATTGAAATCTCTTTCTATAACTCGAAGCAATTTTCCGGTCCCTTGAGATTCGAGTTATGGAGGTTCCACTGTACTTCCATTTTTTTTACGAACTTTGTAAACTTATCTGGTTGTGAAGTCGCTGGGCGTGCAAATTAAGGTCCAATCCCATCTGCCGGCTATTCAAGCTGCGTTCGTTTATTCAACAACTCCGTTCGCTCTATTTACTCCCTTCGCACTTTTGTCTCGCTCTTACTTGTATTAAAACTTATTCACTTTCACTCTTTGTGAGTGCGAAAAGAGTAAATAGAGTGAACGGAGTCGAATAAACGAACGCAGCTCCAGTGGGATGGGTCGTGGTCATTACATAACCTCAAAACAAAGGTTAGAATTTAAACGAAATAAAATAAAAATCACCAGTAATGCACGCTTGCTTTTATTTGTGTCTTAAAAGGGACAGGGACACAAAAATTTGTCAAATAAACAAAAATAAAGTGGAATCAAAACGCAAGTCAGTTCACCTGACAGCGCAGAACGTTAAGAATCAAGTGACATAAAACGTCAAAAGACGAAGCAACGGATCCGTTTGTTCGTTTACAAAAATTATTAAATTAAATGGCAAAAACGATAGTAATGCCAACATAGTCTGTACTAGAGTGCGCCCAAAATATTAAAAAAATATATAATAAAGTAAAATCCGATCTTCAACTTCCAACTGTGAAAGCACAACAGCTGATCAAGGGTCGTGAAGACGTTCGAGACACGAACGCCCAGGAGGCATGTCAAATGTGTCCACTTGCGTTCCGGATAAGAGCGCCTTCTAGCGGCGCGAGGAGTGTTGAGCCGTCGTGTTACCAAACCTCAAAATGGATGGCCGAGGTCGGTTTATTACGACGCCATCAAACTTGCCAGCAACGATACCACGAAGGAGGCCGCCAGGCAGCTCCCTGTTATAGAAACTCCGGTGAAGCGTCCGGAATAAAGAGGACAAGAGGAAAAGCCTACGAAAAGTTACGAACTGATCGTTGTTATGAAACAATACCTAACTTATATCCAAAGGTCAGGCTTGGGTAGGCCTGGATGAAGCCCTTCTAATGCTCGAAGGGTACCAACAACATCCGGAGTATAAACTCCGTTCCCTTTTCACTTTAAACAATCACAGAATAGTGAGATTCACAAAGCCCAGACACGAAGTGTACGCCAAGCAAGCTGTCACAAGGTCGATGAAGCAAATTGAGGTGGAGACTTCCATGCAAAAGAATCGATCGTTTCGATTTTGTTCCAAATGCTAATAAATCGATCTTTCCTCGGTGGATCGATTTTCTGAACCGCAATTTGTAATGTTCGCAAATTCTCGTAAAAACAACACTAGAAAATAATGAAAATTTTACTGTTGCGCCTTCTAAAGTTGGCATCTACATCTACACCATCGGAAATTTATGTTGACATTAGGATTCATTCAGTATGTCGGCGTCAGTAAATATCTTTGAAAAAGATTGACCTTTTCGACATTTCGTTGAATTGTATCGAACATCGAACTCTCCAACTTCAGAAGCAAACCGACACGTGATGCAATCGGTTCGCGGGTGGGGGGTCGCCAGATCCATATTGACCAAACACCCCAATAACCTGAACCGTGATACTGGCTTTTACCTCCACAATCACATGTATTCTGTAAGTACCAACTCATTTCAATCGATATCTAACAATAGGTAATTGAAGAGAAACGAATTGATAGGTTACCATAGCAACCACAGCAATTCACCAATGACGTTTCAATATTCCGTAACAATCAATTGAAGAGAATTTTAATTTCCTAAAAACCATATTCTCTTCAATTGATACAGCATACTGAAACGTCATTGGTGAATTGCTGTGGTTGCTATGGTTTCCTATTAATTCGTTTCTCTTCAATTATTGTTAGATATCAAGTGAAATGAGTTGATGCTTACAGAATACACGTGAATACCTGGAAACATCTCATTAATGATCCGTCACGTCCCAACAGACCAATCCCCGCTCACCGTTTCGACCCATTACTCCTACCGACCACTATGTATAAATACCACGACAACAGACATACCCACTCAGTCTCAACGACTAACGAGAAACAGCAGCAACACTAGCAGCAGCAGCAGCCCTGAGGAAGTTCTGCAATGGAGAACGAAACGTCGTGTCGGCAGTAGAAGAAGTCAACGTAACGCGGTTCTAACCGGAAGCCAATTCAAACAACAGTAACTTTAAACTTTAACTTCGTATGTCAACCTAGTCGACACTAGAATGCGTTCAAAATATTAAACAAAGAAGAAATATAATATGGTAAGATCCGACCCATCAACATCCTGCTGTGAATGCAAGTTAGCTGATTCCGGAATCGCCAAGACCTTCGAGGAACAGGATGTGTGTCCGGTGTAACCACTTTCGTGATACCACTTAAGTCAACTTCAGTGACCACTTTCGTTCCGAGGAGCGCGCCCTCTTGCAATGTGCGGCGGCGTGATGAACCGTCGTACGTTGTATTACCAAACACCAAGATGGACGGCCAAGGTCGGTTTACAACGACGCCATCCGATTTTTCAGCATGGACACCACGAAGAAGATCGCCAGGCAGCTCACCAGTTAGAGGAACTCCGGTGAAACGTCCGGAAGAAATGGGAGGGGAGAGGGAGAAGAACCAAATAAAACAAAAGGAAAACACGGATTACGAACCGACCGACGCGCAACGTGACTCTAAAAACATACCTGCCGTAAATTCGACGGACAAGCTTTGAAGAGCCTAATACTCGCCGCAAACAATTAACAACCGGACAATATACCCATTCGCTTTTTCCTTCCAAAAAACGTGACTCTAAAAACATACCTGCCGTAAATTCGACAGACAACCGGACAATATACCCGTTTGCTTTTTCCTTCCAAAATAAACACCGTTTAATGAAAAGTTTGCACAGAAACGAGAATAAGGTCCGTATTCATAAACAAAACTTACGCTACGCGTCCCCTAAAAAATTGCGAATATGTGTTTATGTACTGCAAAAATTTCTTTTATAGAAAGTAATTTATAAACTGTACTTAAACTCTTGTTAGTTGAGTGTCCGCTACACCTTGAAATGCGAACAGTTCATGATAATTATTATCACACGTATAGCTTAAGTTTTGTTTATGAATACGGGCGTAACTCTCCATGCGGTCTGTTTGCAAAGCGAACGGTCACAAGACTGGCGAAATCTCAAACGGGTCGGCGTGCGACGTGAACGGTTCGCGGGTGGGGGAGAGCTCCATTGGCTAATGACAATGCCTTTAATATATCCCACTTTCAACATGGAGCCGTCTCATTACAAAAGGGGTTGTTTACCGTCCTAAGCGTCGCGTCATTTATGGAACAGTCTTAAGTTGAAAATTGGTGACCCGAAAGCTAGAAATTATTTGCAAAGGATTTTCTCACCGTAACAACTTAACGCTTAAGTGAAATTGCTATCTAAATAATTTTAAAAGTTTATTTATTTCGTTTTTTCTTGGCAAAAGGAGATAAATTTGACGTAATATCTGTTTCCGGAATAGAAAGGACACCAGGTGAAGTGTTCACAGTGATGTCTTCCTCGCCTTCCGCTAAATTCTGTAAACTGCGAGGAAAGTTATTCCCTAAAAGAACAGTTGCAATTTTTACTCACTTAGTTTCAGCTTCCAGGCTGTTCAATAATTGGAATCCGGTCTCCAACGTCAGACCGACTTCGCCTACGATCGTGGAAAAGTGCACTTCAGGAATGTCGCTCTCGTTAACCTCTTCTTCGACGACCTTTTCTCTTTTGCTTCTAACAAAACGATGCATATCAGCAAAACTTGCACCGTTTACTTACGAATCACCTACTTGCTGACGCTGTCCACCGGGGAAATACTCTTTGGAACCAGCAATTTCGCATAATGATCGTTCAGTTCTTTGCACCTTTTCTGCAGCACACTTATGTATTTAATAACTCTGGCCTGGTAATAATCGTGCAGACCTCCTACGCCGCCCAGCCCCATTTCAATCAAGACACGCTCTGCGATATTCTGAAAATAAATGCTACTCACTTCGTGCACTTGTGCCAGAAAATACCGGACGTACGGGAAATCCGTAAAGCTGATCGTTATCTTCGTCTTCCTGCGCTATTTTTAATCGCCGAGAAATCTGGGCCAAAAATGATTCGAGGACATCCATTAACAAATCCAACACGCTTTGATGCGTAGCTTAAAATAATTCAATTCGATTGAGTTTAAATATTTAATGAAACATGGACAGTTAAATCAGATTAAAAAGTTTCAAAGCCGAAGACTGCGAGGCCAAAATTTGAACATTTGTGTACGGAGACTAAAACCTTTTAATCTAATAATTAATCAATCAAAAATAATATGTACTTTCGAAACCGATGTGAGCAGTAAGTGTAACTACACATTTAATTAATATTTGCTTAACGACTGCCTCACTTAACTCGGGAACTTCGATTTCACTGCCCAGTGAAAACGGCCTAAAAAAAAGTAAGTAACTTTATTTATTTCTTTTGAATTAAATGATTTACTTACGTGAACTCCTTGGGGATGTAATTCAAGTTGTTCTTGACGTGCTTCTGGGGAATCTCCGGCATATCAGGGACGGGTTGCATCGTGTTCTCTGGGGGAACACGATGAGATTCGATCGCTTGTTCGGTCGCAATTATCAAGTCTACCAGATCGTTGCAGTACTTATGCAAAGAAATTGCATATAAAATTAAGGGATCTGCAGCTGGAAGGCTATACACAATACAATACTGTAATTTGTACTTCGTAAAGTGAAGGGCTCGTTTACCAGACACGTTCTGATCTGTGTAGGTTGTCGCTGTCGCAATCACTGTCGAATTCCGGCAGGCAGAATTTATTCATCGACTTCTCTATGTCTTCCATCACGTCTGGGGCGTGTGACTCTCGGAGTTCCGCCGCTTCCATTTCGCCCCAGTGTTTCACGTTTGACTTCGTGCTGTATTTAACTAAGAAAGGAGAGAGTTTATTGATCTGTTCCGTTTCTTCCGGTGAAGAAGACGTACAAGATTCGATGTCTCCCCAACGTTTAGCGCTCATTTTATCTCGTTTTAATTTTAAATTCGATTGCAAACACCGTTTTTATTTTTTGTGTGTGCGGACGACATTCCTGGTTGACAGGTAGAAAACAATTGTGAAGTTAGGAAGTTACGCTGGTTAGCAATTCACAGGGTAGCCAACTTGATGTGTCCCATTAGCATCAAAGAAAGCGCCATTACGCGCGAAAGTTTGAAAATCTTGTAATTTCATTCATTTCCATTCTTTACTAGAATTTAAACAAACAACATTTACAATTTAACATAACATGAATTCTACAGGGAAATCACAAAAGGTTTGTTTAAAATGAAAGCTCACAAAAATTTCCGTTTTTATTATAATAATAAAATGACAAATAAAACATGAATAAAAAAGATTATCGTCCCCTACCCCTACCCCTAGGAAACGAACCTCTTCCTCGTCCCCCTGAATTTCCCTTGCCTTTCGGCGGAGGACTTTTAGGCCTCAAAGCTTCGATGCGCTCAGTACAGCCAGTGGTCAAGTTATTTGTGTCGAAATAGCTACAGTATAGATCGTCATTGAAATTGCTGTTTGTCAACTCGGGCCCGAGTGTTAACCATCCGGGCCTTATGGTGCTGTCACGTCCGAAAATGTGCAGTCTCCGCCTGCCCAAGCAAAAGTGTTCGATTATGTGGAATATTTCCACGGGCTTTTCTAGGCTGCCGTATTCCGTCTCTTCAGATATTATCAGATCAATATCGACGTTTGCGTGGATGAAGTCACCGTCGGTCGATCGGCGAACTGTACCTTTGATGCCCATCAAGCAATGTTCTTTCGTTCGTTGAAAGACGGCCTTCGCCTCGAGGTTTTTCGAATGGCCAGGATTCTTTATGTTCGTTTTGATCCAGGAAATGTCTTCACATCTGTAATTTGGAACAATAACATCGTTTTTTGTTCTTGGCGAAAAACATTACCTCCTGAATCCCCATTTTCGTAAGCAAACTCTACCCATATCCAATCCCGCCGAGCTTCCGCACCACAAAAACACGAAACTTCTCTGTGCCGCGACTTCTCCAACATCCAAGTTCATGATTTGGTCCCAGGACCAGAACTGCATGTTTGTTGCGCCCATGGTTCTTTGGTATTCCTCAAGTGGGGGCTCGATTAAAATAACGTCGTACTTACAGTTTAAATTTTTGAGGTCAAACGTCGCCAGGTCACACTTTAAATACATAGGTGGAGTGGCCGTCTGTGCTATCAGTTCATCTTTTAGTTTGATTAATTCTCGCAGCTTTGGGTACTCTTCAAATCGGTCCGCTAGGCCGACGTCTCGAATAAAATTCTGGGGCCTCTGGCCCGTGTCGACGAAATGCTGGCAGTAGTCGTTGTGAGGGTTCGATGACTGCGTCCCCTTTACAGAACAAACTCGCGCGTTACGTTGCAATGAAAAGAAGTCTCGCGCTTACCTTCAAAAACGTAGAGGAGTCTCTGTAAACGAGTTCATCTGACGAGTCATTCCTCGACTCGTTCTTAT
Organism: Dorcus hopei; assembly: GCA_033060865.1. Lineage (NCBI taxonomy): Eukaryota > Metazoa > Arthropoda > Insecta > Coleoptera > Lucanidae > Dorcus > Dorcus hopei. The sequence continues at coordinate 44,288,888 of CM065423.1, read as the reverse complement.
CGAGCGGGTCGTCTCCGTTCTCGTTTCGAACACGCTTCGTGACTTCCGCAGACGTTCCCAGCACCTGCTTTAGCTCTTCCACGCAAGACACTCCGAGCTGCAAAATATTTGTTCAGGTTATGTTCATGCGATAAATGTTCAATGCGTACGGTTTGGGCTAAAAGCTGCTTCCTCTTCCTGGATTTTTCACGTAGTTCCTTCATCATATCACCCATTTTAATCTTAAATTATTAACAAAAGTTTATAAAAATTGTTTACAAACGACATGTCAAATTATCAGTATTACCAATAGACACCAATCTGTTCGAAATTCCAAACAGTGTTGTACAGTGTAGACAGCGAAAATTTAATAGCGTTCTCCACTGTCTGCACCAGTGCACACTCAGTGTATCTTAGGGTGCGTTTCATTTGCGCGCTTAAATGCTTTGAGCGCTCATAAGCAGTGCTTAAACCATTCTCTTTGGCTTTGCAAACGCTTACGAAGCTCCAGCTGACGAAATGGTAACGTCATTATGACGTCATAGTCTTCGCTCACAATCGCTTATTCCATCGAGGTAGGGCAGCAAAAGCGTAAGCGCTTATGTTCCAAATGGAATGTATGAGATGCGTACGAGGAGCTCAGCTGATCACAGTCAGGTTATAAACAAAGATTACATTTTAAAAATAGCTGCAGCAGCTATGCTTGGATTAATTTCACTATTGAAGTTATATTTTTAAGGTTATGAATTCGTTGTGCAAACAATAGTCAAAAGAAACACCTCTGTGTATAATGACTTAAGCGACTGAACGCCAAATGAAACAATAGAAAATAGCGCTTGTAAGCGTAAGCGCTCAAAGCGTGTGAGCGTGCAAACGAAACGCACCCTTTATCTCTTATTAAGAGCGTTTTTCACTGGGATTAAATTGTGCACTGAGTGCGCACTCAGAATATTCTCATCTTATTTTAACCTCATGTAATGAAACGGGATGGAGATATTCTGAGTGCGCACTCAGTGCACAATTTAGTCCCAGTGAAAAACGCTATTAGTCTGTTCGATAGCTCTGCACTTTCTACACTTTTAACAACTTTACTCTATTTTTCTCACTCCTACTTTTGTTATATTTTATATATCGCACTCTCTCAGGAGCGATTGGTGCAGAAAGTGTAGAAAAGTGCAGAGCTATCGAACAGACCTATTATTACATGAGGTTAAAATGAGATGAAAATATAACGAGTGAGCATAGTGCAGCCAGTGGAAAACGCTATAAATCACCAGATTAGTTGAGAACAGGCGGCAGAAATTTGGTCAACAGTTGACAATGTCAAATTTCATTTTTCTCCCCTTTTTTCTATGAGTAATTTTTTTAATTTTCTTGTCCTCACGAAATGGGATCTTTTCCATGAGTCGGCAACACTGTTAGAAGTTGTCTAATAGTGTTTTCGATTGACCGCACTAGTGCGCACTCAAAATGTCTTCATCTCGTGTTATTACATGTGGTTAAAAGAAGATGCAAATACACTGAGTGCAGCCGGTGCAAGTGAATCGAAAGCGGTATAAAATTTCAACAGAAAGCCAGCAAAACTAGTCACAAAATCACCAAATTGGCAACATCGGAATTTGGAATCATCTGGTAATTACTTAAGGCCAGTACACAATGGATTTGCATAAATCATAAGACATAAGCCGTAACAGTAATTCGACCTATGTAATCAAGTGCGCTGTAACACAATAGCTCCGTAACGAGAGCAAAGCAAATGTGTTTCTTACGGCTTATGTCTTATGTCATATGTTTTATGCAAATCCATTGTGTTCTAGGCTTTACACGTGCTACAAGTGGATCAAAAATAAATAGGTAAGTTCTAGAGGATATCCTTTATATTTTATATCTCTGGTTCAAACGTACTAAGAAATAATTGGGGCAAGCTCGCTGTTTTTAATTAAAAATAATAATTAAAATTGTTGTGTTGTCCTTCTCTAACCTTCTAATGGTTACAGACATCGCAAGTTTTATGTCCTTCTCTAATTAGCGTTATACGTTCCCAACTCGTTGTCCACGATTGTACATTCGCGTTGCTATTATTAGAAAAATGTCGCGAGCGGTGAAATATTTATATGTATAATAAACTCCTATCAGATTTTTATCAACTCCTATCTCAAAAGTTTGAAAGCAAGTCATTCTCCAATTGCTTACGTTCGTGTCAAATTGCATCACACACAAAAATGTCCGTCTTGGATAAATTGATTAAATTGATAAAAACCGTTAAGGGTTTCGATACCGTTTTAAGCAAGGTACTCAAACTTTTACTAGAACGATTACGCAATTTCACATAATCTCCTCCTCATAGGTTAGGATCGTGTCGGCGGGCAATGGTTTATGCGTGGCCGAGTTTAAAGTCGAAGAGGAGCACACGAACCCCATGGGTGGATTACACGGCGGTTTCTCGGCCACCCTCGTCGACACAATTTCCTCGTATGCCCTGCGAACGCTCACGGGTGAACTCGTTCACGTTTCCGTAAACATGCAGCTGACGTAAGTGCAACAAACAAATTTAGAGGAGCACATTCTCAATTCGCCTCTTTTGTATAAAAGGTATTTGAAGGGAGCGATGATCGGTGATGAAATTATAGTCGACGCTAAGACCTTGAGGGCCGGAAAAACTTTGGCATTCTTGGAAGTCGAAATAAAAAATAAGAAGTCGGGGGATTTACTTGTAAAAGGAGCGCATACGAAATTTATTACTGACAAAAAATTACCTTGGTAATTAATTAATAAATTAATTAAATGAGCCATAAGTGTTACGTAGCAAATATTATAAAATGCAACCTTCTACCTTATATGTATGCAACCAAACATGCAATGCAGGTACTGTTTGTTTTGTTCTAGTAGGTTGGTTGCAAGTCAAGTTTTGACGTTTTTGTGACATTCACATTTGACAGTTGTATTTTCGGAAATGTTTGTGCGGTTTCGTTTGAAATAGATCTTTCGTATTCCAATCTAATGTCGAATAATAAAGCGGAAGAACATGATCTTCGTATTTCATTCGCTGTATTTCCTCCTGAGACACTTCCTGCACGCGTACAATAAATCCAAGGTGATCGATGATTTCCGCAGGCAACATTTTTTTCACGAAAGTGAGGTTAACTTCAACAACACTTGCCGGTTCGAAGAGGATAACATCCTGTTCGACCCCCCAATTTACAGGCTGCGATACGCAGCAGTCCAGCAGGTCCTTTTACACGAGACTTTCCGACCGCATATAACCAAGATAGTGGATTTCGGTTGTGGCGAGCTAAATTTATTTCAGTATTTGAAACGGTTGTACGGCGTCCAAGATATTCTGTGCGTCGATGTAGATGAGAGTCTCTTGAAGGAATACCTCACGAAAGTTCACCCTCTCACCATAGATTACTTGAAAAGGAGGAACGATCCTTTACAAGTGCAAGTCCTCTGCGGTAGCATCAGCGATCCTGACTGTCGATTGAAAGGAACTAACGCAGTCGTGTGCGTTGAAATGTGCGTATTATTTGAGCTACTTTCACGCATTGTCGACGCAATATTTTCTTTTTGCAGTATAGAGCATTTATACCCGGATGTTTTAGAGGCTTTACCATACAATATATTCCACTTCATTCAGCCTTTAATTGCGGTATTCACCACGCCGAATGCAGATTTTAACGTGCTCTTCTCCGATCCTCGTAAATTTCGGCATGCCGATCATAAATTCGAGTGGAGCAGGGAGCAGTTTCAAGAATGGTACGCCCCCATTTTTATTGGTTTGTCATAGTTCGAGTGTTATGTGTTTTTAGGGCAGATAATATAACGGTGAGATTCCCAAACTACACGGTAATATTCGAGGGGATTGGTCAAGGCCCTTCGGGTACCGATCACCTAGGATGTTGCACGCAAATGGCGATATTTGTTAGACACGACGAACAACTCAGTGAAGTGCCGAGGTCTTGCCGGGAGTTAACAAGAAACTCGATGGAGGAAGAACTGACGACATCGCATGGAATTTGCACTTACTTTAGTTACACTTGCCAAATCAGTAGGTACGATGAGGGTCTGCAAGGTGAAGAGAACTCAACTGGGATGTATTACAAGCTGATTGAGAAAGTCGATTATCCGTATGAGGTGGATAACCGAAGCGCAGAGGAGAAACTATTGCAAGAAGTCTTGTATAAAGTATACAAGTATACTTCCGTCAACAGCAAATTCTACAATGAAGAGACTCAACAGATTCAGTTGCCTTTGAGAGAACTTACATCTAACGAAGAGGGATATTACACAACAATATCTGAAGTTAAGTAAGTAACACTGTGGCCCGGTATTTCAGTCACAGTTTAATTTTAATCTTCATTTTATTCCCATAGTGACAGTTATCAAAACTTTCTATGGGAATAAACTGAAGATTAAAGTTAAACTGTGACTGAAATAGCAGGCCTATGCCTACTAATTTTAAATAATTATTGCATGCATGAACTAACTTGATAAATTTCTTACCTGTCAGAAGTGACGTTAATTTGGCAACTCAACATTTCAAAATTTCCCGTGCAAGTTTAAATAAAACTACAATGTCCTTGTTGCAGAAAGTTGTTGGAGAAGGAAAGTTTTAAATTAGAAGAATGTAACTTACCTGGCGGCAGCGAGTCAGTTCTGTGCGTTATTTATGATCCCAGCATGGATAATAGAAGCCCCTCTCCAGCAGGAAATGAGAGCAACAGTTCCGAGGAGAAAAACGACCACCCGAAGATTTCTTACCCATCAAACGACGAAACAGATTGGGATCTGGAACAAACCGAGTCGTATGCCTGGAAATTAAACTTGGAACGGCATCAAAACGAGCCCGAAATCATCGACCACAAAATAAACGAGTCCAGCAAATCGTCTCTCGGGGAAGCTTGCAAGCTTAGCGAACCGAACTTGGCGAACAATTCGGGGCAGCCCGAATTGAAATACTGCAATTTACACGTCGATGTCATCGGGGCAGCGAACAGTGAGCACGAAACCCCTCCTCAGCACCACAAAGATTTAGGTGCGACAAAGAAGACGAAAGTCGTTCAAAATAAAGCTCAAAGCATCAACGAATCAGCAGCAGGAAACAAACGTGTCCCGAAGAAAGGAACGAACACCAAAAATTCGGCTCGCACTGCAACTCAAGGCCCCAGCAAAGAAGCGACAATCTCAAAAGCCATACCAAAAAAAAGCCCCCCCGTTAATTCTGCGGAACGTAGGCCAAAAAAGTGTTGTGACGCAAAAACTAAAGAGTCGACGCATAGCTTGGCGCAAGGCCCGAGTTTAGTGAAGAAAGCTTCGAGCAACAACCCCCCAATGAAACTGCCAAGTGTTAGCAGTGTAAAGAAGTCGGTTCAAAAGAATGATGAGTCCGTGCCGGGGACGTCGGAGATTAAAAAGAAGAAGTTCAAGAAACCTGAGGCCGATATCGACAGGGAGGACGTAAGGGATATAACCGAGTGTATCTTGTACAATTCCTTGAACAAAATTCAAGAAATTGATGATATAGAAATGGAGCACCAGCAACTGGAAGACGTTATTCAAGTGCAACCGGCAGTCGAAAATGGGGACTTGGCTAACAACAACCGAGATCTGGAGGGCAACAATTATCCAGATGAAGTGGAGCTTATGGAAAGGCCGAATGAAGATAAAGTAAATGACAATGTGCAAGTGGAGGACGGTGTTAGGAATCAGGATTTCCAAAACAGGAACAACGACGGCGCAGCAGGACTGTTTGTTCCCGAAGACAGAGAGGATTTAGTCGAGCAAGCGTTGGGTCAAGAATTAAATCACGCCAGCAGAGAGGCCCTGTTCGATCCGAACTCCGAAGTCGACATGCTGGAAGAATTCGAAATACCTTCGCCGTCAGCCACGAGGCCAACAAATACGTCGCTGTTGGAAAGTCGCAACGTTATCCTGATTAGCATAAATCAAACTGACGAAGATAATGTAGGTATGAGCAGTTCATTCGTTGTTTAAAATCACTGCGTGACGGTTTTCCGTTTAAAACCACACTTTTAGCTCTCCCAGAAAATGCGGATCCCTTTCCAAATTGGCTGTTGCAGTTGTTAGGGGCGAACGTCGAAGAAGGGGAATCACACGATGAACCCCATTTTTACTGCCAAGGTGATGGAATAGGTAATTATATTGAAATGTGGTTATGTTTCATGTTCACTATTAATACTAATTAGGAGTTCATCCATCAATTGTCGAAGTAGAAATTGATGAAGAACAGTCAACAACAGAGTCCTCAAGTAGTAATGACGAAGCTGAAGCAGAGCATACTATTTCAGAACCCGGAGTCGGTCCGCTGCCCAGCGACGAAGTGGACACGGAAGCCCTGCTGATACCAAACGAGAGCCTCGAAGTCATGGGCACGCTCATAGTTCCTACCAGGGTCCAAGCTCAAAACGTTTCCTCACCGGGAAGTAACAGCACTGCAGACAGCGGAGATGAGTATTTCGATACAGTTGACGAAACGCTGTTGCTCGAGGAAACTTCCCCAAGAACGAACTTCCAGGATTAAAATAAATAGAAAAATTTCGGTACCTTTTTTTTTTGCTCCGGGGAGAGACTGTTCAGTGGTAATTGTGATATCGGAGTTACAAGACTGACGGGGCACTGTATAAAAATGTTCATTTTGTAAATAAAAGTCGTTTATAATTTTGACTCTGTTTTCTTTTGCGTGTGATTGTTGTTGTTTCTTTTTGTTAATTTTTTTATATAGCTTTGTATATTTTGTATTGAAAAGCTCCTCCATTAAATGATACAAATAAAAAGTTTTTCGTTTAATATTTGCTACAAAATTGGGAGGAGTGGTTTGAAATTCTCGCGCTTTCTGTGACCAATCAAACGTGTTGGTTTCTTAGGGCACAAAAGACACTATTTACGCCCGCATATTATTGTATAAATGACTTCATATTGATACGATTTTACAAAAAGACGTTTTCATAATTAAATTTTACTTAAAAATCGCCATGTGGAGGTGAAAATAAAAGTTTGTACGCGACACGTTTTGCAATTAATCTTTACTGGGCTGTGGGCTCACTGAATTTCAAACTTTCAGCTCGCTCGTAAAGATCAATTTACAAACCTTGACACGTAAATAACTATTAAAAACATATACAAGAAAGTCCTTTTTTTAGAAAAAAAAATCCCTTAATCCCTAATAATTTGACCAAAACCCTTAAAAAAGGATTTATCTCTTAAGTTGGCAACAATGGATCAGCTTCGACGCTGTAAACCGATGCCGTGACGTTGCAAATTTTGCGATTTTGAAGCTGTCAGCAAGATAAGTTATTGCAATATTATTTAAAAAAAGCCCAAACGCATTTTACCATAATTAATAGATTCGGCAACGCTGGAAAACATATCTGCGAATTTTGCTGTTATGTATTGCACGTTCGAAATAAAATTAATTTCTCTAACTTTATTTATTTACTTAATTGTGTTTAATAAATAAGGCGTGTAGAGTCATGTTTTTTGATATTCTTTAATTTGGTCCGGAAAGAAACGTTGCTTTTGAATTTTTTTTACAGTAGCGTTGTGTGGCGTCGATAGATGTCAGCACTAAAATTAAAAAAAAAAAGAATTTTTAAATCGGAACGTCAACATGATTGACGTGTAATTTCAAATTGAATTAAAAAATGAGATATTTGTACGTCAAGTGAAGATTTAGTAGAAGTAAATGACTTAAGTAATTAATGAGATTCAATTTATTGCTTGAATCTTAAACAAATGTCATTTGCGATTAAATAACCGTTATCGGTCAGATCGTCCTTGCGGCATCATCTAATCGCAGTCCTCAAAGTCGAGCGATTTTGGAAGGGCGAGGATGTGCATTGCAAGTTTGAAAATTACATAGCGAGCGGTTACTTTTCTTCTCCAAGCGATGGCATTAAGGGGTGCACTGAAATGTAGGATAGGGCCTTCGATATTGAACTCCGATTTATCGCAGTTATTCGTGGAATCGCAACGCCTGCTGGATAATGGTGCCGACTACCTCCATCTGGACGTCATGGATGGCCACTTCGTTCCTAACCTCACTTTCGGCCATCCCATCGTGAAGTGCCTGCGGGGGAAAATCAAAAACGCATTTTTCGAGACGCATATGATGGTTTCAAACCCGGCGCAAGTACCTCACTTACCTCCACATTATATCCAAACATATTTTAATAATGTCGTCGATTTTTAGTGGATCGCACCCATGGCAGATGCGGGGGTCAACTTGTACACGTTCCATGTCGAACCGGTTGTAGAAGTAATTAAAGTGTGCAGGCAAGTGAAGGAGGCCGGAATGAAAGTCGGTCTGGCCTTGAAACCGGGCACCGGTATCGAAGCGGTTCGCCAATACATAGATCTAGCCGATATGATACTCGTGATGACTGTCGAACCTGGGTTTGGAGGGCAAAAGTTTATGAGCGACATGATGCCGAAGGTGCAGTGGTTGAGAAAGAATTACCCCCTCCTTGACATTGAAGTTGACGGGGGGGTTGGCCTTAATACTATTAATGCATGCGCCGAGGTAAGTCCAATTTTCAGAGTCACTTTGAAACAGCAACTTAATCGGATTGCAAACTGAAATATGTACTTACTTTTTTTGGTTTCATTTCAGGCAGGCGCAAATATGATCGTCGCAGGGACCGCGATAATAAACTCACCCGACCAAAAAGCGGTCATCGCGAGTCTCCGGGAAACCGTCGAAAGTTCAATACACAAATGCAATGTTTAATATAGTAAGTGACGACTTAGAGTAATTGATCATCATGACGCACGCCTAACATAGTTTACTTTGTTTAAATCGGTTGGAGAGTGATTTCAAGTTGAACGAATAATTCTGTGTGCTGCAGTTTGCTGTAGTTTTAATCTACAGCGGCAGTACGTACAACTTAATCAGGGAATAATAATTTTAGTGAACGTTTTCAGTTAAGTTGAGGTAGGGATCTGATTGATTAGACTTTGTCTTCGTATAAATAGTGGCATTTGAAAATTTGTTATTTACTAAGTATTTCAGTTTTGTTATTAAATTTGTAAAGAATTTTTATTTAAGTAAGTGTAAATTGGAGGCTCTGTTAACATGCTGCGTATAATTAAATATTTGGAACAAATCATGTGACAAGTGGCTTGCCGTTATTGCTGCAGCAATTATCATATCTTAAATAAATTGTATTTCAGATTGTTACATTTAGTCCAGTACACTGGTGTTAGGTTTAATGAATGCAAGATTAAACAGGCGAAGTAGTGACCACAATTTTTATTTTATTTTTTCGTTTACTAAACTTGTTATATGTGACATCAGTGAATTGGATTTTAGCATAAATTAAAAAAATATGTATGCAGGGTGTTTCACTTAAGGCGGTTTCTTTCATACCTCTTTAATTACTCATTTTATAAAAAAAAAACGTTTCACCATATTATGTGGAGCATATTTTAAAATTAGTTTGACATATACAGAGTGTTCCGTTTAGTACACGAGACTTTCCATGACAAAGTCTAACATCTGTTAATCATTAATGAATCTAAAGGTGCATAATTTCCCTTACGTTTTTACATTTTCATTACTTTGTGGATTTTTCCTGATTGTTCTAAGGCCATAACACTTTTGGTGATATTTTTTATTATTCGAAACCTAGTATCTGCAATAAAAAAAAAAAACTTTTCCAAAGAGAATTAAGACTTGACTGATGTTTGTTAAGTTTCTAAGTGTAAGTAACATTGTTGAACGAATTTATTGTAACTAGTACATATTAAGAAGCATTTTCCATAATCATGTTTAAACGCATTCAGATCTGGAGGTCTATTAAATCTATTATGGGAGACTGGTCGATGAAAATAATAAAATGTGCTACTATTAAAACTCTTTTATTTACAAAAATAATTACCTAATCATATCTGCTCATGTCATTCTGTTCGGGTCGAAGCGGCTTCGAACGTTCAGCCTCGATTACCTCAACGTGTTGAGTAAATTCTTTCGGCTTGTATCTGTAGTTTAATTTGTGTTTAATTACGGCCAGGCTAATTAAAATCGCCTCTTCAGTTCGAATGGTTCGCGAACCTTGATCGGGTAAAGTATTTAGGTAATAGTCGAATAACAACTTGGGATCATCCGCTTTTAGCTTGACATCATTCTCTAACGCCGCCTCTAATCCGTGAAGGCCCCCGAACATTATCAACGCATGATGGAAAGGCGAACAACCGACGAAATCGTTCACCGAGGTGCCTTTGTCAGATGTCCCTATCATCAAGTCATACCTACAATACAATTTTAAATAAACAAATACGATGGCAATTCAAAAATATTACCCTTCTTTGAAAGGCGACTGTGAAAACACATGCGAGAGCGAATTCGCAATCCTCACGGTGTAGCCCCAGTACACGCCGGTTTCTTTTCGAGGTGTACTAGGGGAAACGATAAATCCCTTACGTTTTTTGCTACCCTCCTGAGACGGCAATAATTTTACGGTACACCTTAATCCGGGGGTTAATAATTTATCCACTTGAACGTCTTGCAGCAGACCCACGTTCACCAAAGACCCACGTCCTGACTTTACGGGTTTATTCGAAACAACGCCCTCTCTATAAACACACAAATAAATAATTCCTAGATTAATGCTTTTAGTTCCGAAGAGGGGGCGCCACACTATACTTCACGGAAGATGTTTGCAGCGAAAGAACACTACTTTTTTGATCGCAATTAATTATGGCATTATCAGAATGCAATATATTTATGAGTTATTATTCAAATTGACATAAAATTCGAATTTAAATGAAATTTTCAATATAACATTTAATTCAAAACCGCATAGAGGGAGCCACATGAGTGGCTATGTTGTGTATGACATAAAAAAATAATTAATAAAGTAATAATACCTGAATGCGAAGTTATTATGTTGACGTAAGTGATGAGGTGCATCCAACGGATTCAATAGCCCAGCGAATTTTAGGTCCTCGTGTATCGGGAAAAAGAACTTTCTCAAATATTGAGGGCACTCTAAGTATTGCAAAATTCTTCCCAATTGGACGCAACAGCGCCTCGCTGTCGTAAGCCCGTTGGTGTCTTCGATCGTGGATTTCTTGGCGTTCGCCTCGTCTGCAAAGTCGTCGAAAACGACGACCTCGTCGACTTGAAAGATGCAGGCGGCTCTCGCGATTTGGCCGGCCAGGTATGTTCTCAGCTCTGCTGACTGTGCGTTCTCTAGTATAGACCCGGGTACGGCTATACTTACTGTGGACACCTTATTCGCAGTTTGAACTGGAGTTGGTAGCGTTTCGTTTGAGGTTATGGGATGTGACTGTTTCGATTTTTGCTTTTCCAGTTTTTTCATGAGGTGCTTCTCCTTCCATTTTTTGCGTTCGTCTTTGACTTTCTTTAGTTCCTTGTAATTCTTTTTGTCTTGTGTTATCGGCGCCATGTAAATAAAATTTACAACTTCGAACTGTCAAGCCAATACCAGGGGTGCGTTCAGATTTAACGACCCGCGCCAGCCGGTATATATATATAATATTTAATTTTAGCTCATGTACGCGACAAGGATGTCACTCAAAGCCTAGATCACGTGAAGTAGAATAAACAATGCTTTTGAAACGGGTGTATATACATACCATCTCACTCTTAAGTTAATATCAATTCCTCTTTCTTTACAGGGAATTTGCTACTTGATAAATCATTGCCAGGTGTCAATAACAGTGTTGCCAGGTGTCTACCACAAAAATTACCTAATAAAATGTCGAATTTTCTCTTTTTGTAATTTTTAGCGTTTTCAACTGACCGCTCCAGAGCACTCTGAGAGTATCTCTATCCCGTATTATTACATGAAGTTAAAACAAGATGGAGATAATCTGCGCGTGCTATAGAGCAGTCAGTCGAAAACGGTATCAATTTCCCTTTCCTACTTTCTATCTTTTCATTCCAACATTTTTCTTGTAGGAGTTTAAAAGTAGGCAAAAATGTAATTACTACTTTACACGTTTCTTTTGTGTTATTGTTTACTTTTTATAACTTGTCACTCGTCAGTGTTAGCTTGTCACATGTTTACGGATTTTTTGACAACTCTTGAGGGATTTTACAATTGGCACCTAACGTTATTGTTATTCTTGGAATTTGTATTCTTCAGGTTAGAAAAGAATACAAATTTATAAATCTCGCCTTTTAGCATGGCCAGCTCCATTAACATTCACTGACGTGTATGTATGGCCGTTTCAATTCGCTTAAAATTCAGTTCCGAGAAAGCATGCCATGGAGTACTCCCCTCAGCGCTCCCTATTAAAGATACTACAGAACTACTCATAGTAACGTAATGGCAACTGCAATTACTTAAAAACTCACAAGAGGCGCTGAGTGGAGTACCGTCAAAATTTTTAAAAGTCGAATTGAAACGGCCATACATACACGTCAGTGAATGTTAATGTAGCTGGCCATGCTTTTAGCAACTATTTACTCTACTAATCTACCAGGTGGCGCTGAAGATTGCGTTGTCAGATATCTTGTCAGTACGTCAGTAGGTACTACAGAAATTCTAATCTTTTTTTTGTGTGTATTATCTATGTTTTGTGTTGATCTGTGGTACCACAGATAATCCTTTTTTATGTTGATCTGTGGATTTCTGCTTTTTGCGCGTTGGTAACACTCCGTATGGACTTATTTAATTAATCTCAAAAAAAAAAACCGTATCACCTGCAAATTAATTTATTCACATGAAATGTGATCGTCACGTTCTTGTTGTTCTTTATAAAATTTTATTAAATTCTGAGCTTGTCGTTTCCCCGTTTCATAACCCCCGTATGTTGTGGAGAAATGATTTGGATGAGCTGCCTCACCAGCAAACAAAATCCTAGGAATTTCGTTTACCATCACAGGAGTGGACAGGGTGGACGGTCCCAAACCCGATTTATCACTCGCAGGTGTCGTATAACTGTATCCTCCTCTGACCCAAGGGCAAGACGTCCACGTACTCCTGCAAATAAATACCGTAACATCCACCCAGGAACTTAAATAAACGTAGAGCAAACCTAAAAATTTTGATGGGGTTTGGTATGGCCTCGTTCTTGAGAAATTTCCTTAACAAATCAACGCAGTGCTTGGCCACGACATCCTCGGGCAAATTTTCCATAACCTCCACCCCATCTCCGCCAATCCACCCCAGCAACATATTCGGTTGATTTAGGACCACGTCGAAGCCGGTTATATACCGAGTCCACTTTCTATCTGCATCAATCTCAGCGTCTCTCCTCCAAATAATTTGAAACCCCTCGGCGTCCCACCATTTCGTTTCGAAAAGCAAAAATACTTTTCCTATTCCTTGGAATCCCAAGTTTGAAATCGCACTCATTAGTTTAGGTGGCAACTCGGGTGCAAATTGGATAACCCCTTGCTGTAAAACCCCGATGGACGAAGTCACTATCACATGATCAGCTGAAAAGAGCGAGCCGCCTTCAGAAGTCAACTTGACACCGTCTTCGGTGTAATCGATTTTAACTATCGGGGTGCTCAATTTTATGACGCCCTCGGGAAAAGACTTCACTATTACATCAATCAAAGACTTGTAGCCGTGCTTAATATTTAAATACTCGTGTCCATCCTCGCTTGTGCACAGGAATTTGCCCCAGTCTTTCGCCGATATGTTCCTCAGGTCTTTACAAGAGTTGTCGATCAGTTGAAAGCGAACGTGCCAATCGTACAGCTCCCATTTCATTTGCTCGGTGGCATCCGAATCATCCCCCTCGATTAAATCGTTGAATTTCTCTTCTAAATAGTCACCGAACGAAGCCGGGTACGTGTCGCTATCCACAAAGTCCTTGCAAGTTTCGATGAGCCTTCCGATTTCGAAACCGACTTTCTCCACGAAGAATCGATCGAAAACGTATCCGTCATCTCTTACGTATAAGCCTAGCCCTTCGAGTGATTTCTCTGGTAAAATTAGACCGTTGCGATCGGCCAATTCGAAGAGCACGTTGCCTGTACCGTGCAGCCACTGTGCTCCTAATTCTATTACACCACCACCACCGATGTTGAGGGTCTTGATTCTACCGCCCACTTCGTTTTGTGCTTCTAGGACGGTTAAGTTTGAAAATCCGGCTTCCAGTAGGGTGTGAGCCGCCCCCAAACCTGCTATGCCAGCTCCGACGATTGCAATGGAATGCTTTCTTTTATTGTTGCTCCTATTAAACAAACGAGGACTTACTAATTTATGGTTTAAAGAGTTTGTTAGTGCAGTACAAAATGATACCCCTCGACTACTTAATTAAAATGCCAACTGTGTACCTATTTCCAGTACGACTTAGACTGAGATCATAGTTCTCCGCAGCGTATAGAGTCCATAAAAGCACTCACGTATACGTATCAATCAGTCTCTCTGCCTCACGGAATCCACTTTCCATGGCACCGTGCACCGTTGAAAAGTATTCGGAATGTGTGGCTTCACCGGCAAAGAGAAGGCGGGGTGTGCCGTTACATTTAATCGGTTCGGCAAGTTGATTAATAGTGGCATTCTTTCTATCGCTTTCCATGCCATGATAAGACCAGGAGCCACGGTACAATGGATCCGAGGACCACTTAGAACTGAAATAATAAAATGGCGTTACTAGATTTTGATGGAAATATCAAATTGGGATCCTGCTTTGATAATATTGTCACGATGTCATTATCTGGGAAAATAAGTAAATTAAAATTCGTTTCGTAATGATTGCAATTGTGTGCATTTCAAAATTATGCAGGATCAGCACCCATTGACAATTAGTAGGTCAGCCGCGTTACACATGCTCGCATTCCATTATGCAAGCTCGGCGGAATGTAAGCGTGTTTGTTTACATGTGCCAATAATTAAGGTCGAGGCAATCAAAACGTTTGTAAGAAACAAATTTGGTAAGGGTTAATTGATGCTGACACCTTTAAAACTTGGTACTTTGGACCGAACCCCCAGTCACCAGGACGAAAGAACCGATTGTGACGTAGATTTAGAAATGTATAAAAGATAAGAGACCAACCCGCAGGTGATAGTTGACAGGTGAAAGTAGATAGTCAAATTGGTAGCAGTGTAGGTCGTAAGAAAATAAACAAACACGCTTACATTCCGCCGAGCTTGCATAATGGAATGCGAGCATGTGTAACGCGGCTGACCTACTAATTGTCAATGGGTGCTGATCCTGCATAATTTTGAAATGTACACAACTGCAATAATTAGGAAACATGGATTACCACTGGTATTGTAAACTCTTATAAAACTAAAGACCACTTGTAAAAAATTTGGAAAATGGACCCTTTAAATATGATGATGTCAAGTATGATTATAAGAACTATGTTAAAGTTTCAAATAAAGTTATTCAGAGAGAAAAATACAATTATGAAAATATCTAGATAAATAAATAAAATAAAAATCGCATGCAAACTTCCCCTAACAATTACCATAGTATATTGTCCGGTGTAGGAATAGTGAATGCGTCCCCAAGGAATTTATTAAGCAAGAACATGCAGCCGCTGAGGATGATTTCCTCCGGAAGCAACTCGACTTCCGCTATGTGTTCGCCGACAATCCAGCCTAATAAAGTATTCGGGTCGCTGTCTATCACATAGAAACCGAATAGATCCTCGAGCCAAGAATGTCCATTCTGTTAATCGATTAATAACCAATTAATTAAGAAAGGTGAGACTGTTTCATGGTGAGACTTACGCTGGATGGTCCGTATGGAAACTCGCTTAAAACATTCATCGCGTCATCCTTCTGCCAGACGAAGCTAAAACCGGGGCAATCATCCGGCCACCACCTCGTCGGAAACCTCAAGAATATTTTGCAGACCGAGCCGATACTCAACCCTTCGATGGCGTTCTGCTTATAGCGAGGGAGCTCAGGCTCAAATAATTCCCTGTGCTTATCCTTCAACACCCCCAACGATACCGTCACTATAACATGATCGGCTTCGAAGCACGAGTCGTCTTCGCACCGCACAGAAAACTTGCCGGCCCCCTCACGTAAGTCCTTCCAACCGATTTTGCACACGTTCTTATCGAAAATAATCCTATCGCGGAAGCATTTCGATCTGTTTCGCTCCGGATATTGATTCTGTAAATAAAAACGAACGTTCTTGATCCGATTATAATATTACCGTTAATACCATTAATATATCAATGAGTGTACCGAATCCTTTATCCTTCCAGTGTAGCAACTGATGCCCCCTGCAACGGACGAAACCGTCATCACCACCAACCGACAAGTCGAACCACGAGGGCGAAGCCTCGTAACACAAGACGAATCTATGAAACCAATCCAGCATGCGCTTGGCCTGCTTTTCACTTCCGAATTGCCTGGAGACTTCTTCGTTGTAACTGCAAAAGCGAGGGGGGTACGTTTTGATGATGTGGCAAGCACGAAATTCAACTTCACCGCTCTATAAAGTGTTCTCCGAAGGATCCTCGAATGTCCTTAGACTCCTCGATGTCATCGCTTATGCTGCTGAATAATCGAAAGAGTTTGTCGGTTAGGCCTTTATCGATTTGCTTCCCCTTCGAGTCGTAAAACACGTGATCGTAGTAAGTGTTGAATGACACGTCCAGCAAGTTTAAGTCCTTGACTAGGTCGTAGACTGCGTTGCCTTCCTGTCCGTGGCACCACTGTGCCCCTAATTCGACCAGTGAACCTTCGAAGTCGGTGGATTTAATTCGGCCACCTAATCTGTTCGATGCTTCCAAGACTGTTACGCTTGTCAGGCCATTCTCGATTAGTCTCTTGGCGGCTGATATTCCAGCGACGCCGGCGCCGATTATGACGATGTTTGGATTTTTAACCATAGCCTGAAAAATTTTTGCAATCATAATAATAATTGTTATTTTCAACTAATCGTGTTCGTTGTGTTCGTTACAGTGAAAAGAGATTTCATTTTTAAAAGTTATAAAAGAAAAAAATTCTTGTCGCCTGCATTACTAAAAAAATTATACAACTGCAAGCAACAATGGTTCCAAAATGGTTTAAAATCACAGATTGTTAAGTGAAATCGTGACAAGAATGTTAATTAAAGAAAAATAAATAAAAAAAACTAAATAAAAACTCCATTTAACGTACAAGATGTTAAAAATCCCTCCATACAGAAACTATCGCCCTCATCTGGCAACATTGCCTTTATTAAACAGGGCTGCGTTCACAATCATAGCTCCGGGAGCGTCTTGGGCGTCTTTCTTACTCGCGATTTTTGACATATTTTGCGTCTCACTCATCCGTTTCAAAACGACTTGTGTTTACATTATTTCCATGACAACGGGCGCAGTACGCACTCATAGGGCCCGTTCAGGTAACACAGCTGCTGCAAGTCAGCGCTCAGCATGATGAAAGTCAGCGGTCACGTATCTCTGAACGTACTGCTACTTCTCAGCAATTTTTTGTGTCACTTCAAAAGTTTAAAATTTATTGAACCTCGTTTCTGAACATTTTATGAATTGAAATTTATTAATTTAAATACAATGGCAGAAAATATTTTGTTGTGTGAATTATTATGCGACGATGGGCTAGATTTGAATGGTCTGCGGCCCGTAATACAAGATCTTGCTAAGGTTATGTTTATTTATACTTACCTCCACCAATGAACGCTCAGCGCTGAGCAAGTCAGCGTAAATAAATTCCGCTGTGTAGAAATGACAGCTGCTGGAACTTAGCGTGTCGGTTCAGGAAATTTGCTGACCCAGCAACTCAGCTGCTGTGGTCGTCTGAACGGGCCCATAGGCCCCGCGTTTCAGTCACAGTTTAACTTTAACCTTCACTTTATTTCAGCTGTAGCATATTTTTTAATTTAAATTTTTCAATGAAAGTAACCATATGAACGATTTCTTCTTGGTGTTATTTTACTATGCCTTCTCAGCTTTAAGTCAAAATTAATTTCAGACTCACGCATATAGGGTGTTCAAGAGAAAGATCACAATAACTGACTTTTCATTTGAACGTCACGAGACGGATTAAATTAGACAAGTTTTATGACGTTTCCTGTTCAAGTTATGGTAGGTATATAGGTGATTATCAGAAAAACAAATGACTGCCGTGTTTTTTATATGTTTTTTTTTTAAACAATTTAATTCGAATTTTTGAACTTCTTGTTCTTTACCTCTCAATTTCTTGGTAATTCGCTATCTAATTGTCAACGCGAGAGGTCGCTGTTAATTGCAACATGGCCGACAAGAGGTTGAACAACGTTGCAGCCGTGTTAAGTATGAAAGTTTGATCGTTGCATGTTTTCAATGAAATTTCGTGAAATTTTGTTCACCCTTTTGATGGTATCAATACTGACCACCAGAGGTCGCCTGCTTTGTTTGATTTCGCGAATACGAGAAAAACAAATGACAACGCACGTGATTCAAGATATCAAAAATTAATTAAACTTTCAAAACTCATTAATTTTTGAATGACTTAAGTAATAAGTGAGGTTTCCCAGGAAAAATTAAATAGTTGAATAATATTTTCAAGATTTGATTATTAAATTCTTCATTTGACATTCTAAATGTTAAAATTTAGAATGTTCCATTTGCTCAAACGTGAAACAACTGAATACCACCAAGAATGACACTGACAGTTATTTGTTTTATTAACATTATTAACGTTTTCGATTGATCGCACTAGTGCGCACTCAGAGTATGTTCATCTCATGTTATTGCATGAGGTTAAAAGAAGAAGCAAATACACTGAGTGCAACCGGTGCAGGTGAATCGAAAACGCTATATGTTAATTAAAGTAAAGTAGGTTATGTTGCTATGACACAGTGTTGCCAATTCGAGGGTATTTCTTGCCTTAAAATTGTAAACAGGGAATTTTTGGAAGACAAAATTACTTAAATTTTGAGGCACACTTTGACGAAAATACATAAAAATTGCTTAAAATTGCAATTTGAGGGGAAAAACAAACAGAAAAGGGAATTTTTGTCCCAATGTGAGGGGAAAACGATTGTCAGTAGTTGGCAACACTGCTATAACATTAAGGCCCGGCTCTACAGTTGCAGCTTAACTTTAAGCCAAAGCTTAAACAACTGTTGAAATAATCGTTGTTATGGGTTTAAACTTCAGCTTAAATTTAAACTGGCATTGTAATGTGCCTTTTCTAAAAAAATGTTTCTCGTAGTTGGCCGTGAATTATTAGTTGTGAACCAGCCTCAATCGACCTGACGTATGAAATAGCATAACCCCACTTTTAAACTAATAAAACCAGGGAAATAAAACGTTCTGAGAAACTGTTTTTTGAACTTATGACAGTGTTGTAGTCGGTAATTTTACCACGTTATCTTACAGTAAATTTCCAATGTTACCGGTAATTTTTGAATGTTACTTCTGTTACCAACATAATGAAAAACAGCTATAATTTTTCCAAACGATCGAGTTGTAAATTATTTGTGAATTGCAACTTAACTAATAAAATAAACTGTCATTATCTCATCTTAAGGCTTACTTTTTATTATCCAGAAAAACATCCAAGTACTAGGTAAAATGCTTTATACTTTAAAATGATTTTCGTTTAGACGTTTGGTTATTTTTTACTATTGTAGCAGTTGTCAGAAACGTAAAAAAAATGCCAAAGAGTGCAAATATGATTTGGTCAGTGTTGCCAACTGCTTGGAGTGAAATGTCACTATACAACTGAAACAAGAGTCGCTCATTTCGCTACCAAAACTTTAAAAAGTCGCTAAATTGTAGCTACTTTAACTTAAATAATAAAAATTCACAAGTAATGGCTTTTAACGATTTTTTTTAAATAAAAGCATATTTGTGCCTAAATATTTAAGGTATTTAAAACTATTTATTGCGTTATTGTAAGATTCTGAAGCGCCATCTGGTGAAGCTTGCCGATAGTCTTCTTTTCATTTGTTTCTGTGAGGGTGGATTCACTGGTTATCGACGGGTTATATTGTGGTTATAGTTACAATTCATTGAGTTTCAACGGACAGTCACAAAAAATGATTGCGTTATAAGATAAGATATTCAACAGCGCCATCTGTTGAAACATGTCGAAAGGTTCTTTTTCGTTCATTGTTTTAATTTACGAATATACTAGATCCTGCTTGTTGTGTTTTTATTTTGTTTTAATAGTATTGTTAGGTATATATTTTTAAGTCTAATTAATAGCGCTTTCGATTCACCTGCACCGCTTGGACTCAGTGTATTCGCATCTTCCTTTAACCACATGTAATAACACGAGATACAGATATTCTGAGTGCGCACTAGTGCAGTCAATCGAAAACGCTATAACATTGCCAGAGCACAAAAGTGAGGTTATGATATACGTCAATTTATTAATAGCGTTTTCCACTGGCTGCATCGGTGTACACTCAGGACATCGCTATCTCGTTCTATTACATAAAGCTGAACCGAGATGAAAATACACTCAGTGCACACTAGTGCAGCCAGTGGAAAACGCTATAAGTTTCAAGCAAGGCTAGTTCACAACTAACAATTCATTGCAAACTACGAGAAATTAAAAAAAAAAAAGGCACATTACAACTGGGCCTAAGCAGATCATACAACTTAATTAATAGAACCCCATCTTGCAAGAATTCGAATACCTACATAAAAAAAGGTAGGCTGTGTAGATACTTTTGATGAACACCCTATATGTGTACCTCGCTTTCAAATTAATTTTTACTTAAAATTAAGGAGTGAGGGGTCACACTAACAATAAAAAAAAAATCATGGTTCTTTTGACATGCGGACCAACTATAGGAGCCTTCATTATATTTTAAAATTTAGTATGAATTAAGAAGTTTTAATTGCTCACGAAGAGCCTTCTCTCGAATTGACAGATTACTTGTATCCAACAGTGCAAATTCAAGAACAACTTACTCGTGTTAGAACATGCATAAGCCGGGCGATTTCTGGAATGTGGAATGTCAAGGCAAAATTTGCTGCAGACTGGATCGTGCAAAAAAAAAAAAGATTGCTTCAAGAATAAACTGCGCATGCAATATTTGTGATATTCGTTGTGATCTGAAACATGCATCATAGCACTTATATACGATTAAGATAATCAAACAGTATTTTTAAATGAAATCACGTGGATTAAATACTTACACGAGTTATGTAATACAAGCCAATAAGATATTAATAATTGTATTGTATTTCACCGGAATCCTGACGTCGATCCTTCTCCGTCTCAGAGGAAATTAGGTAAGACACAATTTGAAACGTTCATTTTTTAAATATTACGCGATTTTGGGTGTGGAAAATACAAAATAATTTCGTTTTTCATTTACCATTACCAATTTATCGATCTGAAGTAAGAAGTATGGGAAACATCCGGTGGGTCGGTGACAGTGTTGCCAGATCATTACATAGAAATTTTCCACTGCGAATTCTCCGATTCTACGCTCAATTTTCCACGATGCCGGTTCAAATATTTAGAGGAATTTATGTTTCTCGCTCGACTTGAAAATAATTTCCCTCGTATTACGAAATTCTTTCGAAATACCTAATTTCTCACGTATCTGGCAACACTGTAGATCTTCTTGCGCGAAGTGCGGTGCCAAGCTCCGCCTATCACTTAACAGCGCTAAATTTAAAATTTTCTAATGTTATGGTGGTGATAGTTAATAACGCACACTCTTAACCAGGAACAATGATTACCACTTAGTACAATGGTTACCACTTTTAGTACAATTTTCCCCTAAATGTTAATACTAAAAATTGGTGGCCCGGAACATTGTATTTACTGTATTTTTACAAAAAAAATAACAATAAATAAATAAATTGCCAAAATTGGCGGTGGCATCGCAGAATCTTCCAAAAAAGAAACTTGATAAACTTAACCTCTCCTGCTAGGAATCACATTTTTAACGAAAATTTGATTTAATTATGAAAATTTGAGCGTATAATTTTACTGTCAATAGTCTTTAAATGTATTTGAATTGATTTGGTAAACTCGATTTCAAAGACACAACGAAAATACAAGCGAAATTGCTCTTCCACTTATAGGTGTTCCCTGTTTTACCGACGGCGGGAATCATTAATTTGAATCGCCAAACCTGCGTATACTCAAAATTGCTGTAGTGTCGACTTTTAGCATTCTCTCGAGCACAGAAATTTTAATGTAATATTTCAAAACGCCCAAGCCAGTTAGGGCGTGTACCGCAATTACCAAATTGTAACCAGGGTTGGTTGTGGTAGCTAAATATTGTGTTTCGTAAATGGAATTTGGTATTTACGGAACGCAATATTTAGCAACCACAACCAACCTGGATACGATTTGGTAATTTCGGTACACGCCCTAAAAGTCATTATTCATTTAGCAGGCCATGGTATATAACAAATGTACTGACATCGGCAACATTGCTTGTAGTAGATAAAGTAGGAATTTTCCACTGCGCAGTGCGCTGTCAAAATTTCCGTAACACACGAATTAATGATGTCAAGGTTTAAAATTTGAAAAGGATTTTTTTTCTTATATTTTTAAGGAAATCCACGCCGTCAATTGAACATGTACCCGGGGAAAGTGTCTTACTCAATACTGCCCACGAAACATAACCTCAAGAACGCCGTACTGGAAACAAAAAACAGCACAAGACACCTGAGATACTCCCTAACCCTCCAATACTTCTCCGCTCTGGAATCATGCTCGAATCTGCGCTCGATTAAGAACCAGCTCATCAAACTGATAGAACAAGGCCAGGCTCTAAAATCCTTTCGCGACAGCCTCTTAAACGTGAGCGAAAGCCTGAAGAGCCAGTCGTCCAGTATACTTCGCGTGTGGACGCGACAGTGCGAGTGCGTGGTCGCACAGAGACTTCGCAGGGGCCAGCAGATGTTTTGCTTGTACTCGAAGCTGTGGGAGGAACGCGCTTTGAGGGAGTTTCTAAACCGAATGAGGCAGCAAGTTACTAGAAGGAGCAAGGAGTTTATGCTAACAGCAGTCGGGGTCACCGCATACAACTGGAACGAGAACCGTATTCCCGATGACGAAATCAAGGAGCACGTGCACGAATTAGAATACCTGCACGTCTTGAAGGATCACACCATGATCTGCCAAGCCTGCGGAAACTCCAACAAGACCAACGAGACGTCCGTCCACTGCGATTGCCCCAACCGCAAAAATGTGTACTCGTCGTTCGATGATTGGTCGGTTTTTATAGAAACGAAGGACATGGTGGTGTGGCGCAGGCTGCACAAGGGTGGGGGGTATGAGTATAAAGTGTACGGATCGTACAACGACGTGTCCGCCGATGATTTCCTCAACGTTCAAATCGATATCGATTATAGAAGGCAGTGGGATCCGACTGCCGTGACGCTTAACGTCGTGGAAAGAGATCCGAATTTATTATCGAATAGCGACGTCGTTTATTGGGAAATGTACTGGCCGGTAAGTCCACGTTTGTTTTCTAATCGGGGCGCAAACGACTTTGAACTTTTTTTTGTTCCAGTACCTGTTCGCGAATAGGGATTACGTCTTTAACCGGCGGTACTTGGTGGACGCTCAAAGGAAAACTCTGCTTCTCGTGAATAAGTGCACGGAACATCCGAGCTGCCCCGTCGCTTCAGGCAAGCACAGGGTCAGCCAGTATTATTCTCACATGATCATAAGACCGTACAAAAAATTTTCCGAGCCCGGAATAGAGTATGGGTTGACGTACTACGATAATCCGGGGATAAATATTCCGGCAGCCGTTTCCACTTGGGTCGCCTACAGAGCCATGCCCGAGTTTCTCAGTCGATTGAGGATCGCCGCCCAAGATTATCACAATTACTGTAGCAAGAACGGCCTGAGAAAAATCTATTGTTTGAGGAAATCGGACGACGAGGAAGGTTTCCAGGCTCTACTGAAAGAAATGGAATCGCAGAGCGAGAAAGTTGACGGTGGTTCAAGGACGACTTCCCCCAAACAAGAATTGCCATTGGAAAGAACGCCCGGGGTTGACATAATGACTTCGCCGATGGTTTCCGCTGAAGTCGTCAACAAGCACAACTACTGGAAGTATTTGCAACCAACTTATTATTTCAGTTGAATTCGGTTTTCGTAGTTTTATATATTTTAAGACTGCCAGACTTTAGAAATAAACACCAAAGGTATAGCCCTTGTATTTTTTTATTCGTACGTGTGTGTAACGCAATCGCTCCAATATATTTATAAATAATTACACATTAACATAGAAGAAGGTCCTTTTAATTTCCATCACTCTTCGTGGGCGAGAGCCGTAAAAGTGAGTGAGAAGTGCCAATTCAGACTCTCTCACTTTGTAACAAAATTGTTATCAAATTTGATGGCGGCTCTAAGGGATGAAAGTGAAACGCGAAGTGTAATTCGAAAGTTATTATTATTATTATTACCCAATAAGGAACTACAGTTTCTTCTTTTTAAATTTGAATTTCCTCAACACGTAAGTACTAAGACAGCGTTTCCATTTGAAAAAACGAAAAGAAAAATTACTAGAACTAAATTACATAAAATAACAAAATCGTATAATACAAACAAGAAATAACAAATTAAGCATCTGATAATTTATGCATTAGTCTTTACAAGCAGAGAGAGCTTCCTGCAAAATGAAAGGAGAGGCATGTACAATTTTCTTTATAGGGCCACAAAAAAAAAAGGGGGGGAAAACCTGGTTATGATGCAACAAGGAGTGTAGATGAATTACGTAAAATAAATAAACCTTTGTGTCAATTTAATTTATAGTGTCTACCACAAAACTCTATTATAACAATAAAAAAAGGTGCAGGTAGAATGATGATTATTACACGGTAAAACCAAGTCGCAAGAAAACAAAATTGTAAGTACTTCATAAATATTTCTTTTTGTAACACACTATTATATGCATTTAATTACTTAACATCACATTAGAATTATCAGAGATTTATTTCTGGCATTCAGAAACACATAAATATCTATTTTTTTTCCTTGTAAATCTATAACAAAGCCTCCTTTGGCAAATTATAAAAAAATAAATTAAAACTGCGGACACTAAATTACATTAAGTACACTTACTGTGCTAGTAGAATGTAGGTTTTGAAATAATCTACGACACGTATCAAAACTGTAAATAAATTCAATAACATTAATGATCTTCAAGAAACATTTTTTTTAGAAGAAATTAATTTTTGCATCAGTCACACCTATACATTGTTTTTGTACCTTTAAGTCACACAAATTTTAAGTCGTCTTTAAGGGCATCCTTCTAACAGCTATCGTCTACTTTCTAACTACAATAATATTCTGGTTAAATTATATGTATGTATATGATACAAAGCACCTCATAAAAAATTCGTACCTATATATTTCTCAACTTAAAAAAAAATATTGACGAAAAGAACATGCTACAAAATATAAGTGCTCTCTTTACTACTCCCCCCCCACTGTTCG
The DNA here is from genome assembly GCA_033060865.1 of Dorcus hopei. NCBI lineage: Eukaryota > Metazoa > Arthropoda > Insecta > Coleoptera > Lucanidae > Dorcus > Dorcus hopei. The sequence goes on along the minus strand of CM065423.1, from coordinate 44,263,587 downwards.
GAAGTATTTGGCATGAACTATAAGACTAACGAAAAGAAGATTAAGTACCCAATGTTGCGCAGTGGTATTATTCGTTGACTCCCTTCGCAAGAGTCGAGAGCTTTGTGTTATGACTTTTTCGATGATAGCAGCTTGACTTCTTCCTCCGGTATCATGCCATCCGAGTGCTTCTTCAGTGCCCCGTTGATGTCGCGAACGCGTGCGTTCAGGTAATTCCCGCTCGTCGGGCTCACCGCTGACGTCGGAGTCTGCAACTTGGGACTCGTGAGGTTTGACGTGGGTAAAAGTTGTTCGTTGTGCGAGCCTTTCATTATCGAAACCGGTTTCGGTTCCGGTGTACTCCTACCTAAGCTGTCCTCTTCTCCAAGCGAATGCAACAACTAAACAAAAATTACAATTCATAAAACCGGTGTTACGTGAATCTTTTGCTTTAAATTCATGCAACCATATTCATTTGTGCGCCGAGCTTGTTTGAAAAAAGCACACAGAATATGTCTTATAAATATGGTATAAAGAAAATTCTTATGTTACGTATCGTCGGGTTTTTCTGGAGAATAAATAACAATGAGCGTTTAAGAGAACACAAGTTTTGTTGGCTACATGAATAGTATTTACAAAAAATCGTTCCTTTACATTTACATATATTGAAAAACATTGAACTGCCAAAATAAAAATAACGAGAAATTAATCCTTGGAATAATAGTATAATAACCATGCAATAAAATATTTACAATAAATAATTTTAAAAATTTGCAGTGTGTATTTACAGGGTGTTTCACTTAAGACGGTTTCTTTCATACCTCTCTAGTTACTCATATTTAGGGCAAGTGATGAATGTATAAAGTCGCCCCACTACTGAACGAGAAACAGCCCAGCGGCGTGTGATGTCGTGTTCCCGAGCGTTATGGTTAAGTGCATTTTGTTGTAAAGCTTTTGGTAATAAAATTCGATCACCCCTTAAAATTAATCCATCATCAATTGTCGCAAGTTCCGACCAAACTTGTACATACGGTCTGAAAACTGCTTCTTTAAGTGGTTCACGATACTTAACATCTCCTTTTAGAGCCTTCCTCAGTTTCTTAAAGAGGGGATCTTCTTTGCCCGCATTAATAACTTCGTCTAAAGTCATTGGATTACTTTATGCAATGTAGAACATGTAATTAGGAGTAATCCTGTTTGTTCTTCTGTAATAAATAAATGTCTGGAAAGACTTCTCTCTTTTTGTAATTGACTTCAAACTTGTACTGTTGTATCTTCAGTACTAGTCTTTCCAATCGAGCTGACAGCTTATGTCAATTTCAAATACATACATTTTGATCTTCTCGGTATATGACAACAGGTATTCAAATTTTGATAAGTGTATGTTGAGTTTGAGAAGATGCAGGGCCTTTCATAAAGAATAAATTTTTCTGAGAAATCAATAATAAAAAAATTTCCCATATGGCCCGACTTATCTGGCGATCACTGTATACATATATACAGTACCGCAATTCATATGCTTAATGTGTAAGATAAAGAAACCATGTTTTTGCACTAAAATGGCCAACTTTCCACTTTCGTCAATTTCGGTAACCACTTTCGTCAATTCAGTGACCACTTTGGTCAACTTCAGTGACCACTTTCGTCAACTTTACTGACCATTTTCCTTTCTAGTTATTTTCTTTCCGGCAAGCTTAAATGGTCGACATTTCTAGTGATTTTCTTTCCAGTAAGTTTAAATTGCCGACTTTTCTAGTGATTTTTTTTCTGGTAAGTTTAATGAAATTTAACGCTTCAAATAAAAGTTTAAAATGCACGAGTGTGTCGCCAATATTTTGCACTAAAATGGCGGCTGATTGCGGTACTGTAATTATTTAGTGACGGTATTGATTAAATTTTAATACTGCCATCTGACAGCCACTCGTCAAAATGTAACTCTAACTTCTTAGGGATGGCCGCCAGATGGCGCCACTAGAATTCGGATTTTTACTTCCCAGCTAAATGTCTTTTTGTGTTAAGAGACATTTTTAAAGACTAATTTTAATTTCTTTGGATGTCACACGGTTTTTATAATATTCAATAATCTTTTATGAAAAGTTTAGATCACGTTTCTGCTGACGAAGGCCCAATTAGGCCTGAAACAGCGCTGTACAGAGGCTGCTCAAGGAATCCTCTGCAATCAAAACCGACTTGCAACAAAATTCTTTAATAATCTTTCAGTAAAAATAAACAAGAAAAGTTTGTTACTCTGTTACTATAGCAACCGGGAAATGACGCAATATTTCGTGCATTTGTAAACATTGAAAAAACTACTAACGATAGATATAGAGAACCCTGTATCATTGGAGAGAGAATTAAATAGCACTTCTAATAATAGTAAAAAACATATGGCGTTCCATTAAAAAAAAAAAGAGTTACCTACAGTTGTTTGAATATTCTTAAGTTTATTAAATCGCTTGAAAAAACTTACGTCACTTGGAAGTTCTCTTGACAGTGTAAGTGAAAAAGCGTTTCAAGATGAAACTTTTGCAAAAAAAAATTCAAGTCTCTAACGTTGTTCGGAAGATATTTGCATTTGTTTGAAGTACTGCATGAGTAACCGGAGAGGTATGAAAGAAACCGACATAAGTGAAACACCCTGTGGTGTGTTGTAACACGTATTGGAGCTTACTGACGATAACTAATGGAGTTTCAACTTTAATAAATAATTCCCTGCTGCGCATAAACTAAATCAAAAATATAAAAATCAACAACGAATGCGAAAACTCCTTTCGTTATGTCAGGTGATAACAAAACAATAGGATTGATTTTACCTGGAAATTTAGCTACACTTGCTTTGCTCCAGCATTTGTAAACTTTCCTCAGATTCTTTAAAATACTGGAAAAGGATGGTAGGATAATATGAAAACAAAAAAAAAAACAAAACATCAAAAATCTCAATCACGAGGAACAGGATAACGTAATGGATCATCTCTGAGAAACAAGCCACACAGAAAACCTCACCTTTTCGACTTCCTCATCGAAGTCACCTGGCGTGCTCATGTCTCGCTGAGAGCGCTCCATTAAAGTGGCCTTCTTCGCAGCGAGGTACAAGCTACGTTTTACCTTGAGGTACAGCACTTCGGAGCACGCTCTTACGGTATAATCCGGGAGGAAAGTGTAACGGATCATGGTGTCCATGTTAAGCGATTGCAAGCTTCCCATCGTTGTAGGAGTATCAACTGCAACGAGTTAAACGTGTTCACACACAAACAGAAACTTCACGGCACCTTACTCACCAATACCAATATTCTGAGTTAACGCCTGAGTTCCGAAATAAGTAAACGGCCCGCTCTCAAACACGAGTCCTTCCTGCCCAATGGTCACCTCGATGCGTCCTTCTAACACAAGCACGAAATAATCCACCGCTTTATTCTGTTGGTAAATAACAGTGGACGGGTCATTACGCCAGTCCTTGTTCCTTCTTATGTGGTATATTATGTCCTGTTTTAACAGACGTCGTAGAATCATCTCCGAGATATTATTAGGCTTGAATAAGTCGACGCCTAGAAAGACATGAAATAAGCTGGAGTTTAAAAAAATTAATTAAATTAAAATCCGTGCTTACTTGTGCTGAGGTATTGGAACGTCGCTAGCGTCAGCTGAGGACTTATCCGTATTCTATTGCTTTCACCTCTCCTTTCGGCGAACACCGTGAAGTCCTGCTTGGACCTGTTGGCCGTTCTTTTTCGTCTCGAACGATTGTCAGCTGCACAAAACCAACGATTACACCACACCTTCAAGATATAGCCTCAAACACTTACTAAACACGTCAGTTTCGTCCATAATCTCAGCCTGAATCAATTCTTCGATCACGTCCTCAAGTGTAATAAGCCCGACGGTTTCATAGAACGGATCCCCTTCGCCTTCGCTGTTGACTCGGTGCACGAAAGCCATGTGGCCCTTGTTGCCTGCAACAATGCATGTTCTCTCAAACTGTGTACGTAATTACAAGTGACGGGGGGGACTTACCGTCTTTGAATTCTTTGAACATAACATCCAGCGTCAAGTCCTCAAACACAAAGTTGCACGGATTCTGGTAGAACTGGCAGAGGGTTTTCAGGGGCGTGTTATCGTCGGGGTCCACGAAGGCCAGGTCCTTTATGTACAAAGTCGTCACAATCTTCTTCCTGTCTCCTTCGTAGACAGGTATACGGGAGTAACCTGAGAAAATCGTGCTTTTTGAAATTCCCGCTGCTTCTTCAAAGTTTGAATACACCAAATTGGCGGTGCATTTCGTAAATTACTTAAGACTTATTGCTTTAAGCTTGTATTTGTAATTAAAGAGTATTGTAAAGATCAAATGTGCAAAAATATTTTTAAAAAGTTTTAGGTTAAGTATTTGGTATAAACATGGCGGCCTCGGCGGGCGGGAGCCAATAATATTGCATCGTTTTGGCGCGCACTTTAAATAATTTAAAAAATAAAAATGCATTAGTAGGCAACCCATTTAACACATATGTTTGAAGTTAGTTGACGTCTTACCAATTTTAAACTATGTGAATTAAATTATTGCTTTTTTTGAGTTTATTGAGTTTTTCCAAACACAATCGGAATTTACGAAAATTGTATTTTCTAGTTTTTTTAGTTTTACGAATTAATTGTGGTATTGTCATCATTGAAGTGAATAAGTATTTACCGGATTTCATGATTTCAGAAACCGTCTCAAAGTCCAGAATGGAATCGTACTCCAGCATGAAGGCATCTTCAATGCGTGTCATGACATCTGCGACGGTCTTCTTGCGAAGCTCCAGGGCACCGCTGATGATGTTCACCTCGTCCTTGTCCAAATCGTTCTCACCGGTCGTCACCTAAATTAATAACATGTGTTTACTGTTGGGCTATTTATGTATCAATAAGGAAAACGTTTTAACGATTTTGACCGATAGAGGAAAAGCAATCGTCTACTAGAGTTTTGATTAAAACAAGAACTGATCGATTATTATCAAACACAAGTTAACTTTAAGTTAAAGTTAACCTTCAGTTAATTCCCATAACAACAATTGTCTTCATAGTAGTTACTATGGGAACAAACTAAAAGTTAGAGTTAACTTGTGATTGATAAACCGGGCCTAAGGTCGGGTTTCTGAAACGTTTCATAAAGTTAACTAATAGATAAAATAAAATATTCCTATAGTTCTAACATGTGTAGCCATAGCAACGTTTACTTTTATCGGACCAATAACTTTATGTAACGTTCCAGAAAACGAGGATAAGAGTATGATTGATGGAACTTGCAGATTGTGCATTTGGGAAGGGAAACTACGAACTACCAACAAGGGCACCTTAAGTCCCATGAAAAAAAAATGGGTTTCTTTGTTTTATCTCCAGTCTGGTACATACAATCGATTAAATTGAATTATTAATTTATAATAAAAAGACGTTACACAACGAGGTCAAATTGTAAAACGTACTCAATCCTAACACCATAAAAATTATAGATATTTTATTGTAGAGTCTATTGCAAAACAGAACAGATCCTGTTTATTCTCGATTTTATCACAGATTATCGACATATGCGAACACACTCGACTAACAATGAAAGATAACACCATTTGCAGTTATCTAAAAAAAAAGAGTTGAAGAGAGAAGAATGATGTTAGACTAGACAGATAGTCTTGTACAGTTGCCACATCATCACTTGTGTCTCTTTTTTTTCTACATAGTTGAGAATTTAAGGTATTTCGTTGGCATTACACCAAATATCGGTCTATTAATAAAGATACCTAAGTAATTACGGTTTTGATTTAAGCGCCCAACCAACTACCTAGTTCAAAGTATCAACCGGTTCGGTCCGGATTGGAAAATCTGATTATCCCGGTGATGAAATAATGAATTTATTTTTGAAGACTTCTTAATTTGCCGTCTGTTTTTCCGCGTCTAGATGGACGGCCAAATTTTTCTGTCTTCTTTCTAATATTAAATCGATGTGTCTAGACACGTAAGTAGGTAGGAGCAAAGTAAACTTATTTTTATCTGTACGCTTACCGCTTACCAAACGTAAGCGGTTTCAAGTTGGATCTCCGCCAGCAATTATTTCGTCAGCTAAATACCGTAACAATTGTAACGCGGATGCATGAAATGTTCCGAACGTAATAGCCACAATTTCCACCTGCTGATCTCATGTAGCTACGAAAACATAAACAATTCGAAAATTTATTGGAAACGATTAATGCAAACGTCAATCAAATACCTACGTTTGTTAGAGCCTGCATGCCTTCATCATTGTTATTTATTATTACAATAACTTCATGTTTAAGACTCATGATATTAAAATAGCTTTTGGTTTGTCTATTCTTTTACTCAATAACATAATAAATTCACAACACTGAAAGCGTCGTTATTTTTGAAAATAGAACGACGGGTTTACTATTAAAATTTTAGGAGAGTTGCCAAACATTAAGCTCAGAGATTCTTGACGAGAACAAATTTGAGTTTAATTTCAAAACGTATTTTATGTATTGATTTTTAATGTTTTATTGTAAATAAAATTGTCTGTGTTTTCCTAAGTTATTCAAAATATCTGGCAATCGGTGTTTCCAGTAACGCAAATTTTACTGAATGTATTTTCATTGTTACTGTCTAATGCATGGAAAATTTAATTTAATTTCATTAAGCGAAGTTTTATAATTTTTTGACAATACAGTCGAAAGCAAACACTAGCAGACAATTACAGTTTCCTGTAATTATTCTTTCTTATTTCTTCATTTATAAAATGATTTTATAAAAGTTTTAAGCTTGTCGAATTTGAAAGGGTTCAAAATTTTTAAATGACGCCCGTGAAGTCTTATTTAAACACCACCATTTTGAGAAAGAACAATTACAGGAAACTGTTTTCATCTCCTATTTCTTGCTTCGACTGTAAATCATTCTTTCAAATTCTGTAACCTTATTTCTTATTTGATAATAAAAATGTCAATATAAGTAGAACAGCTGGAATTTTAGAGCACAAAAAAAACTTCTACTTTCTTCAAATATGTAAACTTGCGGCCAATAAAAGTGACCCATCACATTGAAATTTAATGACGTTTTGATTACATTTACATAGTGTGTACCAGCCTTGCAGTTTTGGAGGTTATACGTGGTTATACTAAATGTCAAAGCAGCAATTTAATTGACACGATATGACAGCTCCAATAATTTAGTACTTTGACAGATCGTATGGCAACTTACAATACAAAAAAAGAATGGGTCAGTTATTTTGACCACAAGTTTACTTTTGGTCAAATTACAATATTGGGCTACAGTCCTTATTCGCGAAATCAAACAGAGTAGGTGACCTCTGGTGGTCAATATTGATACCATCAAAAGGGTGAACAACATTTCAAGCATTGGTTTACTATTGAAAACATCCGAAAACATGCGCCAATCAAACTTTCACATTCAACGCTACTGTAATGTTGTTCACCCTTTTATCGGTCATGTTGCAAGTAACAGAGACCTCTCGCGTTGACAATTAGGTCGCGAATTTGCCAACCTTCTCCTAATCCTAATTTAGAAAGAACTATTAGAACTTCGTTACTTTCAGGTAATCGTGGCGTTTGTCTGTCAAATTGACAGCAAAAGTGAGAGTGACACGAACGAATTAAACCAGAGAAAATTTAGTGTACTCGATTTCTTTTTGTAAGTCACTGTACAGACAATATACAGTCCCGGGACGCTAAAATCCGGGCGAGAATTTGACATATTATGTATATTTACATAAATTTGTTAAATCCAACGAGTTAAGAATATAAGGAGAGAGTCATACTAACATTAGTTTCTCGTCCAATTTGGTCACTAAATATGGCCGTGGTAAGTCACGGGTACACACGAGCGTTTTACAAGACCACAAACCACACAGTTTATTGCTTATAATAAATTTAATTTAACAAAATAAGATCCTAGAAATGTCGATTGTTTTTCTAGTCACTGGAGTTCTATCATAAAAGTATTTACTTCGAAGTAACTTACTTACAGTACGCTTTCTGCGCTACTGATCATTGAAAAATTCCAAAACTAACCTAAAAGTCGTTCACTTGTTCACTTTTTAACTGAAGTCTGTAATAATTACCTATCAGTGTATCGTTCGTTTATACTACTAATCACAATTGCTAACTAAACACATAAGCTCGTTCTACACTCAAATACGAACACAAAATCCGGCAATTATTTTTTGATTTGCGGATGTCAACAAATCACTACTTATATCGGAGAAACTGCTGACCTACCGCAAAGTGGTAACTTCCGTCGAATGTAATTGCATTCTTCCCGTATCTTCCCCCCTTGGTTAAATCAGGTTTTTATTGAGGTTACGTTTAGAAAAGATTTTGAAATCTCAAACTTAATAAACTGAAATTTCGCAGCAACTCTTCTTTCTGACCAAACTTCCAAAGGAGGCATTTTTCGTCAAAATACAAAATAAACGCGAACAGTAAGGTTTGCATTGAACGTCAAAACTACCGGTGATACTTTGTATATCAAAAGGCGACAATATTAAGTAAGGTCAGTGTTGCCAATTTTAGAAAATTTTAAGTAAAGGAAATGTTTACAAACTCTATTAGGAACTTTCAGGACAAGTGTTGGCGCCTGGTGGAAAAGTGAGTACTAGAGTAGACGTGATCGACTGTGATCACTTAAGTCGTGTTAGAGTCGTTAGATACGCATCAATTATTATAAAATGTGGTTTCCGATAAAAAATATCTATGAAACCTAATTTCTATAAAGAAGTAGGAATTAAACGACGCTTGTTTTGTGAAATGCTTTCCGTTTGAAATAAAAGTAATATAAATATGTTATCATAAAGTCCCGTCACCCCAGTAGGCCTTGGATGTCTAAGGGCACGTCTTTCCTTAGAAAATTGAATGACGTTTATATAACGTTTATAAATGTCAAATAAATTGTCGCTATGTTGACGTTGGAGCAAAAGAGCTTCCTTCTGGAACAACTTTTATGAATAAGTTTTAATATTGGAATTTTTCGTTAATATACACGTTTCTTTAGCCTATAGCATTTTGACATGTGTCGATTGATTAAATAGAAATGTCATTCTGATTAACCAATTACTTTAAGAAAAGACAAGCGTTCACACTTCCACGGCCTACTAGGGTGCCGGGACTTTATGACCACATGTTACATAATAACGTGCGTTCAAAAAAATCCGTTATCGAGAAGGCTCTGAACTTGTTTCTGTTTGTTTGACGGAACGTCGTAGCTTAGTACGTACGTTGCAACCTTGAATAACTGCGAGCTGTCAACAGCGTCAACTATCAAAGGCTTTGTTTGCATTTTCGAGGCATTTGGAATAAAGTAAATGTTCTATTTCATTAATTGCGTTTCATCGTCCACTTTGTAGAAAATCGTAATTAAATGGATATAAAAAGTTAGGTTATGTTTATAATAATGGTATGGTTACGACATGACTTTGCAAAATTTGCACTTGACACAAGCCTACTTGATAACGGTTTTATTTGAACGCACTTTACCATTAGCATTGTGTGCGTTCAACGGACAGCAGCTGCTGAGTTGCTTACTTAGCAATCGTTTGTGATTGGCCATTACCTTAATGTAAACCAATCACAAACGATTGCTGAGTAAGCAACTCAGCAGCTGCTGTAAGTTGAACGCGCACATTATGTTTGTACTTTAGTGAGCATATAACTGTAAAACTGAAAAGTTGCATGACGGCTGCATTTCAGTAACTGATGGCGCATATTAAAAAAAAATTCTTTTTGACGTGTCGTGTAATTGTTCTTTAAACATTTTATTATTCGCGTTCGAAACATGTACTTTATTAAATTATATGTATACATACAATACATTCGTTGTAAATGAATTTACAAAACCTTTAAGCTTGTCAAATTTGGAAAGCTTTCAACATTTTTAAATGTCATTTGTCATCTGTGATCTGTAAAGTCTTATTTAAACAATACCGTTTCGAGAAAGAACAATAAATTACAGGAAACTGTTTTTGTTTGCGACTGTAATATTTTTAGTTTGATTCTTTTCAGTAAATATTTGTCAAAATTCACATCACTCTCTGTTGCAGTGTCCCCCGCAGGTGCTGCCATCTTGTTTAACGATTGTTAAAAGAAGTAAGTAAGATCATGGCCAGCTCCATTAACATTCACTGACGTGTATGTATGGCCGTTTCAATTCGCCTAAAATTCGGTTCCGGAAAGCATGCCGTGGAGTACTCTCCTCAGCGCTCTCTATTAAAGATACTACAGAACTACTGACAGTAACGTAATGGCAAATGCAATTACTTAAAAACTCACAAGAGGCGCTGAGTGGAGTACCCGTCAAATTTTTAAAAGTCAAATTGAAACGGCCATACATACACGTCAGTGAATGTTAATGGAGTTGGCCATGGTAAGATGGACTTATAGGCTTTGTTCCTACAGCAGTTCCGGACCTGACAGTTTAGGACTAGTCAGAGGCTGGCCTATAATTAGAAAATAAAAGTATGTAGCTCCAAGACTCAATCCGCTCATTTGAAACTTAAAAGAGTTTTCCATTTTATTAAATACCGTGGTGGAAATTAAGAAATTTTATTTGGGGAAACAATCAATTCCACCAAGGTATTAAAAAAATTAAAACACAGTTAATAATTACAATCGCATAGTCTCTTTTATACTAAACTCGGCGAAGCACTAGTAATAAAAGGGCGTGATCAGCGCGTGCTGCTTGGATGCAGGGTTCTAATTGGTTGCCTCCAGTCTACCCCGGTCAGGCATTGGGGCATTGGGAAGAAAGTGCACGCACTGTTCACGTGATTAGTCTATTGGTTCGCTGACTTTAGTATAGTTCTGTTTTTACGTTGTTATCTTGAACGTATAATACTAGACTTTTGTGTTTCAAACAAATGGAATTACGTGGATTCAAAGCGAAAAATAAGGTCGCATGACTTGACGAAAGAAAAAAGGAAGGAATTAAAAGATGATTCATAATTCCGGATATTAAATTAACATGCAGCGACTAGACCGTCCTAGTCCTAATTAACTAAATAGTCCGGCAAGGCCAACACATTTTCCGAGTATTTTCACCCACATTAAACGTGTGAAGTATCTTTCCGGATAAAATATGTTAAAAAGGCTGGGTTGCGTTGCATTTGCAAATCTGCAAATCTGCAAAAGAAGAAAGAGAATTCCAAGACACGTCACACACACACTGCTTCTAAAAATAGTTGTTTTATAACAACTCGATAATTACGCAAACCGAATACAAATTGTGATAATCTAACCGCGACAATGCGCTTGTTTTGTTATCCAGGCGTTAGCCAAAGTATAAATTCGAATTCCTCGTTGCGAGTCGGTGCCCGGTAAAACGTCCTCGATGCAATTCCGGTTCTGTTCCGGTTAATTTCGGTTTTATCTTCGACGTCACTTCGGCAGGTACGAGCCGCAATAATTACCGTCTGCGCGGATTTAATTTATGAATTCTTGTTTGATCGTTGCTGAATTAAGTGGAATCAACACGTAATTAAGTAAATCGCGCGGTCGTAAAAGCGTTTCCATTGAAATGGCGCAAGATGTAATTTCTTGGTCTTTTATTGTCACGGTTAATTCACGGCTTTACCGTGTAATTTAGCACCTATGTACATTTGCATGTTTACTTGGCGTTTGCGAAAATGTAACATCAGCTATAAGTACTGACCTTTTGTACATGCGGAAATGTCACGCGATGTAATAAATTGATGGAGTGCGCTTTTATTTTCTAGCTGTCAAGTCGTCCTTTCGGTAGGAAAATAGTACATGATAATTAATGATTTTTTCTTGGTTGAAAATACCGGGGAATTACCGGATCTAAACTTCAAACGCCTCGTTTATACACCTTCTTTAATTTCAGTACAATTAAGCTTTTGAATATACCTACATAAACAACTTAATTTTATGATACGACTATTTAATGGTTGTCTAATACATACATACAGTTCTTCCGCTCGATCTTTGCAGTTACGTCAGAAAATTATCGACTCAAAATGACAAATTTATAAATTCTATCATTGTTTTAACATACGTATTAGATAAGGATAAAAGAATATGTTGATTTCGTTTCTCGAATCGGTAAAGTGTGACGTGACTGCAAAGATCGAGCGGAAGAACTGTATATAGAATTTTTTAATCGCCAAGAAGGTGTCTAGCTTACGTAATTTGAAGCAACCGCACAACTTAGCATTTACGCTTAAATTGACGGTTAAGGTGAAACGAACTTCCAAGGTCACAGATCGGTTACTGTTAAAATTATGCAGTTACGTTTAAACCTGTACCTGTACATTTCTCGCTTTACATCATACATCCATCCATCTCATAGTGTGAGCAGTGTTGCCAACTGCTTGGAGTGAAATGTCGCTACGATTAAAAACAAGAGTCGCTCGTTTCGCTATGAAAACTTTAAAAAGTCGCTAAATTGTAGCTACTTAACTTAAATAATAAAAATACACAAGTAACGGTTTTTAACGATTTGTTTAAAATAAAAGTAAATATGTATATTTGCGCCCAAATATTTAACGTATTTAAAACTATTTATTGCGTTGTTGTAAGATTCAACGACGCCATTCTGTTGAAGCTTGCCGATTCTCTTCTTTTCTTTTGTATCAATAAACCGCGAGAGCAATAAAAAGCCAACACGAAACATTTCATTTATTACCACCCGATTTTTAATTAATTTTAAACAGATTCGTAAAAAGTCGCCCCCGGCTTAAAAATGTCGCTACTGTAGCGGCAAATCGCTACGGTTGGCAACGCTGAGTGTGAGAGATAAAATGAATGAAATAGTTGGTAGCAGTGATTTTAGTGGTAAAGCTCTGAATAACACTAAACAGACAAAGAATTATTGAAACACCATTTTACAACTTGTAAATAATTAAGTGTATATTATTTTAGCTAACCTATACATCATTCTTTATTTATTTACCATCGAAGTAAGCCGTTATTTGAAGTTAGTTGATTGGCTATCATAGTAAAATACAAATTTTAATTTGATGTCATTTTAACATACGCCAAATTGTGACAACTCAAATCAGATTGACTAAGTGGTTAATTCTCAACTTTATGTAACTTTGGCCGTGAATACACTTCAGAGTTGTTCCATTAGGAGGTTCTGAACAGTTCGGAACTGTCAAAATCAGTTGCCCATCAAATGACCGGTTTCAACAGCGCCATCAAGTGCACAACTTTGGTGAATGCCAAGGTTACTAAAGAGAGAAGGTTACCTGGTAACTCGTGGAATGACGCATCATCCAGTAGGCCATCTATTTGTGTAAATGCATTAAAGGGGCCTACTGAGTGACGTTGTGATGACGTTGAAAGTTAGGTTACCTGGTAACTCGTGGAGTGACGCTTCATCCAGTAGGCCATCTATTTGTGTAAATGCATTAAATGGGCCTACTGAGTGACGTTGAAAGTTACCAGGCAACCTTGTCTCTTTAGTAACCTTGGGTGAATGCATGCTTTTGACGGTTCCGAACTATTCAGAACTTCCTAATGGAACAAACCTTTCGTGACGAAAAGAAAATATTGCAACATTAGCCGTCCTCCATTTACAACTTATTCGAACGCGAATCGATTCAAATTAACTTAAAAATCACTGATTGCGTTACATTTGCAGTTACTTACTTGGCGATCAGTGATGAGGAAGTGATTGAGCTTCCCCTCCCGCACTCCGTACTGATCAAGCTGGTTTTCTAAATCAGTTATCAGTTTCATGTGATTTCGTACGTATTTTGAGGTTATTTTAGTTCCAAAACATCATTCCTTTAACAGTCTCTCTGTTCACTTTGAAATCAGTTCAGTTCAAAATCAAATTGATTTGATTTTGGGTGAAGTGAGTGTAAATGGAGGACGGCTATTGTCTAATTCGGAGTAACCTTAAAATCTAAATCGACATGACATTCATTGTCAAAATTTAGTGAGTACCACATTCACACTAAACTTTTACGGCATACTACGATGTTAAATAGATTTAAAAAAATGGATTATACATAAACCTCAAGACGAAAAAAAAAAGTACTAAAAAAGTGTTGCCAAGTATTTCAGTCTTTTTGACTCGCACGTTACGTTTCCAGCTGTATAAATGAGGCACCAGTCTCGATCGGAGCCGGACTTTCAACTAAATTAAATTCCACAAGTCCTTCATAACAAAAAGTCCCTCAAACAAAACAAATCAATAAAAAAAGAACTTACCTACAAAGTGGTCAAGAATAACTGTTTGAGTTGGCAATACAATGAAGAGCATTTTTTATTCGACTATTTGCAACCGGATATATTTTTTCTGTTGGTTTATTTGACGTAACCTGAACAGCGACAAGATTATAGGTTACGTGAATAAAAATTAGCGTTTTAATTTGAATTCGAAATGTCAAATGATGCTTGTAAAGTGACGGCTGTCAGCGTCAGGCCGTCGACAACCGGAACTCACTCCAGTTGTACCATTTAAAAATAAAATTCAACGCTGCCAAATTCAAACACTGATTCTTGACCACTTTGTAGTTTGCCATGAAACAGACTTTAAAAAAGTTGTGTTGGCAGCAGCGCCAACGGTGGCACCGCTGCTGTCAGAATTTGACATTTGACGATTTAATTAACGCTTGCATTTTAAAGATACACACGTGTACACACTTTGATGGTTTCCTTTTGACTGGACTTTTTGATACCGGTGCTCAGTGTTGCCAGTATTTTGACGATATGAGTCGCAGATTTGGACACAAAAAATCGCCCAAATCGCCTACACAACAACATAATCTGTATTACCGACCTTAAATTGCTAAAATAACGTTAAAATCACGACCGCCTAGATTAATAAAGGACAAACCTTTTATTCGACCGATGGCATCGGATTTTGAAAATGGCGCAAGAAAATGTAAAGTTAAATAAAATTAAAAAGGATTTCCTTTTGTTTTTAAAGGCGAATACATTAAGAACAGACAGTGAGATTTTTTTTTTGTTCTTGTTGAGTTAAGGAAAAATAATTGTTTACATATTTTGAAACAATATTAAAAGAAAAACACGTAGGACATGTTTTGGCATAAAAGTTGAGGATTTTTATATCATAAAACATTATTTATTTAAAGATTAATGATAATAACTTTGTCAACAGTGGAGACATTTATTTTTTTATCTTAACTCCACCACATTTGTACAATTATGTGTGTTTTATAAACATTTAATAACAAGACCTTGTACGACGTGACGTGGTAATTCGAACTTGTAACAGCGTTTTCGAATTCACTTCTAAACACTGTGTCGTGTTTTAACAAGAAAATAGGCACAGATCAGAGAAGTATTTTCTACTTTAGTAGGTAGAATAAAATAATTACAATTTAATTAACTGTACAGGGCGATTTACTAAAACCGTCCTAAAAATATGAGAGAGGTTTCAACAATACCTTTATACATAATTACATTTCTGGTCATATCAGAAGTGTCGCTGGCAAATGTATAAAAATTTTAAAAACTATCTAAAATGTGAAATTGGACTGTACTAGAACTGGCAACATTGCCGAGGCAATTAAGTAAATTAAAAAAATAATTTCTAAACCGTCACGAAATATGTATCCTGAATATTAGACTTTTTTTGTCAAATTCTTTTTGTTTTACGCCTGTATTATGTAAATAGTTTGAAAACCAGAAAGGAAAAAAAAAGGAAATATGTAAATTTTCCATGCAAGGTGACAAATTGTTGATTAAATTACGTCCGAGCCCTCTGAGTCATCGCCACTCATGAGAACCCCTACCAAACATTCGCGCCCCCTCGTACCGCACGTGTTTGATCGATTTCTGATGCAGTGGAAAAATTCCCATTGCTCCTCCATAAACGTCCTCAATGAAGTAAAACCTCTCTCCTGCGACGTCGAGAGAAAAATTCTCAGACAGTAATATCGTCAGCGCGCACTCATGCCAGATTCTGTACTGGTTCGCACTGGTAAACACGACCTAATTCCGTAACTCTGTTTTCAGGACAATTAAAAAAAAAACACGTACGAGTGTTCCAGGTGGATTAATAAAGGACTTGCCTACATACTTACTTCGTCAGTGCTAGATAGATAATTTTTTTGTGAAAATCGACCATGTTCTATTTTTAATTTATAGCAACACAACCATCAAACGATCACAAATTTCTCATATGTATTAATTTATTTTACGGACTACTTATACAGGGTGTCCATTTTAAATCGTGACCCCTGATGATTTTGGAACAGGCAACCCATCGAACGAATCAGAAACAACTTCGTGTTTTTATACATTTATAACGTACCGAATGCATAGAAGTAGAATGGGTTGCCTATTTTTTAATTTTAAGGCGTTGATTCTATTTTTCAAAGAATGTGTTGAAAATCGCTTCAAATTAAAAATTGGTCTTTAGAAGATCGACTCTATTTCTTAACAGGATCTATTTTTTTTCAAGAGACGTAGGATGTGTTAAAAATAGAAAAGAATCTATTCTTCAAAGGATGTGTTTAAAATTCAACTAGTGAAGATCGATTCTATTTTTCAAGGGATGTGTTAAAAATCGATTCACGTAAAAATCGAACAAAAAATCGATCTACTGAAGATCGATACTGATTTTCAGAAGGTATACGTTGTGTAAAAATCAGTCTACTGAACGTCGATTCTGTTTTTCAAAGAATGTGTTAAAAAAAACTGTTTGGGAGGAAAGGCGGCAAAACAAACAGATTAACAAAATTTTAAAAAACAAATTAAAATATTTAAAACAAATAAAAACGAAAGACAATCTATTTTAGGGCAACAATTCAGTTGATTTATAAATTAAAGAAAGAAACAATTCGAAACAAACAAAGACAAAAGAAAGAATCGTTTTTCTTCCACATGGTTAACAGATTATACAAAAAAACTGCAATAGATGGCGCTGTTCAATGTCTCACACGAATACAGTTCATTTAGTACCTACTTTATTGACGATAAGTGACATTTTCTTATTTTACCTTTGTAAAAACAAATGAAAAACAAACTCTCGTTATGTTTTAACACATCGTGTTGTTAAACGTCTTGCAACAACGCAAGTTATTTTTTTGTTGCCATCCAGAAATGGCTGTTAGTTGAAACACTGCTCAATAGATGGTGGTTTTTTTAACATAAGTGGGTTTCCTTCTCCATAAAAGAACAACTTTGAGCTGTCTAGAGGCTGTCAGCTTCCAGCTTCTTTGCGAAATAAACCTTTTTTTTAGAAAAAAATCTCTTAGGTCCAGTTGTAGTGATGTGCAAGACTGTTATTTTTAAGGAACTGGAACAACCTGTTCCAACAACTGTTGGATGCCGGAGTAAGAAAAATTGAGATTCCCTTCGTTGGGACTTGGTTGAGGAAGTGGTCGAAACTATGTCTCGGGGTTGTTAAGAAGTGTGAGTGTAAAGTATTTGCTATGTTTTTAAAATAATTATTGAAATCTTCAGAAGGTGGAGACGTTTCCATGTTTGCCTCAGACTTCCTCACAGTAAAGTTCACGATGTCCCAAGTTGTCGGATTCCAGTAAAGAACGAGTATTGGCCTTTTTCTTTTCCTCTTCAGCTGCTTTAAGATTCTTTAAGAATTCTTTATATCGTAGAGAGATACCTCTGAGTTCATCATCTCCGATATTTATATAAGCCTCATATATAAGCTCCAGTGTTTTTTTTATATGATTAAGTTGATCAGAAGCAGGGTGAGATTTAACGCGGGGACGAGTAGATTCAAAAGGAAAACTTTCGTTATAGTGATATGAAAAGATATTCAAGAAGTTGTGCATTTTGATATTAGGATCTAAGCAGGAGTATATGGAGGTCCAGTCCTGTAGACGAAGTCGATCTTGGAAAGCTGTTATACGATCATGTGAGAATATTCTCATACTTTTGTATGGTAGATAGGGCATATGACGCGTGATAACTTCGAGTAATTGACCGCCGTGATCCGATATTCCAAGTAGTAACACTTTAGCTGAACAGGTGATGAAATTTATAAATATATTATCAATGCAGGAAGAAGTATGGTTGTGAGTTCTAGTAGCTTCGAAGATAGTTTGTTGGAGGTTAAACGTTGACAACGTTGAAACGTATTCAGTAAGTCGTCGGCATGGTTTGATGGAACTAGGAAGTTAATGTTAAAGTCACCAGCAATAATAATTTTTGGATTCTTGTAAGTATAAGTTATTCGATTTAGTATAATTTCAAGCTTGGTCAAGATTATTTTAATGTCACTATTGGGCGTTCGATAACAGCAAATTGCAAAAGTGTTATGTCGGGAAATAAATATCTAGTTCTTTTTCAGCGCTCATTTCTCTGATCCACGTTATAGGAATGGATTTCAAATACTGTTTAGCAAGAATACATACTCCACCATGTGAGTATGTGCTACGACAATAGTAATTAACGATGATTAACAATTGACTAATATTATATAAGTGAATGTCGTCGTATTTCAACCAGTGCTCGGTTATACATATGATATCCAAGTTTAGGGAAGAGGAAATATGTTCTACTGCAGAAATTTTATTTGTTAGGCTTCGTGGAAGATTTGCAATGTTGAACTTGTCAAGTTTGTTTGTTTAGTTTTCGCTTTTCGACTAGAGATGTTCTTCTTGATTTTCGATGTAATTAATTGCTATGAGGAGTAATTAATTTTTTTAGTAATTGATTCTTGCTTCTTCTATGTTATCATATACTGAATGATCCGTGTGAAGTTGTAGATTTAGTTTCTTGTTTTGTTCAGCGCAATTTATACATTCAAAAGTGCCAAAGCTTAATCCCTTAACAACAATTGTTAAAATAATCGTTGCTATGGGTTTAAGCTTCAACTGGCATTGTACAACTGGGCCTTAGTCACTAATGATTTGAAAAAACTCCTTAAAAAGGGATTTATTGTCCCTTAAATTGGCAATACTGATATCGAGTACGAAATATTCACAGATTCATACCGTATGTCCATCTGAAAATGAGACATAGGGATTTAACATGGAAAAACAGAAATTGCCTTATATTATCTACCTGAGTACATTTATATGAAATTCTGGGTTATAATCAGAAAGATTATTGCATTCAAAGTGTTTTGATACTAAATTTGTGCAATTTTAGTTGTTAATTATTTAGAAATTAAGAAAAAAAGTTATTATTTTTTTCCGGACAAGATTAGTCGGTATTTAACGAAGACTTTCCAAAGGGATGTTGTGGTCAAGTTAGTTTGTTCATGTTTCACAACCGTAAGGTCACGAGTTCAAATCCGAATGAAGACACTTTTTTTTTCTTTTTTTAAAATATTTTTTCAGATTTGAAATCACCTTAAACTAGTTTATTATTGTATTAATAAGTTTCATTTTAATATTAATTATGTTCCATTTATGTGTATTTTTTCGTTTGCAAAATTTTATTATGTTAAAGTTATAACTTTATTTATTATGTTACATAATTAATATTAAAATGAAACTTATAAATAAAATAATAAAGTAGTTTGAGAGTTTAAGAGTGATTTCAAATCTGAAAAAATATTAAAAAAAAATAAAAAAAAAGTGTCCTCATTCGGATTTGAACTCTTGACCTTGCGGTTGTGAAACACGAACAAACTAACTTGACCACGACATCGGTTTGTAAACTCTTCGTTAAATACTTACTAATCTTGTCCGGAAAAAAATAATAACTTTTTTTCTTAATTTCTAAATAATTAAGAACTAAAATTGGACAAATTTAGTATCAAAACACTTTGAATGCAATAATCTTTCCGATTATAACCCAGAATTTCATATATATGTACTCAGGTAGATAATATAAAGCAATTTCTGTTTTCCCATGTTAAATCCCTATGTCTCATTGTCAGATGGACGAACGGTATATGTATCTTTTATGTCAACAGGGGTGGCATTAAAAAAATTAGTACTAAGTATTACTCTTTTCTTTAGCGTTAAAAAACCCTGAAAATTCCCTAAATTTAGTGCGAAATCCCCTAAGTTGGCAACACTACGTCAAATTAACAACAACTGACGTGACTCGTGACGATGACGGTTTACAATGAACTTTCACAAACGAGCATTGTATCACTTTTAGTTTTAACCGAAGGCTTTTTATTGACATTAACAGTTTTGAGGGAACAATCTTCATTAGCTTCGATTAATTATTTCCATTATTAAGTTCGAGTAGATTCGTTTCGGTTTTCAACAAATTTATGCCGTTACATTTGATTCGATTCGTTTCTTGAACGAAATTGTAAAATGCACGCGTGAAATCGCATCCATAAATAAATTAATGGTGGAAGCAGACACGTCACGGCTTTCAAATGGGAATGGGAAGTATTTAGGACTTAATGACCGGCTAATTTTACGTGCCGTTATCGGTTTCTTGAGGCGTTGACTTCTTCCCAAGTAAATACGATTACGCGAGCTCTGTAAATAAGTTGGACACGACTTTATTGGATAGCACACATTATGTAACGTGCACACATAAGAATTACAAATTAATATTTGCATTTATTTAGATCAAGTTGCTATTTGAATTGCAAAAAATATCTGGATTTTGTGTAGAAAATTAATGGTTTTCAAACAAGCAAAATAACATTTTTCTCTAAAGTTGAAAATAAAGTCCAGTCCATCTGGGGTTATACTGTATATGATGAAGTGAAAAAAAAGGACTTACCCTAACTAATTCCTTCAGTCTCTCTCTAGTGTAAACGGCTCCGATTTCTTCGCCCAATAAAAAGTCCAGCATTTTGGAAATGGGGTAAGACAGGGGAAAAGTCAAAATCATAACAAACTTGGTTATGTAAATCGTCTTGGCGCCGATGGCGAGTCCATGTTTCGAGCACACAGCCTGAGGACTGATCTCGCCGAACAAGACGATGGCGATGGTGGAGAATATAACGGCGATCAACCCCGACGTCAAACCATCCAGGAGGATAGTGAAGGTCGAGTTGACCAAGACGTTCCCCAAAAGAATACTGCACAGCAAATAATTACCCGTGTTCCTAACCGGTTGAATGACTTTGGCGTATTTCTTTTCCTTTGCAGTGCCCGTATTGCACAATATTTTCAATTCCGTCCTGTCCAGTGACATGAGTCCCAAGTTTAACCCGGAAAAGAGTGCAGAAAACCCCAAGCAGACTACTATAATTATAATGGCCGCCCATACGGGTATGAAACTCTTGTGACTTCTTATACTCCGCCAAGGCTCAACGCCTTGATGGCGAAAGGACACCGACGTGTTTCGCTCTTTGACGCACAGGTAAAACGCATCACCCCCGTCGAGTTCGGGCAGTTCCACGTCGACGTTTACGGTTGCACTTTGCACGGAACCATTCTTCACCTGTGCGGGGGAAAACCATCTGGTTCATGCTCAAGTTCGATTTTGAAAACGGAAAGCTTACCTTAAATACGTTCGGTATGGGGAACTCGCACACTTCGTTAGGTTCGCCCAACTTGCTGGTGAATGTCACCAGCATTTCGTTGGAGAAACCGCTCCCGAACAGGCGAAGACTTGCCTTTTTGAACGCGAGCACAGATGGCACGCCTAGCTCGTCAAATTCTGAATCACTCGAAGCTTCCAGGCGTAGTCCCGAAACGTGAATGATGTCTTGACTGCTTGCCCTGGAATTAAAAAAAAATAGCAAAATTAATAATTTCTTTAGAATCAGATTCTATATTTATTTAAGTTCTTATACAGGTGTTGTGTTTAGGGCGCAAGTACTGTCAGAATATAAAATTTAGGTTATGCGAAGGGACTTAATTCAGACAATTTATTTTTATATACTTTTTTAAAACGAAAATATTACTTTCAAAACATCTTTTTGCGTTGGCCACTTCCGCCAACAACTGAAATTAACGATAAAAAACTAAATCGTCTCCGCTTACGAACATTTTGAGGTTAATCAAATTTTTTGACATATGAGAAATCAATAAGCAAGCTACGACATACGATTTCTTTCCAAGGCTAACTCGAGGTATTTTTTTCTTGAACACTTGTTATATGTAGGATCTGTTTGGGTGTTGCCATGGTCACGCAATGCAAGGATCAATGGAAAGCGTGCATTCATCGTCTAGGCAACACGAGGACCAATGAATAGTGTGCACTCTTTGTTCGTGTGTTGTCAGTAGTAATGACAATGCGCGAAACGTCCGACCTATACTTATAAGGTTATAAGTTATTCATTCAATAGTGCCAACCGTGCGAATATGATCGTATTCAAATGATTATTTAGCAGTTGGTACGACGTTCGATTAAAAAAAATTTAATAAACATTTTGGTAGGATTTTTTTAGGATTATTTTGGAAATTTTCTGATATGTCCCAAGTTTTGGGTGTGAATTTAATGTTGTGTTATGCCCGTCACTTTGGGCAATTCTTTGTTTTCTTTTTAGTTTGTTGATTTTCCTCTCGGATTTCTTTGTTGTAGAGTGTTATTTTATGTGATAATTTTTGGATGTAGATGGCACTCGCGAGCCTTCACATTCAAAAATATCTAACGTCAGAGTTGAGTGTGTGTGTGGGTGTACAATAAAAAAAAAAGTCCTAGAAAAAGAACTTTAAAAAATCTAAATAATTTATCTGTAATATATAGTTAATTTTAAATTGATTATTTCCAAAAATATTTATGTACTTAAAATTAAGAGATTTGAAAAGACAAACTTGAATTAAATACATAATTCCTTAAACAAATCATCTAAAATACATTGAACACGCTATCATTTAATTTATTTTATTATTTTCAAAATTATTTCTTATGAAATTTTCAAAGAAATACGTACTGTTTATAAACAACGCTATAGGTATGCACAGTTGATTTCATTAAAATCGAATTAACTTTGACAGACAAAATCAATTTGACAGTTAAAGTGCGATGATTAACTGAAAGTGGCGGAGGAAGTTGATCAATACAGACGCAGCCAAACATTAGCCAATTTGGCTAAAGGCAAACGTTTACAAAAACATTTGACTTTTTAACTGCTCTGAAATTATATGTAGTTCCAAGTTAACACTTTTACTGTCAAATATGTTTAACCTATAATCAGGGTTGCCAATGTGCGGGCAATTACCCGAATTACGGGTAATTTAAGCAACCTTGCGGCTAAAAATAATGCGTGAGTACAAATGGGTATTTTCAAGGAAGAAAAAAAAAACAGATTAATTTTTAAATTTTTGATTGACGACTTGTTAGTGATGTTTCAACTTTACTATTGGCAACAAAGAAATCACTAAAGCCGGAAGGCGACAAAAACTAAAGTAACTAACTAACAGCCAAGTCCACATTGTCGATCAGTTCTGCCAACTCTACCGATAATTCGGAAGATCTACCGATTTTGTACTCAACATTTTTTTTTATTTCTTTGTAATTTTATCAATTTTCTTTATTTCTAGATAGTCTTTTGTTTTATTTTACGTCAAAAATTGCACAAATGTTAAATCTTAATTTTAGAAAGTTTTGTTCATTTAATGAGAATTTTTTTAATTTTCGTTATTTTTCGTAATTTTATAAATTTTCTTTATTTCTCGATCGTCTCTTGTTTTGTTTCTCATCAAAAAAATGCACAATTGTCAAATCTTAATTTTAGAAAGTTTCGAGAATTTTTAATTTTTACTTTTTTTTGTAATTTCATTTAATGAAATTTTTAAAATTTTTGTTATTTTGTAATTTTATTCAATGAGATTTCTTTTTATATATATATTTTTTGAATTTTATAAATTTGTCGATCGTCTTTTGTTTTATTTTTCGTCAAAAATTGCACAAATATCAAATCTTAATTTTAGAAAGTTTTGTTTATTTAATGAGAATTTTTTAATTTTTTTACTAAATTTTTTGTAATTTTTACAATTTTTTGTAATTTTTATAATTTTTGTAATTTTTATAATTTTTTGTAATTTTATAGAAAGTAGAAAGTATTGTTTATTTAATGAGAATTTTTTAATCTTTATTTCTTTGTAATTTCATTTAATGAGATTTTATTTTATTTTAATTTTTTTCTAATTTAATTGAATGAGATTTTTTTTATATTAATTTTTTTAATTTCATAAATTTGTCGATCGTCATTTGTTTTATTTTACGTCAAAAATTGCACAAATGTCAAATCTTAATTTTAGAAAGTATTGTTTATTTAATAAAAAAAATTTAATTTTTATAATTTTTTGTAATTTTATAGAAAGTAGAAAGTATTGTTTATTTAATAAGAATTTCTTAATTTTTACTTTTTTTTGTAACTTCATTTAATGAATTTTTTTTTATTTTTGTTATTGTTTTGTAATTTTATTCAATGAGATTTTTTTTATATTTATTTATTTTTTTAATTTTATAAATTTGTCGATCGTCTTTTGTTTTATTTTTCGTCAAAAATTGCACAAATATCAAACCTTAATTTTAGAAAGTTTTGTTTATTTAATGAGAATTTTTTAATTTTTTTACCTAATTTTTTAAAATTTTTATAATTTTTTGTAATTTTATTTAATGAGTTTTTTTATTTTTCTAATTTTATTCAATGTCTTTTTTAATTTTATAAATTTGTCGATCGTCTTTTTTTATTTTACGCCAAAAATTGCACAATGTCAAATCTTAATTTTAGAAAGTTTTGTTTATTTAATAAAAAAAAATTTTTTATAATTTTTTGTAATTTTGTAGAAAGTAAAAAGTATTTATTTAATGAGAATCTTTTAATTTTTATTTTTTTGTACAAATTTTATTTATTGAAATTTCTTTTAATTTTATTATTTTTTCCTAATTTTAGTCAATGAGATTTTTTATTTTAATTTTTTTAAATTTTATAATAATAATTTTATAAATTTTCTTTATTTCTCGATCGTCTTTTGTTTTATTTTTCGTCAAAAATTGCACAAATGTCAAATCTTAATTTTAGAAAGTTTTGTTTATTTACCAAGAATTTTTTAATCTTTCACTTTATAAATTTTCTTCATTTCTCGATCGTCTTTTGTTTTATTTAGCGTCAAAAATTGCACAATAACTGTCAAATGTCTTAATTTTAGAAATTTGGACCCAGTTTTGTTTATTTCATTTCATTTTTTTAATTTCTTTTTTAAATGATTTTCAAAAATAAAAATTGTCTGAATAAAATCGGCGATTTTATACTTGATTTTGATCAAGTGATTTAAATTAGCTCAACCGAAATTCAGAGACATCTATCGGAATTTTTCACAACTATCTTCCGAAATGCTTCGCTTGGTCGGTTGGCAGCACTGTTGCCGATTGCCGCCCACAGTCCCACATATCTAGCGTTTTCGATTGATCGCGCTAGTGCGCACTCAGAGTATCTTCATCTCATGTTATTGCATGAGGTTAAAAAAAGATGCAAATACACTAAGAGCAACCGGTGCAGGTGAATCGAAAACGCTGACAGATGATTTTAACCTGAAAAATCTGTCGTGCAACGTCCATGTGTGTAAGGTAAGTCCAATAATAATATTACGTATTTAAATAGAATAAATTTTGTACCATTTCATTCATTCATTTCAATTTCATTACTCAATATGGGCAGATGTGGGCAAGAGCGGGTTTTTTTTTAATTTGAAAAGGGTAAACGACTTACAGTTGATTGGCAACATTGCCCACACTCTCTCTGTTCACGATTGTTTCAAATTCGAACTATCATGAAAATCTAGCGTTTTAGTTGGTGGTATTGTGGCAGTACAATTATTATTAACATTTTTTATTCGGCTATTTACAACACTGCAACCGGATATGTATTATGTTTTGTTGGTATATTTGACATAACCTGAAGAGTGACAAGATTGTAGGTTATGTGAATAAAAATTAGCGTTTTAATTTGAATTTGAAATGTCAAATGATGCTTATAAAGCGACGGCTGTCAGCGTTAAACCGTCAACAACCGGAAGATACTCCTGTTGTACCATTTAAAAATAAAATTCAGCACTGCCAACTCAAACAGAGATTCTTGACGACTTTGTAAGTAGTACATTCCATAGTTGATTTTTCGGTGGGTTTTTCTTATACTCATCAAAAGATCCGCAATAAATATTTTGCGTATCCGGATACATCTGAACCAAGCTTATAAATAATAGATGCGACGAAGATTATAACTTGAGGAATTAGATAAGTTTCAGTAGTTTAGTAATTAATAAAAATATAGGGCCGGTCTTTCCACCTCTTGATAAACTAACTGATGGATAACTACCATGGAAATAATTCATAAAAATCAATCAACCATTCATAAAAAAGAACTTATTCGTCGGATAACTTTAACTGGAAGATGGAAAGACCGGCCCTTAATGTAATTTGCAAATTGGTAGGTATCAAACAAAATTGTAAATGTGACAGTTATACTCGAGTGACGCTGCTCGTCCTTAGTAGATTTTTATACTGTGGTTTTATTGCCAGTGTTGCCAACCTCTGGGGAATTACCCATCTAATGAGAAAAATTAATCATAAATTTAATAAGTAAAAATTAAACAAATCGTAAGCCTGCAATAGCAAACACAACGAAGTTTCAACAAAGAAATTTCGATGGTAATAAATCAGGCGTGCTACAACTACACAAATTATTATAAATTACGACGTAAGCCTTTGTTTATTGTTAGTAGAACACAGCATTATACATATTAGATAACGGTGCTTTGCACTCCGGGCGTTTACTTTGTCAGAGAAGGTTCAAGCGTTTTATTTATTTATTTTTATAAATGTTTAATAAATGCGATGTCTTTCCAAATTATTATAATTGGTTAATAAATAAAAAAATGATTTCTCTTAGTTTATATCCGTAGATACATATTTCGGCAGTCACGCCGAATCATCTTCAGTACAAACACAAGTTAAAACAATACAAAAATACTATAAGGAACAGAAATTTTCCTGTGCCTCTTGAATCTGATATTTCTCGAAATAAGGACCAGAGTTACAATTTTTTTTTTTTAAATTAATCTGTCCACAAATACTCTCTTTATTCAAGTATGATGTACTACTAATTATCTAAATCATTCACGAGATCTTAATTAACTTCTAGAGTTGAAATATCTTAAATCTCAACTTCCAACGATGCATAAACATTTTGCTTCCCTATCAACGCGAAAGTGTTTGCTTGAAGCACTTCAAAACATTACCGAAACCGACGATTATCAACGCCGAGAGAGATAATTGACTGAAAAAAAATCCACGTTGGCCAATTTCAAATTATAAATATCAACTATATTACTGCAAAGTTTATCTAAATACACAGGAGTATTTATGTGCAAAGATAAACTGGTGATAATTCTGTGGCTCGTAATCGCAATCGCTTTAAAATGAGAATTTTTTTAAAGCGGAGTTGGATTTATGTTTGCTTCAATTTTAAAAAGTTCAATTATTGAATTACAGAACCAAGAATATTGTCTTTTAACTTAATGTCCACAATCGCTCAACATGAAAATAACACTTCTATAACTTAAACGTTCTACTATTCGCTTGTATTCTCACATATCGCTTTCGAAATAATAACTGATTCAAATTGCGCGCCAGGTTCGGCCTTTGTAGTAGGATTTTCGGGCAAACGTCTGGAGCCATCTAGCGTTCGACTAGAAACTCACTGGAACAATCGAGAAGGTAGATGGCGTGACTAGGGTTAGTCGTAATCCGTTAACATATTGAGAGAGAGAGATGAAACTTTCTTTACAGTTTTGTGGTTCACTCTTTTGTTGTCGTTGTATAACTTATCAAGTTTAGAATTTAAGAAAGCTCAATATATCCGTAAATCACGAGCACGTTTGTTCATTTTGTCTCATGGTTTGGTAATGTGATGCGGGGATATGTGTCAGGCAGAGGGATGTAGAAAAGATAGCAGGCAGTCTCCGGGTGAGCTTTGAGTGGTGATGGTGAACGTGTTGGTAAGATACGCAAATTAGGCAGACGCGCTCGCGAGTGCTGTTAATGAAATGCGACGACGATATGTGATGAAGGAGTTTGTGCAAGAATTGAGGCTTGCTGATGATAGATGATACTCTGAGACAGAGTAAGGTGCAAATCCGCCGATTGCTCGGACAAAGGGTAAGAGATTGAGCACTCTATCATATGGGTGATCTTACTGTATTCGCTGGTTAGCCCTGTTAACCTGCACACGGCATTGTACCGTATCCGCCGATTGCTGGGGCGTGAGTAGTAAATGCCGGAGACACAGCTGACCTCGTGGATTGCATTGTGCGTCCCAAGAACGGTCATGACTTGGTGTTGACTGGGCTTAGGCTAACACGGCAGAAGACAGTAGCACCAATGATTCTGAGAACGTACGCTCAGAAGGCAAGGTATGCTAGTATCCACCTGGGGCACGTCTTTATGGACATTCGAGGACACCTACTCCGTGAGGTCGCGTCCCAGCAGGGAGCTTCCGCATCTAGATTCGCTATTGGAATGGGCGGGGCCGGGAGAGGGCCCCGGTGAGTAATAAGTTCTACATTCTTGAGTAGATACTCCTCAATGGTTATTTGTGATTTTGCATGACATCCTTATCGAATCGGAAAACGAAGCCCCGATGTTAAGACGTTCACCCTCAGCTCCGCAGTGAACGAGAAAGCTTGAAAGAGAGAAAGAGAGCAGGGAAAGAGAGATCTAACCGAGGGATGAGTGAATGTTTATTGTAACTCCGTCCTCTGTCATTAGCATCAGTCTCGAGAATGTTTAACATAAAAAAAACCACCCTACAATTTAGTTGAGAAATTTCGAGAGCGTATCTTCATGAGAACAAAAAACAAACTCAAGCAGGGGGCGCCTACAATCAAATAATATTAAAGACGGCCCTGTAGATGTTTAGAACGTACGCCCCGATAAAATGCCCAATCGTACGTGTGAAAAGCGGAGTCACCGTGGTCTCAAGACCTGCGGTTGGCCAAACTGATATGTGCATTGTTATTGTTTACTTGCATAAAGAAACGATACATATTGTGCACTTCCCACGATTGTAAGCTTACACGGACGCAGCGTTTGTTCCAAGAAGGTTTATTTGTTTATTTAAACTTTAACTGATTGTCGTCTTTAATCAACCGGTACCTAAAGTAAATTGCTTAATGAATTTGTTCACCATAAAACTACAGTTCTTTCGCTCGATCTTTGCAGTTACGTCACACTTTCCCGATTCGAGAAACGAAATGAACATATTCTTTTATCCTTATCTAATACGTATGTTAAAACAATGATAGAATTTATAAATTTGTTATTTTGAGTCGATAATTTTCTGACGTAACTGCAAAGATCGAGCGGAAGAACTGTATAATCTTATAACAATATTGTTACGAATTAAGGTTCACAATAAATCAATCAAGGTCTATACTCTCCGTTCACTTACGTAATGAGTAACTAATTGTGATTTTTTTGTTCTTATGTTGTCTTGCAAGAGCGATTGGCATTTAAAGTTTTGTTAATCAAATTACCGTTTGTCACAATTTAATTGTCAAAGTTGCAAAGGCAATTTTAAAAAATGATTCGGAAATCCATTACGAAACAAACAAAGAACCACATTTACGTATAATGCATTCGATACAATGTTGTAAAAGCATGGAGAAGGAGGCCATGTGCATTTTTGTCAAGACTTGCCTCAAAATTTAAGTAATTTTGTCTTCAAAAATTCCCTTTTCCTCAAGAAATTTCCTTTTTGCAATTTTAAGGCAAAAAATTCCCACGAATCGGGATAATTCCTATGAATTGGCAACACTGATGCAACGTAATAATTCGCATTATGTCGTAGAGTAAAGAAATTAGGTTATGTACCAACTTTAACTTAATTATTACGCAAGTCAAAACTTTTCGTATCCCGAAACTTATTTTCAAAATAATTATTATACATGGTGCCCATTCAAAATCGTGACGCCTCAAAAATTGAAAACAGGCAACCCATTTAACTTCCGTGCTTTTAATATAACGGGTGTCCAACAATTATTGTAGTCCCGGGTGGCTGTGGAATTATTGTTTCAACTCGCAATAAAATATTAAATACGTAAACAAGAATTTATTCGTTGTTTGACATTCAATATTTGGGACGTCAATTCAACGATGCGAAGTAAGAATCTATAATTCATTCCTGACACTTTCTTGACCAAGGTTTTCACAACCTG
Source organism: Dorcus hopei (assembly GCA_033060865.1). NCBI lineage: Eukaryota > Metazoa > Arthropoda > Insecta > Coleoptera > Lucanidae > Dorcus > Dorcus hopei. The sequence continues at coordinate 44,233,589 of CM065423.1, read as the reverse complement.
TATTTGTGGGAGGGTCAACCTGTTGTCGTGGCTGTGAGATTTGTTGGTAAATGATAAGCGATTGCCTCGAGACTGAAAGGTCAAAAACACCCATAGTGTAGCACCAAAAAAACAGTCGAAGGGACCTTGCGCAATAATTTAGTTAGATAGGTTTAGCCGACGGAAAAACGACGAAGAGAGAGATTTGAAAAAAGGTGCCAAGGGCCACTCTCTCAAGGCGATCGGAAGTAGCTGGGAAGTCCCCTACCCATCGACCTTAATTACTTAGGTTAATTAGAGATAGGGTACACCATCACCTCCAAAAGGAGTCCGTGAAAAACGGGTGATTGCTTTTGATTTACCTGCAGATTGATCGCTGAAGGCGGCAGGAATCACGTACTTCGCCCAAAACATCTGATTAGTTCACTAATTAACTCCATTTGTTAAGTACACTGTCGTCCCACAGAGACACTTTGTGCGTTGGTTTATTAAATCGGAGAAGTCTTTGAATGCCAGCTGAGTTACAGACGCTGTACTAAGACTCGAAGCTTTGAAACTCAATTAATTATTGATCTAAGTCAAGAGCAGAGCTCTCCAACAAACATCTGTGTAACATTATACCACCAACGGTGTGAATCGGAGGAATTTAGATCGCGCCGATACCCGAAAACGACGATAGTCGAAAACTACTACGAAAGTCACACTGTATTTCTGAAAATCATAAATTTTTTGATTTGATTTCAAACCATCCGGGTTTTTTACGCTCAATTTCTCTGATTCGACAGAAGAGGAGAGCCGAGAGACGGAGTTTTTTGCCCGATCAAATTAATTATTACGATAAATAATTACTTAAATTTTAATTGTTGCGTTTTATTATCAACTTGCGTATTTCCTTGCTAAAGCTAATTGTACTATCGCACCAAACAAAGAATCAGGTAAACCACAACGTAGGTCCTCTACATTTGATAATTGTGTCATAATCATATAATATCGAAAGTAGCTTCAGCGCAGGGCATTCCGTAGGGTCACTCACCCAGTAATAACATCTGGGGGTTGGAACTGTTAGAGGCGAGCGCCACGCAGGTAAAGGGACAGGCCGATCGTCCTCGGTCATAAATCTCAGTTGGAATTCCGTTGACCCATATTTATTATTTGTCTGTTTACTTGTCAGTATTAATTGATAGCAGCAATTAGCGGGGCGCGCTACATACTGTCGCCTATGTTCACTTTGGTTTACTTTTTTTAGTGACACGCGTATTTTCCGCTAAGAAAAGTCACGTGGCACTCGGACATTATTGAAGGAATGGTAGGATAATTTTTTTCTTTTCGATCGTGTTTTGCCGTGTATAAAACTAATCGAATTAAATTATCAACGCGATTCACAGATTACGACCTGATTATGATTAAAAACCCAACACGTTGACGTACAAACGACTCGTAAACAAATTTGAAATTTAATTAACAATTAAGTCGGAGTACAAAAGCAGAACGTTTTAATTACCAACTTAAAATTCCGCTATGTATTTTAATTGAGATGTCTGGAGCACTTTAATAATGCACTTAATTAAAACGATTTAATTACTCTTTTGAAATCTTCGAATCGATTACAAAGTCTTGGGTCGCTTTTTATGATATTGTCACGAAATATAATTATATATTTTTAAGAACAAACAGAGTTGATTTGACGTAAATACATGGAAAAAAAAACTTGATAATAAAAAGGGAAATCCTGGTGATAGCTTCTCCGAACGCGAATGAATGAGAAAACGTTGTTGGTCCTCGCCAATGAATGTTGTAAAATTTACAACTTCGATTGAAGCAGTTATAGCGTGCAGGAGGGCGTCTGCTATTATTTTTAGTAACAGTGTTTACGCTACGGCAACATGTGCAGGAATTGGATTTTTGGCGTGCACAAGTAAAATGTGGAGATCGATTCGGATTTCCTAATAAACGCAGATAGCAGGATTCAACAAAGTTTACCTATCGTAATAGAAACGAAAAACTTTTCGCACTTGCGATACAGAACTACATTTCAAACATTAACTCAACCGTGGAGGAAATGACGTTTTCCTATTTAGATTTCTAATTATCCACCACGGCATTAAAAAAAGAAACCGAAAAGAGATACACTTTTTCCTACTATTTTGTGCGATTCAATTTCAATTTCACAAACGAATTCAAATACCAAAAAAAAAAATCAGTACATACGCGTTTTGCTTCATCACATTCACACGCAACACGAACGTGTAACAAATTGATTTCCGCCTGATTTAGATAAGACAACTTACTTTCCCCTCGGCGATTTCCCCACTAGTTTTCCACTCACCCCGACGCTGACCTAAATGTTCAATTTAACAAAAAAAAAAGAATCGATTTGCTATTTCCAACTTGATTTACTCCTTTGTACTTCGTACGTAATTAATGGGGGTATATTTGCTTTTTGTGTTTATCCTTAAATACGGCGTATTAAATTGTGAGTGGAAAACTTCATGAGCTGGAACGCTTCCAAATTTCGAATGAATTATACCGAGGAAGCGACGCCAAATACATTTTAGCAACAAGTAGGCTATGGTCGGGTGCGTTCGACGTTACGCTCGAAGCGCGCTCTGAGCAGAAGCGCGAGGGAGAGCGAATGCGTTTCAGTGCATGTAAGAGTGAGACAAAGGAACACCCCGAGCGCTCCGAGCGTTATACCGAATGCACCCTATGTTGACTCTTAAGAAAAAAATTCAAAACGCACATGCGTGGTTGGTGTGGCAAAATCTTGAGTACAGTTTTTGGAAGCGAAGGGGATACAAAAAGAAGAAGACATTAAAAGGACACGACTGTTTGATGTAACAGTAACAAGCAGGGTTGCCAATGTGCGGGCAAGTACCCTAATTACGTGTAATTTAAGCAACCTTGCGGGCAAAAATAATTGGTATTTTCAAGGGAAAAAAAAACAGATTAATTTTTGATTGGCGACTTGTTAGTGACGTTTCAGCTTTACTATTGGCAACAAAGAAATCACTAAAGCCGGAAGTCGACGAAAACTAAAGTAACTAACAGCCAAATTCACATTGTCGATCAGTGCTGCCAACTCTACCCATAATTCGGTAGATCTACCGATTTTGAACTCAACTTTTTTTTTTATTTTTATTTTCTTGTAATTTTATCAATTTTCTTTATTTCTAGATCGCCTTTTATTTTATTTTACGTCAAAAATTGCACAAATGTCAAATCTTAATTTTAGAAAGTTTTGAGAATGAGAACTTTTTAATTTTTATTTTTTTGTAATTTTATTTAATGAGACTTTTTTCATTTTTGTTATTTTCTTGTAATTTTATTCAATGAAATTTTTTTTATATTTATTATTTTTTTATTTTATAAATTTGTCGATTGTCTTTTGTTTTATTTTTCGTCAAAAATTGCACAAATATCAAATCTTAATTTTAGAAAGTTTTGAGAATGAGAATTTCTTAATTTTTATAATTTTTTGCAATTTTATTTAAGGAGTTTTTTTTTATTTTTGTAATTTTTTCTAATTTTATTCAATGAGATTTTTTTAATTTTATAAATTTGTCGATCGTCTTTTGTTTTATTTTACGCCAAAAATTGCATAAAGTTCAAATCTTAATTTTAAAAAGTTTTATTTATTTAATGACAATTTTTTAATTTTTATAATTTTTTGTAATTTTTATATTTTTTGCAATTTTTATAATTTTTTGTAAATTTATAGAAAGTAGAAATTATTGTTTATTTAATGAGAATTCTTTAATTTTTATTTATTTTTTTAATTTTATTCGAGATTTTTTTTATTTTTATTTTTTTAAATTTTATAATAATAATTTTATAAATTTTCTTTATTTCTCGATCGTCTCTTGTTTTGTTTTTCATCAAAAAATGCACAATTGTCAAATCTTAATTTTAGAAAGTTTTGAGAATGAGAATTTTTTAATTTTTATTTTTTTGTAATTTTATTTAATGAGATTTTTTTATTTTTGTTATTTTCTTGTAATTTTATTCCAAGAAATTTTTTTTATTTTATAAATTTGTCGATCGTCTTTTCTTTTATTTTTCGTCAAAAATTGCACAAATATCAAATCTTAATTTTAGAAAGTTTTGAGAATGAGAATTTCTTAATTTTTATAATTTTTTGCAATTTTATTTAATGTTTTATTTTTATTTTTGTAATTTTTTCTAATTTTATTCAATGAGATTTTTTTAATTTTATAAATTTGTCGATCGTCTTTTGTTTTATTTTACTCCAAAAATTGCCAAAAGTTCAAATCTTAATTTTAGAAAGTTTTGTTTATTTAATGACAATTTTTTAATTTTTATAATTTTTTGTAATTTTTATAATTTTTTATTTTATAGAAAGTAGAAAGTATTGTTTATTTAATGACAATTCTTTAATTTTTATTTTTTTCTAATTTTATTCAATGAGATTTTTTTTATTTTTATTTTTTTTTTATTTTATAATAATTTCATAAATTTTCTTTATTTCTCGATCGTTTTTTGTTTTAATTAATTAACGTCAACAATTGCACAATAACTGTCAAATGTCTTAATTTTAGAAATTTGGACCCGGTTTTGTTTATTTCATGAGAATTTTTTAAATTTCTTTTTTAAATGATTTTCAAAAATAAAAATCGCCCGAATAAAATCGGTGATTTTAATCAAGTGATTTAAATTAGCTCAACCGAGATTCAGAGACATCTACCGGAATTTTTCACAACTATCTTCCGAAATGCTTCGCTTGGTCGGATGGCAACACTGTTGTCGATTGCCGCCCACAGTCCCACATATACAGCGTTTTCGATTGATCGCGCTACTGCGCACTCAGACTATCTTCATCTCATGTTATTGCATGAGGTTAAAAAAAGATGCAAATACACTGAGAGCAACCGGTGCAGGTGAATCGAAAACGGTGATAGATGATTTTTAACCTGAAAAATCTGTCGTGCAACGTCCATGTGTGTAAGGTAAGTCCAATAATATTAGGTATTTAAATAAAATAAATTTTGTACCATTTCAATTTCATTACTAAATGTGGGCAGATGTGGGTAAGAGCGGATTTTTTAAAATTTGAAAAGGTAGTCGGCTTAGAGTGGATTGGCAACACTGGTAACAGGTGAACTAGTTGCCTTTGAAGTTTGAGAATATGCAAAGAGGAAGCGACAGAAGAAAGCTAAAACTAAATGAACTATAACTCGAAAACAACAGAATATAATAAAGGGAGATTGAAATTGATTGTCCTGATACTACACTGCGTTCCACAAGCTTAATATCGATATTTACATCCAATTAGTAAAATGAAGTTAGCAACATAGTGAGATCTGGGGAAGTTAGCAGTGTTGCCAACACAGCTTTTTTACCGCTAGATCTGGTCTTTTCGAGAGTCGATCTAGTGGGTAAAATTTCATCTGGCGGCTAGCGGCAAATTTAGCTGTTTTCAGAAATTATTTGACTTTTTCTAGCTTTTTCCCAGATTCCGCAGCCATAGAGGAAAATTATTGGCAAATTGGCAAAAAAATTGATCTTGTAAGAAAACACTTTTGTTTATTAATTAAATTTAATAACTTTAACGTTTTTAAGAAACACAACAATACTTCCGCACGTAATTACGTCTAGTTTATCAATGCCGTTGTTCGTCCCCGTCACCTCCTCGAGCCACTAGAGGTGGAGAAATATCGATAATTGACACCATCGATAGTAGTCGATAATTTTGCATGTGACTATCGATAATAATCGATAGTTGCCGATAGTTGTAGAACTAAAGAAATAAAGTAACAAACCATTGAGAAACTGTTCTTGTCTACTATTCTTTGCATTCAACTGTAGTGCAGGGTTAGTTTTGTTAATGTAAATCTGTCTTTATTATTTTAATTATTACCCGATACGAAAAATTTAAAAATTGGGCTTGACTTTTTATGTAAATTCCAATCATGCTAACAGTTTTGCACTAGTGTTTTATATACATACAGGGTAAACAAAAAATAGATATCTTTTTTAATAGAATCTCCCTGTATATTTTGACAAATCCAGATTCCTAAAGTTGCTCTGATAACAAATATACGTATTGTATAGGACGAGTTCAAAGAAACGCCTAAGCAACGAAATATCTGTAAAAATATACAGGTGTTCTACTAAAAAAAAATATATTTATTGTTTACCCTGTAGATAAAAGACGCTAGTGCAAAATTGTCGGTATGAGTGGAATCTAATAGCGTTTTTCACTGGGACTAAATTGTGCACTGAGTGCGCACTCAGAATATTCTCATCTTATTTTAATTTATGTAATGAAACGGGATGGAGATATTCTGAGTGCACAATTTAGTCCCAGTGAAAAACGCTATATATATGTAATTAAAAACCCAATTTTTTGCATGGGTTAAAATTTAAAGAGGATTTACATTAAGTAAATAAATATTTTACACATGCATAATAAAAACTATCGATTGTTAAAAAATACAATCGATTATTTTCGATAGTCGAAACTATCGATAGTTATCGATAGCGCTATCGATTTTTCTCCACCTCTACGAGCCACGTTAATTCGATGTTATACAATACTCGATAGGTAATCGGAATGGGTCCTTGGATGACTCTTATCCTTTTCTTACAATCTTGTCAATTGTCCATAATTATGTCTATAAAAAATAGGTAATTGTTGAATTCATACAAAGAGTAGGTACTTTCTAATTTTAATTTCAATTTAGCAACCGGTTTCGATTCATAATCTTCGTCAGCAGCTATTGTCATAATAATTTGAAATTGAAAGATATCTTCGTTGGATAGAAGATGAAGAAATATACGGTCTGACGACAAAAAATAAAAATCAACAATTTTCAATAATACGAATTCAAATTTAAAAACATTGAAAATTGAAGAAAATAGGTAAATATTTTGTTAAAAGTAGATAATTTTTGAAAAATTCCTTAAAAAGAAGCCTCGAGTCACTATGAATTTATAGTGACTCCAGGCTTCTTTTCCAGGAAATTTTCAAAATTTAAATAGTCACGAATCTCATGGATAATCCTTTGGTTTTAAAAATAGATAAATTTCGAAATATTTTCGCCTGCAGAGCATCGTTTTACTTTTTAGCCATTTCTAGCTTTTTTTTAATGACCATCTGGATTTTTTCGTTCCGCAGTTGTTGGCAACACTGGAAGTTAGTAAACGCCCCAAGATTTTGTTGACAGTTCATTGCCGTTCATTCACAAAAAATGCTTAATTTCATTGTAATAGCAATTTGATTAAACAGTAATTATGTTCTTTATTAATTAGGTATGTAAGTTTCAAGAATGTTCTATGCACGAACTGTTTTCCATAATTAAAGCTGTTTTCCATTCTAACCTTCATGTGATCGATGTAAATATTGATATCAAACTCACAGAAACTGGTGTAGGATCAGGACAACCAATTTCGATCTCCCTGTAGGACGATTAAATTAGTAAGTAATTAATAAAGCCCCATAGTACACAGGTGTAAGAAAATTTGTAACTGTGACACCATGTCAACTGTCATTTTCTTAATTAATAAAATTAAATTAAATCTTATTGAAATCTTCATTTTCAGGTAATCCATTTTACAATGTTACAACGTAAAACCAGCCGGAGCAGGGTTGCCAAGTTTCTCAAACACGGAGTCGCCAAGATTTTAAGAAAGATTTAAAATCGCTCAGCTAGCGATTAATTGCCAAACCTAGCAATCCTGAGCCGCGGAGGAGAGGTTATAATGTGTTGCCAACTGAACGGATTTCTTTCGAATCATTAGGAAACCCACTGATTATTTATCCATTCGCGATATTTTGATATTCTATAGAGGGCCATGCTGCCTGCATGTATTTTGATTGAAGCCAAAATCTGACGTGCAAAAAAATTATGACAGTGTCACGTCAGCTGTGTTGCCAATACGTACCTAACGTGGCAAAGTCGAGCTGGCAACAGTGGCAGTGGTAGCACAGTATAAGTAATTACGCAGTAGCGACACTTAAACGCCATTATCCAAAAAAAAACTGCCATACTGTTTGATACCTATATGTAATTTGCAAATCAGTAGGTATCAAACAAAATGGCAAATGTGACAGTTATACTCACTCGAGTGTCGCTACTGTGTAGATTCTTATACTGTGCCTGGGTGTTAGGAAATAACGATAATTTCAGTTCAGCTTGTTGACATATCAATGTTTATCTGAAAAATTCAAAATTAAAAGTTAGACTGCATAACTGTCGAGGCATTACGTCAAGAGAAAAGAGAAACTTTTGAAGTGAATAATTTTAATAAGTCAAACGTAGTTTTAACCTACAAAACGTTACCAAAAATTACCACGCCAGCATGAACGATATTTTTAGGCCCAGTTTTACAATCGTGGAATAAGAACGGAATAACTGTTCGCCAAATATCCTTTAATGTTCCTCCATATCTACGTCACACCTACGTCACGTTATACCAATAATAATGCTTATCCGACGATTGTAAAATCGGGTCTTAGAGATAAAGCAGTGTTGCCAACTTAGAAATTTCTCCTTTAAATTTAAGGGTTTTTAGGGGAAAAGTTTTTTTGTGGTTGAAATTGAAACTTTTTATAAAACGCATTTTATAATCGCACTTTTTCTTTTCATTGTTAAAGTGAAGTAAAGCAGAACCGAAAGACTTTGGGGAAATTTGTGCGGTGGAATGGGGAAGCAACATCTGGTAACACTGAGACGGAGTTTTTCTTTCAGTTATTTTCATAACGGTAGAAGCTGAGAACACTAGTACTTATTTCATACGTTCTTTAGATGAATTGACTCGTTTTTCGCTTATTCATTAAGAAAAAAGGAATGATTCGCTGAATGCATGAAATTGTATGCATTTACGTTGTGCATTATAATAGTAATAATAATTATTCATTAACCATAAGCTTTTGTTTTGTTTTCTTGTATCAAGCGACCTAAAAATTTTAAAGAATTTACGACTTTTAACCTTTAATGTTATTTTTTTTTCGTTCTACTTCACTTGCGTCCCTCAAACCCACACTTTTATTTCGGGGCCTTATTGATTTTTAATTGTGGTAGGTGGGTTGTAAACATGCTGGTTAGTGATTTACAGAATTTCTCCTAAATCAGAAACAATGTAGTAAGTCCCGAGTTTGTTGGAGAGCACAGTCATGTGTGTACGGATTAGGTGGAATTTACTTGCGGCCGCAATTCGCGTTAAATCTCTTAATCCGGCCGTCGCCGGATTTAACCGGTTCGCACGTATTTTTTGGGACGTTCACTTCCATGTCGATAGTCGCCTTGCACAACCGGTTCGCATCTTTGGGCGCCAAGTTCGAATGTAGAATCGGTTTTGGCGAGCGATATATGTTATGAGTACGTTAGAAGCGGTTACGAAATGTGGATAACGTAATTAATTAATATGATGAGAAGGCGGGTCGTGAAGGAATGGAAGGTTCCCTCCTCAAACGCCGCTGCAAGATCATTAGAAAGCATTGACATAGATTTTTGTGTACTTGCAGAGAATTGCGATTATTTTCCGTTACGTTTATTAAATTAATTATTATATCTTATAAAAAAAGCCTTGACTAAATAGTGACTTTTAAAGAATTTTTAATATTTTAGGGAATTACAGATTCCTGTAATGCAATTACAGGAAACTGTTTTTATTTACTATTTTTTTTTGCTTTCGACTGTATTTTAAAGCATAAAATTAAAGTCATATAAACATTTATGAAGAGTTAAGTACCTATAAACTAACACAAGCAAATATTCAACGACTCGAATGATAAATGATAAATTTATTAAAACCGCAATTAGTACTAAAAAAAATTACAGAATAAATGATGCGCCACCAATCACGGATGGAAAAATAAATACGAAAGAAGAAAACGTAAATTATTCGACTAAAAACTATAGTTTAATTAAATAATATACAGGGTGTCACCCAGCTTGAGTTATCAATTAAAACCGCAATTAACGTTCAAGAAAATTGCGGATGAAACATAAAATATCGAATTGCAGGAGTAATTAATTAACTTCCAAGATAAATTAGGACGATAATTGTCACTTCAAATATTAAGTAACGACCGCACGATCTTCAACTGATAATAATTAACACTGATAACCGCGCTGCACTGCTTTGAATTTCATCTGTGATAAATGATAATATACCCCTTAAGTGTGTGTGTACGTGAATTTTAATTAATTAACGTCATACGCGATAATTACATGCTCGAGACCATTAATTGATAGATTACAATTATAATTATCAAAATATTGTTACGGTCATCGGGCCGCATTCTTACCTCATGTTTAATTTAGAGCCAGCTTCATAATGAAATTAAATTCAAAGTCACTTTCAGATGTCAAAACAAATATGAAATAGTTATTTATCTACACCTGTTTCATAATACGTAGCTATATTATGTAACTCATTTGGGTTGTATAATGAGACTTATTATAACACTAGTTATATAATGAAAAAATTAATTAGTTATTATTATGCGGTTACTATGGATTTGCGCTAGAACCAGGCTATTGCGATTTTCGCTTGCTGATCGTTTCCGACAATATTTTTTAAATTAATAAAAATAAAAACCATGTTGCAGACGTAGATAAAACGTTGTATATTACAAGTGGGATAGTGCATCATTATAATATTCGTGCTCTTATCCTGAACTCGGGCTGATGACGCCATCGTCAGGATAATTCATCGCACTCATATTATAATGATGTCTCTATCCCACTTGTAATATAAATAACTATTATATTATCTCATAGATATTTTCATATAAAATAGTGACCGACAAAAAGTTCGCGAAGTCAACACGTCCGATCTTTCGCGGTGTTTGATGGTAGCAGAACTAGATGACTCTCGTACAGCTTTTCTGTTTACTGCCTATCACCTGCTGCAATTTGCCTCGCATAACGTGAAACTGCTCCGTATGACGCGGCGAAACTGCCTCGTACAACGTGAAACTGCCCCGTACAACGTGAAACTGCCCCGTACAACGTGCTAAAGGGAGAAACGTGACGCGACAAGTTTGACAAATTCAAAGTTGAATCGAAACCCCTTGTTTAAAAATAAGGGCCTATTAAAACCTGTGACACATCCGTTTGATTGTGTGATCGAAGTTGGAGTTCGTGACGTGAGTTTTATCTGCTACTTAAGCCTTGGCGACATTCCAATCAACTTTCTTGAGTGTATAAAATCCCTATTGATTGCTAGGTGGTCGAATTCGACACGAATCACATGAATTAGCTTCTACAGAAAACGAGAATGACCTACACTCGGGAATGTCACGAACACCAAGATGGCGATTTTAATATTAGTTTTTTATTTTCGAATCAACAAACAAACAAACGCCAACACGTTTCCTTTTGTTCCAAAACCGAAGTTAACCAATCTACACGCACGAGACAGGAAACAAAAAGGTAGCCCTTAGAGTTTAAATTCAGAATAGAGCGATCAGTGAAGCCAAAACAGAATAGACCATTAAATGAAGAGAAAATTTTAGCATTCCCTAAAATAAAATCGTTAAAGCGAAAACGAACCGTAACAATATGATGTAACCTAATATCACGGGTATTTTATTATTCAATTATAAAGTGCCTACTCCTAAAAGCGTGCCATAAAACACAGTGGGATCGGCACGTTAGTTGTTACTGTCTTTGTCTTTACATTCCTTGTCTACACTGTTGTGTCACACAAATTAATTTACATATGGTATGTATTTATAATTAATTAGGTATAAAGTTGTGCGTACTTCTGAACCCTTTTGGAGTACTTCTAAGGGCCCTTATTAATAATTAAACGAAATAATCGAATTCAAACAACATCTTCTTTTGGAGGTTTTACCCTTTTTTTTAGCCTCCCACTTTCTTATAATTTGTGAAGTTTTTAAGAGGCAAACATTAAACACGGACGTGTTGTTTAATGTATGGGAACCAGAAAATACAAGACATTTCCGCGTGTGAACCAACGCGACTTTAGATAACACGAAGCCTTTCGTTCGGATTGATTAGAAACGTCGTCGTTAACAAGTACATAATAAATAAATGAGGACGACTTGTTTGTTTGAAATTGAATTAAATTGTAAAATCAAGCGGCGTTTTGTAATAATAATAATGAACTGACTGTTTAGGATTCACGTTTTCAAACTGGAAAAGGGCAAAGATTAAAGAAATGATTCAAATAATAATTAAAGAAAGACAGTGCAGAAGTGGAAAAGCAGAAGCTAAACAATTTCTAAATAGAAGTTAATTACTAAAAATTACTTTTTAATTCATGCACAAATGTACTGGTGGATAAAATAATTGTGACACTAGGGCAGTCCCAATCAAAAGGTGGATACTATCGAGGAGGAGGAGGAAGAGAGTAAATAAATAATTGAAATGCACACACCCGCCACCACTAATGCCCGATTTCTTCATCGCTTTATCTTGATGTTAAATTTATCTGTCAGTTAGAATGTGACACATAGTATGTGTACGGCCAACTGTACGTCACATTCCAAGTGTTAGATATATTAACCTTGGGTTAAATATGGTGAAGAAATCGGTCATATGTATGTTTTTTCTTTTCGAATGTATATCCAACAAAAAAAAAAAAACGGGCAACAATTGTCATTGGCCAAGTTGAGATGAGGTCAAAAGTCAAGAAACATTGTCTTCAATTTTGTGTTATATCTGGCGCTTACCGCTTTTTTTGATGACATTTTAAATTGGTCAAATCAATTTAAATAAGGGCAATTTTCGAGCAACTAAAGTATGCGTTCGTATGCGTACCAATTTAGCCTAATCCTAGATAATTGGAGAATCAGATTGTGTCCTCGAATCTTTTTCGAGACGGACGCCTTCCAATTGTTCTAATTGAGCGCTTTTTATAATATTAAGATCGGCGCTGGGTTAATAATATCTTTAAATTAGTCGCTTACGTAACTCTAGTTTTAATGACAAATTCATTAAAAAAAAATAACAGTGATATTTTAGCACGAGCCTCTAATTAAGTTAGCCGTTTGGGGCGTTGTGAACATGTAGGGGTGTCCTTGTACCTCTGCCATAAGAAAATTTATTATCTTTTTTACTCAATTACATATTACATACATCGCTACAAAGGATTCATTTATTTTCAGGAATAAATGCTCTTGCAAAATCAAATCTCTAAGCTACAATACATTTTAACAAATTACTTTGTTCTGCCTAGTTTATAAATGAAATGAAAGACGTACATTTTGGATAAGACAAAAAAAAAGGAACTAAAGCTCAATGGGATAAGTTAAATAAGATTTTTCGTTAACTGTGTAACGTAGGCGGCGTAAGTATGTAGGTTAGTGTAATGGGTAGGGTAAATTTATGTTACGCAGTGTTTACTAAGAAGAAATAAATCTTTCTCCTGCGGCCACGAAGATCAAAGGATAACCGAAATACTTTTTTTGAACAGTTCATATCGAAAGTTTCTCAATTTCTTTCGTTTTCGTATAATCGCCGGCGTTTTATTTCGCTTCAGCTTGCTCTTTGGTTTTTCTTTTGTATTCATTTATTACACGCTCTTATATTTATTATTTATTAGTCGATGGCTTATTCCATTAAATTAACCTCATCATTACTTCGTCAATCGAATTTTGTCGCTTTTCTCAGTTTCCTTCTTGTGTGCCTTTCCTTTAAATTTTGATTGTTTTCACTTTGCTTTCATTTCCTGCTTCATTAATTTTTTTAAACTCTCTCACGGGCTACAGGACCCCCCCCCGAGTACCTAGCCTATGGGGCCTATACCCTGAGAAAATGCGTATTTTCAAGATATGGTTTTTTGAAAATCATCGAATTTGTAAGCTTTTTTTTTCGGAATTTTTTATGGTACCTCGGGGGGCCCGGATCGAAACGGGTAGGAACTCGAACGAGACTTGACGCCACGTCGCATTTGTTAATGGAACAGAGGGCGTCGTGTCACAGAGCAGCTCGGAGCTGCCCAGGCAGGAAAATGGAAAGCACCTTATGAAGATTTTCTGTGTTTATTTATCCAGTTTCTGTCAAAAAATCAATATTATTTAAATTATTTTACGTTCCTGTGGGGAAGTAACTGCGACATCGTTGAATAATGAAAATAATAAATAATTAAATTACCCTTTAGGCTCGGAAGAGGGCAAACGCTAATCTATTTCGCCGTCAAAAGATGGCGCTCATTTTATCTTATTTCTTTTTGGTAAAGACAAATTTCTTTTTTTGTTTTTTAAGTAAACCGTGATGTTATTTAGGCTGCGTTTAGTTGATAGACGAACCGTCAAAGTTTAACGAGCTCGGGCGGACTGTTTTCTAAACGGAACTCATACCCACCGTGGTTGCCTTAATGGTCGCATCTCAAATCACGACCACCGTGACCACTCAGCTGATTAGTCAGATAACATAAAATAACCATGGACTAAACGAAATCGACAACGTTGCCCATGAACTAAACGCAGCCTTAGTTTCTCGTTATAACAATAAACGTTCCGATCCAATATAGGGTCTTCATAATTGATTGTATCCCATGCAGTTGATGGTTAAATAATAACAATACAAATAGTTGGCAGAAGTGCTGTAGCAGCACACTGGGGTCTATCAAGAGCTTTATGGATTATACAGTGTGATTTTTAATCGCAGAGAATTATTTTAATTTACCGCCATACTAAATGTTATTGCGTTGGCAACACCCGGTCATGTCATTTTTCTTCTGATGTAAGAATGGTATTAGAAGAGTAAAATAAAAGGAAGCAATCGAGCAAAATAGCCTCTAAATAATATGAGCTAGCAAAGGGTCGAGCAACGAATTTGGGACAGCTGTATATACACACGCATAGACTACGCGATAATTATGCCACTTCACTAAAAACAGATGGCGTCACTACTGAATCACCTGACGTCATAGTGATTTAATGTTGCACAACATGAAAACGTGTGTTAAGACCGTTTCACACCATCCAATTTTTTGGTTCAATTTCTTGAACAATTTGAATTATCCAGTAAGCTGTATCCAAGCTAAATTCAATCAAAAATTACCTAAAAAACTAGCAAACCATACATGGGGCCCAAAATTTCTTGTTCCAAATAGAAAGTGAACCAAATTTTGTACACACAAGAAATGGGACAGTCTAAAACGGCCTTTAGATATAAAAATCAATCCGTCTGAATAGTTTTTATTTTGAAAACGAGAATACGAAAAAGAGGTCTCATCACTTCGATTTTTCCGTTCAATTGGTACCAAATAAAAAAAATTCTTTTATTTTTGAAGCCTTTGTTAATTGTCATTCAGGGGGCGAAAAATAAATTAACAATACACTGAAAATTATGAATAATTTGCCAGTTTGTAATCATGAATCAACGCAGCCTTGATGATTAACAGAACGTTACTAATGCAAATTCAGCAACAAAGGAAGACACCATTGTATTCGTATTATAGGGAGGACAAAAAAAGGGCCCCTTCGAACCCGATATTTTAAAATAGTGTAATATTTAATGATGGTAACATTTTTTCTATAAGTTTGATTGTCATAGTAAAAATACTCGTCGTGTTGGAAGGAGGGGAGGTGTAGAGTGTAACTCGATATTTCCAGTTTTCTTTCTCAAGTGCTTCAGCCTAATTTTAGTAGTTGCATTTTGCCTGATTACGTTTTTAATGAAATTGGGGGGGAAAAAAGAAAACTTACAGGATCGCCAAGCTGTCGGCATCCGGTATATGGACACTTCCTTGATGATACATCTTTTCTCCACCTATCAAACTGGATTCATAGAATCCACTATCCTTTCCGACCACATGGGGCAGGCAAAAATACAAATTACCACGCTCGCTCTCGGGTAATGTTATGACGAACCGCGCGATCGTTTCGTGAATGGAAATTTCACCGATGCCGTATTCCGTCAAGTCCTCACAGATAGAATCTCGATCAGCCGCCGTTTTCGTTGCTTTGAGATGCATGCCGCTAAAAAAATTCCGACCGCGCACTTCGAACTCCACTTTCTTCGCGAAGGACTCATTTGTGATGTTGGTGACTGAAAGCGACTGTATTTCCGGGTAAATATTTTGCTGCGCGCTCGTGTGCTCGTACGTTAGCAGGCAGAGAGTCAGTAGAAAAACTGTCATGTGCCACTTCTTGCGAGACACATCTCTCGCCATGATATACAAAACTGACGATAACAAACAGAAGTGGGACTTATAACCATAATCGAACGTCACAAGACAGAACCGTCAATTTAAAAAGCAAATATCGCCAACCTAAACTGCGGCGGATTACAGGTTTCTGTAATGAGATAAGATTTACAGAAATCTTCTAAACACGCATTCTTCATTGATGTGGATTATTTAATTATTTCAGAATCAATAATAGAAAGAAATGAAGACTTTTTTCAAAAAAAGGAGAGACCTCGATTTCGTGATAGGTATTAACCGTATTAACAAAATAAATTAAAAATAGATCTTATCCACTCGGACTTCGGAAACACTATTCCTGTTGGTGTATAAAAAGTAGTCTAATTAGAATTAGCATACGTGGTCTGCCAAGAACCAAAAAATATATTTACAAATGTTCCAACTAAGATGCACATTTAGGACTACGTGGGCCCCCATTGTACGACAAAATTTCACGGCGAAAGCCCGTAATTTTTCATCTGCTACTCAGGTAAGCGCTAATATTTAATTAATTCGCTAATCTTAACAATTCTTGTTAATTTCCCTGTTGTTAAGGATGGCAGGCTTGATAAGGCGGGATTTTTGATTTCAGGAGGCAACTTTGCAAGTTAAAGGCCAAACAATAAACTACGTGAAGACTGGCAACGGAAGTCATCCACTCCTGTGTTTCCCTGGTGCCCTCGGCACAATCTGGAGTGATTTCGAGCCCCAGCTTAAAAACCTGGACAAAGAAAAATTTACCGTCGTTGCATGGGATCCACCAGGCTACGGCCACAGTCGACCGCCGAACCGGAATTTTTCAACAAAATTCTACGAAAACGACGCCGAAATGGCCCACGACTTTATGAAGGTGTTAACTAATGATTAATTCAAATGGAAAGTGCAAATTTTTTTGTAGGAAATAGGCATCTCAAAGTATTCTTTGCTTGGGTGGAGCGACGGTGGTATTTCCAGCATGATCCTTTCAGCAAGGTACCCAGACGCTGTGATTAAATTAATAGTGTGGGGGGCGAACTCCTATGTTATCCCCGAAGAAATTGAATCATACGAAAGTATGTTATTTTGCACTTAAATCACACTTTGTATAATGGATCAATCATTTTCAGAGATAAGAGATATTAGTAAGTGGTCGGATAGAATGAAGGCGCCGTTAATAAAACTGTACGGGACAGACGGTCTTCAGAACATGTGGAACGGCTGGTGCGATGCACTCGCTGAAATATACAAGCAAGGAGGAGACATCTGCAAGAACGATCTTCCCCTCATAAAGTGCCCGACGCTTATCGTTCATGGCGATAAGGATCCGCTGGTTGCAAACGAGCACCCCCATTACTTACTGCAACACATAAAAGAGGCCCAGTAAGTTCCCACCGCGTACCTTCCTTCCTGAAATTATTCAAATCGTTTTCAGGCTTCATCGATTCCCCGATGGCAAGCATAATTTGCATTTAAAGTACTCGGAAGAGTTTAATTCGTTGATCACCAAGTTCTTACTCGACAGTGAAACCTCAAAACTATGATTTTTTTTTTCATTTTGAGTGCAAGTATTTACCTAGAAAATAAAACTTTGCCTGTTTAATGCTAGTTTTATTAAGAAAATGATATACAGTGAAAAAACAAACTCGTAATTTATACGAAATGAAAGGGGGTGGGGGCGGTAGTGCGAATGAAGTTAAATATTGTTATTATTATAATTAATAAAGCCAAACAATTTATTTAGTATTGGAAATATAAGGAATTGATTAATCGTATAATTCACCACTTTCCATCGCATCTCTATATCCCCTGGTGTTCTTCTGCTCGGGATCCAGCTTTATCATGTCGTCTATTCTCAAAATGGTGATCGCAGCTTCCGTGGCGAATTTAAGCGACTTTATCTTAGAGATGGTCGGCTCTAAGACCCCCGCTTTCTTGTTGTCCCGCACGGTTCCCTCGATCAAGTCCAAGCCGACCCATTTTAGGTGAGCGTGATCGACCTTAGTCTGGCTGGAATTCTGATAGGCCCTCAACTTGGCGACCAAATCCGTTGCATCCTGAGCGGCGTTCACAGCGAGCGTCTTGGGGATGACCAACAAACTTCTGGCGAACTCCGCGATCGCCAGTTGCTCGCGTGAAGAAAGCGTGGTGGCAAAATTCTCTAAGTAAATCGAGAGGGCTGCTTCGACGGAACCTCCTCCGGCAACCACACTTTTCGACTCTAAAACTCTTTTGACCACACAAAGGGCATCGTGTACTGAACGTTCCATTTCGTCGCAATAGAAATCGTTGGGGCCACGCAGAATTATCGATGCGGCTGTGCGAGCTTTAGGGCTGTGTAATGCAAAGAAAAATATTTAAGTATCTGAATTAAACGAATCTACATTTTTTTGCTTTACTTGAAAGTTATTTAAATTAATATATCTGACAAGTATAATGCAGAAATGCTTATAGTTACCCCTTTATAAGAATCAACTCGTCATCCGCGATTCTTTCTTGTACAACTTCGGCCGCCTCACCGACCATGCTAGAATCGAAACTCTCCTCACCTAAATCAATGAAAACACATTATACAGGGTGTCTCAACAGTGTGTTCTAGGGCAATATCTCGATAACTATTAGAGATATAAAAAACTTATCAACACAGTTGTTGCAGTTAATTAATTTTACATTTTCTATTTAATTATGTACTTATTTTCTCTAAACACTATCAGATATACGAATATTTCACTAAATTGTATTATGTATTAGAAATGTTCAATTTGGCGCTTACGATTTTAGTCCGAGAAAACGCACACAGATGGCGCTACTCAATCCAATCTTTTTTAAATAAAAATTATGATTGAACATCATTTTAAATACGGTTCTCCTTCTAACTTTCGTGAAACAGTCTTGCGGGTTATTATTTCTGACAAAGATAATGATAAATTAAATATTAAAATGGATGTGGCCCTGACGAATCTCAATTGTTGGTTAATTAGTAACTTCCTACATTTAAATCTAAGTAAAACAAAAGTTATCAGATTTCATAATAGGCAAAAATTATGTCCTTCTCTTAAAATGACTCCGAACAACGTTGATTTAAAAAGTGACGATGCTGGAAAATTTTTGGGCTTACATATTGAGGAATGCTTAAGCTGTTCAGTGGTTACTGTACTTAATTCCTATTCTTATGCTTTAATTACAGCACGTGTTGAATTTTTTTTGCATTTTCAGTAGTTACCGAGATATTGTCCGAGAACACAGTGTCGGGACGTCCTACACAGTCGAAAAGTTTGTGAAATTCTTACCTTCCATGTTAGTGAGTGAAGTCAAGAAAGCGGCGCCCGTAGCTTTTGCAATTCGCCTCAGATCTGCTTTAGTCACACGCCTGACGGCTAGTGCTCCGTGTTCCACGAAATACTTCAAGCACAAATCATCCACGCCACCAGAGCACAAAACCACGTTAACTCCGGTGGCCAAAATCTTTTGGATGCGTTCCTTCGTAATGTCGAGCTCGCGATTCCTAATCGCCTCCAACTTCTCGGGGTCGCTAATTAAAACCTACAAGGATGAACGATGTTGGAAGCCTCAAATAAAAAAAGAAGTTTTGTCAACCTACCTGAACGCCCATCTTCATCTTAACTTTCTGCAGAGAAAAATCTAAACAGGCGATCTTTGCGTTTAAGATTCGCTTGGGCATCGCCTGGCTCGCGATGGTGCAATTGAGGGCGTAGCCCTGTATGAGGACGCTTTCCCTGGCACTTCGCCCATGGGCCTTCAAGATGTTCACTGCCTTGATCGGATACAGAGAGTGCCCTCTTGAATCAGTAATTTTTATCGCTTGAGCCGCATCGACTACCATTGACGCGAATACATCAGCATCACTGAACAAGCATTAAAGAAAAAAGTACATGTGAGGATAAGCAAGAATTTTGAGAAGTAGAGAAAAGGATACGCTCCGATGATCTTTGAACTCAGCGATGTTTTCGCAACATTGATTAAACATTCACGCCCCAATTCTTCTACTGGTATAGTGAGATGCTCTTGTATATACTTGCAGGCCTCCTTGCATGCGAGCCGGTATCCGCTGATGATTGATGTGGGGTGAATTTTTTGTTTGACGAGGTCATCAGCGTTCTAAAACATTGTAGTGCAAAGAACAGAGAATTTAGTCCCCATCATGAAAAAAACTTCAAGGACCTCAACAATAGTATATTTAAATTAAGAAAAATAGGTTTCAAATACTTTTCTTGAATTTTCAGTTTAAAGCTTTCATTCCAATAACAAATACCTTTAATAATTCGGCTGCAATGATTACGACTGATGTAGTTCCGTCACCGACTTCCTCGTCTTGCAACTGTGCCAGTTCTACCAACACTCTGGCCGCAGGGTGCTCCACCTCCAATAGTTTTAAAATGGTTGCGCCGTCGTTTGTGACAGTTACATCTCCGATATCGTCGACCAACATTTTATCCAGCCCGAGCGGACCGAGAGAAGATTTTACGATGTTCGCAATCGTCGATGCCGCCATAACTAAGAACATAAAAATAACAAGAGGCGTCTAACAATTTCTTCTACTCAGAGAATGCGCAACACTTTTAAAGCTTACCTTCTAAAATCTAACCTGATTGGGAGTGTCATAAAAAAATTAAATACAAACATCGTCTATTAACTTTCGTATGTGCGAAATAGTTTTCGTTTTATAGAATAGCATAAAAGTAGTACTTCTTGTGTATCTTTACTGCAGCTTTGGCGATATTTAAATTTTTCCGCAGCTGCGGCACATGATGTAGATTGAGGTTATGTACATAAAGGAAGGTGCGTTACTCACCATTTTGCGTGCGAATCGACTGACCGGACGTCCTGGTACCGGCCACTGACAAAGGACTTGCTAAAATCGACATCTTTTCACTGATAAAATTAATAATCGATTATAACAAACCGCAAATTATTCTAGAAAATTCTCAGCGGCCATTAACAAATCAGTGTTGCCAACATCTGCATCGAGAAAGGCTTTAACATCGCCTTAACCAAATCACTTATTCCTAAAATTCTAATTCTACTGCCGACGTTTGCAGAACTTCCTCAGGGTTGCTGCTGCTTCTTCCCGTTAGTCGTTGAGACTGTCTCATTCATATACGTGCGTTTTCGAAAAATTAAACTAATAGCGTATTCCATTGGCTGCATTATTTTATTCAGCCAATTGATTTCATCGGTGTGACGTCATCGATGAATGTCAAATAAGCCACCGATGACTACAGATTGCGCTGAATAAAAGAACAATCAGCTGATAAGTGGTGTAAGGTGTTGTTGGTAATTGAAATTGGAATACAAATAAAAATTTTCGCAGAGCTTCGTTTCTGGTATGACTCCCTCCTGTTTATTCTTTACTCCTTGAAACAGCAGGCAACTTTCACTAATGAAATTATCAGTGAACTCATCGATAAGCATACCGATGAATTCATCTAATTGAAAAATTGTATGGCAATAAAAAACTACATTATTTTTTTTACAAAATTCTAAAAATAATATGTATTTACATTTTAATTTGCATTGTATCGTAAACGTCACATTTCTGAATTTAAAACAAAACAATTCTGAGACACGTTCAAAACTTCAGTCGTCTTTAAATGCAACACCTTGACATGATTCGAGCATTATTATAAACCAGGTATAATTCTGCCCTTCTTTGCGGCCTTCTTCAATTTCTTCAGCTTCTTCTCCTTCTTCCTCTTGTCTATATTTTCAGTTCGTTTCTGCTGTCGCTCCAGCTTAGTATTTTCAACGCCTTGAACTCTCACATCCCATTTTGTCTTACGTGACCTTTTCCGCTGCTCTAATTTCTTAATTGATTTCTTTAATAGGACGGGGTCGTCTTTGATCTTCTCCCCTTGTGATCTGGACAGGGCGTTCTTCCACGCTTGCTTTTCTCTAACAACGTTGGCCTTGTCTGTTTCACCCGTCGCTTTAAATTGCTCGACTTTTTCATTGACTTGCTTCACTTTGCTCAATAATTTACTCGGGTTTTTCCCCCCTTTTTTCTTCTTGTCTTGTCCCAATCCAGAGAAATCGATTTTAGAAAACAACATTTTCTCTTCTGCGTTGAATACAGGCTTCTTGAGAGTTTGTTTTTCGGTCTCATTACTAACACTAGTTGAATTTTCTGATTTGCTCGGTTTATTCTTTTCCGTTTTCAAATTACGCTTCAGTTTCTTCTTTAATTTCGCCTGCTTTTTCTTCAGCCGCTCTTTAAGGATCGGCTTGTTCATTTTGTGTTTGTCGAGACGACTTTTCAGCTCCGTTAGTGTCATAGCTCTGGTTGTTTTGTCCGCCTGAAGAGTTGGCTTCTTCTTAGTCACGTTTTCCACTTCCGTTTCTTCATCTGTGAACAAGAAAGACAAAAAAATTATAGCGTTCAACTTAAAATCACCGTCGGAACTAACCTTGCTGGAATTGTCTTGGTAAGGCTAGCGTTTGAAACAAACTGTTTATGAATTTGCCTTCTTGAATTAGGATGCTTTCAATTTTCTTCGCGTCGAATTTATTTAGTTTTTGAGACGACATATTTTATCAAATACTATGGCATAACCTACAAAAACACATGTCAAACTTGTGACTAACTTCACATGTCAAATAGGTCGCCAACTTCGTAGAAAGAAATTATCATATTTGATACAAAACAATGAATTATTAAGCATAGAAATGGCATCCAATATTAAAACCAGGGTTGCCAGTATTTTCACATTTCAAGTCGCCAACCACAGTAACTGATGTCGCCCAAATCGCCTACTTTAGCTGCGTTCGTTTATTCAACTCCGTTTACAATATTTATTACTCTTTTCACACTTTTCTCTCACAAGTTAAAGTTAACTTGTATCAAAAGAGCTTCCCTCTCATTCTACTTTTACTCCAACCCTACACGGAATGGATAAACGATCGCACTTTTTATAAAGACATGAAGTCGTACTGTCGCTGTTTGGAATATTCATGGCAGATTAAACAAATGTCAAATCACTAGGGAATTTCTTTATAAATTTACATACTTAGCTTCTTTGAATGGCCGGTTATTTATTAGGCCAAAAATTTTCCAAGCTGTCACTTATGCCCAGATGTAGGTACAGTTGCGGACAGAAAATTTCGGATGTCACTGTCATTCCACTGACGTAAAAGTTAAGAAATTCCTATATGTATACGTCAGATAAGTGACACTGACGTTCGAAATTTTCTGTCCGCGACTGTACAATGCCAGTTTAAATTTAAGCTCAAGCTTAAACCCATAGCAACGACTATTTCAATAATTATTGTTAGGGGTTTAAGCTTCGGCTTAAAGTTAAGCTGGAATTGTACAACTGGGCCTTAATGTCTTCATTTTCTCTATTTAGGACTCCACTACCTAAAAGATCACATTTTTTATTATATGCCGATCTTATCAATCTGAGTTAAGTATACAACGTGACCTGCGGCTGCGAGAAGCAAAGATGTTTTACCTATCAATCGATTGGTATGTAATAAAAATAAATCTGTTTTCTACATTAAGCCAACATTCAAATAAAAACAACTTATGTAAGTTTGATTATCCTGAGCTGCTGAACATATTTCTGATTTCTCAATTCATTTTAGCATTGTTTAAAGCTGAGATCGGTTATTCATACGGTGCAGATGAAACAAATTTAGAGTGATTCCGAAGAAGGTTTGACACATGTAGAAGCGAGAAAAAAGCACGAAAAGAGTAAATAGAGTGAGCGGAGTTGAATAAACGAACTCAGCTTGAGTAGCCCAAATCGCCTAAATTATGCTTCATTGTAGCCCAAAAAGTCGCCTGTCGCTAAATAGTATTTTATGTCGCAAAACGTATGTTAGAGGTAGCCCAATTGGCGACAAATCGCCCATACTGACAACCCTGATTAAAACTTTGAAGACGACATAACCTCATTCAAAACTACTTATTAATACGCAAAATGAACTATTATTTGTTTCCAGCAGGTCGGCTGTTCACGAATGCGTCCATGATATGCCCCTTGACCAATCAGACGCTGTGTCTGATCAAAACAAAGTCACAGGTTATGCCGAATTCAATAATTTGTATATCACACTATTTCTATTTATCCGATTTCAATGAAAGTTTGGCAACACGGTAGGCAACACTAAGGCACTCGATCTCTGTCTGTGGACACAGGTACTGCCATCATATGTTTTTGACACTGACAGTGGCTATTTGACCTTGAACAAATTGGTTGTCATTGTGACAGTTGTTCCATTCAATTTTCGCTTCTTGGCGTAATAAATTTAAAAACAGCCTAGATAATGCCTAAAGTATGTTGTGTTGCCCATTACAAATCAAATACTACAAATTTAAAGTGTTTAACATTCCTAAAGGTACATACAGCTTTTCTTTTTAAAATATCATAATCTCGCAATAGATACATTTGTACATTTCATATAATTTAATGTATTTTTTGATTTAAGACACATTTTGTTGCTTATTTTAACTAAATTTATTAAAATACATCAGAAATTGTTTTTAAATTTGATCTAAAATATGTATAGGTAGGTATACGCAATTTTTTTTGTAAATAAGAACTTTATGCAAGAAAATTTATACGTAAACCAGTTAATTTGTCGCTAGTAAAGCTAATAAACATTAGTAAAAGCCTGGCACATTAATAAGTTAGCTTTTAGTTTGGAATATTTCATACAGGAAAAATTTCAGGTATGTTCTTTTGGTTATTACTTACAGTTTTCTAATTTATTTATTATGTCATATTTTTCTATAAACGCTTAAATTTACTGTAAACTTACACTTTGTATCAATAAAATGGAAATTTAAAGTAATTAGTGCCTTGATTTACATAAAGTATTCCAGTTTGTCATTTTTGACAACTAATTTCTTCAAGGTCAAATAGCCACTGTCAGTGTCAAAAACATATGATGGCAGTACCTGTGTCCCTAGACAGAGATCGAGTGCCTTAGGCAACACTGAGGCGTGCTGCCATCTACAATACTACAATCATTGCGAGGCAAATATATTGACAATTGTGATATGTGACGTCTGTCAAATAATCAAATCGTGGCATTAGTAATTAGTGGTTGTGTTGCCGGTGGCAGTTTAGTGCAAAAACGCTTATTATAACTTACATAAATCTTTTACGTAAATTTTATACAAAACCAAGAAAAAATAAAGCTGCAAAATGTCAGGCGATAAAACTCGAGGTTAGTGTACAAAAGTGTGCTACTTTTATAGTAATTTTTGTAATCACACATTTCGACTTTCAATTTAAAAAAAATGCAATTAACTTCCCTTATTTGCTCTATTATAGTTCTTTAAATATTCTTCATGGACTTTACTAACTGCATCATTAAGACTCAAGTGCATTTTATGTCAGAAAAGAATCTGATGCAATGCACCACGAATTTGTCTCATGACTTCATTCTCTTTACTGTTCCTTTAAGATGACACTAAGCACTTAAATTAATTAAATTTGTCTTCCAGAAGTGTACACTTCAGATAAACGAGGTTCAGACGAGAACGGCAACGGTACAGAAACGAAGCCGTTCAAAACCATCCTCCAAGCGATGCGTTGGATAGGTGCCGAACCATTTCCAACTATATACGTAGACAGCAAGGAAGAACAAGGTAAATACGAGCCGGCGGCCAAGTCACAGCTAAAAAAAGTTCAGAAGATTTGGGTGAGGGAAAACTACAAGCAAGCGGAGAAAACCGCGAAAGAACAAGAAGACGCAGAGAACAGAGCAAGAAATTTGGAGGAGGCCAAAAAAATTGTCATCGTCGAGGACGAGTCTTTACCAAAACCAACCGTAATTAAAATCTCCAAGGGTCTGCAATTAAAATAAAATAAATTAAATAACCCTCGCATTAATTTATGTAATTCAGGTAAAGAACACAGAGGAAAAAGAGTGGCCATCAGCGGGTGGTGCCATCGAATTCGACGGCAAGGAAAGTCGCTGATGTTCATCACGTTACGTGATGGCACGGGTTTCCTTCAGTGTGTGCTGATGGATGCACTTTGCCAGGCCTACAACGCGCTTGTCCTATCGACGGAATCCACCGTTAAATTATTCGGGATAATCATCGAGGTGCCTGAAGGAAAAACTGTAAGTTTGTTTACAATTAATAATAGCAATAGTAATGAAGGACGATGTTTATTTAAATAGGCACCCGGTGGACACGAGCTTAAAGTCGATTACTGGGAGTTAATAGGCCTGGCTCCTCCGGGCGGTGCCGATGCGCTTCTCAACGAGGAGGCTCTTCCCGACGTGCAAGCTGAAAACAGGCACATAATGATTCGCGGGGAAAACACTTCGAAGGTGTTACGCATGAGATCTGTTTTGTTGCAGGCTTTCAGGTAACGTCTTCGCTTTGTTCGAACCAAAATTGCAATTTATTTTCATTTAAAGGGAGCACTACACAGATCGGGGTTACTGCGAAGTGACCCCGCCTTCCATCGTGCAGACCCAAGTCGAAGGAGGCTCTACTCTCTTCACACTCGATTATTTCGGGTAATAACTTGTTCTTTTAGCTTAGCACCACGTATTATTATTATTCTTTTTTGTCTTCAGGGAAAAGGCCTACTTAACTCAGAGCTCGCAATTATATTTGGAAACATGTTTACCCTCGATGGGAGACGTGTATTGCATCGCAGAGAGTTTCAGGGCGGAGCAAAGCAGAACGAGAAGGCATCTAGCAGAGTATGTAACTACTTCACCCTAACAATTATTTTTATATTAAAAAAAAACGTGCAGGTACACACATATAGAAGCTGAATGCCCATTCATATCATTCGAAGACCTGCTGGATCGACTGGAAGATTTGATTTGCGATGTGGTTGACCGCGTATTAAAATCACCTTACGGACATATAGTTTACGAGCTGAACCCCGGCTTTCAAGTTCCGACGCGTCCGTTCTTGAGAATGAACTATTCCGAAGCCATCGAATATTTGAGGGAGAACAACATCACAAAAGAGGACGGCAGTTTCTATGAATTTGGCGAGGTTTGCCTGCGCGCTTTCTTTGTTGGGGTTTGAATTAACTAGTGTTTCGCAGGACATTCCCGAAATGCCTGAGCGCAAGATGACCGACCAAATCAACAAGCCGATCATGCTCTGTCGTTTTCCAGCAGAAATTAAATCGTTCTACATGCCAAGGTGTCCCGAGGATGATAGACTGACCGAAAGCGTCGATGTACTTCTGCCTAACGTTGGGGAGATCGTCGGGGGATCCATGAGGATATGGGATTCGGAAGAACTACTTAAAGGGTCAGTTCATCTTAATTAATAGGTTTGTTCCGTATTTTCTGCACTTTTAACACCTTTACTCTACTTTTCACAGTCCTACTTAAATTATTTTATATACATCTCACTCTCTTGGGGGCAGTTGGTGCAAAAAGTGTAGAATAAACGAACAGACCTAATACTTTCAGTGTTTTATGATCAGGTTTACTTCAGGTATAAGCGAGAGGGAATTGATCCGGCCCCGTACTTCTGGTATACCGATCAAAGAAAGTTTGGGACTTGTCCGCACGGTGGATACGGCTTGGGATTGGAACGTTACATTTGTTGGTTGTTGAATAGGTATCACATTCGTGAGGTCTGCCTTTACCCACGATATTTACACCACTGTAAACCTTAAGGCTCTTATTTATTGTTAACGCTTGATGCTTTCTACTTCTTTACATTCAATACATGATTAAGCTTCAAAAAATTTTCCTCATTGTATGTAATCACAGCCGTAACGTTTTCAGGTAAAAAAATTAAGACTCCTTGCTTTGCCTATAATAAGACTTGATGTTCACAGCTATATTTTTTTTAAGTATGTCTGCATTCAAAGTAAAAAAAAGTGTAAAACAAAGTCTATTATTATTATTTAACTCACGTAGAGGCAGAAGACCGTTTTAAAGAAGTATATTTGCATCTATTTAGTAAAGTCTGTAACTCCTCTTTCACAGGTTTTGCAACAATGATTTCCTCCTCCTGCAATTTCTTCATGAACGCCAGTGCACCATCGCAATCATTTCTTCTACCTAAAAGGCAACATCATTACAACAATTTACGAATGAAACAACGAACTCACTATATATGTGCATTATTGCTAAATGTATCGCATTTAAACCCAGTTTATCATTGGAGGACGATCGACCTGCAACATCCGATAGAATTTCGAGCGGTGCTAATTTATCTTGTTGGACCCACCGTTGATATCGCTGTTGTAATTCTGATTTCGGAAGGTGTTTCATTTCCTAAAAGATTGACCATCATTATTTAATAATAACACATGCTTAATAACACACCGTCAACAATTTATACAGTGATTTCGTCATGCCCTTTTCTGCTAAAACAACGATTAAAGTTAACCTCGTGTTTGCTTCACCGTGCACGTTCGCAGTGACTCTCACGATTTCCTGCAACAGATCCCCATTTTTAGCATCGAGCGCAGCTTCAATGAGTTCTTGCTGTAACGGCGTGCATCTATACTTTTTGGTACAATCGGTGTAAAAAGCGAGGGCCCCCTCAATGTCACCGCTTTAAAAATCAAAGGAAAGCCAATGAATACGTGAGTATTTTAAGAAGGCGCATGCTTAAACCCACCTTTTTAAATAGGCACGTACAACAGGCCCCAGGATTGTATTCTTTGCAGAACAATAACCGTCTTCTATCAACAGATGTAATAGTTTCTGAGCTTGAGCTGGATTTTGCGCAGCTCCAATCAATCGCCAGCAGTTTCTGTCATTATAAGAACCCGCTTGCTTTACACTGCAAATAAATCCTCAAAGACTGTGGTTTGATAAAAAATAATTTTACGAAAGTGCCTTTGGAACATTTAAAACTTACTTATCCTTGCGATATTCAGTTAACAAAGTGATGGCTTCGTCGAACATGTTTTCTTCAATCATTAAAGTGGCAAGATCGATCGCTTTATACTCGTCTATTTTAAAAGAGGGATGCTGGGACCTTAATTTGTAAAACATGTTGATGGCCTTGTCTAACTCTCTGTTTGTGATGTGTCCTTTTAAAAGTCCGGCTTGCATTCCGGGGCTTTCGTCGTAACCTGACTTGGTGAAAGCCTCCCGTAGCTCTTGGACCCGCTTGTAATTACCAAGGCGGCTGTGCTCCTGCACTAAGCGTCTCAGCACGCCTCTGGTTTCCATGTTTTTATTGGTCAACTCGATGTAGTGGCATTCCAATTCTTTAAGGCTCATGTTTTTCTGCAACGCAAATATGAAGCTGGAATCTCTGCGTTGATGCCTATACTTACTGGGTGTTTAATAGCGCTAGCGTCTTCTTGTATGGAAATATCCAATAAGTCTTCGATGATGTCTAGGATGGATGACTTACAATTGCTCGGACAATCAGTTAGATTGTGCGAGAGGCTTTCAGCTGATGTCGTAGAAATGAGCATTTTTTCTTTCTTTACAATCTAAAAAAATTAAAATAGAATTTATATCTGTGATTAAACTGTTACTTACTCTCAGTAATTTTAAAAACTGTTGATAGTCTCGATCGCCTTCTCTACATAAACGTAGTGCACGCAACAAAAAAGTTCCTACAGGCTCAGTTGATTTCAAATCGGACTCACGTATGCTCTTTAATACGACTACAGTCTCTGCTACTTCTTTAGTATTATACCAAGCAAGGGCAAGGCTTCTCAATAGTCTTGGACTTGGTTCAGATAACTTAAATTCTTGACCTAAAAAAAAAACCTAGCACAAATTTTTGTTAAATCGGAATTTAAGAAACATACACAGTTCACTCGCGTGTTTAATTTGGCTGTTATGCAACAGAGCTACCAACATCGGTGACAGTAACTGGCGCATGGTAAGACTGAGGCCCTCCAATCGATTCAAGAGACGCTTCGGATTCGATAAGTCGCAATGTGGAAGGCAGTACAGCTCCAAAGTATCATTGTCAACGGTCACATTCAGCGCCAGCATTTTCTTCAACGTCGATATTATTCCTACAATTGAATTCAGAGCGGTTCCAAACCGTAAATGAAGCAACTCACCGACTTCGCCCCGCTCGTCGCTTGCCTGCAAAAAAACCGGCCAAAAATAATGTGGCCGCAGGACTTTAAAATCTGCAAATAATTCCAGGGCTGTACTCGTGCGGTTATTCCTCAGCGCGAGCTCTGTGACCTCCTCCAAAGCCAGGGGATTTTTGCCCGAGTCTGTCAAGTACTGAATTACGTGCTTCACGCTTTTTGTATCCTGCGAAATGAAATGCGTCATTGTGGGGGCGCTGGCAACGGCTCGCACTTACGAGATTAACCGAAAACATTTCTTCCAGGAGAAATCTAGCGAATCCGATTTCTTTGTTTGACTCGACGAGGTCACAATAGACTTCAACGGCAATCTCAGCCTTCCCTCGATGCATTAAATCCAGGCATGCGTGCTCTAAATCGCTGTGCAAGTCCTTTGGGAGTACCTCGAAATCGAACCTCCTTTTTATCTGTGAGAAATCCATGGATTAGTTTGAATCGCGGAGATCACAGCGAATTTACTTCAAGTAACCACATGTGTTTACTGTTTACTCCTAGGGTTAACAGCACTTCGAAAAAGTGATGCGCATCGAATTTCAGCAGGGGGTTTTCAAGTGCCTCGAAAAATTCTTTGCCGCTTTCACGCTTTGCCAAGGCCCTCAAGATACACCAGTGTGTGTCGGAGCTTTCCAGTACCTGTGCGCTGCGCATTGTGGCCAACACTCCTCGACTACCTCGCAATCCGCTGCAGATAAATAAATGTACCCGATCAAAAAATGTCTACCTATTACTTACTCATTAATTGTATGTCCTAACACAAGCAGATTAAATATTTCTTCGTCCACTGCGTATTCCTTCTCCTTCATAATGACTAATATCTTCATTGCGTCCTCCAAATCGCCTCTCGCGCATGAATTTTCTAACAACAATCTAAACGTTTCCTTGTTCGCTTCGCGTTTCATCGTTGAAATGAACTGCGTTTGATCCACCGGAACTTCGTTTTCCGTGCAAACTTGTAAATACGTGTTATAATCGAGCACGTCGAGAGCTTCCTGCGGGAACTTGCCCCAGATTTTCTCGCACAGTTTCTGACGAAATCCCATCGGTTTATTACACAGTGCTTTCCCGCAAAATTGAAGCAGAAGTAACCGCTGGCCCTGACTCAAGGATGCTAAAAGGATTTATTTATTGAAGAAAAACTTGGGGGGTACTTACTCAGGTTATCGTCTCCTAGCATGTGGTTTAAGTCCACTTGATCGATGGAATTAATCTTACTCAAGTACCGAGTGTATTTTGTAGTGCAGTCTAATTCGGAGTTGGGTGCGTCGTTGGTAACTTCTGTGTATTTATTACTAGCAATGGATATTTGTCTGCAAAGGCTTAAAAATATTTTTTTATTCGGGTTTAACAGCACGAGTATTACATACATACCTGGATGTAGCTGGAAATGTGAGGTTAAGTCTACTCTTATACAAACCTATGGATTTTGCACGTTGAACACACTTTAATAGTGCCGTACTTGTCCTGTAAATATTCATTTTTTGTAATTAAGTTACACGGTTCTTAAATACTTATGCTCTTTCCAAAACAGCTCTTATTTTAAATAACCTCTCTTCAGTTACACGCAATGCAGCCAACTCATAGTGTCATAGAGCCAACTGATTTGATTTGCTTTGAAGCGGTGTTGCCATCTGCCTAGCGTATTTCGTCGCTGTCGGGAACTGACATATAAGCGATTATGATTCAATTGATGCTGTAAAGTTATAATAATTCTTAAATTATTATTTAAATATTATTTTTGAATAATTTAAAAACATTAAAAAACTACGCACTGATGAATAACGTCACAGCAATTAATGTTGAAACGTTTCTATTTTCAATGGTAAGTTAATCGATGTTTTGAAACAGTTAATTATTTATTAATATCATCATTATTTGTTATTTGTCTACCATCTATCTTATTTTATCGCTTCATTTTGTTTTTAATATTTTATTTTTTAATTTAATTTGTACCTTTTTAATCCGTCTTGCCCCATGTAGGCGACGGCTTTGACATTCGGCATTTGGCAACGCTGTTAAAAGACAGCAAAGAGAAATGACAAGACAAGATAAGGTCGGGTGTTGGCTGTTTTCATTAGATAAGAAAAAATAACGTCGTTCTACAATCTTTAAAAGAAGTTTAAAAAGTTTTTTTTCTTGCTGTTGTTGATCAAATACTTCCAGTTTAATTCGTGACTTTATCACTTGGATTTTTGTGGTCGAGAAACAGACCTAACCTATAAAGATGTGGAAAGCCGCGGTGGGTGCACAAACAAACCTAAAAAGCGAACCGGTTGATGATGACGATTGGGAAACTGATCCTGACTTTATAAACGACGTCAACGAGCAAGAACAGAGATGGGGTTCAACCACCATAGAGGGTTCAGGAAGGACAGCCGGGACAATCGAGTAAGTTTCACTTATACACAGTGTGATCACAACATTTTCTAATTAGACAATAAGTACAGTCGTGTTCAGAATTTGTACTGTGTAAACTTGTATGTGCATTCATGAAGTCAAAAAATTGTTGTACAAGTTGTTTTGTTACATATACGGTTTCTGGCAATAATAATATCATTGAACACAAAAATAGAAAAACCAACTGCCGCTCAAAAGTGGCATATTTAAAACGTAGGTGTACAACACCTTTTTGAACACAACTGTATATCTTTGATTAATTCATAAAATCATAAACAATTCGATGGTTGTCAATATTGTCGAAGCAAGTTAAAGCGAAGATAGAAATTTTCAAATTCTTCCTCTGAACTCAAACACACTCAACCTGATTGTGCAATGTAAATCAATTCATTATTTCAAAAATGTAGTTCATTATAAAAATGATTCATATATGATTTTAGGAACTGATTGTTTTTTTATCCCTGTTTTTTTATCTTCATCATCATGTACAGTAGCGGACAATAAAATCCGGGCACGTCATTTGCACAGTGTAATCCTCACTTTAATATTTTTGACGTTTAATGCATGTCACTAGTAATTCTGACGTTTAATTTACATTTTATTTATTTACTTTCTTTAAAATAATTATCTTTATAAATATTTTATTACAATTAACAGTTAAATTAGTTGCAATTACATTTAATTGTGATCTGCAACTAAACTATTCAATTGCAATTAAGTTAAACGTTAATCAATTAATTAATTAATTGAATCATTAAGCCCCACACTGTTGCTTTACTTTTCCTCTTGCTTAATCCATTATTTTCCAAAGTACTCCAAATTACACATATTTTATTAATGTCCTTGATGCATAGGACATCGTTGAAAAGGGGAAAAAAAACGTTCGACTTTGGAAGTTACGATAAATACTATAAAGTCGCTCTATTTTTGCTCAGTTATTGAATGTGAATCTTTTTTTTTGTGTTCTAGCATGGATAAACTGAGGAAAGAAACCGAAGAAGCGGATGCGATCAAGAAGAAGAAGCTGCTGATCGAAGGCGAAAACTCTTCGTTTGGTTACGGTGGAAAATTCGGGGTACAGAAGGATCGCATGGACCAGTCAGCTGTTGGACACGATTACGTAGCTAAGGTTGAGAAGCACGTGTCGCAGAAGGACTACAGCACTGGGTTCGGAGGCAAATTCGGTGTCCAAACAGATCGAGTCGATAAGGTAGAGACATTGTTATTACCTTAAGGGTCAAGGGTCTTTCCATCTTCCAGTTAAAGTTATCCGGCGTATAACTTGATTTTTATGAATGGTTGATTGATTTTTATGAATTATTTCCAAGGTAGTTATCCGTCAGTTAGTTTATCATGGGGTGGAAAGACCGGACCTAAACATGTTAATGTCAAGATATAAAAGACTCATAGGATACGCAATGTTATTGCCCCTTTTTTATGTGATAAGGTTATTATTATTTCAACTTATAACTTTGAAATTACTGTTTAGAGTGCGGTCAGTTGGGATCACAAGGAAAAGATTGCGAAGCACGCTTCACAAAAGGACTACGTATCTGGTTTCGGTGGTAAATTCGGCGTGCAAAAGGACAGGCAAGACAAATCCGCAGTCGGTTGGGATTACCTGGAGAAAGTGGAGAAGCACGAGTCCCAGAAAGGTCCGTAATTGGACCCTTTGTATCGCGCAAGTAACTTAATCCGTCACCATTAGATTACAGTGTCGGTTTCGGTGGTAAATTCGGTGTGCAATCGGACAGGCAGGACAAATCCGCAGTCGGTTGGGATCACCACGAGGCCCCCCAGAAACACGAAAGCCAGACCGACCACAAAATCGGTTTCGGAGGGAAATTCGGGGTGCAAAAGGATAGAATGGACAAATCAGCGTTGACTTTCGATGAAGAGCCCGTTAAAGTTGGCACCGTTTACAGTCGGGTTAAACCCGACATTGGGTCCGCCAAGCCATCTGATTTAAGAGCGAGATTTGAAAGAATGGTATTGTTTACTATTGACTACTAATAATAATTATTTCATCATCGACGTTTTGTCTGTTGTAATCTTTGATAAAGGTCTTAAAGGGATTAAAATATCAAATAACTTCCAGTCCTCTGACGAACCCACGCCCGTGGCGAACACAAACGTTTCTCGATCGAACATTCAATCGAAGACTGCCATTTTCTCGAGTAAACCGGAGGAGAAAGCGCAGTCGAATCCGGAAAGGCTCCCCCCCAAACAGCTCGACGAGTCGAAGACCGCCTTCTTATTAAGTCAAGAAGCCATGTCGCAGAATGCCATGGTTGAGAAAACTACCCCTGGACAACTTGATCGGACTAAAATCGACCAATTCACTACTAGTCAGATGCCAGCCAGTGCTTCGGTTGATGATAGCATAAGCGAAGTACCGGTTTTTCTTTTATTGTTGTTTTTGTAACGAAGTTACCTTTTAATATTTTTACTTTAGGCAAGACAGGAATTGGAACAGATAAAACAACAAAGGAAGGAGGTTAAAGAAGTTCCACCGGCGAAAGAACAAGTTGAAGTCAAGCAACCGACGGTAGCCGAGGAACGACAAGAAGAAGAAGAAGACGAACAGGAAATATATGAAAACAGTTTTATTAAAAAGAGTTCGGAGGTAGTCGTTGTGAAGTCATCCTTCGTGTTCTATTATTTTTATATTCGTCATTCGTAGGAGAAGGCTGGGACTTACTCGCTCGCTCAGGAGAAAAGTGGAAGCAGTCAACAGCAACCCCCCGAAAAGGAGAAAAGTGGAAGCCACCTACAGGAAAAAGCTGGGGGTATTAAAGCGAGCCCCGTTGAATCGCAGGAGGATTTCGTGCAGGAAGATGAAATCGTTGACACGGGGCTTTCTGCAATCGCTCTCTACGATTACCAAGCCGCTGCCGATGATGAAATTTCTTTTGACCCCGAAGATATTATAACGCATGTTGAAATGGTAAGACAAATTAATAGGGCTGGAATTGGGGTCACGATTAGGGTAATTTAAATTTTACTGTTCTTGGTTGGTTTAATTAGTTTTAAATCGTGGAAGAGATTTATGATATTATGATCTGGCCACTGAACAAATAGAAGAAATTTAGTAAGTTGGTAGGCATTAATGACTAATCACAGTTGATCACAGTATAAGAATCTACACAGTAGCGTCACTCGAGTATAACTGTCACATTTGCCATTTTCTTTGATACCTACCTATCTGCAAATTACATTGAATTTCCATATGGGTATCAAACAGTATGGCCGCTTTTTTTGACACTGACGTTTAAGTGACACTACTGGGTAATTACTTATACTGTGGACTAATGTTGAAAATTTGATAATTTTGCCAGATTAGGCGAAATTCCGCCATTTGGGCTAAATTTGAGAGTCAATTGGCGCCCAACTTTTGTTACTTGCCTTCACATAATAAGCGTTCAACAAAATTCTACATGTAGTCATCCATGAAAACAAAAGTAGGTATACTACCGACCAAAAATTCTGACCGTCATTAAGATGGCAGCTGGCGTTGATGAATGCCAAAAAGCTGCAACAGCGCTCTGCTTCATACTTGGCGTCAAGAAATTTCTGATATTTTTGGACTGTGTCTGATTGCGGCCTTGTTACTTTGACAGTTCAAACTATGGAATACAAAGGAAGACGATTTCGGTCTTATACTTTTAGCCTGCAGTGTACGTGTATCATGAGATTGATAGTGCTGTGATGATTTGAATTTAGGTTACGTGAAATTATTTTAATGCACTCTTTCAAGAACGAAGATGTCTCTTTCAGGGATATCTTCCAAACTGGTCAGAATAGACCATGTGTTTAATTGGTCAGCTGGTTTAGTCTGACCGTTGACTTGACGATTTTATACAGTTTGACAGTTCACTTAAACTTAAATCGCCCTATAACTTCATCTTATCATTGGAAAAAAAAAACTGTCGTTTTTTGGCGACTTTTTATAAACAAATTGGCGACATTGCCTTAAAAAAAAAAATTGTGAACCAGCCTCAATCGACCTGCCGTATGAAATAGCATAACCCCACTTTTAAACTAATAGCATTTTCCTTTGGTTGCACTGGTGTGCACGCAGTATATCTCTATCTTGTATTAATACATAAAGCTAATAAAGATGAGAATACACTCAACGCGTCCCAGTGCAGAAAATGAAAGAAAATAAGAAAAGTGAGGTTATGATATATGTAAATTTATTAATGTCCGTATGCATAGACAAATCTTATAGCGTTTTCGATTGATTACACTAGTGTGTACTCAAGAGTATTTTCATCTCATACTATTAAATGAAGTTAAAGCAAGATGCAAATACTCTGAGTGCAACCAGTGGAGGTGAATCGAAAACGCCATTAGACTTAAGCCAAAGTAAACCTTTACCAGTGTTGCCAACCGCTTGGAGTGAAGTATCGCTACAATTAGAAACAAAAGTCGCTAATTTCGCTGCGAAAGCTTAAAAAAATCGCTAAATTGTCGCTACTTAAATAAAAATAAAAAAAATTCAAAATTCAAAATCAACCTTAAGTTTTTTTTTAATTCCCGTCTTTTTTTAATGGAGACTTTCCCATCGCTCAACAGGTGGCGCTTTAAAATCAACCTAAGGATTGTTTTTTTTATTCTCGTTTTTTTTTTTTTATAAATTGTTCTTTTTTGGATAAGTTTGTATTAATGGAGATTTTTTCCCGTCGCTCAATAGATGGCGCTTCAAAATCAACCTGAGGATTATTTTTTTTATTCTCGTTTTTTTTTTTTATAAATTGTTCTTTTTTTTTTGGTTAAGTTTGTATTAACGGAAACTTTCCCCATCGCTCAATAGATGGCGCTTCAAAATCAACCTGATTCTCGTTTTTATAAATTGTTGGTTTTTTTTTTTTGGTTATGTTTGTATTAATGGAAACCTTCCCCATCGCTCAATAGATGGCGCTTCAAAATCAAGCAGCAGATTGTTTTTTTTTAATTCTCGTTTTTTTCTTTTTTAATTAACGAAATTGTTTCGGTAACAATCTTATTTGGAGGCTCCTTGTCACATATATTTCACTGTTGGTCAATAGATGGCGCTTCATACAGCTCAATTTCATATAAATATTTTTTGAGAAAGCAATGGAAATCAGACAAAAAAAATTGTTCTAGTCTGTTTTAAATTATTATTTTGGGTCACGTTCGCCATCGCTCGGTAGATGACGTTTCAACGTCTCTCACCGCATCTGATTGTTTCTCTAAAGCTTTTTAGTTGCGAAAATTCGAATTTTTAATTATCTTAATGTTTATTGTTTGTCGATTTTTTTTTTGATCACATTTGTATTTACTATTTATGGAAGCTTTTTCCGACAGTCAGCAGATGGCGCTTCAAAATCAACGAGCGATTTGTTTTGTTTTTCTAACAAAATTATCATTTTCCTAATTCATTCAATTACTTAAGTGACAACCTTTCATTTGGAAGCTCCTTGTCACATTTATTTCATTGTCGACCAAAAGATGGCATTCATAAATCTCGACTTTATATATTTAAAAAAAAAAAAAAACGAATTTTTTTATTAATCTTAAATTAATTGTTAATTGTTTTAAATTACTAGACGACTTTTGTGTTACGTTTATTTTAATAGAAACTTTCGCGTCGCTCGATAGATCCCGCTTCAATGTGTCATCACATCTGATTGTTCGTCTAAAGCTCTTTAGTTGTGAAAAATCGAATTTTTTATTTTCTCGATGTTTATTCTTTGTCAACGTTTTTTGATCACGTCCGCTTTCTCCGTCATTCAATAGATGGTCATTGACTTTCTAACAGTCATTTCTGGACAGTACCAACAGTACCAAAAAAAGAATTGCGTTGTTATAAGACATTTACTTTGAAGAATGTAACTAATTATGTGATGCACAATTTGTTGTGAAGTTAGCTTTAAGTATCACTTTTTCCTTAAGTCTACCTTAAGATTTGTCTGTGCATACGGGCATAAGTTTCAAGCAAGGCTGGTTCACAACCAACAATACACGGCCAACTACGAACAGAAATTTTAAAAAGGCACGTTATAAATTTAATAAACAAAAAAATCAACTTTATAAAATAGATGTATGGTAACAGCTATGAACGATAGCAAACAGGTTCTTTAAATGTTACCGTGAAGACAAATAAAAATGTCGAATATTTCCTTTTGTAGATAGACGAAGGATGGTGGCGTGGTATGTGTAAAGGGCGATACGGATTGTTTCCTGCAAATTACGTTCAACTGCAACAGTGATATCGTAAGTCGTAATTTTATTATTGCTTACCTTGTACTTAATTTTATCAGAATAACGTACGTCGCATTGCTTTTATAATTATTATACGTACGTACTTGTAATTTTTATTATAGTATATGTATATGACATTTATAAATTCATTTTATTATTAAAGTTTTATATTTTAACTAGTGCTGTTTCATTGGACCTTTTTATTATTTCGATATTTACATGAAATGTGAACGTTAATTAAGTTTAAAATTGCATTAATTTCTTTCAGTATTAAATTAGTGTCTTTGTTCCTCAGAGTATATAAATATTTAGGTGGACAATTTGAACCATTTTACACATCCATTTTAATATATAATATTTATTATGTACATACAACAAAAAAGATCTACTACACACTTTTAAATTAGTTGCGTAAAACTACCGGAAGAATGTGTAATAACGTGACTCTTAAGACTATGCGCCTGAATGAAACCCTTGCCACATACCGGACAAACGTGGGGCCTCTCGTCGGTATGAATCTTCGCGTGCACCCGTAAACTGCTCCGTCTGTTGAAAGCCCTGTCGCACACCTCGCAGGTATAAGGCTTCAAACCCGTATGAATAATGGCGTGTCGTTTTAATCTCGTCGACGACGGAAACGCCTTGCTGCATTCGGTGCATTTAAAGGGGCGTTCGCCCGTGTGAGTTCGCATGTGTTGCACTAGGTGGCACTGCATCGACATGGTTTTACCGCATATGTTACACATGTACGGTTTTTCTTTCGTATGGGTCCGCATGTGGTAGCCTAAATCAGGGGCTTGCCTGAAAGTAGGATGTTATTATTAGTAAATTTAGTAGAGGATTACTGCAGGATGATTACCGAAATCCACGTCCGCACACGGAACATAAAAACGGTCGCTGTCCCGTGTGGATTCTCATGTGCGCAGTCAAAGACCCGGATTGTTTGTAACGCTTGCCGCAAATCTTACATATGTACGGTTGTTCCCCCGAATGACTCCGCAAGTGGTAACTCAAGGATCCGTATTGTTTAAAGTCTTTTCCGCAGAGGGTACAAATGTACGGCCTTTCTAAAGTGTGCGTACGCATGTGCACTTTCAAACTACTCCCGAATTTATATGATTTGTCACACACATTGCAAGCGTAAATCTGAAATGGAACTGCGGTAAGTATCTGCGAAACTCGAGGCTCACCTTGCGGGGACATGCGAC
The DNA here is from genome assembly GCA_033060865.1 of Dorcus hopei. Taxonomy (NCBI): domain Eukaryota; kingdom Metazoa; phylum Arthropoda; class Insecta; order Coleoptera; family Lucanidae; genus Dorcus; species Dorcus hopei. The sequence continues at coordinate 44,193,643 of CM065423.1, read as the reverse complement.
GACTTTATTCAATTAAAAATCAACAAACGTTTTAAGAATTATGCTGCGACATGTTCGAATCTTTTATAATAAAAAAAATTCCCGGGTGAGCCTCGAATTTATTTAACTTATTTACAATATAACTTTAAATTGTCCTAACCTTTTCACCGCTCTCATTTAGTCGTACATAGTAACTAAACTTAGTTCGAGGTATTCTTTTCAACGAACCTTTTTGATCGTTTTTGTTATTATTGCTCTGCATTCTCTTTAAAGCCAATTTCTCTTTCAGCTTCACGTTATCCTCCAAAGCGGCCACCTCGACGGCATCCAATATAAACTCGTCTTTAATTTCAACTTTCACTTCGTCTACGCCTTCGTTGACTAAACTCTGATCCTCCATTAAGACGTTGCAGCTCTCCACTTCGGAGTTATCGTCGTCGAAGCAGTTGTTGACCAAACATATATCGTCTGCGCTCGATTGCAGCGGGCAATCATCGTCGTCTTCTTTCACCTGTTCCGAGTCGGAGTTGAATATTTTCAAGGCATCCGGGAGTTCTATTTCTTTCGCGCTGTTCGTTTCAAGTTCGTCGAATACTTTGACGCAGTCGACTTTGTTCAAGTCGATTTGCGTTATGTACGCTTCTAGAACAGCTTGCGAACGATTGCACTGTTGCTGAAACCTGTACGAGGTGTTTGCAATTCCCAGGCAAGCCGAACATATCATGGTAGGCATTCGATCTTCGGCTAAAATCTAAAAAAGAAAATGCAATTCATGTTTGTCTGTCTGCGGGGAGAGGGGCATTCTACAAGTAACCTACTCGCACTGCTGATATATTCATTAACATTTCGTAAATGTACGTGGGTTCTTCGTCGATGTTATCCTCGTTTTGGATTTCGCTGAATATAGAATGCATCTCTTCTGACTCTACCAAACACACTCGGCATATTTTGTATAAGTTAAGCGTTGTCAAAGTCGCGTCCATTTTGGTTAGTGGGGCGAAACACAAATTTTACGTTTTATGCATTAAGCTGTATAAGAAGAGAGCGCGCTTAGAATTAAAAAGGGGCGAAGGACTTTTAAATTTGAGGCAGAGAGGAATTGTCAAAATATTACGACTGACAAACGCGTGAAGTTGGCAAAATATCAAGCGTACATAGTGACATCTATACGTGGAAACAAAAATATTCATAATTTATTTTTAAAACATCCTGCAATTCACATTATGAAATAGGTATAAATATTATTTAATACAAATAAATAACGCGGTTATGAATTCAAAATTAACATTAATGCGTGGACTAGGCAATACAGGACGGTTGTTTACGTCGAATTCGTAATTTATATCTCACTGTATTTAAGTTTAACGCTAAAATTCATTACTTACTAAAACGTTTGTTATGTACAAATACGAAACGTGCAAATTGTTATGTTTGTTAATACAAAAAGAATTTAAAATGTAAAAAAGGCGGTAGTTACCATAAGTAAGTATAGATGGCGATAGTACAGTGAAGAGCAAAAATATAGTAGACAAGAACAGTTTCCTGTAATTGTTCTTTCTCAAAATGGTATTGTTTAAGAACGATTTCACAGATGACATATAAAAAGTTTGAAAGCTTTCAAATTCAACAAACTTAAAACTTCTACAAAATCATTTTATAAAATGAAAAATGAGAAAGAACAATTACAGGAAACTGTTTCCGTCTACTATTTTTTGCTTTCGATTGTAATAAACCTTTGTAATAACATGGCCAGCAACATTAACATTCACTGACGTGTATGTATGGCCGTGTCAATTCGCCTAAAATTCGGTTCCGGAGAGCATGCCATGGAGTACTCCACTCAGCGCTCCCTATTAAAGATACTACAGAACTACTGATAGTAACGTAATGGCAACTGCAATTACTTAAAAACTCACAAGAGGCTCTGAGTGGAGTACCCGTCAAATTTTTAAAAGTCAAATTGAAACGGCCATACATACACGTCAGTGAATGTTAATGGAGTTGGCCATGGTAATAAACGCGCGCTACCAGTGGCGACAATTAGATGTCTCGTTTCTAATTTGCCTTGTTTGCCTCGTAATGGCGATAACGATAACATTTTGCGCATATTTAGGGTAATAGTTGTTTCTTCTAATAAAGTTAAAATCAAAATAAAAGCATAACTTTATTGAAAAAGCATTCGTATGTCTGTATTTTATTCTATGAACTCCTTTCTGGAAAGCATTGAAACGTCTGAATTTTTAAAAATTTGTATGTCGAGTTTTCTCGTTTCAAATTTGTCACTTGTCGAACTTGTACATAGATGGCGCCATTTTCGTTCTTTATTTATTCCTTGATTGAAGTACTTACTTTATGCTTTAATCAACGATTTATTATAGAATTATAACATAATGAAGCGACAACAAGAAAGAATCAATAGAAAACGTGATCAATTTGATTAAATCGCGTTTTTCTCCTTGATTCTTAACTATAATAAATTATATACACTTTCCATATGTAAAAATAAAATGAAAATTCAAATTATAAGTATAGCCTGTGGTATAGTTGTGTCTTTTTTTTAACGGTTGCAAGTGTTTCATAATTATCATATTTAATCAAATTTGTAAAAACAAAAACGCGTTTGATCTAATAGCGTTTTCGATTGACCGCACTAGTGCGCACTCATGGCCGTATGCACAGACAAATCTCAAGGTGGACTTGATACTTAAAGCTAACTTCATATCAAATTGTGCGCCGTATAGTTACATTGTTCAAAGTAAAGGTTTACTTTGGCTTAAGTTTAAAGATTTGTCTGTGCATACGGCCATCAGAGTATCTTCATCTCGTGTTAGTACATGAGGTTAAAAGAAGATGCAAGTACACTGAGTGCAACCGGTGCAGGTGAATCGAAAAGGCTATAAGAACCCCTTTCTGATAAGCTTTCGAACAATTATGTTTGATGGTCTATGAGCCCTCGTTTTAAATTTGCCACTTCGAAAAAATTGTCGGACTTTTACATAGATGACGCCACCATTTTTTTAATTTATAATACATAGAATGGGCGCATTCAGGGACGCTCAGCGGTTGAGAGCCTAAGTAAGCAATTTCCCTGAATGGACAAGCTGATAGACCGCTGAAAGAAAGCCGCTGAGGTATTTACTCAGCGCATAAATTATAGGGTGAATTCCTCAGCTTATCAAAAAAAGTGGTGGGAACATAATTTAAATTTACCGGTTGAACTAACCTGTAATGACAGGGTAGTTCATTAATAAATTCTGAACATTATTCGTTTAATGAAACGAATAATGTTCAGAATTTATTTAAGTCGGATATTACATACTCGCATATGTATGTAAAGTTTATTTTTTTGTTATATGCCGATCGTATAGATCCTATAGATGTACATGTAGATCTAAAGTTGAGAAAATATACGACGAAATGTCATGACATGACAAAAACCGCAAGGCTGTTTTACGAAGGTTAGAAGGAGATAGCTACATAAAAGTTGTACAAAAATAACAGTTTGTTTTTCTTCTATAATACCTAAAGTGACCATACGTCCCGTTTTCAACGGGACAGTACCGTTATTAAAGCGATTGTTCCGTTGTCCCCAAGAAATCACTCGGGACGCAAATATGTCCCGTTATAAAGATCTTAGCCGTAAATGTCCCGTTATAAAGGTCTTAGCCGTAATAAATCGACATTTTCTGTTTTCATGAGACAAATTACAGTGTGCGAAATGAAAGAAAAAACCGGACGGTGCTAGTGACACTGTCCAAAACAAAATCTTCAGAGAAATACACCTAAATGAGTTTAAAATTTTAATTTGTATTTATTTTTCTTTTCTTCTTCAAATTATATATAACTAGGGTCGAACTGATTTAAATAATTTGATTAAAATTACGTTTAAAATCACTGATTTTAATCGTCAACTTTCATGAAAAATTTGTATTTAATAAAAAAGAAAATACAATATTTTACATTTTTATCGATTTTTATTTAATTTTTAAAACTTGTCCCGTTCTCGAATGAAAAATAAATGGTCTCTTTAATACCTGTCAGTGTTAAAATTCTAGTGTTTCTGTTGGAGGCCTGTTTTATCCCTAAATGTAGTTTACGTTGGCTGGGTGATTTTGGTAAGATTCTAGTAACAAATTTTGTAGGTTAAAATATTTGACACATTAAAAATTAATAAATTATAGGTTATCAGAATTACGCATTTTGTATATTTTTTAAATAAATATATAAATATATGTATATACAGTTCATTTTTCCAATATATGCCGATTGTATAGATCTGAATTAGTAAAATTTACGACGAAACGATGTGATATGACGTCAAGACTTTCGAGACACGAATAGCAAGATGCGTGTCTGGTGTAACCACTTTCGTGAGACCGCTTGCGTCAACTAGCAAAAATATATTTTAAATTCGAAAGAATTTCTATGTATCGCAATTAATAAGCCATTTATGTATTACGTTTTTGTTAAATTTAATATCAGTTTTAATTTCAAATGCCGATCGAATTCCGTTTGGTTGTTCAAATACATATCAGAAAATTGTTTATCAAGAAAATTATTACCTAATTGGCTTCAAGTAGGTACGACGCGATCATTTAAATTTATAATTAAAGTAAGCGGGATTTTTTTATGCGGTTGTGCACCTTGCCAATCGACTCGCTGTGTAGATTAGAGGTTATGTAAATATTTTGACGTTTATAGGTGTCTCGTCGAGTTCAATCGTTTTAATTTAAAAGAAGTGAAACAGTTTTAGTGACAACCATAGCAAATGTTCAAAGTGTTCGCCCCCGGGAATTAATTAAACATTTTGAAGCGTCACTTGACAATTCAAACTCAAATTAAGCTGTTAACAGCTAGTGTTGCCAATCTAATTCAAAATTCATGGCCTACTCTAATTATAAATTTAAATGATCGCGTGGTATAAGCTAATTTTCACAAAAAGAAATGTGGAAGTTATTTTATTTTAAAAGTCATTTATTATTTGATAAATTTCAACGAACAAGAAGGTGTATGAATTAAGCAGAATTATTTTACTACTGGCGTTTCCCAATTTATTTTTTGATGCAAGAATGATTCTTATTCAAGTCTTATACTTTCGAACTTCGCGCGAATATAATCAGTAAACTTTTCTTCGTTTATTTCAGAATTAAGAATATCACCACGTGTTAGTTTTGCGACGTTGCCACTATGTTTCTCTTCTCTCTATTTGCTCTGCGCAGCAATGCTGCCTGTCTTATGGTCGTGAGCCAATTACGAAGTATGTTTTAAGCTGGGTCTTAACCTTTAAACAGCACAAACATCCACGGCTAATGATGGGATTCGAACCCACGCAAACCGAGCGACACGACTTTCCAAGTCGGCTAGGCTAGCCGCTAAGCTACTCGGCGACCCTATGCCACCATGTTAGATTGGTTAGACATAATATGATGAATGTGTATGCACTTACACAATCCCATTTTTGGTCAATAATATCTAGTGCAAGATCAATTGGGACATTTGTAAACAAGGACACTATGTCGAAGGATACTAAAATATGTTCTTCAGTTCAAATTAAGGATTTTAATGTATCTACTAATTGGAATAAATCTTTTACATAAGAGTTCATTGCTTTTGATAAAGTTTGTAGAATATTACTAAAGAATTTTGCTAAATTGTAGATTGGGCTGTCAATACTCGATACTATAGGTCTCATAGGAAAATTTTCTTTATGTATTTTTAGTCGAGCGTATAGTCGAGGGCAAATACGTTTACAAATAAGTTTTTAAATGCTTTTTCTCTTGATCGTTTATCATGTTTAATTTATGCCAATTTTCTACAAGTTCATTAACTTTCTGTTGAATGACGCTGGTTGGATCTTTCTTTAAATTGGAATAATTTTCATTATCATTGAATAGGTAAACACATAAGTTTATTATGGTAATCAGTTTTATTCATGATTACCGTTACATTGCCTTTATCGGGCTTTGTAATAATTAAATCTTTATTCTGTTTTAAAAAACGGTGACAACCCCTTATGTTTTTATCTGTAAGTTGGTTTGAGTTTTCTTTTCTTATTAGGTTTTTTACGTGTTTGCAAAAGTTAGATCTGACTGTATCTTTTTCCTCATCGTTTAAATGTTGTATACAATTTTCAAATTCAGCTATGAGTTGTGGAATTACCGTACTATTGTTAGTAAATTTTTCTTGAAATATAAAATTCTTACCTAACGTTAAGACTTCTTTTACATTTTCGGGAATTACATCAGATAAATTTTTGATCCATAGATTTTTACGCATGAAGATCAGTAATTACTTTGATCTTTTTTTCTGAAGTTTTGCTGTTTTTTTTTATTCAAATTTTCTCCGCGTCGAATTAAAAAAATTCTCGAGTACCATCACCTTAACGAAATCTCGGATCGTTCTTCGAAACCACTATCGTAAGAACAGAGCGTCGGACATGAATAACAAAACGCCCCCAAGACCGGCTCTGTACTCAATCAATACCGTTGCATATGAGTTTCACAAGCGACAGAAATCGCGACGTCGTCGTCGTCGTCCTGGAATTTTAACTCACGCCAATTACACATTTCTGCCAAAATAACCGAAACGATTTTCCTAATTATATAATAAGCTCACGCGCTCACGGAATCGCAATCGCCCCGGAGAAGTCCGGTTTCTAGGAATTTAATTGTCGAATGTGCACCGAAACGAGTATTCGCCGCACGTACCGTCATAGTCTCTCGTACATATAAAAATGCTGTACCCAAAAAGAATTAGGTCCCTCGCTGTTGCAATTATTATCTAAGAATCGGTAATTTTTGACCTGGGCCAATATCGCGCGCCGGTGCATATTTATTAAGGAGAGCCGCTATAAATACAAATTGCCGCAATCCCTTCGTCACATTCAGTTTCGAACTTGTGTGTTTCAAGTGTACCGAAGATGCAGGGTGCCTTCAACGTAAGTGTAAATCAAATTCAAGGGATAACGCAAGCACCTAAAAGAAAATCGTTTTTTGCAGGTTGTGTGTCTTTGCTTGGCTTTGGGGGCCGTCAAAACCGAAGCCAGTCAAGTTCTATCTGCCCCCTTGTATCTCGCTAATTACGCCTCTTCTTACAACTCGCACGTCGTCAACCATGATATTAGGTATCCTGTAGTAGCAGCAGCAGCGGCCGTTCAAACTCCGGTGGTCACTAACCAATTTGTGGCAGCACCGCTGGTTACTTCTCGTTTTGCTCCAGTTTCCCAATTCGCAGCAGCTCCGGTAGTCACCAACCAGTTGATCGCCTCTGGCTTAGCTCCGGTTTCCCAGTTGGTTCCTTCAGCAGTTCCAGCAGCTCCGGTAGTCACCAACCAGTTGATCGCCTCTCGTTTAGCTCCGGTTTCCCAGTTGGTTCCTTCAGCAGTTCCAGCAGCTCCAGTAGTTACCAACCAGTTGGTCGCCTCTCGTTTAGCTCCAGCTCCTCCAGCTCCGGGAGCTCCAGCCCCTCTGAACTTACCAGTAGCTCCAGCAGTTGAAGTAACCGCGCGCTCCGGTGCTCAGAAAAGGCCTTCCCCCAATCCACCAGCCCCAGAACAACTAAGCAGATCCACTCAGGTCAACAGCGAACCCGCCAGGCCCGAAACCAACCCCGTGCCCAACTCGCTTCTCGCAGCTTCGCAGTTCTTGGCTAGGCAATTCTCGCAGCAGCAGCAGCAGCAGCAACAAGCCAGTTCTGCGGAAGCTCCTCAGGCAAGACCCAGATTTTTGGTGGCCGGAAACGCTTTGCAGAACACCGAGAAGCTCAACGGCGACGACTCCGAATCCGTGGAGGTGAATTCTGCCGAATCAGTCGAAACCCCCTCGGCCCCGAATGCCCCAAAATTGCCACCTCCGGCGGAAGGACCTAAAGCGAGGATCGTCTTCAGCCCCGTTAGCGTTTTGAGATCGCCGGTGGTTCCCAGCCCTTATACTCAGCTCATAAGCTTCTAGATGTCCTAAGTGAAAGAATAAAGTGTGAGACTTTACTTTTTGTTTTTTTTTCTCCATTTTCCCAAGTTTTTTAGTATTTGAGTTGGACAGTACCAACAATCCTAAATCCTATGAAAGCCCCTAAGCAAAACCGAGACTTTTATGGACCGCAAAGGATCCAGGACGGGGTTTGTCCTTCAGCCCTGTTATTGTCCTTATAAATCCTTTGCCCTTTTCTCACACTCGGCTAACTTTCCTTTACGAAAAAGCGTCTGCCATTTTTGCATCATGTTACCCAAAATCGTGGGTAACTGTTCCTGATCTAATCAGATTGTTGCTGGAACAAACCTATGTTTCTTACCATTGTTCTAAAAATGTGATTGTAATCCAAACTTTGTAGCAAAAAGCAACCAAACTCTTTTTTTTTAAATCATAGTTGAAGACGTAATTGATCTCTGAAGGCTCTCCAAATTCTAAAGGATTTGCTTTACAGTCACTAAATAAATACAGTATCGCAATCTATATGCTTAATGTGTAAGATAAAGAAACCACGCAAAAGAAAAAAGGTTTCCAAGGTCTATATAGAGGCAGCGTCAAGTCACCCAGTGTGTAGTGTCTCCATCTTTCGACGGCAAGGCCAAATGTCAAATTGTCTAGTGATTTACTAGTGGTGATTAGGCTTCGAAAAGCAATGAAAGGATACTTTGGATTGCCTAGAGTGCCTTTCTCAAAGCAAGGTTTAATAATATTCCGTTCACTATTTAATCAAACATCTCAGTCTGATCGTCTGATGCTAGTCTGATGAATTCACACAATAGCTGGGCCCTTCAGTTGGCAACACTGCTCTTACTATAAAGGATTCTACTTAAAAGTAGAGCTTAAAGGTTCCGTCAGTGCCATCTTTTGACATAACCAAACCAAGTAACGTTTTAAGATGTCAAGATGTAGATTTGAAAATTTTATTAAAGTATTTGTTTTTAAAACGACATCCCCCAAGGAATTGAGGGGACTCACACTTTATCAAGAATTGCGAATCTCATATGCAAATGATAGAATGAAACCGAAAAGGGGGTGAGCGAGTTATCCGCCGGGAAATTTTTTAATCAAAATATTCAAACACGCGCCCGAACGTCAAAGGGAAAGCATATTTTTTTATTAAAGTTAAAAAATCAGAAGAAGTCAAGCGCGAAGCCAGTTCTCCCTTCTGATCTTCGACTTCGGTTAACACGCTGACCCAAATTTAGACAACGCGGTGAGTAATGAATGGGCCTCTCAGATCGATCTCAAACGCACACGTAACAAATCTAACGCAGATACAAGTGACGCCCCCTTATTTATAGATGTCCCCCTTGTGTTCCAGAAGGCGCATCCCCATTAGGGTTTGGCTATCTTCTTTCAAGATGGATTCGTGGATTTGATCGTGGTTTGAAGACCAATTTAAAATTACCTTTAACAGAGTTTTTTTTTTTTTGGATGCCTCCGATTCGTTAGGACGAATTTGCTTTTTGATAGTAATTAAGAGATTAAAAAAGTGCAATTACGCGATCTCTTTAATCTTCCAACACGCTCAATTTGTTTCCTTTCTCGTTCGACCCTCCTCGATCGAAGCTTAAACGCGTAACAAACCCCGGCGTGTTTGTTCTGCTCTCTCCTCGCCGCTATTTATTTATTTTCCGCTTTTACAGCGTCGATCCGCTAGGAACACGCGTTTCCACCACCGAATTAGCGGGGTTTGTTTTTTGCGCGTTTTCCGCCGGGCGAATTACAAGTGTTTAGCGGCGGTTATTAACGAACGGGGATAATTGGAACATGATGGAAATGCTCATTTCCAACGTTTTCATGCCGATGCGCTCCAGTTCGCTTCATGTTAATTCGGAATTTTTTTCGATTGTGTTGCCGCTGGTAATTGACGGGGGTAGCGTGGTGGATTGAAATGAAAATCTGGTACAAACTACAAAGCTGCAAACGTTAGTCACAACTTGAAAATAAATAAATAAAGTAGATTTAATACGATGAACGAAATAAATGCAGTTAAAAAGTGTATTATGGTCGTATTGCTACAGTGTGTTCGGCCTCGGAAGGTGGTGCAGCCCTCGGAGCGTACCATAAACCGTTCGGCAGCTTCTAACAGGGGTCCTACTCTGCCAACACGATGTCGTAGTAGAAGGGCTCTCGAGATTCGATGGTATCAACAGCAAAACTCGTTCGGAAGGTATCAAACGGCCCCACTACTCGAACAAGGGGGTGATTCTGACTCTCAAAACTTGCCCAATATTGTCACGGCATATGATCACCATACTACGTTTCAAATATGACAGAATATTTACAATACAATACAGTTTAAAAATATATCAAAATCTCCTAATGGAGGCCTATACACACATAAACTTGTTACGTTTACAGATACACATAAGACAGCAACTAACTCACAGTGGATTTAACAGTTTTAAATTATTTGTTAAGTTATTAATGAATTTTGTTGCAAGTCGGTTTTGATTGCACATCTTAATTGAGTTCATAATACCTACCTCTGAAAATGTTCGACATGATTTTTAATTCAGTCATAATGGGGTAGTAATAGTATCCCTTCTAATATCAATTCTATTTGGCAGGTTTCTTCATCTTTTTTTTTCTTTATTTTACTGTACACGTATTACTGTATAATTTGGTATCTTTTGCAAATTTTCTTTGTACGGCCCCACGTTTTGGGAGCCAATTTTATGCTGTGTTGCGTTTCTCAGGGTAATTTTTGTCAATATTTTCTAAATCTCTGTTTTGTTTATGGTTTAAATCTTATTTGTTTATTGCTATTCTTAATTTGTTGCTGTCTGTGACGGCTCCTGCTCTGCTGATGTATTTTGCAATGTATCTCGTAGGCTGGATCCTTCATTAGATCCGAATTAAATTTCGCTCCTAACAGGCTCCTAACTTGAATGCCCGTAAACCGAAGACATGGGGAACTGTTTTGGAAACAGGAAGAAGTCTTCAAACACGTATTAAAGAACATTTGAGATTAAAACTTTTCGTAAGAGCTTTTTATTTAGTGCCAATAACTCACAGTTGTGTATTTTATACTGAAAGAATGAGAAACATTCCCCTGCTGTGACGGTACGCTATTGGTCCTGTGGGAAATGTAAACAAATTTAGAGGTTATGTCGCCTTCAAAGTTTTAATATTGGATGCTATTTCTATGCTTAATAATTCATTGCTTGCTAATGACTACCTCCTAAATAAAAATTTGTTTTCGAAATCCTCTTTGAAAAACTATTTTTAAATTATTGATTTTATACGGTGAATTAGCAGTTTCACTTAAATCCCCTAGATGGAGCCACCAAAGATCTCTTAAAACGGTGAAACGACATTGACATTAATACACTTAATACACTTAATACACTTTGAAAGATACAGAGCAGAAGCAGTGTTGTCATCTTAAGGGATAAATCACTTTCTAAGAATTTTTTTTTCAAGTCATTAGGGATTTAGGGCTCTATTCTTTTTTTTTTAAAAAGCGATTTTCAAGTTTTATTTTGTAAAAAGAAACAGAAAGTCCCTCAAAGTTGCTCTTTATTTATTGCGTTATTCGACTACGCCATCTGTTGAAACTTGCTGGTAGTCTTCTTTTCATTTGTTTCTATGAGGGTGATTCACTGGTTATTGACGATTAAATAAATCGGATTCAAGTTTTGCCAATCATCTTATTGACAGTTCACATACGTTTGATTCTTCTTCAAATACTAAATGATTACATAATCCTCAAAAAGGAAACAAATTAGATATAGCGGAAAATTTGGAAATATTTTTAAATTATCATTTACTTTCCAAAACAGTTCTTAATGAACAAACATCTTTTCCTACTGATAATTTTTTCAAATCTATTAATTGGAATTGCATTTGATTCTTCAACATGTATCAAATATTTTACTGTACGTACAGTACCGTACCAGTTAAATAACATTTCTCAACTTTTCAAATTTTATTTATTTACAAAAAAACATCTTCATTTATAAAATATTTTTCTGAATAATATACGGGGTGAGTCATAATGGGCGAAACAAATTTTACCAGTATGTAGGAAAGACTTTTTTAAGTGAAAAAGTTTATATAAACCTATGTCCTAATCCGCACAGTTGAGGAATTACAAGAAGTCAAAGTTGAGTGAGTCATAATGGGCGGAACAAATTTTACCAGTATGTAGGAAACACTTTTTTAAGTAAAAAAGTTATCCGTAGAGCTCGTGCTTGTATTAGAGCTCAAGGAGCACAGTTTGAACAGTTTTTGTAGTACTGCGATTTAATTGAACATTTTTTATGCAGCTTACCCAATTTTTGAAGTTTTCACAGTTGCGCCGCTATTATTAAATATTTGTTTATAACAAAACTTTGACTCCTTGTAGTTCCTCAACTGTCCGGATTAGGACATAGGTTTATAGGAATTTTTTTACTTAAAAAAGTCTTTCCTACAAACTGGTAAAATTTGTTCCGCCCATTATGACTCACCCTGTATATGTTTACACATTAGACTAGAGCAGGGCCGAGCAACGGTAAGGGAACAGTTCCACTACCCCTTATACTTCTCCGCAAGTGTTTCGCGCTTATTTCAGTTTAAATTCAAATCGGCACGTCTAGAACCAACGACGCGCAATATAATGTTTCGAGGAGTGGCGAATATTTTCGACTGTCGCCGATTACAGTTGTTGCTTGTGGAGGGGATGACTCACCAGGACGCTCGTGCCCAGCATTGGACTAGAGGATAACGTAAGTTTTTTATTACTTTCAAGTATTTTATTTTATTATAATTCTTTACCAAATTAAATATTTGATTACCTTTCTGTAAACCCACCCCTACTCTTTTTATTCTTGAATTCTTCTTGTTCTTTCACTATATTTAAAATATCATTCACAGCGTGCGATGTACGATTTACAAACCCTTGCTACGAACCAATTTTCACTGCTACGAACTACGAACCAATAACGCAATCGCGCTTCCGACCGGGAAGAATCGGTGTCTGCCAACTTCAAAACACATTGTTTATAGAAAAAATTAAACTGTTGAAACACGCGAATATATGGTTACGGTAATAATTTAAGTAACATGCTCAGTATAACAAAACATTTATTAACAACTAATTACAAGTACAATTACTTACATCTTATTTTGGTCACTTACAGACAATTCAGACCATATGACACTCTGATTAGATGGTACTCTAATGCCGCTAACGTTCGGCTTGTCGCGTATTGATAGGGGGTTTGTTCCCGGGGTCGCCTTGGATGTGCACACGGCACGACATTTACCTTCAGATCTGCACGCGGATGAGTCATACACCTTGACATTTAGATTTTTTTTTTTAATCTGTGGTGGTTGCCCAACGGGGTCCTAAGTCAAAGACTTGTCCGGACATCAGGAGAGGAAGTGTATTTGAGTGTTCCATGGCTTTGTTACTTCCAACCTTCTCGTCGTTTAAGGGGAAGCAGTGTCGAATTTTATTCCCAACACTGAAGGCTGCCTGAAGTCGATACCGACCATCCCCCGAGAAAAATCCCGAGTGCGGTTCGAACCGACGACCATACGATTGCAAGGCTGGTTCTCTTGCCACTGGACCGTTCAGACGTTTGCACACGGGTATTACATAAGTGCAAGTGAATCATACTTATGTTTATGTTTCGCAGCTGCTCAATTGTTGGTGGTCTTCTCGTCCTAGTTACATTATAGTAGATTTTAACCATATTATAGTATACACGGTGTTTATACCTGATACACCGTGTATACTATAATATGGTTTTTTTATTGCGCAAGCGTACTTCACTACGACGTGATCAAATGATTTGTGCATGAATCTATAAAGTTTATATCATATAAATTATGTTATATTATGGTAATTACAATATTAATTAATTTTGCGTGAACTCACTTTGATTGACAGTATAGTAATGATAGTGCGCGCCTCTCAACGCCCCGTAACCAGTGCCAAAGTGTCGATTTTTGGTATTTCCCCGAGCACAAGAATTCTATGTAAATTTTTCAAAACGCCCAGGCCAATTAGAACTCGCTTTTCATTTAGAAGGCCATGATAAGAACGTATAAAGATTGTTCTTTTTTTTAAATCTGGCGTCGAAGTTAGCCATGAAAATTTCATTGTGAACCATCATCGTCATGACAGCTGTCAATTTGACGTTTGAACTTGCAATTCCTAACCTTGCTTTCGAGGTTTCGAACTCAACAGTACGACAGGAAAGCAAAAGAATATAATCTATTGTAATAAACGAAAAACGACAATAAAATTGAGATCTGTTGTAACAATTAAAACAGACAATAAGGAAATAAGTTTTACAACAAATAATCAAAATTGTGGTACGTTCACAATAAGCACCTTGTCACGGCCAACTCCGACGCCAAATTAAAAAGAAACACTCGTTACTTGAAGTCACTAATTGAGAAGGAGGATAATCACGTCGAATACAGACTATTTTTTTCTAATTGCAGTTTTGTGTCTTCGTTTGGAATTGAAATCTCCAAGTTTTTTTTTCTAAGAAACCACTCCAGTTTAAAAAATAAAATAAAATAATTTAATTTTGCATTCCCCGTTCAACTCGGGAATCAAAACGCATTTTTCGAATTTTCGAATTTTAGAAAGAGATCTAGTATCCTCTGAGTTTTTTCTGACCACCGCATCGACCAAATCAAAGTCGAAAACAAAAACAGAAAAAAATGAGGAAGTCAGGGGTGAACGAGGAGCAGTAATTATGAAGCGTCGGTTCTTGAGGACTTAATCCTTGACGCCCATCCTGCACCACGATCAGGACTCGCACGGAATCGGGATGATACCGAACAAACGGCGTTTCTGCGAATATCTGGTAGTTTGGTCGAGGGTGGCGGTGTGTAGTGTTGCTCGCGATGCCTCCGACCGCCGCTGAAACGCTACGCGCCTGGTTGCTTTCGGCTTTGGTCGTACACGGCGCCGTTGCCGGAAATCCGGACGCAAAACGTCTCTACGACGACCTCCTTTCCAATTACAATAAGCTAGTGCGACCGGTGGTCAACACTTCCGACGTCCTCCGGGTGTGCATCAAGCTCAAACTCTCGCAGCTCATCGACGTGGTGAGTTTTTCTTTCCATATTCACACTTCACACTTCACACGACGTCGACGTCGACTTCCTTTCAAAGTTCGTCGTGGGTTCAAGACAACTTAGGTGACGCCCATATCATAACGTGAAGGAAACTGGAGGCTAAAATAAATATTAGTAATCTCTCAGAGCCTATAATGTAAATTAGCAGTTGTGAAAGTGACTTTTCTTCGAAACTTTTTTGTCTAAAATTATTTATCAAAACAGAAACAGGGGGGAAAACAGCAGTGCGTTTTTTGTTGTGCCCTGGACGGCACTTTCAGTTATTATTTTTGTTAATCGCGTTGTAGGTATAACTTTCTTTAAAATAAATTAAACAAGGAGAATTTAATTTATTTAATTTGGATACGTCAAGTTGCAAATTAAGTTTTCCAGAAAAGAATATTTATCGGGATGTTTATCGTTTACAATGGGTGGATGCGACGGGAATTTTTTTTATTTTGTCTTAAAAAAGTAAATTCGTCTTGCGATTAAGACAATAAATAGTTAATACGTTTTTAAATTAAAATAAGAGCTTTTTTTCCTAATTGGTTGGATTTTTATTTATTTATTCATTTATTTCAAACCAGATTACACAAAAGTAACAGATACAGAAGTATTCTGCAGAGATGCCTCTGTACGCGGTCTGATATAATCAAATTAGAACTAAGAACTAAAACTAAGACTAATAATTATGTCTTAAAACTTGAGAATATTATGCCCCTGGCTCTCGTGTGTATTGTTCTATTTTTTTCTTATCATTTTGAGTGTCTATACTTTTATTAAGTTTGCTGTCAGCTTATTAAAATAATTTTATTCTCGCTAAATACTTGTGACTTCTTTTTCCTATTTCTTTTTCACTTTAAATAATTGAATGCCTAGAGAAGTATTATCTTTCATGTTCCTTATAGTGATATAGCGTACTTTTTCCAATATGTTTGCAATTTTATTATGTACAGCCTCAATCAAAAGTAATGAAACGTTCAAAACCGAAACGCTGTAGTCAGAGTGCAACGGTGCCGAGTCAGAGAGAGCGCAACGTGTTGTGGGGTTCCGAAGGACTTCGGAAACATTCGTTCGCCATAAGGCTTCTCTCACTCGACTTCTCTCTCTGACTACAGCGTTTCGGTTTTGAACGTTTCATTAGTTTTGATTGAGGCTGTACGCAGTTTAACATCACGATCATCGTTTTATCTGCACGGCCTGAAATCATAATCTCACAACTTGCGGCGTAAATAATTTTTTTTCAAAGAAAGAAACCTTCAACATAAACTCGTCTTACAATTAAAACGTTTTTCAAAGTTGATTTTTTAAGAAATTAAAAATTAACCAACACCCACATTTTTTTTTAATTGGGTGAAAACGCTGTTACTGATTTTATTAAAAAAAAAAAATCTTGGAAGAAGTAAACCCGTTTCGCGATTAAAATAGAAAATTCACTTTTCAAATTTTAATTACGTCTTATCGACCATTACCGAAGTTTAACGATATCATAACAATTTTGAAGTCTATGTACAGAGTATTCCAAGTTGAATGGCCTATTAGAAGTTTTCGGGGAAGGGAATATACAAAAACTCTGAAAATTAGTAGGCCACCCCAAGGGAAGGCGATCTTTCAGATTAAAACATCTTCACTTTTATATCGCTTCCGGTTATACCGGAAGTCGCCGTTAACTTTCTTATTTTAAATGGAACGCTATACTTTTTATCGCTCGCAAATTCTGATTCCACACATTATTCTAAATAAAATAAAAAGTGTCAAGGTTTCCCCACACCTAAATGTGATCGATTTTGAGATATCTTCAAATTTGACCTTTCGCTTAAGAGAATGTGTTTACGACACGTTTAAAGCGATTAAAGAAATTCACTTGAGTAACAACTAAATGAGAATAAAAATTACTACGCCCCGCCGCGGAAAGGTGAATCAACCCAATAGAGTAATTAAAAATAATTAGAGTAGTTCCGACCTTGTAACCAGGATCCGGCATAATGACACTCGTCTGTTAACAGTGAGGAAGCGCCCTCCAACGAAGGTAAGTGCAGTCAGTCAGCCGATGTTACGTCATCAAGTGACATCGAGTCAACGGGTTAGGTCCACTTTCACGGCGGGGCAGTGAGCCGTATTGCCGGGGGTTCAACTAGTTCCAAACACCGATTCCGGCCTTTTCCTTCACCCAAAAAAAGATTTTCTCTGATGGGTAAAACTACCACTAAAAGCCTAATAGAAGAGAGAGATACGCGTTACCAACACACCGTCGCACAAAATGGCCAACAAAACATACCTGTTCCTTGTTTCAAAGCAGGCTTTCGAGAAGCTGTTAAACGAGCTTGAAATTCGTTCGGCGTGCTTTAACAAATCTCGGAGAGAATTCCGTTTCAGGTTTGAATCACAAAACTCCATGAAAGAAACACAAAGATTGAAGACACAAACAAACATTACGCAGACGAGTGCGGCGTACTCTTCCACTATCGCTACGACGGAAGTCGTTACGAGTGAAATCAGTTTTTAACCGGACGACAGAGTGAAATGCAAATATACAGTCTGCTACCTACCTGTGTAGATAAGCAGAAGTTTAACACCGGAGCGAAATTAATCCAGTGTCGCCGGCAGCTTAAGTGGGACGGGAATGGGTTCGTAAACCATAACGCGAAGGCCAATCCACTTAATTTTTTTTGAAAGGAATTCGTGTAAAAATTAAGAAAAACACGATACGTCCAAAGCATAAACACAAGTTTATTAAAAGATTGATCACAAGTAATCGATTAAATCAGATGGTGAACAACACAACTAACGTTAAACAGTAAATCCTAACAATTCGGATCCGAAATTAATACAAAGTTAAATAAAAAACATTCACTTATTCTAACGCCGAAATACTCGTTCGATGAATTACGTTTAGTAAGCGTAACGCAAGAGAAAAGGTGAATTTCTCCGA
The DNA here is from genome assembly GCA_033060865.1 of Dorcus hopei. Classification (NCBI taxonomy): domain Eukaryota; kingdom Metazoa; phylum Arthropoda; class Insecta; order Coleoptera; family Lucanidae; genus Dorcus; species Dorcus hopei. Next base: position 44,175,697 of record CM065423.1, on the reverse strand, counting down.
AATGGAGTTTACTTCGCGAGTATACGCAAAATTTACGTGTGCGAAAGCGACAACATCAAAACCACCGTAACACAAGAATAAATAAACATAAATATCCGACCTGATTACGTAGCATTCATACATCTGTCGAGTCAGGGGCGTTCCACCGTTGCAAAGCGGTAAGCGACGTCGCTGCTCCTCGGAGTGTCGGTCTCCTTGCGGGGTTTAACGGTCCGCGCACTGGGGGGTCGGTACGGTACTACGGGCGGTATGATGATCTCAGTAAATGTCGCACGTACGGGATAGTCGTCCGAACTAAGAAAGGACAGCCAAAACGAAAAGCCTATGGGGGAGCAAAATGACCGTGAACTGCAAGATAATGCAAAACGATGGAGTAAACCTTACCTAAGTCAGAATAGGACGTAGGCTGAACACGAGTGGGCACACAGTCAACTCTCTCGTACAGGTGAATTAATCAGAGTCGGCCAACGGCCGTAAGATCTATTCTCTTCCTCCAAGAGAAATTAGAGCGGGAACCCACAAAACTAACTACACGCAAATCACCTGACGGTCGACAACACACTGGCAATTCCGGCGTTTTGCAAAATCGAGAGGGCTAGAAAACGGTATAAAGTGAGATGAACGGTGGTCTGTTTGAATCGTACCAATAACATAAGAATGTGACATCGGCGGAAACCAATCAAAATAAAGGGCAAGGGTTACGGATATACGCACCGGTTTCAGGTGCGGATGTTTTTTTTAAAACAAAAGAATTCGACCATCCGTCGTCGTCCGCGTCACAAAATAGTACTCTTTAAATTGGACAAATAAACACCGCGTAAACGCAATTCCAACCATAAGCAAGGATGGGGCTAATTTTATATTTTTTTTTTTTTTTTTATCTGTGGTGATAAACTGTAACAAGTCGGACTAAATAACAACGTAGGATTTTTCTGATGTAATATTGTGCAACATTGAGAAATGTGACGACCGGCACCTAGGCCCTTGTTGCCTGTTGATTCCGGCACAAATACAGGGCGTTCGGAAAATATTATTACGAATAATTTAAATGAATTTTTCAACCGTAACACAAGACGAGCAATTTTCGTTGGCTATTCAAGTAACAGGAAGGCTTACCGAGTCTATGACATAGACGGTAGAAAGGTTCTAGAGAGCAGAGATGTAGTGTTTGTTGAGAATGAAAAAGGTTACGCTGCACGCGCCGATCACAAAAAAGAAGAATTTGATTACGTTCAGATGAATGGAACACATGTAGCCAATGAAGGTGAAGATAGAAGAAAGACAGTACGTCCAGTTCTGCGAGAGCCTCAAGAAAGTGTATCAAATGAGATGGAACAAGAGGAAGAAAATTTGATCCCAGATAACGCGAAATTCAAATGAAAGCAAGTGAACGAAGAGGTGATACAGATGAAGTAATACGAGAACAAGAAATGAATGAAAATGAACGACAATTACAAGGTCAGGTAGTGAGAAAGGAAACAAAATACAAAATATGTAGTTAGTAAATATGACCCGAGAAAACATTCCTAAAAGTTATGAAGACGCAGTATATTCAAGAGAGAAGAATAAATGGAATGAGGCGAGGAATAAAGAATTAAAGACACTTGAGGAATATGAAACATGGGAAGTATTGGATGGACCTAAAAAATATTAATTTTTCTTTTAGATCAGCACAGGCTCGCTTGCCATTAAATCAATTCAACATTGAAATGTACTCTTCTGTACTCAACCGAGTCGCCATTTTAACAACCACGACTCGACCCATGTATGTATGTAGAAGCCCTATACGAAGACGGTGGTCCATCAGACGGCGGAGGACGCGTTCACAAGTCAAACATCGATTTTATTCAAATCGCATCAATCCGGGATAAAATTTATTGCGGGGGAAATATTTCTCCGGAGAAAGAAACTGTCTGGCGATAAATCTTTGAGGGGCGCAAAAAAATCCTGGCTGGTAGCACAGGCCAAGAGAATGAATTTGTTATTTGAAGAATTTTTTTAAAAAAAATTTGTTCGGTTTGAGCGTTTGTTGAAAAGTTGGGGGGGTGGGGGCGCCCAAGAAAATATAAAATATTCATCCGCCGGTTAAAACCATAAACACCGATCGATGAAGTTATTAAATATTTTATGCGACGCACAAAAAATAAAAATAAATACACACAGCAGCGTGCGGAGATCATCCATCAGAATTCCTAATATATGATTGATGCGGGTGCACGACAGGACGGGGGCTGAAGCAAAATCGATGCGGGGGGGGCCTTTAATTTCGAGGAGGGTAATAATTGTTTGTCTAGAATTTCGGCGTTTGTTTTTGTTTCGTCCTTGCGGCCGAAGAAGAGACAGCTGGATAAACAACGGCTTCGGATATCGGCGGATTTTTCTGTTTGTTACTCGATGCAAGCAATTCGCTTTGGTGTGGCCAAGTGTGCGAAGCCCAAATCGATACTTCCCCGAGTATAAATTTTGCAGAGGTTGTCGCACTTTCAGTCGCGCTGACATTTACGTGCCTCCCACCCCCAACTTATAGCTTACATCATTTCGAACCGAAATTCAAGTGATGTAATAGTTAAAACGTTCGCAACTGTTCACTGATCTGAAAGAAACATTTTCTTTTTCGGTAACACCCTGTATTGCGCGAAGAAAATTCTCTGACATGCTCTTGATTAACTGCCTCCTTGCTCTGTGAGCCGCGCCGCGCCGCGCCGGGGCGCTCGATAATATTTCATTTCCGGCTCTGCAATGGCGAAATTACAAACTCTCTCGCACCCTTTCAATGTAAACGAAGGAGAAAATTTGTTGTTGCAATTTGTTTGAGTCGGCTTGTAGAACGATCTCGTCGAAAGCTCCGGAGGATGAGTGATCTCGCGCAGATAAAGCACACATCGTATGTCATGCTTTCGTTGGCAGTTTATTGGTTGCGGCCTGTTAAAGTGTTGTGTCTGGAAGGGGGGAAAAAGAATCGTCCGGATGTATCACGAAATGAAGTGGCTCATCCTTACCGCTTGAGGAAGAAGGAAGGTTTGTGTGGTTCGGTTTCGGAAGACAAACTCTTTTCGAATCAATCTGTCTGCGTGTGCGAATCTGCTCGTATTTATGTGTTTTGGGGAATCCCCCCCCCGGAATTTTGGTCCTAATTGGGCAAATCCCGAAGGCTTCTTATGACGGTAAAATAAACAAAAAGACACTAAAAAAATATCTAAAACAAAAAAAGCAAAAGAAAAAACGTGGAAAGCGTTCATGCATTACAAATTAATCAAAACAAAAACGAAAAATTGAATTAAGCAACAACGATGCGACGTTGCCCTCGATAAGAGATGTATATGGTAGATGCTTCCGACAATAAGTTGCACGGAAGAGTATGTGTTGCTCCTGATAATTAATGCACGGGATGCTTCGCATGTGCTTCCAACAGTGGTTTGCACGGAGGAGTGTGTACTGCTCCTGACAATTAATGCACGGGAGGTTTTGGATGTGCTTACGACAATGGTTTTCACGGAAGAGTGTGTATTGCTCCTGACAATTAATACACCTACCTGAAGGCCAGCAAATAGTGCGAGTGACTGACGTTTCTCCAGCACCGCTCGGCAATGCTCTTGGAGATGGGAGGGTTCGACGAGACCCCAAAGCAAAAGGTGGGCAAGTTGAATAAAAACAAAGCACCAGCTGAGCACACTTGCTTTTATTTAAAACGCTCAAAATTAAATAACGAATAAGAAAAATAAATTTACAAGTATTCGAGCTTGACCCAGAAGAGGTCCCAAAGAAAAGAATCACGAAATGTATTTAAATAAACAACATGTTAGATATTACCCGATCAACAGATCTGTTCTTCGTTTACAATTAACGTTTAAAGTGATTAAAGAAGTTCACTCGATTAACGGATAAAAGAAAAATAAAAAAATAACAACGCCGCGGTAACTCAACAGAGTAAATGTTTGAATTGGCTTCCGGTTGGAACCGCGTCACGTTGACTTCCTCTACTGCCGACGTTTCGTTCTCTGCTGCTGCTTCTCGTTAGTCGTTGAGACAAACATGGACGACGGCCGCGGAAGCCTTCAAGTTAAACTCAACAGAGTAATTAAAAATAATTAGTGTAATTCCGACCTTGTAATCAGGATCCGGCGTAATGACAGTCAGCTCGACAGCTGCCAGTAGTGAGAGAGCCTCCAATGGAGGTAATTGCAGTGAATGACGTACTTCGACGCAGGTATTACGTCACCAAGTGGCGTCGTCTGGCAGGTCCAGTCGGGTCCACTTTGTCAGGCGGGGGAAGCCGTGTTGCAAGGCTTAAATTGTTTCAAAACCTCAATTCCGGCCTTTCCTTGCACCCAAGGGATGACGATATTCTAAACCTAGGTAAAACCCACTAAAAGCTAGAAGCCTAGTAGAAGAGAGAGACAAAATCAAAATGGCCACAAGACATACCTGTTCCTTGTTTCAACGACATGCTTTCGAAAAGCTTTTTAACGAGCTTGTAATTCACTCGGCGTGCTTTAACAGATCTCGGAGAAAAGTCCGTTTCAGGTTTCAATCACGAATTCCATGAAAGCAACACAAAGATTTTATTCACCAACACAAATAAATGGTCAGCACGCAAAGAATGACCGCGAGACGAGTTCGACGTACCCTTCCACTATCGCTACGACGGAAGTCGTTACGAATGAAATCAGATTTAGCCGGGCGACAGAGTGAAATGGAGATATACTGTAAGAGTAAATAACAGCATATGGTCTAGCTGATGCAATATTGTGAAAAATGATAAAAATCACGTACGCCTCCTGCAGTTATACATACAGGGTGGCTGCCAATTATTATGGAATAACTTAATTGGATTTTTCAGCCATAACAGGCTTTGGATGTGTGCTCCCGATACTTGAGTGCACAAGATCAACCGAAGTTTTTATGGGGCTTTATCGTAGCGGGGGTGAAGTAACTCTGCTTCATTGGTCTAAGGGTGTAAACGAATCACCGATGATCATTGGGGGGGGGGGCAGTGTTTTTCTGTTTACTCCGGAGGTCGTCTCAGCGATCAGATTTGAGACGCGATCTTATTTGCGGGCCGATCATGATCGAATACGGTTTTACTTTAATTCGTCGAGGGGCGGCCTTAATTTTGTTTATTTGCGACAATCGTCATCGTTGCTTTGTCACGCAAATGTCCGCGCGACGGTTCGCCCGTTTTTGTTCATCTGAGTTGCGTTCATAAACGATACCTTGAAGAGCATCTTGGGCGTGTAATCGCATCTTTCTCACTCACTCACGATTCTTAACATATTTTACGTCTCATTCATCCGTTTCAAGAAGTCGTGCGTTTACATTATTTCATACATAACAACGGGCGTACTTTTCACACCCTACTTGCAAATGGGATGTGAAAAGTATGTCTGTTAAATTGTTGGTTGCAAGTCGGCAGGATTCTGTATAGCTGTTTTGGCCCTATTTGGGGCCTCATCAGCAGAACAGTGGCTCTAGAACTCTATTGAAACCCCGACGACCAACAAGATATACGCACGGTTAGCGCGTAAATGCAAACATGTCAATTAAACGCCCCGCAACACGAGTAATTTTTGACCTGTAAATCACGCACGAGATCGCGGCCAGAGCGGACAAAGCGTGTCATCGCAAACTGCCGCTCTGGCCGCCATCTCGTGTGTGATAGCTCATGGGGCAGCAGTATTAGTTGCTATTTGCTATTCACGACACAACTTACAGGTCAGAAATTACTCGTGCTGCGGCGCGTTTATTTGACAGTGTGTCCGTTGTCATGGTAATAATGTATACACAAGACGTCTTGAAAAAGATGAGTGAGACACAGAATATGTTAAAAATTGTGAGTGAGAAAGATGCGATTGTCCTCCGTTTTTTTTATTCGCAGAGTAAGAGTTCAGAATCACGTTTTGAATTAAATAAAATTAAAGATAAAAGAGCGCCCACAATTTTTTTTTAACGACGCACACTGTCCCGAAACGTGTTTTATTATTTTCATCTCCTCCCTCGTCCATTTTCGTTTCGCCCCATCAAGAAAAAAAAATTAATCTCTCATGTGACGCGCGTGGTGGTTCCCCTAATGCGAAAGTGACAACAACACAAAGAAAATTCGTCGCGGCGTCGAGCAAATTCCTTTTTGATTATCGACTCGCAGCTGCGTCCCGATGTTGAGAAAACATCCCTTAATTCGACCGATTTCACTAGAACGGCGCTCGCCGTCGCAAAGTAAATATTTTGCCTAATCAAGCTGAGCCGCCCCCTGTATAATGCGCTTTGGTAATCACGGTAATAGTTTCAACATCTGGAAAAGGCCTGGAAATTTATATCTATATATATGTATGTACGTCGGGGCTCGAAACTTTTTCCGCCCACTCGTGGCTTCACTGCTGGAGTATCGTTAATTAAATTTAGGAAAAGTTTCGGCGTGCTCGAGCTGGCGGAAATGTATGGGCGGTAATTTTTCAAAACGGTCGTCATAATTTTTTTATTAGTTGGATTGGTGAAAGGGGGCGCTTTGGTAATTTGTTCGGAATTATTTTCGTTTAAAATCAGTTGGCAGTTGCCTATGAAAATTGCGGTAATAATTTAAGTAACATGAAATAAGGGTCGTAGCTCAATTAATTACAACTACAATTACTTACATCTTATTTTGGTCACTTACAGACAATTCAGACTACATGACACTCTGACTAGATGGTACTCTAATGTTGCTAACGCTTTTATAGGGGTTTTGTTTCCGGGGTAGCGCCACTATATACTTGGCGAGCTGTCTCCACACTAACGCCGAGTTTGGAGCGCCAAATTTAAAACATCCGTCTTGAGATGTAGATACAAAGAAGGTGTTGTTTTTGTTGTAATTTCGAAACGAAACCCTACGCATATCTTCCTTATCATTATCAAGAATCATCTTCGTGGTGCTCGATCGTTTAGAGTTGTTGCAAATTGACGTTTCAAAAAAAAGGAAAGAAAAAATCCAATTTGTTTCTCCTTCCGCCGAACATAATTTCAACGCCTTCGCCGCCGCGCCGTGGCAAACTTTCGCGATATTTCGCCGAAACGGGCGAAAGTATGAATTACGAATGAATTGGAAAGTTCGCATTTCCACTCGTAATCTAATATCGGCGAATAAGTTCCGGTAAACAGGCAGCCGGCTCGCCCGATCCGGGCACGTCGAATAAATCGCAAAGTTCACCCCTTCGCTTCGCAACTGCGGCGGGTGCATTTTGCACCGCCGCCAGAATTTATTGCGATCGATGCGAAAGATCTTCCGGGATTTCGCTACATTAACCTGTAATTGTCAAGTGCACTTCCGAGGATTTGATTATTGGAGGTTGCACCGCTTCGGATGGAAAATACATACAACGGTTAATTTCGAGGTTGACCTACAAAAGAAATCAATAAAAACTTGCGAAATGAAACGAGCGTTAGATTTTCGGAATGATTCTTTCACGGCAAAACCGTCCTCATGAAGATCCCCATTACCATTTCACGAATGCGTAATTTCCCTGGACGTTATCCAAATCGCTGCTAAATAGGCAGGGCGAGAACGTACGCTATATTTAATTGCTGGTAATAATCATAAAGCAACATCAGTTGCGCCTAATTTTGTGCGGAGAATCTCGTAAAGGTCACTAAAATGCCATCATATTTTGATGGGGGATCTTTTTTATATCGTTGTTTGCATGAATTTTTTTCTAACGATGCTACCTGTACATTTTTGTATGTATTGTCACCAAATTTATAATTTAATTGACTAGCCTCGTACCTACCTTGATGGTGAACAAGTTCTGCTGACTAAACGTATCAGCTGTTCCCCTCGACTAGCAAACAGTGGAGATAGGGGTGGGTCTAATTACGATGGTAAAAATTATTAAAGGGCGCCAGGAGACTTGTTTAACAAACCGAACGTAAACAATCAGTCGACGTCTCCAATCGACTAAATCGGGCAGAAAAATCAAACGTAAATTTAAACTCACTGGTACGTTAAGGAGCAAACACAAACGCAATAGCACAGGTTAACTTAAATTTAATTAAACTCAAATAAATAGGTTGTACAAAGATACACTACAACATGTAATGAAAGGTTGTTTCTGTCAGTCAGAGAAACGTCAAACGAATTTGATGATCCCCACGCCATCTACGGTTCCTGTCCCGCGTTGCTAATCCGGAATGAACCGGTGGATCAAATGGCGAATATGGCGGGTCAGCGTAGCAGATCCGCCTGGCCGCGAAGGTCAAGCGGTCGCAGCCGAGAACGATCTCCAGAAAGCACAGCGATACGTAAAGTGTGAGTTAGAAGTAGCGCTACCACATGAGTGGGCTGCCGCAATCGCAGAGCCAATTGCGAATGCACTCGTAAAATCCAATAAAAGAAGAAGAAAAAAAAACCTGAGGTTTTTAAAGCTCCCAGGCTTGGAATTGGGATTAAAATTACCCCAAATCGTTCGGTGGTGTAAACAGGAATGCCGGCAGCGCCGTTAATGAACTCTCCCCACACAAAGAGCAAGAATTCCGAGATCACACTACGACACGTCTTAACCTTGCAACAGGCGAACCATAAGTGAAATAGGAATGCGAAGCCAAGATGGTGGTCGGTAAAAAACGCGCGAAAATTGCAGACGGTAACCAGTGATGGACCATAATATAGTCACGTGGTGCCCCATAACCAATGAATGTTGCGCGTCCACATAACGAGAGTTTTCCCCCTGGCGAGGTAAACGAGGAGGAACAGTGTTGCCTAGCAAGAGAGGACGCGGCCAATCGATGCTTTGCTGCCACGTTTTCTTAGTGGCAAATTCAAACGTAACTGGTGCTTACAAGTATCCAAATGAAAAGCAATAAAATCGTTCGAATATGACCCTTGCACTATCGCTACGACGGAAGTCGTTACGAATGAAATCAGATTTAGCCGGGCGACAGAGTGAAATGGAGGTATACTGTAAGACTGAATAACGGCGTATGGTCTAGCTCAGTCTTGCTCAACGCCCGCACCAGGTAAGATAGAGTGAAACTCCCACTCTAGGATCAGGATGTGCGAAACGCCCGCAGCGGGTATGAAAGAGTGAAACTCCCACTCTAGGGTCAGGATGTGCGAAACGCCCGCGCCAGGTATGAAAGAGCGAAACTCCCACTCTAAGGTCAAGATGCACGAAACACCCGTGCCGGGTATGAAAGAGCGGCGAGATAAAAAAAAGGATAAGCGGTTGCAGGTAGCACGACGCCTATAGGATAACCCCCATTTGTTCACCAAGGAGTGCCTCGGCGACCTCTTCTGCATCGTTTTACATGAGAGGAAACAGAATAAAAATGCCAACAAAAGCCGTTCGATGACAAAAACTTACCGAATTAAGGAGGAGAGGATATCAGTAGATTACCTCTCGACCTTTTGGAAAGGAGGAAGACTTTCTTAGAATATGAGAATTTCGTTGATCACCTTGAAACAATTTCCTGCCTCCGTTAATATTGTTTTCCTCAAAGTTTTCCTGCGATCGCATATAATTTCCAAACTTTCGAAACGCTGCACTCCGAAAGTTTAAAACCATCCACAATAAAACTCGGCAATAGACTTCCAGATATCACGTCCGCGTGACAGTAAAGAATCTCGATTGTATTTCATTTCCTCCGGGGCTAGGTAGATTACGAAATAAATTGCCCTCGTAACACAACGGTGACGGACAACTTCGCGAGCATCCTTCTCCCTCCTCCGCTAATACATCACGGAAATGAACTCGGCGCCAAGTTATGGTCCGACCAATAATATCAGCAACAATACAAACGGGAAACGACCGTAATAGTAAGACGAGAGTCGGTGTCGTCGAGAATGAATCGTAAAATGAGATTTTATTTTAGATAGGTTATTGCGGGAAGTATGATTCAGTTTTTATTCGGTTTGGGACGAGGTCCACTTTTGCTTCGGGTTTTTTTTTTCTTCCCCCAAAATGCGATCGCGCAGATGAATTTCTGGCATTCTTAATTTATGAGACCCAGACGGGATTGTGTGATTTTATTAGCTCGACGTTATTGTTTCAGTCTTCGGGCTTCTTGCAGAAATGAGTTTTCGTATTATCTGCGCCTCAGTATCACCAAGTTAATGAGGACTATTATTAGAGGACTCGAAAGATGTTTGCTCGCGTTCATCACGACTCAATTTAATTTACTCGAAAGTTGTTGGTCTTCTTTTAATGAGAACTTCGAAATTACCCTTCCTATCCTACGTATGGAAACTCGTTAAATCTTATTGTTCTCATTCCAGAAATGGTTTTATTTCTTAATTTAATTTCTTCGAATGTATCAGGGCTACTACCTTTGAACAGCTTGAATATGATTGAGTAGAACGGAAACGTTAGATTAGGTGCCATTCGCATTCATGGGGGATTCCAAAAGCCCCGTTTTTCGTGTGCGCTTTACGTTTAATTGATTGTGTATCATTCTACTTTGATGTGGTCGTGTACTCGAAGGTTCGTTCGCTTTGTATGGCGCGATGATTAGAGATCACGGTCACAGATGAGGGAGGTTTCGGGGGGTTAGCCGGAGATCCCGTTAAAAGTCTTGTGGAACATTTCGTTTCGGACTGTAGGCACACAAAACAAATAGAGTGAAAGGGTATTGCTTTCCGATGCCCTCTCCCGGCAACTTGAAACCGACCTTCTTTCAAAATCCGCTTTGCGCTTTTGAACAAAAGAAGCGAAGAAACGCACACACTTTTACGATTTCTCGCGTCTGCTCTCCGCCATTCACGCGACCCCAAAAGAATCACAAACTTAATCCGGCGTCGCTGGAAATCTTTGTGCCTTTTCACTCGGGTTCGGGGGGGCGCCGCGTCTTTACGGAAGCTCCGAGCCGTGGAAACTCGCACCCCAAAGAGCCTCGGAACGCACGAATCATATTTCACTCGGAGGCGACGCGTTTAAAATGCACGCTGGTCCCTCCGAATGCGAACTTTTTCGTCGATAAATAAGGGCATTTTCTGGTTGGCGTGGCGGAGGAGATAAGGGAATTCATTCCGGCGCGCGAAGGAGGCCGTTCTTGGAGATTTTTTTTTCGACGTTTATTCTAACAGTTATTGGCGTGGAACTTGTTCGAGTTTATGGACGATGGAAAATTGTTTACTGTAAAAATGAATGTCTTTTTTATTACCTAAAGCACATGTCGTTGCGAACAGAAACCCTCAAAGCAAGAACTTCAAATAATAATAATAGTTTATTGGTCCAGTAAAGTAGGTACAAGTCATAAATAATATAATGTCACCAAATTTAATTTTAAATGACTTGCCTCGTACCTACCTTGACAGATGACAAGCTCTGCTGACTAACGTATCAGCTATTCCCCTCGACTAGCAATCAGTGAAGATAGGGGTGGGTTAACTCGAATGTGAATTTAAGTGAAGACATTTTTTTCATGCAACTCTATTTGCGGTTAACCGTTGCCAGCACTGATTCCTACTTTGACCCTATCTTGATCTTGATCCCTATTTTGAGTCTGCCTTGGTCTTGATCTTCATTACGACCGTATCTTAATCCTTACCTTGATCCCTATCTCGACCCTTACCTTAATCTTGATTGCCTTAATCAATTAAATCTTACAAAGAAAATGTGTGAAGTTATTGAAAAGCCTTAGAGTTAATTGATCGATCTTATGATTTTCGAGTGCACGTGCCATCTCGTTGATGTAAAGAAGAAAACTGTGTCGCGTCCACGTCCAAATGGACATCGAAATTGATTACAAAACACCCCCTTCTCCCGGGTGCTGCAGATTTTAGTCAAGCACACCAGAAACGCGAAGGCCTTACAAGCGGCGCTCACGTCTTCCGCTCCTTAAAAACTTTATAAATTTTAAACAGACCCAAACAAAGCCAAAAATCCCTTTCACCGTTGTCCGTCGTACTCAATTAGCCGAGCCTCCCCCCCCCACCCATAAAAAAATCCGTCGCGTAAACTTCTTTAAAACAGCTCGCGAGCGAAGTTTCCTAATTTAATAAAGTCCCCGCGCCGAAATTAATTTTGCCACTCCCGAAATGGAAATTGATCGACGAATTCGGGCGAGGGCGGAGGACGGGGGGGTATTTACTTAATTGAACAAGTCCGAATGGCACGGCACGGCGGCGATGTGTGGCGGTATGAATGGGGGCGAGGTGGGTGATCGGTTGATCTTATCCGGGTGGTGTCTGTTTACGAATTTTGGACTCGCCCAAATTAGTCGAGCAAGGAAAGACGTGGAAGAGTTGATTTTTCGAAGAAACAAAAAAATATTAATTAGAGGAACTCATTGCACGGCCGGTTGGGTGGGGGTGGCTCGTAAACTGGCACGGTGAGGGTGATTCGTTTCGCTGACCCAGATTCAAATGCCGGGTAATTTACGGGGCCTTTCATGCGGAACGAGTGCGCGCCATTTTTCTGCAAAAACACCGGCGCGAGGCTCTCACTTGATCAATCCGGGCAACTCTGGCGAAAACACTTATTTCAGCAAGTCGACACTTTCGGCGGGCGCGGCGGGAAAAACGATCAACGGGAAACGAATGCCTTGATGATGATCGTTTCGTTCCCTATAGCTTTACGCACGCTACATTTACGGATTTATGTCCTGTGTAATTCCTGAAAATTACGCTATGGTGGATATCTACGACTTAGGGTTGCCATCCGTACAGGTACTCTTTTTCAGTACCACAAATTGTGTACTCTTCTTTTTTTTTTTAAATGCTTCACAAACGTACACTTTCACTAAATATCCTTAAAGCCAGCGTGTCCATAAAGTATAGAGTTCCGAAAATAAAGACGTTTAACTGCGAGAATTGGAATGGTCCCAGTGTTGCCAACCGCTTGGAGTGAAATCTCGCTACAATTAGAAACAAAAGTCGCTGATTTCGCTGCCAAAACTTACAAAAGTCGCAGGGCTGAAGCACAACACAAGCTAAAATATAGAGGGAGCTGAAAACTGCGCGGAAACGAGTACCATAGAGCGCCCAAAAAGTTTTGGTGCACGTCACTGCTTTCCATAGGAGCTCATCGACGTTACCTAAGACGAAATCGAAATAGGGCAAGTTCAAGACGTTAAGGTGGATCTATTTTTAACGTTGATCAATTAAGGGTTGATGAAGAAGAAACTAAATTAACCCTTACCTCATTCGGACGACGTAAACTGAAATAAGAAGAGACACGCGGCCTCGCGCCGGAAACCAATCAGAAATATCCGCGCCTACCGAATTTAATAACAAACGAAAGGGAAGCACTTAATGGCACGAAAAACTTCGTCGAGCGGAGTTTGGAAAATTTCAAGGTGTCAATTAGCAGCAAGCGCGGGTGCGCGGGGGCGAGGGGTGCATTTCGCTCGATTGCTCTAATTTCAGGCCAAATTGGATTTCGTTTCTGAAATGCAGTCGCGATTTCAGCAGCTCGCGCGAAAGTGAATTCTTCCTCCCGCCTAAAACGTTTCCAGCGGGGGGCGAAAGAAAGGCTCCAAGTTGATTTAGGGGTCAAGCTAAATTGATCTATTATTCGATTAAAAACTTTTGACTTCGCCTATTATTTAATTGTAGGTAAATCGCAATGAAAAACCAAGTGTTCTTGGTATTAAGACTCGCCCTTAATTTTTCGTTTACGTCTCCCCTTTCGCTCTCCCTTCGGAATACATAACGAACCTAATTATTAGTTTCACTCAAAGCAAACAGAATTGCAAATCGTCCAAGTTCCTCGCGGCCTATGAAATGTTTTGGATCTACCGATTTGCGTTTTGCCCTGCCCCTTGCCCGAACGTCCTTGGGGAAGGCGAGATTGTAATCCTGAGGGTCATGCCTCCGCCCGAACGTCCTTAGGGAAGGCGAGGGTGTAATCCCGAGGACTTTGGAGCCTCGCCTCCGGTGTTGATGTGGTCCTTTCAGTTTTAATGATTTGTTAACGCGGGAATCTCTGTTTATCTCTTTTTTTTTTGGGGGGGGGGGATACTACCTACCTGAAGTCTGCTGCAAATTATGGGAGGACAAACTAAGATCGTCCCGAGTGCCGGCTAACCCAATGGGACGGTGCCGAGGTCATGCGCGACCTCAAAGTAAAGGGGGCGGTAAATAAAAATAAATAAATAGTCACCAGACTTTATTTGGTGCAACGATTAAGCTTGTAACAGAACGAATCCATCGCAGGACTAAATTAAACGAACGATAAACATAAACGAACGTCAAGTGAAATTAAAACACGAAGCACGGATCCGCTTTTCGCTCACAAAGGAAACAAATATCAAATCTAAGTAAACCTGCATTCACACATAAACGGTGTTTGGATACGCCACGATATAAAAAAAAATAACTAAACGTCGAGGTTTGTAAAGTCTTGCAAATAAATCAAAAGATCCAACCTTAAATTGTCCTGACGTACGTCAAACTGTACTTCCTCCTATGATAAAAGCCGTGCGGTTGTGGCCAAGGCCAAGGGGGGGTGCTCCCGTCCCCGTGCGAATTCGCCTTTAACTTAAAATGGGCATACACACGGTCAAGTATGCCTTCGCGCCTAACTGAACGTAAGGAGGTAAGTGCGAATGTGTGTACGCTGAGCTGATGGTGCGTTCCTGGTGCCTTGCTCGCAGACTTGCCTCTCAAGCAAGCGCGAAGACTTGCTTAACCGTGTGTATGCCCATAAACGCCTTGGAACTAGTTGGCGAGTCTGCGTCCGGTCGGGCGATAACAGCATTGCCGAAACCAGGTTAATTCTCTGATGTGGCATCGAAATATGCCAGCAGGGTGAACCTCAAATAAAAGCCTAATTAAAAGAATGAAAAACAACGTTACGATCTAAGCTGCGCACTTGCCAAAATTACCTGATTTACTAGTGGTGATCAATCAGGCTTCGAAAAGCGATAAATGACGCTCGTCTTTCACGTAGAGTGCTTCTTATCAAATCGCGGAATAAATCTCCGTTCGTTTCCCTTTCAAGTACAACCACTAAAGAGAACAGCCGGAGCCAGAAATAACGTACACGCCGTACATGCACTCCAACACGTGTGACAGAATACTAACTTAGTCCTGTGCGCGTCGATAGTTACCATAGTTACCGTCACTGTCCACAAACCTGCGGCTATAAAAGGGCGTGCGCGTCATTGCAGGAGCATTCTTCGTTTAGTTTTCGAACAAGCGACATCTAAATTAAACCCGCGAACTGGAAATTTGAATTTAATCCCGCGAAAATTCAAACTGATTGAAATTCGTTTTTTCTTCGCGACATTTGCCTTTGACACTGAAAGTAAAATAAACTGGATTTTTAAGAAATTTTACAATTTATTTAAATAAAAATAAAGAAAAAGGCCTACCAGAAGAGAGCTTTCCCGAAAATTCCTGTATCCTTTTTTTAACCGATCACAAATTTTAGAGAAGGGAAAAAAAAGAAAGGACAATATAAGAGACAAAGAAAAATAAGTCAGATTCCATCATCATCATTACACGCACACACACACTCTTTTGCACTAAACACAAAATCAACGTATCGGAGGAGGATTATTGTTCAACATTCAAAATTTGCTGAATACGATTCCATCTGTGATACAGAAGTGTTTGACACACACACGAACACCACACACACACACACCACACTTTATCGGCTTATTTTAAAATATTTAATTCAGACGTTTAACAGTAAGTATCTTTTTTGTTTAACATTACCATACCATTAAAACACAATTATAACATTTTCACCATATACACATAACCTCACTTTCAAACTCACACACAAAAATACATTTCTCCTTACTACTTCTAAGTATTGTTACAGGCCTGATGAAGGCTTGATAAGTCGAAACCGGTAGCTGTTAAGAATAAACATTACGCAAAAATTAGGAAGTATTATTACTCATCACAATGTACAATTCACCTAATTCGGATATGTCTCAAAAATAAATACCTTAACCTTTCCAAAACAAATAATGTCAAAACCTTATGACACGAAGTGTCGGCGAAGTCTATAGCACCCCCGTTAGCGTCGAAAATGGCGTCAGACATTTCGCTTAATTTTACCTGGGGTTTTGAAATAGTCCCAAACTTGGAAAGGGGTTAAAAATACCCCAAAACTCGTCCGATGGTGTTCGAATTCAATTCCGGCAAAACCGTGGATGAGTTCTCCTTCCTTTGTAAGCAAGAACTCCGATAATTCACCAACGCACACACCCGACAGCACCAACGTCAAACGAATAATGAAACGTAACGCGGAAGCCAAGACAGAGGACGCCGAAGACGCGCATGTCATAATGGCTGTAAAGGCTACGATCACACGATGCCTTTCAATAAATGAAAATCGTGGTGAGCGAGGTTGCCAAACGACTCGAGACACGGGCAAACGATGCTTTGTTGCCGCTTCTTCGTAACTGAATTTCAAA